>CP053129.2:7817500-9067500 GCA_022674325.2 Grapholita molesta | reverse complement strand
AGTACGTAAACATAACTACCATGTTTGAAAAATTAATATATTAAAGTCATAATACATAAAAATGCAACTAAGAGTGCGTGTGTTTATGTGAAAACCTCAACTTATAGCAAACGCTCTGACGCATAGTCTGTAAAGATAGTCTATGGTTACGTGTCAAAGATTATCACGATTCCTAATCGAAGGAGCACGTTCGTTATTATCTGAGGTTTTTCTTTTACCAGGAAAGAGAAATGGTATCATTATGACTCGACCAATAATTGATTAAGGGGAATAAGTTTCTGTTCGAGTCGATAAAGAGCTTATTACTTATTCAGTTGGAGATAGCAAGAAATAAAGACAGTACATACGTAGATACATCATTTTGTACCATTGCCATTTCATTGGCGTGTCCTTAAGTACACCACTTGCCTCAATACTGAGCTATTCTTATCCCATCCTACTGTTATGGAAAATATTAAGTATGTATATTACGTATGTACGTCACAAAAGAAAAGTGGAGAAGTTGGACGCCCACAAAATGTATTTCATATTGCATACACTTTGACTTTCTATATATTCGTTGGCCGCAAGTGTTAGGCCTCTGCATATCTAAATTTGATGACGCTACCCGCAGAAGTAAAAGCACTTGAAGGTAGACAGTTTAGCAGACAGTTCAGAGCCTGGCTCATGGATCACTGCTTCTTCAAAGTCCAACAATTCATGGATGATATAGGTTGATCTGTGTAAGAGTGAAAATTAATGATACGAATCACCGCAAACCTTTGTCAACCTTTACCAACAGAAATAAGCTATCCGATTACGTAGCTGCGTAGGTGCAAATTGACATATGGATCTTAAACAGCAGATCTTGATTCTACTTGTAGGTACATTACAAATATAATACTATACAAATGATGTGCTTGAGGTCAACAAACCTACCTAACTACTTAAACATCTATGAAATATATAAAATACCTTTAGTAATTGTTTGTCCCTTTGTCATTTATCTCTTTTTTAAAGAAAAAGATCTACATATAACTAAAGAGGTTTAGTAAGTTTTAATTAATATTAAAATGAAATAAAAGGTTAAATTATTTTTATCGTGTCGATTTAAGTCTGTATTCCGTCAAATTTTGTAAGGATGTGATCTAAAACAAACAATATGTTGGATAACACCGGATTAGGCTTGTGCTGCTGGGCTTACAACATTTTTTGTATTATTTTAGTTTTACTTCATCGTTTTTGATAAAGAAAATTTCGCTTTGACATGCTTTCACCCTACGGCAAGCAATTTATAAACCATGTTTGTTTAATGGGTTGTATCTCGCATAGGAAGGCTCTTGTAATGAACGTAAACAACAGTAAACAGCCTGAAGGATTGGAATTCTTCAGCCTGTTTATCGTGGGAAATATAATTATGTAAATAAATGGAATGTTAATTTTAAATTATTGTAGGTAAAATATTCTTTGTGTTATTTTTTTTTGTTATTTGTAATCCAATGATATTTAGTGTCATACAGAAAAAAGATAGTCTATTTTATTTAGCAAGTGAGCGATACACCCTCCTGTGTGTCGTCCTGACTCGGCTTGAAAACGGGTACCAAAGCTTACGCGAAACACGTCGCCTAGTGCGATATAATTACACGTCAGTTTATCCATTTGTAACTAAGTAGTAGTAACAAGGATCACATCAGTTTTACTTGTATTATCTGTTAAGCCCTGTCTGGGACTCAATTTGCGAAAACGCGGAAACCACTTTAACTTTTTTTTATATTGTCGGTAAATAAGCTCTTGACCTAGACACACAAACTTTTAATCCTTCTTTAAATCACTTAGGCGCCAAATTAAAAATAATAATAATTGTAATGTAATAGTCAACTTTACGAATATAAATAAATTTGCAAATTTTTTAAGCGCCAGTAGGCTGGAAAAGCGCTGGTGGCCGGTATGAGCGTGCGACTTGCAATCCGGAGGTCGCAGGTTCAAACCCCGGCTTGTACCATTGGAATTTTTCGGAACTTATGTACGAAATATCATTTGATATTTACCAGTCGCTTTTCGGTGAAGGAAAACATCGTGAGGAAACCGGACCAATCCCAATAAGGCCTAGTTTACCATCAGGGTTGGAAGCTCAGGGGTCCGATTTTTGAAATAGTCACCAAGTGATTTCCATAGAGAATGAATGAGAATCTCTATGAAGATTACTCGGTGACTATTTAAAAAATCGGACCCCAGATAGCAGTTCATTTCGTAAAAATTGTGCCTTCGCCAATTCCTGGGATTAGTTGCCAGGCATGAGTCGTGGCATAATGCCGATGTAAAATTAAGTTTTAAGTTCATACTAATTTAAACTTCATCCCGTGGCGTCCACGGATGCCGCTAAAGGGTTCGAAACGTCGAGATGAAGTTTTTATTAGTTTACGCAATATAATCCGTTTCAGTTGTTTATTTCATTAATAACTATCGCGGCAATACAATATTATTTCAAGTTTCTCATTTAAAAAAATATAAGTTTCATAAATACCCCTTTTAAACCCGATTCGGGGTTGAATTTGAAAAAAATGCTTTTTGTTTCCTAAACTCATCATTTATAATATATGTAGATTAAATGAAAATATAGCTGATGGTATATGGAAGGAGTAACATGATTTCCGGTTACAGGTTTGCGAGAAAGTTAGTAAAGGAAGTCTTGTGTAAATAATAAATAAAGTTGATCTCGACTAGTCTGCCTTCAGCCGACTTCAAAGTGCTTGATTCAATTTTTAGAAAGATCGGAATAGGTAGGTATTCCTGGAAATATTAACATCTCTATGGGCAAGTTGAAAAATTAGTTTACGATGTCAAATATTTGATTTATAATCAAATAATTGATTAAAGCTACATTTATTTAGCTTTAAAAATCTCGCAAACCTTGTTAGTGCACTCAGAACGTTGCTTCGTATTAAAAGATCTCATGACAAGGTTTCATAGCATAAGCTAGGAAGAATCTAATAAAAAAAGGTAATTTTATTGTAGTACTGATAGTATCTCATACTGTATTAAAAAAACAAGTATAAGATTTAATTTTTTGTTGCAGATTGCAATCATTAAATTGTAAAATGTGCATGATGGAGATGTTTTGGACCCGGTATTTCCTTAAACTACGTCCAACAATGAGAGGTAGGGCACAGCGAAACACCATCACGCTTGAGTCTGGAGAAACCCAACTGGGGAAGTACTTCCTCCTTACAGAAGACCACAGCCATAATAGCACTGCTACCTTTCAGGTATGTAGTGTTGTGTCCCTGGGGTTGAGTAAGGTTCCCAGAGCTCCAACCTCCATTAAAGGCAACCTCCCTTGGTTTCGCTGGTGCCCATGGGCGACGGTAATTGCTTACCATCAGGGAATCCATCTGCTCGTTTGCCACCTTTGTCATAAAAAAAATGTTTCCCGTACAAATAGCATTTAAGATTTTTGTTAAATAAGTGCTGAGAGACGGATGCGGGATGAAACAGCGCTATGCAGCCGATCAGGCTAATGCTGCCTGTTGTCGTAAGTTTTGTATTTTTTTTTCATTCATGTCTTGTTTATGTATTTTTTATTTCTTTTCTGCAGTGATTTTAGTTCTACCTTTTTTAAGACTTTTTTTTGTAAATATCCGGTGGGAACTCTAGCAGCTTTTGATAAAGCTATATATGAACATTTGACTTTCATATATCCAGTATTCGTTTTCATTATTTAAATATGTTTGACATCCATTATTTTAATATGTAATGCAAGGCATATAGAATATATAAATAGTATATACATGTATGAATTCTTCTGAAAATATTTTATATGTATGCAGCTAAATGAAACTTGACTCGCTTCCTTTCTTTTACTAGGTATGTGTAATTTTGACAGTCAGTCATATTCTCATGATGTCATGATGCGTTTTACGCGATATTTTCAGATAGGCATTCATCTATTATTAAACAAATGCCTCAGTAACAACGAGGCCTCACAGGTTTAAGCAGCATTGAGTCCCCATTAATTGAGTCCCCAAGATTAGCGACACATCTTGACTCGCGACGTCGTGCCCTGATTAATGACTACGGTCGAGGTAATGGTTTAAGATAATCTCCTTGTACACAGGTAAACTGTTTACTTTGGATCAAATTGCTACCAAATTAAACCCTTTACGGGCTATCGTTTTGAAGTTAAGTTAAGTTTAGTTTAGTTTCCTAATTATACATAAAATTATGGCTTAATGAAAAGCACAACCAGGTCTAGTTAGCCTCAAAAATTGTTGGATACATTGTCAAGTATCCACTCGATGCCGTCCGGCATTTTTTACCAACGAAAATTCCTTCTTAGGTACAGTACAGCGTGGACATAGAGGCTGTTACGACCGACTTAAGCCTTATCCGCGTCGAATGATTTCCGGAGACCCTTTGTGTGTTGTCATGATCGGTAGTGCACGCAACTATAGGCATAGTTCTCTACGTGACAGGATCATAAAAACATAACATTTATATATTTCAATCAAACATTTGGACCCGGGTATGTCCTTAAACTACGTCCAACAATGAGAGGTAGGGGCAGCAAAGTATCACGTTCGAGTCTGGAGAAGCCCAACTGGGGAAGTACCTCCTCCTTACAGAAGACCACAGCCAAATAGCACTGCTACCTTTCAGATATGTAGTGTTGTGTTCCTGATGGTGAGTAAGGTTCCCAGAGCTCCAACCCCCTTTAAAGGTCGGCAACGCGCTTGTGACTCCCCTGGTGTTGCGGGTGCCCATAGGCGACGGTAATTGCTTACCATCAGGCAATCCCTCTGCTCGTTTGCCATCTTATGTCATAAAAAAAAACGGTTTTAAAAAGGGACATGAGTGTGGCACATCTGCGTCTAGCGTCCATGACGTGCCTGCTGCCGCTGATACATATGTATCGCTGGTTGCCTGGTTGGTTTTACTTGCGAGACAAAAACTGCAAAACAAAATAGATCTTTCTTTTAAATTTAGATAAGAAATATAGATAACAAAGCGTTAAGTTAGGTCAACGTGGGTAAGACCGGCATACTTTATTTTTAAGCGAAGTCCAGTATGACACTAAATACCGATGAGATAATGTAGCAAATTGATTGGTAGACGATCTTTCCTTATAGACGGTATTACCCACATTAACTTAAATTAAAAGTTGCATATCACTGAAAGGAGGTGCGTCAGTAAGAGTTGTTTTAAAAGAGTTGTATTTTTGTGAAGATTTATCTAGTAGGTATAAATTATGATTACTAATATTTATCACCACTATGGAGGTACTTGCAGGTACTCAAGTATATTGAGTTCCTTATGATGCTACCTCAATCCAGTAGTACTGCCCAAACGCTAAATAACTAAATTAAGTATATATTCTCGCATCAATAACTGAACTTAATCAATAGACATTTTCTACATCGGGCGACTTTTAAAATACAATATTGAAAAACACCTGAGTGGTCTAAGTGGCGTTGAGATTATGTACCTATGGTAAATAGGTATATTTTTAAGTAAGTCACTGAAAACGTTAATGTACTCAATTAAAAAATGAAGTCTCGAACACCGGAGGTCCTCGTCGTTTTTTCTTAAGTATATGTTATCTATTTCAACTTTTAATTTATATAGTAGTATTACTACTTAAAAATCAAAGCAAATCAAAAAATATTTCATAAAAAATAATTTGATTTGTTCTTAGTTTTAAAAAATGAAGGTTTATTTGAACGAATGTCAAGAACCTTCCCCGTGGAAGTGAGTTAAATATTAATTTTAAGTTAGAGTCGACACCTAGCTAGAAGTAAAAAAAAAATCGCAATAAACCCATAAAGTGTTCCAGTAAGTAATAAAAAAGATTCCTCACAAAAAAGCCTTGGGGGATTGAAAAAAATCTTGTATAAATAATGTGTAAACTTTATGTAAATAAATCTGAAAGTTGATTTAAGATTATCTTTAAACCTAACAGAGTTAAGAACAATAGGTTAGTATTACATTTTTTTATGAGATAGGCGGCAAACGAGCAGACGGATTGCCTGGTGGTAAGCAATTACCGTCGCCCATGGGCACCCGCAACACCAGATGAGTCACACGCGCGTTGCCGGTCTTTAAGGGGGTTGGAGCTCTGGGAACCTTACTCACCACCAGGTACACAACACTACATACCTGAAAGGTAGCAGTGCTATTATGGCTGTGGTCTTCTGTAAGGAGGAGGTACTTCCCC
Organism: Grapholita molesta; assembly: GCA_022674325.2. Lineage (NCBI taxonomy): Eukaryota > Metazoa > Arthropoda > Insecta > Lepidoptera > Tortricidae > Grapholita > Grapholita molesta. The sequence continues at coordinate 9,061,310 of CP053129.2, read as the reverse complement.
AGTTGGGCTGCCCCAGATTCAAAAGTGATGGTCATCGCTATGCCCTACCTCTTATTGTTGGAAGTAGTTTAAGGATATACGCGGGTCCAAAAATTCTAAATTGGATAAAATTCTACGCGTTTTTTATAAGGATCTAAAAGAATTGACATGGAGTTATGAACATCTAAAGACGCATTATTAAGTATGAAGTTTCTCAACTATACCCCGCCGTTCCCGAACCAATGTTTGCTTAATATTCTAGATATTGATTACTCAAGGAATTGAGCGTAGGTATATATGCAGAGCACTATTGCTGCATCGCTTTGCCTTTCCTGAGTGATTTAATTTAACTATTACCCTTTTTATTCTCCATGACATTATTATTATTAAAACAAAATTATGTGCAACTAATCGTGGCAGTAAAAAAGAAAACAGATGATAAAATAGTATAAAGTAATGGCCTTAATTATTTTTTGTATTACTTTCTCGTGCAAGCAGTAGTGATATCACGGATATTTGGGAGGCGTACGCGAAGCCGAAGCTGAACACGCTGAGTCCCTTTACACAATTTAAGGATAATTTAAGGAGTAAATTTACCCCTGCCCATGTCATGGGACTTGCACAAAAACAGTACCTGCCATGGTGTAAGGACTACGTGGGTTTAAATTAATCTACAATGTACCAGGCTATTGGGTGAAGAGGATTTACAAACGTATGTCTCTTCCGTACACGGAACAAGGTGCTCCGGACATTTGGGAGGCGTACGAGGAGCCAGACCGAGCCAACACGCAGAGGCGTTTTTGACAATTTAAATGTAAGGGGTACACTAGTATTATTATATTGTAAAAGTACCCAGCTACTCCTCAACCGTATTAATTATAATCAAATTTAAAATATACTCCACCACTTTTAACATTACACTACATGTACGTGTAAGCCTAGGTTAGAGTATAATTTTACAACACAGTAATTTAATTACATAAATACAAGTGCTTTCCGTCTCCATTACTTGGCTCGTTCAACAATTTAATGAAATGTAAGGGGTACACTAAGTGGATGATGCTCCTGTCCGTATCATGGGATGCGCACAGAGACAGCACCTGCCATGGTTTAAGGAATATTGAGTTTTAATGGTATCTAGAACATACTAGGCTATTGGGTGGACAGGATGGACTGGCTACTGGGCTATTAATAAAATATGTTACAACTAATACTTATGTTAGTCTCATAACTAGCTAAACATAGTTTTTGAAGAGAAACACAGTATGTATTACTAATTTTAGCAGTCTTAACATCAAACTGTTCACTTTTATGACAGCACTTAAGATATGACTTAAGACTCGTGTTTTAATTATAAAGTTTATTATAATTATGTATTAAAATTTTGACAAGCCTTGCATGATTATCTCAGTAGAGTATAATGTGTATGTTAAGATAATCTGTAAGATGTATTAATAAGCTAATAATGTTTACTTGAAAAACTTACACTGTCACATAAAACATTGAGATCAATTTTGATGGTGATTTCGGAGAGGTTCCCATACTAAATAATACTTGAAAATTTTTCGTTTTTAAGTCTAAAGCCTTAATCTAATGTTTATTAAGCATAATAAGCATGATGTTATATTGTTCAATATTAAATTTGTATAGGTATTTTTGGTTTTTTTATAAATTATAAGTTGAAATAAAGGGAAAGTAAAGAATAATCATCCATTAATATATTTAAATATTTGAGGATTCAAGTTTAACTTTTACACACATCCACGCATTAAGACGTTGTAAAAACGTACTGTGTATGTTATGGCAGTTGATAACATCAGTGTAATCAGTAATCTTATGAAGAACAAAGTTAAAATTAATCTAAAGGTTGATCTTTACTACGTAGATTAATGGGCGCGTAACTTAATTTAAGAGGTAATTTAAGATTATGTGTCCCTATATCCCACGAGTACCTTTTATAGAAGCAGTAACTCGGTATGAAGTTACTGCATTTAAAAAGCTTTCGTTTTGGTGTTTACAACAATGTACATTCTGAATACCATTGTATTAGACAGACGGTGTTTTATCCAATAGTCCATGTGTAGTTAACGTGTCATTTTGAATATAATTTAGATTCCAAGAAATCTCAGTCTCTAGTCTTTCCCTACCCTTTCCTAACATTGCTAAGGCAAAAATGTCAGGCGGGCAGGGGACATTGCTGCCCATTTGCCGGTGATTTCTCGTTGCAGTTTAAGGACACTCACACAATCAGCGTCATTGCCAACCCTATCTGCGAGCTATTGAAACTCTTTTACTAAGGTACTTTCAGCCTCAGAATTCAACGTCATAAGTCTTAACGTATGTATAACCTGACCATCTAAAATTATAATTCACTGGTTATTCGATAAATGTCCTCGCAGCGAGAATCTTTGAACCTTCGAATTTAGATTGTAAACTTTTTTGTAGAGTGACCTCAGAATAGTAGTAAAAAATCTGGGATCAAATCTTTATGACGCGGTTATTTAAAATTGATTGAGTTCCGAGCCCGAGGGCTGTGCACTCCAGTCAATAGAAAATTAAATATTTTGCAGGGTAGCAGGTGAGAGGTTTTGGGTTTGCTTTCTATGTATTTCAGTTATTCAACTAACATTTTAAGTTAAACAAGTTATAGTGGAGAGTTATAGAATGCCCGTTTTCAGTTATATATTTATTGTATCCTTTATATAGCGTTATTTTGATGACGTGCTATTTTTTAATTAACTATAAGATATTTTTTATGAAAAGAAGCCAATTCATTTTTTTAAATGTGCTGTATTTAGGAGTCTTTATCTCTAAGACTATTTCATACACTATATATAACGCCACTATTTTAAAATGTATAAAGTGTTTTTTATATTTTAAAATAAAACGTATAGTTGCTATTAAATATTACACTGTTGTCTTATTTTGTGACATTAGGATTGAGTGCGCAGTCACAAGGCAAGCCGTCTGAAAGGTGCAGCGCGCCAGTCTAACGTGCTTACATTAAGCTAAGAAGAATTAAACATGGGCTTAGCCCTTATAATTTCCTTTTTATTAAGTGGTAAGTTCTTTATTTATAATATTTTTAATTTTACATGTATGGGTATTTATTAACTACTCAATCGCATAGAATTTTAATTTTAATATTAAATTAAGAATATAATACCCTTAGCATTCGTTAGTTGAAATATTACAAAATTCAGTAAGACTATAGAAGGTGGCTATTAGCCACCTTTTATTTTTATTGTAATGTGAGGGTAGGTACTACGCACATTGATTATCTCCGTAAATAGTTTATTGTAGATTATTGTTTATTGTGTATTGTATATTATTATTGCCAACCTTGACTCGATGCGGGCAAGGCGTTATTCGCAATTACTTACACACGCGAAATGTTTAAAGATATAGCGAAATCCACCACTTGCATGTAACAATCACGATCTCATCAAAAACAGAACAAAACTATTAGTATTTTAAAATTTACTTAACACTTATTTTCTGCTTAAACATAGATAGAAATATTGATAGGTTGCATATTTTCGATTGTCATCTTAATATTGTAAAGGCAAAGAATATAATAGATGGCATCTTCCTCGCGTCGTCCTGGCATTTTTCTACGGCTCATGGGAACCAGTGGTCTACTTGGCAACTAATTCCAGGATTTGCCATACGCACTAGATTTAGGAGTGACTACCAATCTGACCTCCCAACCCATAGGGTTGACAAGGCCTTATTGGGATTAGTTCCCTTTTACTTCACCGAAAAGCGACTGGTAAATATAAAATAATAGTTCGTATATAAGTTCCGAAAAACTCAAGGTACAAGCCGGGGTTCAAACTTGCGACCTTCGGATTGCAAATTGCACGCTCTTACCACTAGGCCAACAGAACTTCCAAATAATTGTGTGGACGGATGTTAGCTTCGCTTCGTTTCATATTGTCTCTTAAATTACTGTTTCGTGGTAATATGGCCTACATTAGACCCTTATCTCAATCTACTATTTTTCTAAAAGTAGGATTTCTAGTGCTTCTTAAAGAATCATCATTGTTAAATACTAAAACTTCGGAAAAATTTCTTTATGCCAAATTATAAGTTATTACAATCGAGATAATGAAACCTTTAGAAGATATATAGTATATCTTATTTAATCAATTTGGGTTTCCCTGTTAGAGAAAATTATCAATTTCCAATACTCATTTCCAAAGGCATATCAATTTAGTTTCGCGCTCATACCCATGTCTTCTACACGCTTGGCAAATTGCCAAGCGGGTTCGTGACCAGTCGGCGCACATTATTGCCCTCTCCAGTTTCATACAAATCTGGAATTTAATTTTTGTGATGAATGGATTAAAGCAGGCGTGTTGGTTTAAAATACGGGGCAAAGTCGACGTGTCGCCAACAATGCCAACATTCTCTTCTATTTATACGTTACATGTAACTAACAGCGTGGACACGCTTCAGAGACGCCACGTGCACGCGCAGCGAGTCAATTAGAATTGAAATTTCTTTGAATGAAAAGTTTGAGGGTTCACTATGGGATGATATCTGCGTCGCCATGTTTAGGGAAAATCTGTTTGTTAAATGTGTGTGGTGGAATGAATCCAGCTCCGAGTCATTTATTTTGCTTGTCCAGAACGAATAGCATGGTTGCCATTTTATAGTCTCTTGCGCCATCCGTCACTTTCGCACTTATATATTTGGCGTAGCTTGACAGATATTGTGACAAATGATAAAAACCCGACCGTATTAGGCTAGCTGACCAAGATTGGTGCTTAAAGCTAAACTTTTATCATTACAACATTCAACACTACAGTCCAATTTTATTATTGTCTATGGAGACCAAAGTCGTTTAAGGAGTTGTTTTATTTTAATTTTATGTAAAAAAATAAAAATACGACAGGGACGTATAACGGTATGAGCAAGGGTTATTTATCATTGCGTTCCGTCCATTCTGTTCAACGCGTGGATGATGACTTCATCACCCTCTTTCATCATCTTGTCCCGTAAATTTTCCATCGGCTCCCAGGAAGTAGCTTAGGCATTAGTTTTTACGAAAGTTACTGCCATCCGACCTTCAAACACAGAGGGTTATGTAGGCCTTATTGGGATTAGCCTAGTTTCTCCACGATGTTTTTCTTCACAGAAAAGCGACTGAAAATCAAATGATATTTTGTACAGAGTCATTGGTACGAGCCGGGGTTTATGCCGCGACCGACGGATGGAAAGTCGCATGTTCTTACCACCAGTAACAAAGTGAGGTAAAAATATATTTAGTTGTCATTTTTCTTTCTACGCGATGCGCGCGACGTTGGGAATTTAAGACTCACCTTCAACATTATTTTCTATGTAACCAATTTCATCAAATTACTCGGTAATAAGAGGTATACTGAAGGTCTTATAAATTATGGATATATAAAAATAATAATTGTATTTGTTCTTATATCATTTCCTGCACGACATGTGTTGTGTCTGATAAAATAAGTGTTTGTAAAATACGCGTATCGAACAAGTATTGCTAAATAATGTTCATACAATTTAATTTTAAATTACATTATATTGAAATAGTTCGGGCTAGCTTTACAGTGCGTCCAGTTTGCCCGAATGCTCAACATGTTTGCCAACTTATTGAAACTCGTGTAAATATGTACAGTCAGCAGCAAAAGTTTCTAAGCCAGGTATTAAGAATGAACTTAACACGCCCTTATACTCTTAACAATAAAGTCGTGTGAAGTCCTCACCCGCTTAGCAACTTCTGCTGCTGACCTTACTAGCGCTATTTACGGCACATTAGGTTTGTTCCTTTATGGACACTAACGTCAACTAACCTCATGAAACAACAAATTGTACGTATATGTAAGCTTTACATACATTAAAACGCCGTGTAGTTTAATTAAGCTAAATTGATAATTAGGACTGGTAACAAACAGGAACATACTGCGATCAGCCGATCACCAATTTGCTTGCAAGCATGGCGATTATGGTATTGAATTTAACCTCATGCTCAGATATTGCTGCCTGTGGTGGTATCTGGGGCAGGTCTATGTCCACCAGTAACCGTCCATGTTTGATATGTAACTGATAAACAAATATGAAAATGTATCATCATCATCATCAGCCTATCGTAGTCCACTGCTGGACATAGGCCTCCCCAATTTCACGCCATCGTGTTCGATTTTCGTCTGTTCGCATCCAGCTCCTGCCAGCCATCTTGCGCAAGTCGTCACTCCACCTAGCCTGAGGACGCCCTACACTACGCTTGCCGAGACGCGGTCTCCACTCAAGAACTCGTTTACCCCAACGGTTATCGGTTCTACGGCTAATATGGCCAGCCCACTGCCAGTGTAAATGTCAAGTCGAAGTCAGACATTTTTAAAATATTATATTTAAGAAACCCTAATATATATCTCACATCACTACAAAAATAGCGGTCAATAAGTCACGATAGCAAGTTTTATGTCCAAAGTGTCAGGAAGCAATTTGCGCGCGTAGTTATGTACAAGCCGTGATACTCAGGCGGTCAGAGGCTAAAATTTATGAATGTGCACGTACTGCAGAAAAGTTATATAACTTTAAACTTTATAGTCATCCCGATAAGAATCATTTCACGATGGCCTCAGTGACTGGAAGTTTTGAGAGCAATAGCGAAAAAGCTGGATTTGTTTTTGGCTTGCGGAATTTATGCTTGTGGAAACGTGTTGAGTTGTATTGGCTAAAAATGCACATGCCTTAAGGTGTCCTAAGTTCCATAAAAGGTTACACTGTTCAGTACAACGGTAAAATACGGTATTTCTTAACGCATTTACTGCCACCGACGCTCATGTGCGTTCATTTCCATACATTTTTGGAGAGGTGGCAGCGAATGTGTTAAGGGGCGGTTGATGTGCACAATACGGTCCACAACGGTACGGTTTTGGACCCGGGTATGTCCTTAAACTACGTCCAACAATGAGAGGTAGGGCACAGCGAAGTACTATCACGCTTGAATCTGGAGAAGCCCAACTGGGGAAGTACCTCCTCCTTACAGAAGACCACAGCCATAATAGCACTGCTACCTTTCAGGTATGTATTGTGTTCCTGATGGTGAGTAAGGTTCCCAGAGCTCCAACCCACTTATAGGTCGGCAACGCGCTTGTGACTCCCTTGGTGTTGCGAGTGCCCATGGGCGATGGTAATCCGTCTACTCGTTTGCCACCTTTGTCATAAAAAAAAAAACAATAGTGCAATGTAATAAGTTCCACATAGTAACAAAGTTACTACTTATGTGTACTGGTCACAAAGTTATATTGGTACAGGAAACTTTAGTTTTATATTGTTTCTTTTCAAGTTGATATAATCCGTGACAAATAATTTACTCTAAATAATTCACAAACAGTTCGATATAGACATAAACGTTATGAGTTTACTTTTTAAAAACAATAATAAATTTAGAAGTTTACTGGCCAATTGTAGACAATTAAAGTAGGTAACGATAAAGTATACCTATATTATTATCGGATACCGTCGTATTAGGCCCAAATGAACTTTTTCATTCATTAGCCCAGTAGTTTGTCCAATCTCATTCATTCAATCATAACACATTTCAGATTCCATTTACTCTTAATAGCCACGGCGAGTCCGTTCCGTACAAGTACGTAGTTTCAGATAGACTGCGGGTTTATACTACGAGAATATCTATTCTCATCTGCCACTAAAATACTATCAACAACGATAGCGCTCGGCCGTTTTGTTGCTGGATGTTATATCGAGAATATCTCTAGCGTCTCCCGAGGACGCCTCGTAGAGTGTAGAAAGAAATAACGATTTTTAGTTTAAATGGTTTGCAATACATATGGCCGTGCATGCGGTGCCGGCTGACTAGAATAGCACTAAATAAACTTTGTAGTTTATATAGTAATGTTACTAGTTAGAAACCATAGCAGATCAACATGTTAATAATAATTAGTTTCTAATGTCTTATATGTACAGTCAAGGGCACAAATATATATATATATATATATACTTTTTTGCCTTATATCAATAGGATAGGTTGAAAAAGTGTATAGATATTTATGCCCTTGACTGTGTATATTTATGATTGGTAGGTCTCGGAGGCGGTTCTTCTCAAGCTCAAGCTCAAGCGTTGGCTCAAGCTCTAGGTTTAGGAGGCGGTTCAGCTGACGCTCAGCTCCTACTGCTTATATCGTAAGAGGCGCCAAGGGAAAAAACTGACGGATGGGCAGTAGCGTCTATCGAAACCCAATCTGCAGCTACCTACTAGATGATGGGAAAATTAATACATATTATTATGACGAAGATCAGAATTATACCGGTAAATTTAACGAGTACTAATCAAATATTATTTCATTAAGCAACGTAATAGCAAATTATTGTTGTTGATAATATATGGAGTTACTCAAAGTATACGTATTTTTTTTTTTTTTTTTTTTATGACATAGGCGGCAAACGAGCAGACGGATTGCCTGATGGTAAGCAATTACCGTCGCCCATGGGCACCCGCAACACCAAGGGAGTCACAAGCGCGTTGCCGGCCTTTAAGGGGGGTTGGAGCTCTGGGAACCTTACTCACCATCAGGAACACAACACTACATACCTGAAAGGTATTTTTTTTATTGAACATAATACATTTTGATTATGTATATATTTTATTAAATAAGATATACTACCGCTGAGATGTCTTGCTGTTCCACCAAAATCACTCCGCAGAGGCCATAACAGGATAAGCTAAAGAAGAATGCCCTTTGATATTATGACGTTTCTTTTACTACAGTCATGGGTGAAAAACTTAACAGAAGGACCATAATATCTTTATAGTCGTGCAGATAACACTTCTTTTTAACACTTGTGTAAAAAACATCTAGGTACACATTTTGAAATTTAATTGTCATTTCTATATAAGATTTACTTAATGTTCTGTCACATAAATATTAATTTGATGGATAACATCGGAAAAGAAGAGTCTCAAAATTGAATGAACCACTGAGTTGGATTTTAGTACATTATTTAGTTAGCTATTCTAACACCGTTACAGAACCAAAACATAAATCCTCTTTACGAAAAAAAAATATAATATCAAAACAAGTTTTGACAGTTACACTGACATTAAAAGGCAAGATTTTGATATCACTGTTACTGTCACAACTTGTTTTGATATTACCGAAAAACATATTTGTAATATCTTCTCGTATGTAGATAAACACCATAATACTCGTAAGTTATCTAACGCGTCAATTTACTACATCAGAGGTTCGGTACCTCGAACCATAAATCTAGGTACATGATTTGTGTTGAGGATACACTTTTGTAGAATAAGATTACCAACATATAAATGGTTCCCGAAATTGTGAAATTGCAAAGTTCAAAAAATCAGTCAGGTAAAGGTCAAGGGACTTGGCGTCGTGGCGTAATTTATTTTCCAACCTTATCCTGCCTTACTCTATTGACAGGTCCATTCAATTCAATAACTCTTTAGGGCTTTCTATTCTTGCCTCCTTTAGATATTCAGATTTTTCGAATCGAAAAAAGCGGATATTAAGCTTACCGCTGTGGCCAATATGGCTTTATTCAGTGTGTTATTAGTTTAAAAAGGCGTTAATATCGCAAATAAAACTAGTAATGAATATTACATACACACAATACGAGGGCGGTTTGATAACTCGGTGACTTTAAGTAAAACAAAAATAATTTTAACATATATAAACTTTTTAATTACGATTCTGAACTCCTTGGTAGCTGACAGTTTTTTTTTTTTTAAAGGTGGGAAAATAAAAAAGTTATTGAGGCATATGTCAAATACGGTTGGAAAATTGTTGGAAAATGGAGAAAAGCGAATTTCGTGTGTTAATTAAACATTACTTTTTACGTGGAAAAACAATTAAAGAGACTGAAAACTGTTTAAAAAATATTATGGGGAATCTGCTCCTTCTCATGGAATGGTACATAAGTGGTTTACAGAATTTCGTTCTGGGCGTACCACTACCAATGACGCAGAACGCTCTGGTAGGCCAATTGAAGTCACCACTGATGATGTCGTGAATAAAGTTCACGATATTGTTTTGGATGACCGTCGAGTTAAGATTCGTGAGATAGCTGAGACTGTACACATTTCATCTGAACGAGTTTTTCATATCTTGCATAATATTTTGAATATGAAAAAGCTTTCTGCAAGATGGGTGCCGCGTTTGCTGACAGCCGATCAAAAACGACTTCGTGAAACAACTTCCGAGCAATGCTTAGCCAAATTCAAGCGTATTCCCAATGAATTTTCACGTCGTTTTGTGACGGTAGATGAAACGTGGATCCACCATTATACGCCAGAGACGAAAAATCAGTCAAAACAGTGGACTTCTGCTAACGAACGGGCCCCAAAGAAACCGTTAATTCGGCAGGAAAGGTAATGGCCACTGTGTTTTGGGACAGCCAAAGGGTTATTTATATAGATTATTTGGAGAAAGGTAAAACAATAAATGGCCCTTATTATGCTACATTGTTGGAAAACTTCAACGCAGAAGTAGTGAAAAAACGGCCACATCTGGCAAAGAAGAAAATCCTTTTTCACCACGACAACGCCCCTGCACACTCGTCGGCAGTCGCAACCCCTCTGGTACTGTAGTACTACCAGGTAGTTCTACTGGTAGTACAAATGATACACCCTAAGGTCACTAGTACTACTGGTAGTACTAGTGACATAACGGCAGACTGGTAGTACAACTGTCCTGTAGTTTGTTGCGTTCATAGCGATACTCTTTTCTGTAGATCCTGTACTGGCCACTTAAATAAGACTGAAGTACTTCTGATAGTTGATAGTATGATAGTTTAATCAAATTAATAAATGTCATGAGTGCCTTTGCCTTCTTTGTGCATCTATTAAACACTAAAACAAACAAAATCGTCAGTTTGTGTATGGTTTTGCCCCTTCTCCCAGAAGCCAATATTGATGAAGGGTTACATTACATACTAAAAGAAAATAAAGTTATGGGAAGTAACAATAAGCTGGAACTATTCTTATCTTATGTTCAAGATCATTGGATGCCGAAGAAAGCTTTGTGGTGCACTTTCGGTGAGCGGCACCGGACAAATAACGTCTGTGAGGGTTGGAACGGTCAGTTCAACAAAATTTTTAAAAAAAGACCAACCATTTTGCATCTTTTAAAAATCCTTAAGAAGGATGCCATGTTTCACGCTGTTAACGCAGTGACATCAGAACCTGCAAAAAAACGGTCTAAGCCTGTTGTAGATAGGAACACTTATATTCAGCATGTTCAAATGCAGCTAATTACAGGGGAAATCGATGCTCCATTATTTATGGAAAAATTACGTTAATTTGTTCTCGAGTTAATCTCAAAATTAACTATAAATAAAAATAAAATTACATTCAGTTATTTATTTTATTATAATAGGTACGAGTAAGAGTACATAAGCTTTAACATTTTACTTCAATGCCGATGTAACTGTTAGTTGTATGCATTGCAACACGCTCTTAAATATTTCCACAATGTCTTCCGTATGCTCCTTTTCAAAGCTATCTGCGGTTGTAATTGCTTCATCAATAATATTAGTCCACTCTTCCGTGTCCATGTGCTGCGAACACAGTAGTGTATCTGGTTGTAAATATAAAGAATATTTACTGAGTAACATTGCCTTGTGAAAATCGGAGGGCCGGTGAAGTCTCAATTCGTTGCACCCATGAAGATAATAAGACATTTGTCTTCGTCTGCTGCAACTGCACGTCTTAACATTTTTTTTCCGGAATTTAAATGTTTTATTTTTCAAAATTCACACAGTTGATATGTCATGAATGTCGTGTAATCTGTCACAGAAATATATTTTCACGAAAAGAATAAAAATTCACAGATATTAATAAGTGGCCAGCCTAATTATGTAAGTAAAGAGCAAAGAGGCGAGAGTACCTTTTCTTTGACATAGATTTACTTTCGCGATTATCATAGTGTTCTGAGCGAGCATTCGTTCGTTCTTGGGCGGATGAAAACAGGATTTCACATAGTAAAATGTTCATTCGTCAGCACACGAACAAGTAAATGCTCGCTCAGAACACTACGTGAAAACGCGGCTTAACAATACAATCTAAAAAAAATGTGTTTTTTATACATTTTGACCGATCGATAACGACATTTTTTTTAAACTTTATTGCACAGTATAAAATACAGTTACAAAGGGCGCACTCAATGCCATAGGCATTCTCTACCAGTCAACCTACAGGCCAAACAGAGAATAAAAAACTTTGGTGCAGAATACGAAGAGAACACGAACACTTCATAAATAGTAGACATTTTGTATGAAAAAGCAAACATTTTTTTTGGTTGGCTGCATAGTAAAAGTCAAAGTTTTTTCCGTTCAAGGTTTCCAGTGAGCTAGAAAACATGTATGTATATTTTGTTTACATCTGGAATGTCTATCATATGTACTACCAGTTGAACTTTTAATACAGTGGTCTATGACAAAACCCGAGGGATATTCTTGTATTTTTAGAAGTAGTACTAGTGTCCCTAAGGTGTATCATCTGTACTACCAGTAGAACTACCTGGTAGTACTACTGTACCAGAGGGGTCGCAACAGCCAAATTAGTAGAATTGCGTTATGAAATACTGCCCCACCCACCTTATTCTCCAGATTTGGCTCCATGTGATTTTTTTTATTCCCAAACATGAAGAAATGGCTCGGTGGGAGAATATTTTCATCAAATGAGGAAGTCATAGCTGAAACTGAAGCATATTTTTCAGGGTTTGATAAAAAATATTTTTTGGAGGGGTTGAAAAAGCTGGAACATCGTTGGATGAAGTGAAAGATGAAGAGAGAAGAAGGAGATTATTTTTTTATTTTTTTTTATTTAATCTTTATTGCACATAAGAAAACCTTAACGTACAAAAGGCGGACTTAATGCCATAAGGCATTCTCTACCAGTCAACCTTAGGGCAAAACAGAAAAGATTGTAGGCGGTGCAACCAATACAGTTTTTTAAATTTACTATACCTACACAGACTACCATACATATAATACATAAACATAAAACAAATACATAATACACATATACTATTATAAATATATATTACATATATATAGCTTTATCTCGCCAAGAAAAGTAGTTATAGAGAAGATAGAATTTTACTTTAAATTGCCAGCAAAGAAAGCACGCACAGACCTTTTAAAAGCATAGCTGGACGGAGCTTTTCTAATTTCAGAGGGAAGGCCATTCCAGAGCCGAGCCGCCTGTATAGCAAACGAATTGGTAATGAAACCTGTTCGGTGAAAAGGAAGAGAGGGGTTAGATTACCAGTGGACCGCAGTTGACGTTCACGGGAGCCAGCAAAAGAGCGAAAAAGGTTTTGAGATCTTCAGGGGCCCCCGGGTTATTGAGGATAGAATATAACATACAGAGCATGCGGACATTGCGACGTTGACGTATAGGGAACCACCCGAGTTGAGAGCGATACTGCGACACATGGTCATATTTGCGGAGACAGAAAATGAACCGTATGCAGTTGTTTACCAGTCGTTCCAACTTATTAAGCAGCTCCTCCACTAAGTCCGGATAGCACACGTCACCATAGTCAATAATAGGTAAAATAAGAGCAATTTAAATGCAAAAAGATTATGTAGAGAAATAAAATTATAAAAGGTCAAAAAGATTTTTTTTTCTGCAAAAAGTCACTGACTTATCAAACCAACCCTCGTATATGTAAATAAACATTAATCCAACAAGCTTTTTTGGAGATAAATATGAAAATTCAGATATATGTATTAAGAAACAAACAAAGCGCTTTTATCTGAAATGTCGTATTCGTCGAAGAGAAAATTGTCACTTACTGGCAATTAACCTTATTATAACCTTATTAAAGCTCATTTTATTTCAGCAATACTTTTAATATTAAGCAATAAAATTCAGTCACATGTACCAATACCCAATTTTTAAACAGCTATAGGCATGAATGAGTTTGAAATGGCCAATTAAGAGGACTACATAAATCTTGTACAAATAGCTTGGCTACCTTACCCGGCAGGCTAATGGCCCATCGAATAACTCATTCCGTACACATAGCATAACAAATGTACGTTTTAAGTCTAGATGCAGCGTCTACATTTACTCATCTCATTTAGTTATGAGCTATATCTACTTTTATTATGTACTTTAAACCGTGTTAAAGGCTATTTTAAATATTCATAAACATGCTTATATCACATATGTGAAAATTTGTGAAGATATTTGGAATTTTGTCAACCTACCACGCAATGACCGCTGAGTGGATTTACATAAAACTTCGAGTACACGTAGGCAAAGATCTGAAATGATATAGGATACCTACTTGATGGATTACAGGGATAAGGCATTCCCGTTGGGTCATATGCAAGGAAATTCGTGGGCAGAAACTAGTCGAAAATAATTAGCGCACTGAGCCAAGGAAAGTGTATGCAAGTTTTACTTTACATTATGTATGAACATAGATCATTGTTTGATTTCAAATATTTGGTTTAACCTTCTTGGTTCTTTTAATTTAAGAATCTTATTTAATAAGCTGTAACTTTCGTGAGAGTGAAATAGTATCTACCTCCTGCTATTTCTGCATGCGTGGAATACTAAACTTGATGAAATACGACTATTGGTGCAGTATTTTCTTTCTGTTTTCTATATTAATGATTATAAACTTATTACGTAATATTTTCATTATTTTAATCAAAATATGGGTAAACAAATACGAACTCTATGACGCTATTCCAAAACAGCTGTTTAGACTGTCGGAAAGTATTACCTGAACCAAAATTAATTGGGATTCAATGGGATTCAAAAATACAGTCAGCACAACAGTATTTTTATCCTGTAACATTATTAGAACAGGCTAATTTGTTAATAAATGATGTCTTATCAATATCATATTAAATTAAGATATCAAAGTAATTTCTTTATCATGATAATATTTATATTTCCTCGTACAGTCACTATCTACCTATTTCAATTTGAATCTTGGTAATGGTAGCATCATTTCTTTTACGAATAACGCTAGCTATGTACATAAAAAAAAATGACAGCCAAAGGGTAAGTCTCGGCTGATAAAGCGGTGTGTGTCAGAGTCGCCAGTTCCAGTCTTTCAAAATATATTGGATTTTACCATTTCTAAGTTTATTTGTTTCATTGGTGTTTAGGATAAGAGCAGCCGTAAATAAAACTTTTTACATAGAATCTCATTCTCTTTCATTTATAATTTTTTTAGTATATTTTTATCTGAGTATTTTTTTTCTGGCCTTTTTAGAACTTTCATTTAGGTATCCAATCAGTATTTTCGTTTATCTGCACACTGTACCATTAGCGATGTCATTTCATGTAATTATTCCGAAAAGACTTATGTGCTTAAATCTATTTTAACCGCGGTTTGGTAATACTAGCGCGGTGGACCTATAAGAGCACTGCACGGAGGACATTACACGCCACAGGCTTAATCACAGCTAAATTGAAAATGGATAACGTTAGGCCGTTTTATTTAATTATAAGACTTATGTGATTAATGTCTACAATTAGGTATAAACTATCAGAGAGTTCTTGAAAAGCTGTCCAGTCTTACAAAAGAGACGCTTCTCTTGAATACCTAGACGTGTCATGCTTGGTGAAGTTGCGTTTGCTAAAAGGAATGTGGGTAGTAATCGGGGCTTCAAAGACTGCACTAAGCGAAACATATATCAGCATTCGGAACCAATTACTATGCCAGGAAAACCTTAGCTAGAAACCGTGATGAATGGCGCAAACGTGTGTTGGAGGGAATCAATATGCAACCGAGCCTAGTGCAATGCGTTAGTAGCTGAAATTGCCACAGGAAGCAAGGACTCAAACTTAAGCTGTCTATGAAACTAAGAACAAATCAAATTATTTTTTATGATTACTTAATAGATTAAGTATATGTTATCTATTTCAACTTTTAATTTATATAGTAGTATTACTACTTAAATATCAAAGCAAATCGAAATATTTCGTAAAAATAATTTGATTTGTTCTTAGTTTCATAGATGGCAGCACCACCTCTCTAGCTATATCAGAATCCCGAAAGGTATTCATATAGGAGGTGCAAACACGTAGTGTTTCACCTTAGAGCTGGTAACACGGTGCCTAAAACCGTTAAAATAAACAAGATTACATATACTTCATTAATTTCGACGGGTTCCGCTGTGTACGGGTGGCCAAATTGGTTGGGAGATGCAGGTTCGAATCCCGTCTCGAACACCGGAGGTCCTCGTCGTTTTTTCTTAAGTATATGTTATCTATTTCAACTTTTAAGCTTTCTATGCCAAAAATGTGGAAAGTTGTGCCCGCTCACGCATTGGCCTCCACAGTCACTAAAGCCGTTGCTTTCACAGCAATATATAGATCGTCTGCAATAGACGCAAGGGCCCGTTTAATAAAGTAAGAAATCAGACATTTTTAAAACATGGCAAGTATAAAGATATGTCTATAATACGAGTATGTTTAATATGTTTTGCCCAATAAAAAAATATACTAATGATAACATCTAAAACTGTGGTTTTGTATACATTTAAACAGTTTTATTTTATTATTTTTATATATATAAGTACACATATCCATTTTTGATCACAATAGATCAGAAATGGTCGCAGTGATACACAGGCTGTATGAGCCGTGCATAGCCCCTAACAACAACAAGTGCACATAAGAAAATTTATTTAAAATTTGTGAATAAAATTGCGATACTTAATAACTACGACCTTTCGACAAAGGCTTCTCTTCAGAAATTCACTGACTTAATTGGAATATTTCGGTAGCAGCCATACAAGTTTACTTTTCAACTCCCACAGGGACAAGTTTTTAAGACCATTCAAAAAGGGCATGAAATAGTCTTCTTGTCATTGGATAGCTGAAATTATCTGTTATAAGCCTGGTCATACATTACTTTTTTAATTTTGGATGTCTCTTTAAACAAACCAACGTATTTAGAAGTGAAGAGATGGTTTGGTTTTGGATAAAACTTTAAAGTTTTTTTAAATAAAGAGTTTCACACGGCACGGTGTTGCCAGAGAGGGCTCAATATTTTGGAAAGAGAAAACCTACTATTCCGTATGTATGGATAGGAGGCACGGGCTTGTATAGTAGAGCTTTTTGAGCATATGTATTGTAAAATAGTTTTTGCTAAATTTAAACTACAAAGCTCAACGAATGTATGAAGCAGAAGTTCTGAGTCCGAATACTGTCATTTGGTTTTCACGAATATTCGAATCGACGTTATCTCTAGAATTAAATATTAAATTTATACTTTATTAAAGGGTGAACACTATTAAATTGTCGCCTACATTTTTACTTTGCTAGCGTGTTGCATCGAACCTTTTTTGAATATTCTTTTAAAATTTTAAATTTAGAAGGCTCGTAATATATTAGACAACCATAAAATGTTCATTTGTTTTTTATTTATGAAAATGGCGTTACACGAAAAAAATGTTCGCGAATTAATTTTGCAAGAATTCAGTAAAAATCTTAAGAAAAACTTTAGATCTGGCAAAATCTTGTCAAACAACTCGGAGGACGGTTCAACGAACCCTAAAAAAAATTAAACAAGGTGAAACTATAGATAGGAAGCGGCGTGAAGGTCAACCCACCAGAAAATCTAATGTTAAGTTACAATCAAAGGTGTGCAAGCTATTTGATAAGAATCCGAGTATCTCTTCCCGGGATGTGGCGAAAAAAGTAGGCACTAGTCAAGCAAATGTCCAAAAAATTTAAAAAGAATGCGGCATTACAACATATAAGAAGCAAAAGGCTCCCAAGAGAACTGTGGATCAATATAATCGTGCGGTTAGACGTTCTAGGTTATTGTATACCTTGTTGATTGAGAAAAAATGTTGCCTAATTATTGACGATGAAACCTACGTCAAGGCAGATTTCAAGTCTTTACCAGGTAACCAGTACTATTCCTCTCGTGACATCTCGAATCTTGACGAATCGGAAAAGGTGATCCCGGTAGAAAAATTTGCAAAAAAATACCTTGTTTGGCAAGCTATATGCCAGTGCGGCATGAGGAGCTCACCATTTATCACTACCGGGACAATTAACACCGATATTTATATATCAGAATGCTTGAAAAAGAAACTGTTACCATTCATAAAGAAACACACTTCCTCAACATTGTTTTGGCCAGATTTAGCAAGTTGCCATTATTCGTCTCGAACTTTGGAATGGTATAAGGCGAATTCAGTCGAGGTAGTGCCTAAGGAGAGTAACCCACCTAACTGTCCCGAACTTCGCCCCATCGAAAAATATTGGGCTAATATAAAAACTAAACTGCGAAAAACTTGCCAACCTGCCACTTCATTACCAGATTTTCAACGAAAATGGATTAAATGCACAAAATTGTTAAGCGATGATTCCGTGCGAAATTCAATGAATCACGTCAAAAGTAATGTCCGGAAATTTTCTCGTTGTTCGATGAAATAGCCCTAATATTTTTTAAAATGATTTTACGCTGTATAAAATTAGTCATATAAAGAATTTTGAGCACTTTGGATTTTTATTTTGTCGTCTGTAGCATGTTCGACCTGCGACAATTTAATAGTGTTCACCCTTTATTTATTTCGTCGTTTAGCATTTACAAATCACATAATCTTTATTATCATATCAAAATGATTTACTTTTTTATTATCATCATTTACTTTTAGCTATAATCTAAATTAAATCTGAAATATGGCTCGTGTTGTAGGTACTAGACGACAATATACATAAACTATTTTTTTTTTTAATTTGATTTTAATACAATTTGGAATGGAGTTAACGGAGACCCTAGACTAACATAATATAAGCTACATTTTTTCCCTAATAAAACGCGGGTATCACCACGACACAGCTAGTATTTAATAATTGATAGATACATAATAACACAATGAAAAACATTGATATCGGCTATAAACCCTGAAACATTCGTCGTAAACACACGAATAAATGCCGGTCCAGGATTCGAATCAGAGACCTTGTGCTTTGTAAGCAAGGCCCCTACAGACTAGGGGAGTTGGTAATATACAGTAATTACCAGTAAGTTCAAAGATTAAAATAAGTAGCAGTAGCCATGTTTAAGGTCGTCGTGAAAACAGATCGATTTTTCTTCTAGTATCTCAGTACTCATTACGAGGGGTGACACATTTTATATGGCCTTAATTTCACATGTACAGAACTACATTCAGAACCAAGCAATATAATTCATATTTAATAAATACGACCTGGCATTAAATTCACACGTTTTGCTTTAAGTAAATTGACGTTTCGAATGTGAGCGAACTATAGTTATTTGTTATACAAGGGTGTAAAATTGTATTTTAACTGCGAGTGTGTGATTGAAACTCGAGCAAGCGAATGGATTCTATAGTTTAACCACGAGCAAAGCGAGTGGTTTTAAAATAGAATCCTGAGCGTAGCGAGTGTTTCAATACACGAGAAGTAAATTACAATTGCACCCGTGTGTAACACAAAACTTTTCCCCTCACTATAGCGAGGAAAGTTAAACATGCAAAAAAACGTTTTGAAATCGCATTTACTTTTTCTTTGTAAAAATGTTGAATGTATCTACATTCAACATTTTTACAAAAACAAAAGGTGCCTTTAGCTTAGCTTAGCTTGTGGTGGCCAGTACGATTTTCGAATGTTCTACTTCGGTTTTCAACTCGGTGCGTTAGCGAGGCTCGCCCGCGCTCCCCGCCGCCGCCGCCGCCGCCGGGGCAAGTGAGCTGTACTTCGCGAATTTAGACTTTAAAACCATAGCAATAAGAGCTATGAGAAGTCAACTTACTTTAATCACTAGTGGATAAAATGCCTTTTTACCTTCTCGTATTAAAGGATAAACAAGCGCTTTACGAGCTAGTGAGGGGAAAATATGTTTTCCGGTTGAGGATATAGACGATTAATTTGTTTTCAATACATAATTTGCTCATTTTATGCTATAGAATCGCTATGTAGTAATATTTGCTAGTAAAACTTATTGAGGTACTATAAGAAGCGGAGGGAGACCTCCCACAAGGTGGTCTGACGAACCCGTTAAGGAACTCGCAGGAGGCAAAAAGCGCAGAACCGGTCGTTTTAGCGGTCCTTGAGAGGCCTTTGTGCAGAGCAGTTGACTTAATTCTAAAGAGATGTTTGAATTCTCCATGGTGAAGGCAAGCAGCGAGGGGCTATGATGCGAGCAAGAGGTCTAATCCGGCTGTTGCACTCCCGCACGTAATCGCCCAATTTGCAAAACTGCTAAAGCAGTGCACCAACATGGCCAATGAAATAAATTTTCCGCTTACATAAAAATATATTGGGATTTGTAGACATCATTCAGTTTCAGAATGGAGCTCTTGCATAATATACCACGCTACCGTGGAGCTCGGAAAAGTGCGCTCGGTATTAAACCGTTCATCACAACGATTAACACGCCATGCGCACATTTAAAATTCTGAGTATGCAATCTGAACCATCTTGACTATTTTATTTATTTTACCATTTGATATAATAGACAAACAAGGTTCAATATTTCGCATGTAAACGTTCCATTTCATTATGAACAATTTTTTTCCGATTTCGATCGTTCCGACCGTGCAATCTTTTTAGAATTATTATAAAATAAACCTAACCTAACTTAATGTAATAAAGATGATTATGCCGTTTAGATAATTTCACAGTTTCAGAAAAGTTAAATTCAAATTATAAATTATGACTTTTATGATGATCGGAAGTATGCAACCCAACAAGAAGCCATGAAAATACGTATCTTATATCTACTCCAGTGCTCAAAAAAATGTGAACATTACGGTTGACATATCATACCCACGAAACTATCGTGAGATTAAAACATGTTAAATGTATAGAAGCGGGTATCTCACGGTCCTTGTTACGCAGTGACACATGTCGACCAATATTCGACTTATAAAATGTGAGTTACCCGCTTCTATACAATTAATATGAGATATCATACCGTTAACAAACAATCTTCATTTGTACGTATGAACTAACATATTGCTTAAATCAAAGAGGGAAAGGAGAGATATTTGGGGAAAAAGGAATATTCAGCAATTTCCTCCGTAGCACGTCAACAAGGCTATATTAAGGACAAGTGGCATACAACAGGAGCTTCATAGTCCAAGAGCTAAATATAAAATAAATAAATATTTTGAGATAATCTTACACATATTGACCTATTCCTGTAGATAGCCGAATAAGGCTTGTATACTGGTACTATATGACGATATACATATTATTTATATGGATAGATAAATATAAATACCAATTTCAATACACAGATCAAATAAGGTGCAGAACTCAGAAATCTCATTCAAACAATGACTACCTACTAACAACTAAGCTAAATAGGATGCCGTTATTTAAATATCATATTTTTATTCTTAATTGAACCTCTGAAGTTTAATTTATTTACCACTAGCTGTTCCCCGCGCTGTTTATTAGAGGAAAAACCCTAGCCTATGTGTTAATACAGGGGTGTCAGCTAACTCTATACAAAATTTTATTAAAATCGCTCCAGCCGTTTAGCCGAGAAGAAGTAACAAACATACAAAATCACCAACTTTTGCCCTTATAATATATTAGTGTATTTAGTGATGTCTATTATAAACTGGTGTTTGATCTACACTAATATATGTATATTAGCGTAGATCAAACACCAGTTTAGTGTCAACGCCAAATCTTAGGAATAAGTTAAGGAAAGACACGCTTCAATACGAAAATGCAGATGTTGCTATATAATCTGTTTTATATTGTCTTTGATTTGATAATAAATATTATGTTAAATATATGTTGAATATATGTTGAAGATTATGTTAAATTTATGTTAAGTGTAAACATGTAATCTTTCGTAATCTTGTCAGGCACCCTCAGGCTCTTGGTCTATGCAAGTTTGTACCTACTCGTGGCTTCGAATAAATTCTGCCGTTAGGCATCGCCCAGGGTACAATATTTACGCTACACAAACACTGACTTTATTAAGAACAATCTTTGTCTCTTACATAAATCTTTTTTTAGGAACTAAATTGTACGTTAAAAGTCTCGTTTATATTTCAGCAAAATTTCCAGGCAATATTAGACTTTAGGCTAGGCAAATATGTAAAAGGTAATATTATTAAAAGGAAGGAATGCCCTGTGCGTAATTTGTAGCGACCAGCAATAAAATGCAATAAGCTGTGATGAGTGGTGTAAGAGACAGGAAGCACTACACACTACACTTCCAATACTACAAACTGTTACATGTTATATGTCAAAGAAAAATATAAAAAATATATAAGGAGTACTCGAGAATTCCATAATCCACTTTATTGCTAATTACATCGCTGTTTTATTGGGAACTAATTCAAAAACAGAAAATAGCAGAGCTAAAGCCGCAATTATACTTAATGTTTTTCGCCCCATTGTTTCTTCCGTTGTTCGATACCTTCCCTTTTTAATGACCTAAATGGGTAATTTTCTTTCTGATTGCCATAATCATAGAATATACAAAATTTGTAACATCTACGTATATTTAGGAACCGGACTTATACATACACACTAATTCTTGTTTCAATTTGCCTTCTGCTTCTATTGAATATATGTGTGTGTGTATGTATACAATGACATTTCGTTTTACTTTTTTTTGGATTACTTTAGGTTTAGGCCCAGCATTTGCCTAATGGTAGTTGTCAGAAGTCACTATTAAAGCATAAGTGGGACGAGGTGTGAATGAATACGTTCGGTGCGTAGCTTCTTGTATATTATTCAATTTTTTTTTTTAAGGCTGATATCACATTTGCGATTTGCGAGCGTGATGAAGTGTGATAACGCCCTTAAGGTCGTGTCGGAGATATGCCTATATTGCATTGCGCCTACAAGATATAAGAATTCTGAAGCTTGTTATTTTGTTTCAATAGGAATTTTAATGTTTATATAATCATCTAATTTATTTTTAGTGATTTATAGCTTAGATTAACCTGATGACAAGATTGACCTAGTGGGTAGTGACTATATCTATAAAAAATATGGTATTGGGTTCAAATTCCAGTTATTTGACCTCCGTCTCGAAGTTGGATCTACCTAAATGGACAGTTTGGACTTGTTTGCATAATCATCTGCAACGACGAAATATCCTGCAATGCAGTGGTGAATAGCTTAGGAGAAATAACATCTCATCACAAACGCCAGACAGAGGGGCAAGCTATACTCCTCGGTCTTTTTTATAACTTGACATAACGTATGAATGTGGTCTACGACACTAAAAGCCTTTTCCGGCTTGTTTGGAACAGGATTTGTATTGACTCTAGGGCCTTCCACCAGATCAACTTCGGGTCTACTAATTGACGTGTGCAGCTGTCTATAAAAGCGCATCTCACTTAGAAACTCAGGTCTGGATGAAACGTTCCTACCTACTAAGCATGACATAAGTATTACCAGTATGGCATATTTATAACTAGTTCCCGATAGGAATACTAAAATCCGTTTCAACTGCCTTAAGTGAGTAAAAAGCGTTATAGAATTTACAAAGTAAAAGTAATAGATGCATCGCATGTAATTTGTGTGATTGAATTTTTGCTATTTAATTTTATCTATTTTGTTGAGTCCACGTGTTATGATTGTGATACATTATATTAGTTGTTTTTTTCCGTATTGGTGCTCCCTGTTTTTTGTTGTTTATAGTGTTACACATGGCTTCTACCACAATGATGTTATGTGAGAATTTCCTGTAATAAATCGAAATGTTATTATTTACTTACTTTATCGTTTGTTTTGAATGGAATCACTTACTAGTCAGGAATAAAAAAAGATGGTTCACTTGTTAGTCTATCTGTCAGTTTTTTCAAAGAGGGATTCCCTGAAAAATGATTTTTAAAAATCATCGTGGTCATTTATGTCATCCAAAAACCTAATAATATGCTGTTTACGGAGCTCTATTTTAATTGAAATAAATCGTTATTCGGTCAATTTGTTTTTTTTTTTCTATGTTTTGAAGCTATATAAGTTCCATCCCGTACCAAAGACTCATAGATTTTGCTCGAACCTTGATATGAATAATATCCTGTCTCATTTGTTTTATATGTAAACTATCTTAACTCGTCATAGGTACGATATATACAATTAGATGCAAACGTATTGTATTTATTTTATTTTAATTTCTCCAGGTGGAACCGACGTACAGTCGCCATCAGATATATCGGAGCTGTGGAGTTGGTCATAAATATAATAACATGCACTTTATCGCCTTGACAATTGAGGCGTTGTTCCGATATTTGTGACCACCTCCACAGCTCCGATATATCTGATGGCGTCTGTACTTAAAGATGCGGTAGTACGAGGTCTGCCGGTAGCACTCATTTCTACTTGAGCGTTCATTAGTATCCTCTTAATTGAACGAGCAAATTGAATTTGTTGCGCTGTGCACTAATGGTGGCTTATTGCTCGTGGCAATAGTTATTAACATAATACCGGCTTCAACAATTAGAATTAAATGTAGAATAGGCAAGTTGTAGTATTTTGATTTTCGCTTCTATAGTAAAGTATTCACTGTACACATGATAAGGCTGAATTATATTATTAAAAATCCTTACATTAATTGCGAAAAAATGTAGTTTGACACCGGCAAACTGAGGGCTTATTAAGGGAAGATTTAATGATGTTCGAGCTTTTAGTGATACCGAATAAATAAAAACACATTTATGTATATTATCTGCGTTGAGGATTGTGATTTGTAATGTTAGTGTAAAGATAATTTTGGAGGTTTCTGTGTGGACGGACGGAGAGTTTGTAACTATAAACATATCTTATGTAGTTTTTTTCTGAAGGACTTGTTCGTACAAATTAATTCATATTCCTTGGGTTATTCCGGCATTTGTCACGGCTTATGGTAGCCTGGTGTCCGCCTGACAACTAATCCCAGGATAGCGTAGATATGTGTAGGAACTAGTTTTACGAAAGCGTCTGACATCTGACTTTCCAACACGGAGGATAAACTAGTGCTTAGTGGACTTAGTCCGATTTACTCACGATGTTTTCCTTCACCGACAAGTTATCAACTGATATTTCGTACATAAGTTCTGAAAAAGTCATAATATTAGTACAAGCTGGGGTTTGAACTAGTCCACCATACCATCGTACAAATAACTAACAAATATATTATTATTGGTTCGAACCAGCGTTGAAGGACGACTATTATTTTCCAAAAACGATCATTTCGAAGCTATGAAAATAATTTTGAGGTACCAAAGTAAGCCTGCAAATATATTTTCTGGTATATAAACAGCTATCAGATTGCCAAGTTGTCATGTGTGACAACAATAAGCGTACTGATTGGTGTTCTAGAACTACGTTTCGTTTTAGGTAAATTCAATTTACATTTTTGGATTATTCATATCGATAATTAAAATATTAATGATATGGTCATCTTAGTTTTAGTATACTTTAGGCATTCAATTACAAAAAAGATCCCTATTCGCAGCGAGTACGACATTTTACTTTAAATAATGTACTTACAGTCATATCAGGCCTTGAATTGGAATAGTTATTTGTTATGCTAGGCTGCAAAGTGATTATTTGGCGCTTTTTGCTAAATTCTATATATAATAAATACCTATATTACTAAATTCTGTATTGTATAAAAGCGGGTAACTCACGTTTTATAAGTCGAATATTGCTCGACATGTTTCACTCCGTAACGAGGAGCATAATCATGAGCCATTCGCGTTGGCTAACCGACGCAGACTGCGGGCCGCAGCTCTCCGCGACCGCGCACTCGACGCCGGCAACAGCTGAGGGCGGGGAGGCGAGAAACTACCCTCATTTTCAGCAATATTGTCAATAGTAGGGTTGCACACTACACTTACTACGTCCGTTGGCAAAGGACCGTCCACACAAAACGCCGACGCACCACACAAAACAGTTCTCCAACTAGGGGGCACAGACCATCCACAGTCACGGTTAAATTTCGGATAACGACTAATTTCAATAGCCTCCCGTACTTTGCGCTGAACTACAAATTTTTCCTTCGAAAGTACGGCTACCTTATCGAAACGTATGTAATGAGTCGAGTCCGAGTCCAATATATGCTCCGTCACTGCAGAACCACGGCTGTCCCTGTTTTTCATGCTGCGTATGTGTTCTGATATCCTGGTGGCAATGTTGCGGCCCGTTTCTCCTATATAGCTCTTCCCACAGGAGCAAGGAATCCTATATACACCTGGACAGTTCAAGGGCTCTTTGTCCTTCGGCGAACGCACCAACTGCCTTAACTGCATATGAGGGCGGAAAATCGTCTTGATGCAATATCTCCGGCGTAACAAGTGTCCGATCTTATCCGTCACGCCCTTAATATATGGCAGGAATAAGGGCAGTCGTTCCACTACAGCCGGCCGGGGACGAGCCGAGGCGTTCGCAACACGACAACACTGCCTCCATCCATAGCCATTGCTCTCCAATACGCGCCTAACGTGTCCTAGTTCACGGTCCAAAAACGGCGGGTCGCAGAGATTTAATGCCCGATTAAACAAAGTTCTGGGTACCGAACATAAGTGAAGAGGATGGTGGTGCGAATCTGCTCTCAGATAACGATCTGTATGCGTTGGTTTACGATATACCGTTGTTTGTAAACGCCCACACGGTTTACGCATGACCAAAACATCCAGAAACGGCAAGTTCCCGTCATTTTCCTCCTCCACCGTGAACTAGACCTTACGATGCATAGAATTGAGATGCTTCGTGAAATCCTGTAGGACACTTAGGTAGGGTAGATCGGACACTTGTTACGCCGGAGATATTGCATCAAGACGATTTTCCGCCCTCATATGCAGTTAAGGCAGTTGGTGCGTTCGCCGAAGGACAAAGAGCCCTTGAACTGTCCAGGTGTATATAGGATTCCTTGCTCCTGTGGGAAGAGCTATATAGGAGAAACGGGCCGCAACATTGCCACCAGGATATCAGAACACATACGCAGCATGAAAAACAGGGACAGCCGTGGTTCTGCAGTGACGGAGCATATATTGGACTCGGACTCGACTCATTACATACGTTTCGATAAGGTAACCGTACTTTCGAAGGAAAAATTTGTAGTTCAGCGCAAAGTACGGGAGGCTATTGAAATTAGTCGTTATCCGAACTTTAACCGTGACTGTGGATGGTCTGTGCCCCCTAGTTGGAGAACTGTTTTGTGTGGTGCGTCGGCGTTTTGTGTGGACGGTCCTTTGCCAACGGACGTAGTAAGTGTAGTGTGCAACCCTACTATTGACAATATTGCTGAAAATGAGGGTAGTTTCTCGCCTCCCCGCCCTCAGCTGTTGCCGGCGTCGAGTGCGCGGTCGCGGAGAGCTGCGGCCCGCAGTCTGCGTCGGTTAGCCAACGCGAATGGCTCATGATTATGCTCCTCGTTACGGAGTGAAACATGTCGAGCAATATTCGACTTATAAAACGTGAGTTACCCGCTTTTATACAATTAATATGTTTCAATCTCACGATAGTTTTGTGTTTAAAATTCTGTATTGTTCTACGCGATTAGTAATAGATTTGTACATTTTATTTAACAAATCGACATAGATATCTTGATCTATATACAAATAATGGACATGTTCCTAATATACCACCCTAGGCAATATGTCTAAAAGTTACGTAGATATCAAGTTTTTAATTTATTTCCTACAAAACAAATGTGTTGCCATAATTAAAAAAATATTTGTGTAAGACGAGTTATCAAGTTCTTCATTTTTATTATTCCTTTGGCAATCTGTAACGTATTTAAGTGAGCTGATCAGGAAATAAAATGAAATTACTAACTTTTTTATTTAGATCACGCCTCTGTTCGGTAAGACCATGCAATTCGTAGTAGCTGAACTTTACAAATAGCCACAGGCTCCTGTAACCCCGGGACTGCCGGGTGTTGTACAAAGAGAGGTTGAGCGAGTTTTGAGATTAATTCGTGCTGCATACTAGTTTGTTAGATTACATATTGTATAATAAACTGAACGTAACACAATAACTACGTTAATAAACAAAGAAAAAGCTCTAGACAGTTGCTCCATTTTGTGACTCAATCATCAGCCTGCGGCTTACTGCGTACTAATTGTTTTGTAACCATCGAAGCCTATCATGTGTTACGTCGAATGTCAGAAATCAAATTAGAACAATTTGCCTAAGCAATCCCATGCTGACTCTGTTTTGTTTATTTTACGGCGACGACGGTTAACTAACGAACATATTGTATTAGTATAGGCCTTCCTATAATTAAAATGGATGGAATGAAACTAAAGCGATATTTATGTTTTAATCTATCTTACCGCAATCGAAAGTTACCCTAAAACATGCAACAATTTTATGAAATGACAGGTCAAAAAATAAGTAAAATCATGGTCAGAAAGTGTTTCTTACATATTTTTTTTTTATCGATTTATTTATCGATATTACTGAAACCTTCAACGCTATGGAGTTCCATATACGACGTTAATTTGAAGAATAACAACAAAACTCTGTCATATTATTTAGATATTAGTGTTTTTGTCAGTTAATTCATTATCTTGTAACTCGGGTGAAAGTTACATACCTATTTCCGACTCGCTCTATTAACACTTTCATTTCATTCGAGTACCAAACTACCGGTAAAGGGTGACTTTCAGCACTTGATTAACATTCTACTATTGTCTTTTATCCTAATGTAAAATGGTTATCAATACAACTGGGGAAATTTCTGAAGACCTAAGTATTAGAACGTATTAACTAAGTAAATATAAGTAATACCCAAGAGGCATTCCACAGGGCTCGATAAGCTACCTTCAAACATGTTGCTCAAACGGTAAGTTACTGTTTCGACAAACTATACAATTACCATATAAAAATACGACTTTATGTTAGCGAAACCATACGCAGTTAGTTGAAATACTTGTTGTCCAAATTAAATTATACGGTTTAGGTGTATGTTCCGCGCCATTTGACAAAGACAAGGCGCCTTAATCAAAGGATATAAAATACTCTTACCTGTTGCCCGTTTTGCTATAATATCTGGGCAAGTTCCTCCAAGGTTAAATTTAGCAGCGATTAGCGTATAGTAGGTGGTCCATAGTCCACCCACGCAGTACTTGGGGCACGCTGTTATAACAAATAACTCCTCGACATGTCTCGGTTGCGTCCTCTTCTCAAAGGAGCATCAATTACACGGCAACTAAATGCTAGAATATTTTGCCACCATCATTTAGGAACATTCAAACTAGATCCAAAGTTAAAGTTTTCATACTTGAATACCATCGGCAACCGGATATCTTCAAATATGACTCTAGTTGATATTAAAGTAAAAAATAGGGCCATTGTAGGGCTACCAAGTATAATACCTCTATTGTATGTACACAATAATGTATATAAATTATACACGTTCTGTATTTTTGCCCTCTGAGAATACTAAATCACTTTTGCGTTTATGATTGTTGTTTTTTTATGTTTTCAGTTAGACTAAATAATTCTTGAGTACAAGTACAAGTATTTTGTATTTTAACCTGCGCATACCTGTCGTCTAATTAATCTAATCAGTTCCTACTACGTAGCTACTTAGATGTGATAGGCTAATTAAATCTCACTAAGCGAAACATGTTGTTAAGACACTTCCACAGCCAACGTTGGAATACGTAATTCGAATACAGAATTGAGCAGACGCTATTTAAATGGCTATAGTATTTTCATTCGCCTCTGAAATTCAAATTGTTGAGCTTTTGTTGCGACTGTTGTGCAGACACCGCAGTTTTATTTTTTGCCATTTCAGGCTTTAGCTATGACTGTTGTTGTTTGAAGAAAATCAGTATTTTATATATATTTTTTCTTCTGGAATGTACTATAAGTTTAAAAATATTTCAATAATCGAGGGTTTAAAACAATAGTATTCGTGACAATAATTAAGATTTTATTAAAATTAGATGGTAAATCGTTATAAAAAGGTTAGCGTTTAGGTAGTTTCGTTTTCACATCACCATCGGAATCTGTCACGAAAAAACTGGAGTGCTGTGAAGGTCAAAAAAAAGTTACAAATTATCAGAAATTATTCCAACTGTGCTAAATTTCATGATTTATAATATTCAGTAGTCAGGCTAGCCATCCATTAAGCTAGCTTGATGTAACCAAAATTGCTTTTTGCCTTATTTGCCTTTTTAAGTACCTTCTATCTCCTTTATACATGTATTATTAGTTAAAACTTTTTCCGGGATCAGCGACTTTGTCAAATTTACAAAATATATAAAAGTCTTAAAAGGTAGTTATTACAAAATTTATATTTTCGTAGTTGTTGACCACATCCTTGAATTTTAAATAATGTTATAACTTTGTCTATTTTATTAACATGTACACGTGAACCCTCTACTGTCTATCCCAATGATAATAAGATTTTGACCATACTGATATTAATTATGTACAAAATTTTATGGCATGACATAGAAGTTAGACTTCAATAAAAATTGTAAGCTTAACGACCTCCTTGGCTAGTTACGGTAGGTATATGAAGTAAAAGGTTTTGGGATCGAATCCTGGAAAGGGTATATTCACATGTTGATCTATCACTAACATTACGAATACAAGTATTCACCTATCTATATTTATATTTAAGCCAAGTAAGCACACCACATACAAGCCTTATTATGTGTAATACCATTGTTTGTGTGATACAATATTTTGTGTTATTGTAGTGAGCTTACTCTAAGATTACGTCGTTTCTGTAAGAATGAAGTAAAAAATATATTTAATAGAACCGTAAAATTTTGGTATATCTTATTATTGAACTATTCTCGGTTACTTTTATAGTGTCTAGTACATCACTACCGTTGGCAATAATTACAACCACACTCATCTCTCTGCATAATGCTGTACTTTGGTAAGTTTTTTGGTGGTATGCAAATTCGTCTGTTATTTCAAGCAAATCGTTTCTTAAAGTACCTACCGGTACAATAGTACTACTACATGTGTTTTGACTTTTTTTAGAGTTACTTTATGTCCTGTTGATTTAGTATCGATAAAATGTGTCCCAAAATAACCTACCAACTTTACCTACGTAATAACATATCTTATCTCTTACTCTTTTGTAATTAAGAGGCGCCTAACACAATATGAACTTTATGACCTTAAATCGATTCTTTGACAATCATGTTCTACCTACATACCATATCGCCTGTAAAATATATACATTATGTACCTATTTAAGCAGAATATTTCCGCTGACATTATTCGTCGAGCCACACCAATGAACACAGGATCTTGATTCAATAAAAACGATAGAGTAACACCGGCTACTTGGCTTTGTTTCTTCTATACGGTACTCTTTTTAAATTATTTTTCAGACAAGCTCTCAGATCAACAGTGTGTTACAAATTCATTCCCCCACGTCCTAGCACTGATCTCCACTGATCTCGTAATGTAACGCTCACTATCCCCCGACATTAAACTAGTATCATGTCTAATTTTTTCACCGTCCAGGCAATCAGACTCTGGAATGGTCTACCACCCTCTCTTAGATAAGCTCAAACTAAGTGCGGCTTCAATTGCATGTTGGGCAAGCATTTCAATGATAAGTTTTTTCATCGGCCTTTTAATAATTCAAATAAGAGCAAAATACAGTACTTAAATTTAATTAAATAATAAACCGTGGACCGACGACGTATCGGGATGCCGCTGGATGTGGAAGGCGCAGGACCGGTCTTATTGGGTAGTTTTGCGGGAGGCCTATGTCCAGCAGTGGAAGTCTTTCGGCTGACATGATGATGATGATGAAATAATAAACTATGTATTAACATTCTATACCAATATCCATACTTTATGAATGTCTCCGAAACATGCGCGCGAAAACTAAATTAACGTGAGTATAACCGTAATCTGACTCACGAAAGTATAAATACAATTATGAAAACTAAAGTATTATTAAGTTACAGTAAAAGTCAAATGAATAGACAATTAAATATGTAAAACTGAAGTTAAATGTGTGTGAAATTTTTACAATTTATTAGTTACTACTTAAAATCAAAATAATTATTAAAAAAATATAATTTGATTTGTTCTTACTATAAATGTCTCTGGTTCTTATAAAATGCTACCCGAATCGTTTCTTCTGGATACTAAATAACTTACTAGCTATTAACACAATAACTGGTTAAGTTATTATGAAATGTCATGGGAACCACTAATTAAATAGTCATTAGCCACAAATTTGTATGCGATGCAGGATGCAGGCAACTAATCACACTAACACAGTACACTGATTGATTACCTAACTACAACGCATACTTAATCAATATTATTTGCTTGTACCAATATTGTGAGCATAACTTTCTAATATTGTCTTCGGTTGCCGCGATAATTACTCATGAAATAAAACAACTAAAACCACAGTCTAACCAATGACCACGAACACTGCTAAAGAGTTCGAAACGTCGGGACGATGCTTAAATTAGTATACGCAATATAATTAGTTTTAGTTATTTTATATCATAACTTTTTTACTAAAATATGAGTAAAATATAAAAAAAAAGATTCACAACAATATACTCGTAATAGCGCTTCTGATTTTCAACTGACGCAATATCCGAGAAGCCTCTATGGCTTCTTTTTAAATTATTTTTATTAGTAATGGTTTTGTAGTTAAACGGAAATAAATAATGCTTGCACAAATACAGATATATTTAAATAAACAAAAAGCTTCACCATTAATACAAATTCATCTCTTTGGTAATTTTACGTGTTCACTTGTATCGGAAATTTTACTTCTCTCTTTAATACCTATTCCTTCTACTTTTATATATATTTTAACAAGAAGAACTAGTAAATTTCATTTGGCTTCGTCGTCTTATTTGGCATTGTGCATTATCTGTTATTGCAGAATCTAAATTCGCATAGTTTAATTTGGTAAAATGGAGATAGAAATATTATTTGGTCATATTTTTATTTTTCATAATTTTATTTGGTCATATTTTAAAATAAAACATATAACTTCTCATGCTCATAAAGTTTTTTTTTTATTTACAAAAATAAAAGGAGACTATTTAATTTATTTTCAGAAATTACAATCGTATTATGATAACTACAAGTACATAACTATTTACAGCATAAAATCTAAAAAAGGCCCTTGTGGCATTGTACCAAGGATGCTAGCGGCATTTCCTCGTTGTATCGCAATGCTGATACGTTGTGCGAGGAAGCCGCCAGCTCTTCGGTCACCAGTTACATCAACCTTTGCTCATATAGTTAAATTTAAATATATAAGCTGCATAAAAAAATGTAATTTATTCAATTTTAACACTTAGGCGCAAATCATAATCATGCATTCAATTATTCTAATTTGGAAACTGCTAATTTAACTTTATAATGAACTTATGCAGAGTTTGCCTGCGTAAAACACAGCCCACCCCAAAACTAATCCTAATATGCGCGCGTCTTGAGCTATTAGCGCACTCCTAAAATTCGTGTCTATTTACCCGTTAAATTTTATCAAACGAAGGGACTACAGAATAAGCATTTCAAATAAATGTTTCGTGTTTGCGCAGTCTTTAGCTGCGAGCGTATCATAGGATGTAATTTTCAAGGCTCGTAAAATTCTGCTAAATGGCAACAGGCGTGAGGGCAAACATGGTAATGCTTGAGTCGTGACATTTTAGCGGAGACAAGAAATGAAATTTCAAAGTAGTAACAATGGTATCTCAGTAATTCACCCTATCTCAAATAAGACCTCTTGAAAGTTTGTTACTAAAATATTAATGTACACTCATTTTAACTTTCACGGTTTTTAAACAATGTTACAATTAAATGAGACTTAACTGTGTATAAAGAACTTTTGAAATTCTCCTCTGAAATTTCATGAACGACATTATCCGGGTGGTTTCTAAGAAAGACAGGCAATCATTGGCATGAAATAACCAAAAAATTTGTTTATCGAAATTCGATATGGAATTGATTATTTGAGCAGAACTAGTAAAACAAGCATTTTTCATTGGAAGTTCATCTCACAAAGGATCATAAGTTTCGTCCAAAAAGGGCTATTGAATGAATGCGTTGGGCATTTTTCATATTTATTTGTTTTTTTTTTTAATTTCAAAGGATTCCAGATTATTTGTTTTGTTATTTATAGCATTCTGAGAGTGTTTATGTAGCGTGAAAATATCCCGATGCTCAGCCGTTGGCAGAAACTGCATGCAGTCATTGTTTGATTGATTGTTTGATAAATTCATTATATTTGTTTTCATGCAGTACTTACATTGATAATACATCTTTTAACTAAATATTACGGTCTTTAGTCTGAATTAAATTAGTCTTATTTTATTTATATTGTCTATGGGTATTTTTCACCCCGTTGCCAATACCTACTAACCAAAAAGCCATGAAAATTAGTTACATAGCCTGATCAATAAAATATGAGCAAAATTCATAATTTTGACTCACTCGACTTCTACTTGTTATACAAAGTGGAAATAGTAGACCCTGGAGACAAATTTACTTAAAACCTTAAATGAGGCCTATTAACGTATAGATAAAGAAAACTTTCTTAATTTTCAATAAGAAGAAAAACTGCATAAGATATTGTTAAAATACCGCCCCCACTAGTTAAATATTCTACCTGACATTTGATTATGACAAAAAGGATGCCATTGCGTAAATAAAGATTAAAAGTTTTAAGTACGATAATTTAATTGGTATTTGTGATATTTAATATAATAAGTGGATACGAAGTAACTTCAAAAAGTTTTAACCAGATATTAATTATAATATCTATTGTAGTAGATATTACCTAATTAAAATATTATTGTATGTACCAAAATTGGCTTCAAAGTCAATGTATAATTATATACTCCTGTATTATATGTAGTCAGAGTATCAAAACCCTCATGTCTCACAAAGTCCGACGTAGGTATTTCATAACTGATGAGATCTGTCAACACTCGCTTTGATACCTATTTGAATTTAATTGAAGCGTACGGGATTGCTTATCAGTCTCGAAACAACCCTCTTCGTACTACTTATTAATAGTATGACATCAAAGCAAGTCCCAAACCTTTAAGGACCATAGAAACTTAAATTATTTTAGAACTCCTTCAAAGATTCAGCAGAGCGCAAACGACGATTTCTTTGGATCTTCCAATGTAAGGAAAGTCTAAGTGCGCTTTCATTATGTAATACTTATATACTCTACTCCAATACTATTTAAGTAATAGGCAATAACTTTAATATACAATATGAAGCTGTATAAAATCTTATGAATAGCGATATTATCTCTTCTTCGTCGTTCCCTCACTCACTCAGCGATATTATACGAGTATTCGAAATAAAATCCAATAAAATATAGTTGTACTGTTTGTCGCCCACACAATATATAATATGTATTTAAGTATATGTGTACCCTTAAACCCATCTAAACAACTCTACAGGTCCAAACCGTGCGAGGCTATTAGCGGTCGAAGCCTAGGAAGCTGGTTGCTGGTTACACGCCCATTCTACGCCAAATACCAGTACTTTCTTGGATCCGACCACCCTTAGGCTGGCGACTAGTTTACGACTAGGAATTTCGGCATGTACGGAGGTGAACTAAATGTGACACCATGGATTATCTTGTGAAAAAAGTACAGGCTGTTTTTCTCGACACGCAACGCTTAATGATAGATAATCCGTTGTTCTCTTGCCAGCATCAATATACCTGCTCTTTTTGAGCCGACCGGCATTGTCAGAAATGATGGCAAGAGGTCTGTTGGGGTGCCTTTTGTTCCTTGGAGATTGGGACGGATGTCGGTGTAGGAAACTGCCTGGGTAGACACACTAGCGCCGTCACAGAACTAAGAACTAATGTGAAACGTGGGCGCAGCGGTGGAAAACGCCGAAATGATTAAACGTATCAAATATAAGGTCTTGGAAAAAAATACCATTTTGTACCGTTCGGCGTAGAAACGCTAGGTCCATGGCGCACAAACTTTTTGAATAAATTGCGAAGCGTCTGGTTGTCGCAACTGGTGATCGAAGACCGGCGGCTTTCTTGCACAACGTATCGACATTGCGATACAACGAGGAAATGCCCCCAGCATTCTAGGTACAATGTTTTTATGGATTTAATGTCGTAAGTTATTAAGTACTCTTATAATATTGTAATTATTGTAAATAAAGATATTTAAATATTTGGGAAGTCTACTTATCAACTTACTTTCTTACTTAGGAGTTATCTTTAACTTGCGTCAATTCTATCAGAGACTTACGAATAACTATACTTGTAAACAAGATGCATATAAAAATGTGCGGTTGGGCATGATAGCACTAAATAGGCATGATACTATGGATGGGTAAACCAGGCGCCCCGCTTTAAGTATCAATCATTTATCATTTATAATATCACATTCAACCCCGCTAAGGGCAAAAAACATACAAAATTGTATGAAATTACTTTGCTCCCCTGCGAAAAAAGTGCAGTTTTTCCATTCGTTTTTAAAGAATAAAAACGGACTTTCCGAGTTGGTGAAATTAAAACAAATGATGTCTTTATGAGAACTATGATTTTAAATTTGGAACAGCGTGCGTTTTGATTATGTTTAATGAATCTCCGCGAAAACTTTTTCAACATGAGCGCGAAGCGCTGTGTTCTACTCGTATTCAGCTTCAACGGCGCAAGAGAAGTTTTTTCCCCAGACGGCGCTGCCTAGGGCCTTTGAGATTTAATATAAAGTTTCCAATTCAAAATGCTGATACGCCCATAGAAAAATTATCTTCAAATAGAGAGAGCTTACATGTGAGAAAAATGCATAAGACTTTCTATTTAGAAATAATTAATAGTTATTATGGAACAACTAGGGACATTTTGGAGGTTTGTCTTTATGAAGTTGATTAAAAATCGGCAACTCAAAACGACCGGGTTTGATTCCTGAACTAAAGTCACAAAACAAGTACCTATATAGGTATAGTCCCTTTAGTAAGAGTGTTTTTGCTAAAACTGATTTTGGATACTTAGGAAGAACGTTAGAGAATGTAAAATTATACATTTATATAATAACTACTTTTATAATGTTTTTACAAAAAAATATCATAAACGTATTGTATTATACAATGTAATGTAGTATCCAATGGCGGATGTTTGATCACAATATAATAAGGTGTCGCTAACTCCCAAGTAGTAAAAAAAAAAAACAGTCGATAGTTATTTGTTTCATTATGGAGTAAAGATAGTTAAGTTACCTTCTCGTGCTAATATTGAGCCCCAGTTAGCCAAAGATTCCAAAATTGAACCAAAAACATGGCGATGTGCAAGTATTAGTATATTAAATAGTATTAGCATGTATATCCTCCTGAATACTGGTGTCCTACATACAGTACAAAAGCTGAAATTAATTCAATCAATCAGTCAATCGGAAACAGTGTAAATTACGCTAGCAAACTTTGAAACTTAGTCGTCAGGAGGATATAATATATTAATAAATATATGAACTGAGTACCCCAAAATACAATATATTCTTGAGCTTACCATGGGGCTCAGTTAATGTGTGTACAGATGTCCTGTAACAATTCAGTAAAAGTATATAGCGACTCCAAGTACCTAAGCGTCCCTGGTTGGCTTTGAATAAATATGATTGATTCTTATAAATTTGGCAAATCTCTTATTATAATATTACTAGATGACCTATTAATATTATTTATTATATCTATATAATTATGCAAATGTATCCAGACATACAGTTTCATGTCATGACCCGGTAAATAATGTTTCAACAGGAGACTATTAAAGGCAAACAATTGGTATGAACTGGGCATGTATTGGAGGCGCAAACCATCTAGTAGAAATAGAAGCTAATTGATAACAAAAATATACTGTATCCGTTTCTAACTAAGTAGCAACATGGCTCACAACAGTTTTAATTATAACAAAAATACATTTTTTTAAATACAAATACCAAAATATGTAAACCGAAAGAGTGACGTCGAAACGGGTCATGCTCATATAAAACTATCGATATAAGAATAAAAAATCTTCCGGTATTTTGTTTGACGTTTGATATCTACAACACTACTGACAACTGATATCGTTCATTGAATTAAAACATTTATTTGCAATTTACGTATTTCTTTGCATTATTTTTATTTTATAAGAGTCGTTTTCTGGTGATTCCTGGATTGCTTTCTATTACGATGATCAAGACCCTCGCTTCCTTACGGATCCCGAACTGCTTGTTTTCTTCTGCGACGGCTTATCAATGCCTCGGACAAGCTCCGGATGCTTTGTACGTGACCTACCAAAGCTGTAGGTACATTTGTGGAGCAAGTGCACACACGCTTTTAGTTATTTTTAAAGTGATGACGACACCAACCGCGTGTTATTGGAAGACCTATACATTAAGTGCAGCCGTTACTTGCAGCACATTGTTCTTGTATAGGAAATGTAAAACGGTAAAAAAAGTTGTGGAATGTGTCTAATAAATTTTATTGTGAAAATGTGTTATGTTTGATCCTAAATTGTGTCTTAGAGTACTTTAGGTAAACGCATTTTGTAAGCTGACCGTTATAATAGCTAATTTTGAGATTGGCATTGTTCTTTTTTGTTTAATCCCCTCGTTGGCAGGTACATGACCCAGGCCCTGCGCGGCACACCACTGGAACGTTAAATAACTTCCTGCCAGGTGATAAAGATGTGTCGATTTCACAAAATTTCATAAATCATTATTTTATGCGAGGAATTTTCAACAATCCTCAAAGAAACTTTTCATATATAAGCAGCCAAAGGAAATCCATACGGACATCTGTTAAAGTTTGAAGTAGGTGCTGACATTTTCTTCTGTCAATCTAAGATTGTTTAAGTAGTTACGTATATGTTAAACTATTTCAAGTTCTGTTTAAGTGTGAAACACAGTATCATTTAACTGATAATTGACATTTGTCACATACGTCGTTTTAAGATTTATATTGCTAATATAAATAAATATGTGTGTCTTAAAATTATGCGTTTTTTATTCAGACAACAAAGAAGAGGGCGAAAAATTTTATGTTGTCACTTTTACTTGACACGATTACATACGTTATAAATTATATTACTGCGTAGGTATTTTTAATATACCTGTATTGGAGAGATTAGATTACTTAAATTTCCTCTTGTGGCAGTCATCCAATTATTGCTTTATATGTAACTATGTACTACCAAAAGTTTTTGGTTTTGGAAATAAGCTTGAACTTTACAATCCAATGAAATATTAATTTAAAATAAACCTACCTACCATTGACAGTGCACTATTCATGCTACTCTATTTATGTCCATTGTTGGAAATAGGCTTCAAACATCACCAAAGGCAAATCTCTGAGCGTGGATAGTATGCTCCAGCATACTAACAATGCTAGTGTCTTGAATCCAGGGGATTTCAAATATTGTAAATAACTACGGAATATTAATAGCGATATTAAGCCGTTACAATTCACGTTAGAGATCATTAATCATTTTTCAATTTTTCATGCAATTTTTCATTGCTATTATTATTATATAGTTATATTTTCGACCCGGGTACGTCCTTAATGTGAGGCAGGCCATAGCGAATAGCGAATCAT
Source organism: Grapholita molesta (assembly GCA_022674325.2). NCBI lineage: Eukaryota > Metazoa > Arthropoda > Insecta > Lepidoptera > Tortricidae > Grapholita > Grapholita molesta. The sequence goes on along the minus strand of CP053129.2, from coordinate 9,021,823 downwards.
CACCACGTTTGAATCTGGAATAGCCTGACTGGTGTAATGCCTTACAGAATACCACAGCCATAATAACATTGCTACTATTTTTGTGGTATGCAGTGTTGTGTTCCTGATGGTAAGATTCCCCAGAGATCCCAAGCCCAAGGTAGCTAGTGCTCTTGTGACCTCTATGGTGTTACAGGTGTCCGGTGGTACCCGCTTACCATCAGGCGGTTCGTCTGCTTGTTTGTCTCCTAATTCAATAAAAAAAAGTCGTACTAACAAGTAGTACCAGATAACTCATAAACTATACGCAGCCTTGGAAAGTCTTACACGATATACTTTTACTACACGTAAGTATCCCCGGCATGACATCTATTGTAGGGGTAAAGCGAGATAAAATGTTGGGATCCTATTGAAAAAGACGCGAAAAATAGTGAATATCACTTGCTATTTTTTAAGAATAGTAGGGATTAGGCTCCACTTACCAGAACATTAATTTGACTATGCAGTATAGACTACAAAGACTGTTCGTTAACGGGTTTTTAGCTCTGGTCTCATAATAAAAATATTAAATTAATATATTATGTTTGGCAAATTATGCTGAATTTTTCGTTATAAAAGAAATGCTATTTAAATAATAAGGGGATTTCATATTACGAATAAATGCATTATTGAAGTTCAATTGTTCGGATTCCAATATTTTTTGGTATTTCTACTCAGAATTGTGAGCAGACATGGTTCTTCTTATTTTTTATCATGTTTGCTTAAGATTCAAAGTATAAGTAATCAAAACTTTCTAGGAACTCAAAGATTATGGAGAACGCTCCGTTAAACTTTATGCTTTAGGAATACGGTTTAAGTATTTATTTATATTAATATTGACTTCCTTTTACCATCTAGACAGTTTTCACAATATTATGTGATCTTTTTTTGGAGTATATTAGAAAGCGTGTGTACAATATTCATGACTTTATTGACTGATACCTTGCTGACATCTGAATGTTTTATTATATAAGCCGGAAACTAGACTTTGTAATTCAAAAAGGTTTTTCATCACACTTGCTCGTCAATGGCGTTGTTACTTGCGAGAGTACAGAGCAGTTATAGCCGATTTAGCTCACACGGGCTGTTAAGTTTAGTTTTAAAAATATACAGAACCTATACTTCACTTGGACTGAGGATGTTTCTAAACAGCCAAGGTGTATTTCATATCTTCAAAAGTTTGCTACAACCAACTTTTAATATGTATAAAACATATCTTTATATTAAATTTGACTGCAATTTAATGTTTTAGTATTTATTAAAAATAGTTGTTTTCTATTTGATTTTGATAATTGATACTATTTGGCAGGATGATCTATCAACTTCGAAAACAAAACGCAGTTGTTAACATTATCTGTGGAAGACATTGAACAAAGTTGACATTGTTGACAATCTTTTATAGTAGATGCGGTCTGATAGGTAAAACTACACTACACTAGTAAAGTAACTAATATTTTACCAACGAATTTATTTTATTTCCTCGCAAATGTGATGAATAACATTGTATGTACCACGGGTGGTAAGTGTATAACAAACTTGAGTCATTAAAAGCCCTCCGACTTCGTCGTCGGGCTTCTAATAGACTCGCGTTTACTATACCTTACTTACTTAGACTAAATATATACAGATACAAAGTCAGGCGAAAAAAATGGCTACATTCAAACTCTAGTAATTTCGAAAAAGGATGGAGTTGGTGACTTAGTCTTTCACCGACCGGCGTCAAATAACAATGTCGTCGTGCTCGGTTAAGACATGTAAAAATAGCACAAAAAAACACAAGAAGGACAGTGGGATAAGTTTTTTACGTAAGTAATTCAAAAGTATTGACAAATTATGTATTAACTCGATGCAATTTCGTGTTTTTGAATGAATTTAATTAATTGCAAAAATAAAGGATTTTCATGGAACAAAAAGGTACGGAGTCGCTAATATTTTATTTACATCTACTTACATGCGTTTTCTTATACATGTACCTATTGATGAAAAAGGAGATAGGGAGACAGTAGCCATTATATATATCGCAACAAACGAGATGATCAAAAATATCTGAACATACACTAACGCCTTGACATTTGAGAACGTTTTCTGATATCTTTGAGTAACTCGTACGTTGCGATATATCTGACTGTACATTTTAAAATTACATCTAGCAAATTTGAAATGGCAGATTTAATCACTTCGTTTCGTATGTACTTTAATAACGTTATATTTTAATTCAAGATTCCCACGGGATCCCAAGCGACGATCGGAATGGGCCGCTATCATAGCACGAGATAGGAGTGATGAATTTTTCAGACCTAACGACTGGCGTCCCGTGTGTTCGGCCCATTTCCCAGCGTCAGACATATATTTGACCAAAAAAGGCTTTCGCAAATTAGTCAAAACAGCCAAGCCGGTCTTGAACGTAAGTCCCTCTCTTCTTATTCAACACGTGTAACAAGAAAATTGGGTTTAGTTTAAGAGTTAGGCCTATCCACACTTTGTAATTTTTGTAAATATTACTTAGGACAGTTAACTAAACAATCACTTCTATCCCTTTCCTTTCAAGGCATTGAGTCAAATTTATCGTGTCGGTAATCTACATTCTTCGGCATATGATCTCATTTACATGACAAATAACATCTTGTTCCTTTCTTTAGATGTCAGTGGTACAAGACACTGTGATTCAAGCAAATGGTAATGAATCAACCTATCAAATGGACCACTTCTACGTTAGTAATATAAAATGTAAAAAGTGTAAATAAACTTATTTTGTTATTAGAGATTTTTTATTACCCAACGTGCCTTAAATTTATGCGACTCCATGCATCCGATATTCTGATGACTTGGAGTTTGACATTTATTATTTTTATGCCATGTCTGTCCGTCCGTCCGTCCGTCCGCGGATAATCTCAGTGACCATTAGCACTAGAGAGCTGAAATTTGGCAGTAATATGTATATCAATCACGCCGACAAAGTGCAAAAATAAAAAGTGGAAAAAAATGTTTTCTTAGGGTACCCCCCCTATACGTAAAGTGGGGAGTGATTTTTTTCTTCATTCTAATCCTAGCGTGTGATATATCGTTGGATAGGTATTTAAAAATGAACAGGGGTTTACTAACATTATTTTTGGATAATGTAAATATTTTCGGAAATAATCGCTCCAGAAGTAAAAAAAAGTGCGTCCCCCCCCCTCTAACTTTTGAACCACACGTTTCAAAAATATGAAAAAAATCTCAAAAGTAGAACTTTATATAAACTTTCTAGGAAAATTATTTTGAACTTGATAGGTTCAATAGTTTTTGAAAAAAAATCTATATATATAAAAATGAACCCCTATTTCTCTTGGTCACCCTATAACTTGATAACGGCTTTACCGATTTGGCTAATTTTGTCTTGAAATATTTGTAGTAGCTCAGGGAAGGTTTAAACGGTGAGAAAGTATGAAAAAAATCGAGTAATATACTAAAAAACGAAAATATAGTTCCCCCATACAAACTTTATCAACTCGAAAAAACTGTAAGCGCCGCAGGATTTCATACATCTTACGAGTTTTTGGTAAAATGGTCTCTGCTTTCGCTCGAGAAAGGCGGAAACGCCGTAGGATTGCATATATCTTAGGTTTTTTTGCGAGCATAATAGGTACTTTATATTATTCCAGCACTAAAGTTGTTAAGGCGATAGTTTCTTACAAATTGTTAATAAATTAGCCCTTATTCCCTAAGATATGGCTGTCAAAATCTCTATTGAATGACAAGACAACACTTCATCACTTCAGGCCCGGTACCGCGAACATCGAAGTTCGCATATGTCGAGTATTTCTCTTTTACTCCAATTAAGGCGTTAAAAGAGTGACAGAAACTATCGTCCGAAATTTACGAATATGGTTTACGACACCTCATAAAACTCACCTTAAAAATTCCTTGCGACACCTTATTCTGAGTAAAAGAGAAAGATTTTCGAAACATACGCACTTCGATGTTCGCGGTTCCGCTACCGCTTAGCGCCGCCGTTTTGTGTATAATTCCGCGTTTAGTTTTAATCGTAAATAAGAATCTGCACTAATATTCATCGCCCAATGCGACCGTCCCCTGCGTTGTCTTACTACTTCACTCACACTAAGTACCCATCTGAGTGTGAGTGAAGTAGTAAGACAAATACAAACATTTCCGAGAAAATACGATAGGAAAGGATTATTCACTACATCTGAGCCCCGAGTGTATGTTTTTAACGTAACGAAATGTCACCATCGCGTTAGAGTTACCCATATTATATCAGTATCACTTACGCATTCGAGACATTTTTTACGTCAAAAGAAACTTACACTAGAGCCTCTGTACTTTAAGCTCGCGCGCATAGTTTACTTAATTTGCCAATAGATGTCGCTGTAGATGGAACGCTCATACCCTACATGGCGGTTTTAAGATTCTTTCTGATTTAATGGAGTCGGAGCAAGCAGTCTCCATGCCCATACATTAGGATGAAACTGACTGACTGACTTCAAATGACGCTGGCTGGTAATCACTCCAAGTTACAACCCCTTCTTATTACTCGTAGTGGGACTGAAATTGACAACATTTTTTCGAATTTTCCATGTATAGTTGGGACCTATAAACTCTTTATTTAGTTGTCACCGTCCTTTGTGGGCCCGTTTTTAGGGTTCTGTACTTAATATTAATATGTCAACAATACTTAATGTATCAAATAGCCCATTATTAACACTTAAGTGGGAACACTTACTGTGACGGACGAAAAACTACGGAACCCTACACTGAGCGTGGCCCGACACGCTCTTGGCCGTTTTTATTCTAATGACGTTTCAGTAGTTGCCAGTATCGCGGTGATCGGACGAAAACGGTTTATATGTTACTTATTTGAAAACTAGAATGTCATTTGAGGCCATTTTTTCCGACTCTTTTGTTCGGGACTGTGCGTCTATAGGTATATATTTAGTCTAAGCTTACTTACCATCTTCGTTGCACAATGTACTATAAGAGACAGTGTTGGTAATAACAATAACTGAGGTAAGATACGAGTAGAAAATCACATTACGTCCTCTCATTACACAGGTATATTTTGGTTAAATAATTCCAGACAGAGATAATTATATATTTTTTCTTATATAACAAAACATTACAAAAAAGGGAGAGTTATTGAACCGTTTCTGAAAATATTACTTTGCAAAATTTTACATTCTTTCAGAAGTTGCATAACTTCGCAAAATATTTAATAAGCTCCTCTTACTTAATATTCCTTGACGACCAGAATCAATCGTCACATATCTTATCCCGTGTAGGTACGTTTGGATGACAAATTTCGTGGGAGGGCCGTAATGATGTCATATATTACTCCCTTCCGCCCTTCCCCTTCCCTCCCCCCTCTCTGATAAGAAATGAGCTTATCTCGCAGAAACATCGAGCAATATCCGTTGCAACATGAATGGAAGAAAGGTCGTAGCAAAGGCCAAGTTCTAACTAAAGCTGAACATTCACAACGGGGTCGAACACAGAAATGTACACAAATATTAAGTCACTGATTTGGAGGTCGCCAATTTACCATAATGAACTAACATTTTGTTCAGTTTTTATTAAATTAGCAATAAAGTTATTAAGAATCTGAGTGTTGCTGTAGGGAAATCCCAAATATATAAGTTTTTTCTTACCAGTTTTACGCAAAATACTATGACAATGTAATCCTGTTTCTGCGGCGATAGATAGTTTATTTTACTGCGGGGTTACCAATATTTTTTTGTGAATATATGTTAAAAATATTCTGCCCGGGGGAATTGACAGGTTATTCTGCATTGACTGGACGAAACGAATTTTAGACATGAATTTAAATTCGATAGTCGTAAAATGCAAACCGGAATTGTTATAGTAATGGACAAAAAATGCTAACGACATTATTGTCTTACGTATGTAACTGGTTATATGATTTGTTTTACACAAATATATGTGACAATGTCGTCGTAACAACATTATCATCTGAACTAAAACGAAGTAGGTCCATGTGGTCCCAGCGCGCACAAACTTTTTGCAGAAATCGCGAAGCGTCTGGTCGATGTAACTGGTGACCGAAGAGCTGGCGGCTTTCCCGCACAACGCGAAATGCCGCCAGCATCCTTAGTACAATGCCTCAAGGGCCTTTTTTAGATTTTATACCGTAACTAGTTAAGTACTTGTAGTTATCATAATACGATTGTAATGTCTGTAAATCAATTTATTTATTATTTCAAACGAAGTAGGGAGCATGCAAACGTGCGTTGCAAATTGTGATATCTAGATAGTACATAGAAGCATTGTTGCACCAGTAAAGACAATAGGTATAGCATTGCCTTGATTAAAGCGATGGGCGCTACAATGCGAGCATACAATTCAATATCTTGTATGAAACAGGGGTGATGTAAACAAAAACAATGACATAATTAACAATTTGAAGAGTAAAACATCCTATTAGTAAAAAGTATTTTATTGTTGTCAATTTTCAGAAGGAGATAATTAAGCCATTATGTATCCCTATAAAATTTGAGTTTCCCTCGATTCTTCTTTCAACCTAACTTGGTATCACTGAAACCACCAAGGTATTATCAACCTTTACAATTCACTATATTTCTGCATTCGATTTTTTTATTTATTTTTTTATACGAATTAAATAGTTATTCGTATTGATATTATCATGTTATTTATACATATAAATATTAACATGAGAATATCCAATCCGTATTCACGAGATAAAAAGGGAAATTGGAATTTTAACATAAAACTTTGTAAAATAGTTCGTAATTATAATTAAAAAAAGTGTTAATTGAGGTTTTGTAAAGTTCGGTATGGAAGTTCGTATTGGTAGGATTTAAAATATTAAGTTAGGGACTTCAAATTTTGTATATTTGTTAACAAATACAAGATAATAAAGCTGTTATCATTTTCGAAAATTCGACCTCTAAGAGGGCAAAAAGGGAGGAGCCTTAAATTTCGGTGACAAAGTTCCATATCAAAATACAAGAAAAACTGTTTTGACCTTTTTTAAGAATTCCACTTCTAAAATGGTAGAAAGGGGATTGAAAGGATAAGTTTAAAATTTGAAGTTTAATACGGGAATCTTTCTACATTAACTAATAATTTAACAACGATAAAAGTAATTTCAGCGTTTTTTCGAAATTCACCCAAAAGCGGGGTTTAAATTGTATAAATAAATGAATGAATAAGTATTTTAGTGTTTGAAAATTATTTTTGATGACAATAAATTCATACTAAGCAAGTAATTATGTTTACGCTCAAAAAACAAAAACTAGAATAAAATCGTCATAAAAGTTGCGATTCAGTACCTAAATTTTTCCGGGTTAAGATCTAAACGCAAATAAGCAAAGCTTCAAGAAATGAGCAGCGCAAAAACGATTACCGAAATTGAGTGTCGCAGAGCATCACATAGGTAGGTCCACGTAATCTTATAATACAACGTGTCAGCATTTTCTACGAAAGTAAACGCTCCGCTTACTTAATGGATCCGTTATGTCGAGATTAACTGTTGGTAGGAAATTGGGACTCTAATGGATGAATCTTGAAAATGCCGAGATCGCATCTTTTGGCAAAGACGTGCGCACAGCAGTTTTAAGAGTAATTGGATTGGTGGCAATAGCTTCCTCTAATTGGGTTTGTGCCTAGGCGAACGTGCCACAATTCATATCTGAATATCAGAAATTTGGTAGAGATTTCTTTTCTAGCTCGAAAAATTAAGCGAGTCTGCTAACTGCTAACGCTTTGTTATGACAAGCATTTTAAGATGTGATAATATGACTTCATTCGAATACTTATTGAATCTTGAGAAAGAGAAGAGTCTTTCTCTTGAGATTAAAATTTTATATATATAAGATAACTCAGTATTTTTATGTAGCTTACCGACAAACGAGCGGAATATAGAAACCACGTCAACTACTTTTCAGTTCATTTCAATAATTGAACGTAGTTTTCTTTATTTCAAAATTATTTTCTTATCACTTTTTTATGTTTTTCTTCAATAATTTAATATGTAAGTAGGTTTTGTTTTATGTGTACATCACAGTCCCTTCTGAAGGTCCTGAAAGGTCTCCTAGTTGCGCCGAGGCTCTTTTCTTTATGGCAAAGGTGGCAAACGGGCAGACGGATTCCCTGATGGTAAGCAATTACCGTCGCCCATGGGCACCCGCAACACCAAGTCACAAGCGCGTTAAATTGGCTTGGAACTGCTGGGTGCCTCTTTTAAGTTCATGTTATAATAAAACCAGAAGTTCTAGAAAACTGAACATTATATAATTTTCTGTGACAATGCACAAAAGGTGAATCGCAATAATAAATTCAAGTCAGTAACTGCATTTTACACTATTGGAACAGACAACGGTTCAATCAGCTCAAGCAGAATTCCGACTGAATGCTTAGGTTATCTCCAAGGCTTGACTTTGATTTTGGTGTATAACCTCACCACTGTAGCAATACATTAACCTTAGTTGTTAATGCACGTCAGAATACACAGACATGTTACCTACTCTATGAACATATTAATAAAAATAAACTATTCATACCACACCTTTAAGTTCGTCGACTGTATATATGTATAATTTAACTGTACTTATAACTACAGTACCTACATTAGAACTGAAGTACCTTACTTTTCATCTTTGCCCTCCATTATCTTTGGACCTTTTCATTAGATTAAACAACTTGGGTTCCAGTCCGACGACCGGTCTAGCCTATTGGGTAGTGACCCTGCCTATGCGGCCGATGATACTGGGTTCGATTCCCAGTCAGGGTATTTATTTGTATGATGAACACAGATATTTGTTCCTGAGTCATGGGTGTTTTCTATGTATTTAAGTATTTGAATGTATCTGTCTATTGTGGGTGCGTATAGAAATGTATACGAACTTTTTGTATAATTTCAATTTACAAACGTTTGAAATGTATAAGAACGTTGAATATAACGCTCTAAATATCTATTTTCAATTAGTATATAGTAAAAATAATATAAAATACATTAAATATATCGCCCTTTCATCTAACAAATATATTCAATAATTCCATTTTAAATAATCTACCTGATGTATACATATTGCAGTGTCTAATCATATTTCAGATAATAAGTAGGTTAGGTTCGTTAGTTATCTTTTAACGGCCGAAGGCCAAACTTCACAGAAATAGGAGCCCCGCGGTAGCGGGGCTCCGTCGACATAGCGTATGTAAAGATAAAATTACGAAATGTACCTATATATGAATAAAATAATAAATAAATCCTATGAGATAGTTAGTTAGGTTAGGTTAGAAATGCAACCTGTGTGACAGGTATTATTATGAGTATTATATTATTTCAACTTTATATTACATTACAGATATTGTAAACGACATTATATATTAAGAATATTATTCATTTCCCGCTTATATTTTTTTACATTATACATTATACACAATATACCAATTGAATGATATATCATTTAAAATTATTCAAATTGAATTTATACCTTATGAGCGATATATTATTAGTTCGTATACGTTTCATTACTTACCCGTCTATTGTTATAGTCGCCTGGTACCTGCAACACAAGCCTTACTGAGCTTACCGTAGGTCTAGGTCGATTTGTGTAAGATTGTCCCGAAATATTTATATATATTTTTTTTAGTCTCGAATACTGGTCAACCCTTTTGTAGGTACTCGTACTATCGCCCTAAGAACGTTTACTTTTCATGATACAACCTGTTAAATAGTAAAAAGATTTATAATAAAGATGGAACACAGAACATAAATCTGCACACCAAACATGACATTAAACTTACATAGTTGTGCAAAGTTCAAAACTCGGGCCAAGAGTTGGTTTACCAATTCAATTTTAAAGTATTTTGTAAAAGTTTTGTATCAAACCTCAATACATGTCTCTAACACACCACTTGTCTCCGATCGAACAAAATTTCTTGAAACAGGGGATTATCGTTCTTCTCGGGTTTATTATTCGGTTTATTTTTGATTGAAACTTCGATGTTCTTTAGGAATGTTACCGATGAGAATGTTTTACGTTGGAGTGGTGGAGAGTTTTTGAACAGAAACGTTTGCACTTTCTTTGAAGCTGAGCCTTATTGGACTAATGGGTTCCCTATTTAAGATTGCAAGACTTCAGATTCACAATCTTTTCTGTATAAGTGTTCGTGGGCAAGCCCTTGGATGTTCTGTCAATACCATTCTAGTTATGTAACTCAGTGACATTAGAAACAAATAATTTGTGTTACATACATTTTTATGAATTTAATCGGTCCACAGCAGTAATACTTTTTGGCCTTCGAGGTCGAGATTCTAGGACCGTGGAGATCAAGTCTTCATTTTTTTAAGGAGGTGAAATAATAGATACCACAGGAGACCAGAGGGCTAGCAGCTTTCTCTCGCAGCGTACTCGTATTAGCTTTGCCATTTAGCGGGAAATGTGATCAGCTTTTTAAGTACGATGACGCGGGTTTTATTAGATATAATTTTGATTAAATGAGAATTTCTTTTTCGGTTTATATTGTGACTGTTTAAGTAAAACTTACATAAATACATTCGTCTTAATACCAAAAGCTACGATTCGTGATTATACACATTCTAAATGGTAGACTGTAACTTGTTATTAGTAATTATGCTATCACAGAAAGTAGTCAGAGTTTTCATAAATAATTTCGGGAAATTATTATTGAAGATGAAAGCATCATAAACGCCAATCAGTACTTACTTCCTTAATATTTCAATTTTGACCGCACGCTCCCAAGGAAACGCCGCAATTTGGCTTCGAATTATTTCAATTAATAAATTAATTACTAATTGTAGCTCTTTGACGAACAAACACAGATAATAAAGGGTAAGGAAAACTCGAGAGTACTTGGAAGTCTTGAAACGGGATGCCCGTAACAGAAATTCTAAAATATTGGTACTTCCGGGTTGTGTTGAAATCCTAGTAAAAAGTAATTACTGTTATTTTTTATTTATTTCTGATGACAGGTTTGGCCCAGTAGGTAGTGACCTTGTCTATGAAGCCGACGGTCCTGGGATAAAATCCCAGTAAGAGCTCCCAGTAAGAACAATTATCTGTGCTCACCATCACCATGTGGTGATGCTGAGCTCACATAATTGTTCCTGAGTCAGTTGTTTCTTTGTATTTTAATATTATATAAGTAATATATTCAGATGAAATGTTATTTGGTAAGTTCAGTTAATAAAAATGCTATTTCTGGCTTATTCGTATATATAAAATACGCAGGTCATATTATGACCAGTAATAACCATTTTCTTTATGGAAACAGAACATACATACGTCACTCTATAAATGAGAACAGGCGGTGAAATGACCCGAAACTAATGACGTCGTCATTCGCACTCATGAGCCAAAGGAAATTAATTCTTGGGATGTGGGAATTACTAAGGGTGAGGGACGCATTAGATGGCAGACAAGTAGCCAGATTATGATTTCGGAATTATGATCTAAACGGATACGACACGTCTACTTAATAAAGGTAAAGGGGGATTGGCATATTTTAATTTTAACAAATGATTTGATCTTTTTGTTCATATTTTTGACACTGCCAGTTCCCCCGCTATGCAATAAACGTATTTCTGACGACAGTTTTGGTCTAGTGGGTAGTGACCCTGTCTATGAAGCCGATGGTTCTTGGTTCAAATCCCAGTCAGGGAATTTATTTGTGTGATGAGCACAGTTATTTCCTCCTTAGTCATGGGTGTTTTCTATGTATTTAAGTATTTATATGTATCTAACTGTTATATATATCATCGTCTAGTACCTACAATATCACCCTTACTGAACTTACTGTAGGACTAGGTCGATTTGTGTAAGATTGTCCTGAAATAATATTATTTTTTTATAGAAAACGACGCTACTTACCTATAATAAAATAAACTTGTTGCTTTTGTAAAAAGTCCAAGTTTAGATTGGTTTCCAACGAACTACTAGTTAATTTATAAGTTGGGACGGTTTACCTACTCCCAAATAAGGGAAAGTATTACTATACTCGTTAGGCTATGGTAACGTATTACTCAACAATATCCATACATAGGTATATAATCCCAGTTAAAACCAATACAACGTTCTTACTTCACACGGCACTTGTACTTTTTTAAACTACAACAAACTACAACGTAAATAAAGTCCCGATAACAGAAAGGGATCCAATATGTTTCATTGAACACGACATTATTTTTTATCAAAACGACAACTAAAATCTTTGCACTCGGTCAATAGGATTAGAGCTGGTTTTTCACTTCCAAAATAAGAAGCTGGGTTTATTTATTGAACCACAGTAAAAATACGCCAATACTTTTGCGGTCAACCAAATAGTAATAAGTTTGTTTGTCGATGGCAAGCACTTATAGAATTGATTAGTCAATTCACATAAATAAATATATATCGATAAGTGTATCAAAACTGAGTTGAGGCCTAAGTCTTTGAACTTAAACTGCGACCAGAAACCAGCAGAGGACGGGCAGCAGCCTCCCTGTAAAGCGGTGCAACATACTGCGATCGCCAATCCACCTGCCAAGCGTGACGATTTTGGCATTATAACTCCACGCCATAGGAGAGGTCTATGTATAAGTATAGCAGTCTACGTTCGTGGCTGATAGGCGATAGCGAAAATTTAAAATATCAACTTGTTCAAGACGAACAAAATAGCAGATGCTCTTGATTCGTTGTTTCATACGCTACTTTTGACGCGGACTGTGCTAAACAAACAGTCGACCTGGGTGTCACGTCCGCTATAATCCGATACGGTCCTGTATGGTGCAAATACGAGACCCGGGAGCCAGAACTCTGAATTTAACAGAAACGGCTTAGCGGGCGTTACTTGAATTCTAATACTGGATCAAGTGGAGAAATCATTTGCTAAGGTGTTTAAGTTTAATCTTTTAAAAGGGTTTCTTATCGAAATGTACATTTTCTGTACGAGAAAGTTCCTCTATCTACACTGTTTTATCTGATTATGCCAAATCGATGGACACTTTGTTTATAAAAAAGAATGAGCCTAGTAGATTCGTTAATACGACTTCGCTAGTTTAAGTCCATAAGTTGTGGATGTAATTATTAAATGAATAAACATAAGATTACCACATTTTTCGTTATATTCATAAATAAAAGAAGTGTGAAATAAAATACTGCAAGCGCTTCATTTTCAAATACTAAAAATTATTAGACAAAGGTCTACGTATTGTTTTGAGTACTCGGTATAATATACATATTATAAGTACGTGATTGTAGCATCTCTATTGCTCCAACTAAAGGCGACACTCAGCAATGGTTAAAACGTGTATATGGAGCAGCAAAAAATAAACGTATTTGCCATAACACTTTTTAACTACTTTTGACAACCCAATAAATTGAAAGGTGTGAAATGGTTAGAAATAAGATGAGTGAATCTTAAACAGTCTAATGAAAGTGTCGAAATGCATTTATTAACTCATTTTGTTCAATTATTTAGCAAAAAATATGGTAGCTGAATAAACACATATTTAATTAAGAAAGAACGCCAATATATTAGTATTAGGTAAAAATAAAGATTAAGTAAAAAAATATACAACCAGCAAAATATACCATTCTGTAGATTGAGTTAAAACTTTGGCATTTTATAAACATAACCTTCGTTTGTATAACACATAATATTCTGTAATTAAATTGCATAACCACTTTTTTAAGTTAATATAAACGTGTGTATACAAACAAATGCCCTCTCATCCTAAATGGATACTCACCGAAATTAATCAGTAAGCTAGTTACTAGCTAATTACATCCGTGTGATAGATTCTATATCCCAGTCCAGTTTGCGAAGATGGCCCCACAGGATCTCAGTGTCTGAATAGCCGATGATGGCACAAGTTTGCTGTAACTACTTACTAGGATTAACGAGATAAGGGATCCGGGGTTGCATGTGAGATCATGGGCGATAAGCGAACTATGATATTTCGTTGTTGATGGAATAACCTGTAAAGTTTAACACGTTCAGTCCCGATGACACAACGTCTGTGATCAAAAATTATCGAACTCATATCATAGGAAGGGATGGTATACATTGGTATATTGGCATAGGATAGTGACATGTATTTGTTTCTAAAAAGATCGTTCTCATAAGCCAGTGTCAGGTAAGTGTGTTGAAATAAATTTACTTTCAAATGCCAGCGACACAACAGTTGTGTTAAAAGAAACCTTCGTATTCCTATACCATTGGTATAATATTTAAAACCGTACTTAGGAAAAAAAATCGTATTAGCGGTTTGGACATGCTCTGAGTGATCGAGATAATTTCTACCAGCATATTTTGAGTATTTTGTAAAACAGTGCCGGGGGTGAACATGTCGTTAAGCTTATCATATAAGTGCGATACAAGGATTAAGTATTTAATAAAATAGGTTATACATATTCCCCGTAAATGGAATAATGCTGTTCGTAACCGGCTACTGGGCTATTGGAACCGTAACACAAAAAATGATAAAACAATGAATGTCATTTTAGGCATGCTATTTTTATTTTTATTTAACTGATTGGATTTTTTATGGGACTAACCATTATGTATGTACTTAATAATTTGATGTATCACATAAATTAAAAATATATATTTTTTACTTTATTTTCAGAAGAGCAACGGCTAAGGGTAGACAAGTCTCAGTGGACTTTAAACATATAGCCGACTCGCCACTTATACAGATTATCATTATTCTTTTTATATCAAATTGCAATGAGTCAACCCAATGTTTAATTACTATATCGTTAAATCATGCAGCATAATATATCACTGTAGACTACTGCTATCTTTTTGTCTTCTGTTAGCTTATGCAGGTTCGGAGTTTGTTATGACGGCGAAGTCACATTAATTATTTCCTTTCGTTTCACTGTAACTTCGTTACTTTGATTTAAAATATCGTTAGTCAACGAAAGCCTTAAGGCTTTCCCGTCAACGTTTTTCTTTCTCAATTTGTTCTTGAAAATTAGCTGAAGTTGTGTATGTTTTTGAATGTTGTTAAACGAACAAGTTCCCCAAGTTAAAATATAAGTTATTTTAAGATTGTCGCTGATTTAAAAGAGCTCGTAACATGCTATCGATAGTATTCGACACATGCAACGTTGCACGCCTCTACAATATTAGGTTCCAAATACCAGTTTGGAAGGTTTCAAGTGTGAGTATTGTTCACTGAGATCGCTTGCATACGTTTTCATTTCTCTATTACTCGAGCGTCTTTCTTAATTTATTTTCTGAGCAAGTCTCACTCTTACACGTCTTGATTGCTAACTAAGCCACAATAAGGCTGCCTCGCTACGCAGAAGCCGTAAACGCCATTGGAATACTTATTCAATTAAACACAATTCAAACAAGAAAAAATTGTTTTATTTTAAATATTGTTTAAGTGTCATATTCTCGAGCAATAAAAATCTATACTAAAACTGCTGATCAAATGACATGGAACTATGAAGTTATAAATATATTTATGAATTTCTATTCTTCAAAAAGGACAACGATACCTGGCAACACTAGCCATGTAAACACTCGTAATACGATCTCTAAACCATTTAAATTGTAAATAAATACTTACGAATTGAAATTGTTTTGTGGAAGTTAACAAACAGCAGAACTACATCGTTTTTATGGATTTTTACACAAAAGCAATCCACGGAAGCACTCAATCTCAAGCAAGGACACTGGTAAGATCACCTTTTAACCGTTACATCCTGGAAACCTATTCAAAATATTAAAATATATAAAGTATTCGTTTGTTTTCGGCAAAACATAACGGGACTGGTCTCAGCTGATTGGGAGTTGAAAACCATTGACAGTTGACAGCTGTCATATGCGCTCCAATACACGCAAACTTAACTTATAGTGTTGCTAACCAAAATAAATAAATCTAAAATATGTCACTCAAGAAAATTACTAAACCTAGCAATAGTGGACAAAATATGTCGACACCAGTCACCTGCAACTCATGCGAATCTATAGTAGATGTTAAAAATACGATACTATGCATAGATTGCAAAAATCGTTACGAGTTTGACTGCGCAGGCGTTTCCGAGAAATTCCATCGGTTAAAAAGCCTAGACGCCAAAAAAAAGTGGAAATGCAAACTATGTCTCGGAAAGGAGCTAACCTCACCTAAAAACCCATTATGTTCTACACAAGCGAAAAAACAAAAGACTTCTAAAGATGACCAAAGAAATAAAAAACAAGTCAAAGGAAAATCACCTCAGAACGACCTTAAACAAAGTTATACGAACCCTCCAGCACTTACCCCTCAAACAGAAAAACACACAGATTGCTCTCACGCAGACAACTCTAAGATACTTTTCGCTGACAATGCGACTAACCACATAAAATAACAACTTATCAGCGTTTCAAAATTGGAAAGTACGATGACTCCTGTTACTAGCCCAGAAACGGTTAACGAAAGCCCATGTGCGCCTATACAACTGGAAAACTCAGAAGACTTTTCACAATTAAATTCATATCTATTTTCGGTTGCACATGTGATTACAGAATATGACGCATCCTTAAACAGTTCTCTGTTATATGATAAACAATCCAAGAGCTTAGATTATACTATAAATAACGTACTGACAAGCCTTGAAACAAAAGAAGAAATTAACAGACTCACCTCAGAACTTGCCTCTACTCAAAATGAGTTAGATGAGGTAAGTATTGAGAATAATTGCCTTAAACGGAATATCGAGAAGCTACAAAGTGAAGTAGGTATACTAAAAAGACTATGCCATTCTTCAAACCTCACCATACAATCTCCAGCAGGACAAAAAAAGAGGCTTTCGAATGACATACGCGCCCAGAATAATACTCCCCTAAATGGTTCATTACTATCGACACCACAAGGCACAGGTAGTAGAAAGTGCTGTGAAAATCCTGAATGCGTCGTGAATATAAAGCGTCTCACAAAATTAGTAATTACCTTGGAAGAAGACTTGAGAGAGTATAAAACACAAATTGAACACCTAAATATACTACTAAAAGAATCTATTAAAAATGACACAATTAATAAAAATAAAATTACTACAGGCGAAGATCAAGTCTTGATCTGACCCCGTACACGAGACATGGAATATACACAGTCTGCACTAAGGAAATCGGCACCATCACTCTTACACCCTAAATTATGTGTAATTAGTAATTATTCTAACCATGTGATGACATTGTTAAAGCGAACTCTTCCTGTTGCAAACATGTGTCTCTATTTAAGTCCAGGGGCAGGCACGCATGAACTATTTTATAATCTGCAAAATAAGCTGCAAGACTTTACACTAAATGATTTCTGCGTAATTTACATCGGTGATAAAGATTTTAAAAACAGTATAAATTATAACCAACTAGTTCGTTTTATACAAAACCAACTAAGCGAAGTTCAGCACACCAATGTAATTATTTGCTTACCAACACACAAATTTAGCAATGTATCAAATTGTTTTTACAAACGTGTTGATCTATTTAATCACTTACTGTACCAGGCTAATGTCATAAATGAGTACTGCTACATCCTAGATTCTAATGCAGGACTATCATACGATATGAATATGTATTCTCAGTTTGGTAATGTAAACAAACGTGGTTTTATAGAAATTTATAATGTACTTGTAAGTATGTTCAAATCAATTCACCCTAATTTTAATCATACTCAAAAGTTGACATATGAATGTTACATTCCTAATAAGCAAGTAGACATAGATGTTCTACCTCAGACAAATTTTTTTCGTACAAAACACTGACTCATTCAATAGCACTGTTATCGAACTCAACAAAAATACAAACGACATCAGAGTCCTTCACCAAAATATTGCAGGACTTTATAACAAACTCGATTTTATTGAACTGGCTCTAGCACATTTGAATGACGAGGGCAAGGAGGTGGATATATTGTGTTTCAGTGAGACATTCATAAAGTATGGAACGGAATCTAATATTAAACTCAACAACTACCAACTGGCTGCTTCTTTCTGTCGAGATACATGTAGAGGTGGTACGTGCGTCCTTGTCCATAAATATTTCGACGCAAAGCCAGTATGTATTCCAACTGGTATAATTGTAAAGCATCACTTCGAATGCTGTGGAGTTGAAATAACTGGTCTAAATACTCTCGTTTTTTGCATATATAGAATACCAATGCAAACTAAATCTCACATAGGTATTTTTATGGTTAGCCTGGAGAAGTTACTTCAATATACAACAGAAAAGTTTAAGAGAAAAAAAGTGATATTCTGTGGAGACTGGAACTTGGATATTATGAAAGATAACACGAGTACAAAAGATTTATATAATTTATTAGAAAATTATAACTTCAGATTCCATATAAAAACTCCAACCAGATTAGACTCGTGCATAGATCAAATTGCAAGCAATATAAAAGGTGTAGAGTCAGAATTGGTCTACCTTGGGCTTTCAGACCATGAATCGGCACAAATGATTGTAACAAAAACGAATAAACAAAAGGCAACTACTACGTGGTTTGAACATAAAAGGGACTATAACAAAGATAATTTACGTAAATTTAAGGAATGTATTTCAGCCCTAACATTCGATGATGTCATCTCAGAAAAAACATTTTCAGTAGCATTTATTAACTTTTACGACATTTTCTGTCTCTTTTACAAGCTATGTTTTCCAATAGTAAAGGTTAAACTAAGTAATCGCTCTAAAAAAATTAGATGGCTAACGAAAGGCTTAAAAAAGTCTAGCAAAATCAAACGAGACCTATATTATAAATATAGGAAAAGTAAATCAAACAGGGTAATATGCAAGGCAAATTTTAAAAAGTACAATTCATTATTTAAGTCTTGTATACTAAATGCACAACAAATCTTTAATAATAAGTATATTCAAAACCACAAAATAAATGCAAAGCTACCTGGAACACCATTTCAAAACTCAATCAAATGACTATTGCAAAAATGACATTGACATTTTAAATTACAAAAATAAATCGCACTGTGACCCTTATGACATATGTAATTCCCTAAATGAATATCTTATCACAATGACAAACAGCAACAGAATGACTAGATTTCCGAATACGCTAAACAGACCAGTATCTAATCCTAAATCTATTTTCCTAAAACCCACAGATAAACATGAAATTTACAAAATACTTATGTCCTTAAAAAACACTAAAACATCCGGCGTCGATGACATAACAACAACGGTTTTAAAAACATGTGCTTCTATTATCTGCAATCCTCTCTCACATATTATTAACCTATCCTTCACTGATGGAGTGTTTCCTGAGGCATTAAAGCCCTCTATAGTTAAGCCTATCTTCAAAACAGGCAACAGATCGGAACCAAATAACTATAGACCCATAACAAAAATTCCCGTACTTTCAAAAGTCTTTGAGAGAACTATTCACGACAGGCTAAACGAGTTTCTGAACAAATATAACATATTGACACCTAAACAGTTCGGTTTCCGTAAGGGTAAATCGACAACTCTAGCCTGCTTCAATTTAATAAAAACGGTCTCGGAGAGCATAAACCAAAATTCTTCTGTAATAGCAATATTTCTGGATATGAGCAAAGCCTTTGATTTCATCGACCACGGAATACTTCTAAACAAACTGGAATTATATGGAATTAGAGGCAAAGCCCACGAGTGGATCGAAAGCTACTTAAGTCATAGAACGCAGTGTATAGAAATTGAAAAAATTGTCAGAAAACATAAAAACAAACTATACAAAGAAAAATTTCGATCAGGCTTTCTCCTAAATGAAACTGGAGTACCGCAAGGCAGCATCCTGGGTCCTCTGCTCTTTCTCATTGCCATAAACGACTTACCAAGCTCTATTAAACAAGACTGCATTATTTTTGCCGACGATATAACCCTTGTTATAAGAGATAACAATGACAACCTATCTGAGTTTGAAAAAAGCGTAAACAGTACGTTATCTGACGCTGTCGATTGGCTAGACAGCAATAATCTAAAAGTAAACATAGCCAAAACAAAAGCCATGGCTTTTGGTTCCCACAAAGCAAAAACACCGACTTTTCAAATTAAACACGACAAATCGCACATAGAATTAGTTGACAATGTAACATTTCTAGGTCTAAAGATTGACAAAAATTTAAATTGGAAACTGCACGTAGACCAGGTCTGTAAAAAAATAGTAAGGTTTGTCTCTGCTTTAAAAAGACTGAGACAAACAGTATCAGTAAATGCAGCTCTTACTGCATACCATGGCTACGTTTCTGCTGTCCTAAGCTACGGATTATTACTGTGGGGAAATTCCGTAAACATGGAGAGAGCTTTTTTGATGCAGAAAAGATGTATCCGTGCCCTGGATAATGCTTGGTTTCTGGAAAACTGTACACCCATATTTAAAAAGTTTAACCTACTCCCGCTTCCATGTATGTACATAAAATATGCTTGCCTCCATGTCAGAGAACACCCTAGCATCTTCGCTCGACGCACGGAAACCAGTACAAGACATGTGAGGGCTCAGTACAAAAATATCTTATATCAGCCTCGTTGCAACTCTTCAATTTATGAAAACAATTGTTTCAATATGTGCATAGTCCTCTATAATCAATTGCCCGAATCAATAAAAGCCGAGAACAACCACTGCTTCAAACATAAATTAACTCAATGGCTACAAGGCCAGTGCTTTTACAGTATAAAAGAATATCTAGCAATAAGACATTGTATTAACGAAACCTAAACTGACATGTGACAATTTAAAGAAAAAATGTAATTATAGTGTTAATGTATATAAAATTGGGTATTTTAGTTGTATTTAAAAATAATTAATAAAAATTTGTACACCTGCATGCAGGTTGAATATGTGTAGTACTAACTAGTTTTTTAAGACCTATGTAACCATATTCTACAAATAAACTATTTGATTGAAAAAAAAAAAAAAAAAAAAAAAAAACGGAGACAACGTACTACTGAAGAACTACCGACTCATTTCACTTCTAAGCTACATAGCTTACAAGCTGTTTTTAAAGAATCATTACATATCGTCTTGCACGTAGGTTAGGTGACTTGCACCCTTCCGAAAAAGCCGGTTTCCGAAGACGACGATTTTCATATGTTAGGTACGCCAAGTTATACAGAGGACCGAGAAGTATAACTCGCCGAACTAATCCCAATAAGGCCTAGTTTACCCTGTGGGTTGGAAGGGCAGTTGATATTGCAGTCGCATTAGTAAAACTAGTGCCTACATCAAATCCTGGGATTAGTTGCCAAGCGGACCCCAGGGTCCCATGAGCCGTGGCAAACATCATCGGGACAATGCGGCGAAAATGATGAAGATGATTGATTATTGCATAGAAATTTTTTTTTCGTTAATAATATTTATTTAGTATGTTTTGAACAGAATGTGTCACCTGACCTAAATAAATAGTAACTAAAAATGATGTAAGGAAGGATTGAGAATGTCTATACAAAACCGCGTTCCTCCGACCTGCTGGATAATCGCATATTTTTGGTACTAAGTGCACAAAACGCCATCTGTCGAATGCCGTGTGTAGTTACTTTGCTGGCGTTTGCCAGCGATCAAATTCTATGCAACTAAGATCAATTGCGGCTGTAAAACAATAGATGACACTAGTAGCTTAGCCAGCAATGCGGGTAGGTACGATATATTGTATGGGCAGTGCCTACGCAAGTCTTATGTCATAATATGATTTTTCCTCACTTTAGCTTCATTTTTTGAGCTTTGAACTTTATTACAAGTAAGTAAGGTGGAATACTGTAAACATATTTAACGAAGGTACTTAACCTCCGACGAAGTATATACTCATAGTTGCAACGTTTAAAATTAAATGTTACCTAAAGGAGTATGCACAATACTTACATTAACAAAAGGTTATGTAGTGTAAGCGGTACAACCAGACATCGTGTCTTTGTGTCTGTATAATGATATACGCGATATACTTGAATAGAGAATATTTCGCAAAGCTCTTAGTAGGTGGCTTCACTAGTACAAGCGGAGCAAACCAAACAAAGGTGAAAGAATTATTTTGATAAATAATCCTTGTTTAAAAAAAAAATAAGACAGCTAGCTTTAAGTTAGACAATAGACATGTATCTGATTTTTTGGATCTTGAATATGCGTAATATTGCACAATTGCTTTGTGCAGATATTATTTGAAATAATCTTATTTGGAAACGGAGTTAAATCAGACTGTAATATTTTTGATACATTTTACTTGACACATATCTGCTTTTTTAAACAAAAAGCAAGTAAAAACAAGCGTCTTTTATCTCCTAAGTATCGGAAAACAACTATGCCGACCTAGATTGAAAAGCATAATTAGTAATTCAGCCTTTTACCTAAGATTTCTTTTATACATAATTATGTAATGAGATGGTCAGCATAGGTTAATTTCTGTCCATCTCATTACATAATTATCTATGAAAGAGATCTTAGGTAAAAGGCTTTTCGAGAAATTACCCTTTATCGTGATTTTATTTACTGTGACTTAATAATTGTTAAACTTATGTATAAAAAGTTATTCCGCCACTTTTTTTCTTTTCATCGGTATCATTCTTGCAGGACTTAATCACGCTGGCGTGGGTAAATATTTTATTTGTTTATCGGTCAAATCTACTGCATTCACGTTTCGATCAGTCTGACGGCATTAGCGATAACTGTCAATGTGCGTGTGTCACGCGTAAATACTATGAAATTAGAGTATTATGGAATCACAGATTGTGTTACCGTATACGTATATCTACTTTTTATGGTTATCTTAGAAAAATAACCCCTGCTTACATAAAGAACATACATTAGACTTTTAGAAAAAAATACTAATATATCGCCACAATTCGTATTATCGCGTGTTTCGCGTTTAAAAGTATTAGTTTCATGCCCAATTATGTCTGCCTAATTAGATTTGTTGATTGCCAGTGACGGGATTCAGAGGCAAATGAAATGAAACTTGTTTCTTTTTTCTAGGTTGAGTGGCAACGTCCAGTGTCCTGGATTTATTATCTGTTTTGTTTGAAAGGTTAATTTGTATATGAATATAGTATGTAGAAAGAAAAGGACTAAACTTATTGTACAAAATACATACGTTACCTATCATTAAAACTAAAATATATCTAAAGACAATTTTCACCGGCAACACTGATGAAAGAAATGCACTTAAATCGGTTCTTCCTCTTAGGAGCAAACAAACAACAACACAAATACGGTAACTCACGTTAAGCATT
Source organism: Grapholita molesta (assembly GCA_022674325.2). Taxonomy (NCBI): domain Eukaryota; kingdom Metazoa; phylum Arthropoda; class Insecta; order Lepidoptera; family Tortricidae; genus Grapholita; species Grapholita molesta. The sequence continues at coordinate 8,998,633 of CP053129.2, read as the reverse complement.
TAACAATAGTCTGTTTCGGGCGCGCTTTATAAAAGGATTTCTGAGGAAATAAATAGCTTTAAAAATTTTAGCCAGTAATGCGTTCTAAAATATTTTGTTAAAGTAATCATAGTGTAGATTCATCATGTCAGCCGAAAGACGTCCAGACGGTCCACATCCAGCGGTATCCCGCGACTATAACTAGGTTGAGGGTCCACCTTGTGGGAGGCCTACCTACGCTGCGTTTTCCAGTTCGTGGTCACCACTCCAGAACCTTTCCGCTCCACCGGCCATCGGTTCCGCGCACAATGTGCCCCGCCCACTGCCACTAGTTTGGCGATTCGTATGGCTATATCGGTAACTTTGGTTCTACTGCGTATGAAATCATTCCTGATGCGATCACGCAGAGACACTCCCAACATAGCCCTCTCCATTGCTCTTTGGGTGACTTTGAGTTATTATTTATTAGAGTACATTAGAGAGTAATAATATTTTTGATTAATTATAACGTTGTATCAATTTCGGCCGCTAAGTATAACAACTAGTTATAGGAGTATCCATCTATACCTCAACGCGATTAGTACAGATATATGATAGCTAAGACAATTATTTTACATACGTGTTGACACGATTGTGAGACTGCAAAGACAGACACACTTGCATTCTTCGTCTGCGGTTGAATAGGTAATTTGAAATAGGTACATAATTTGCTTCCAATAATGCCTGCCTAACGACCGCCTAGTCTAGCGCTGTACAAAACGGGCACCAAATTGGCTGAAATGCGTCCATTGCGACAATTTCAACCGTGTAGGAAATAATAAGCATCCAAAATTGCCTGCAACATCCAATCAACCGAACAAACAATAGTTTATGGGTTGTGTCTACTTTGTTACGAGTGTTCACTTGACAAGAGTTAACGCAGCTGTTCTTTGCAATCTGTTTTATCATTGTCATTATTGAATATACAAATATTTCTGGTCAAATACGCATAAGCATACGCGAAAATATATTTTACTAATTGGCTCCGTGAACTTCGTACAGCCTTACAGTTGAACGACTTCATACCAAAGTCATGACATTCAGTTATGGTTTTAACTCACTCATTAGTTATTGTAATGTTAGCTTAGTTGCCTTTAATAGGTATTCAGAATATTACTTTGTTAACTGCTAAATGATGTATGATGTTTCGTAACACTGTGAAATATATGGGTTAGTCTTACAATAATTTATCATTATTGCATTGAAATGATCTTTATAATTGGCCAAAAGTTCGACTTTACAATCAGAATTTCTGAAGCATTACGTTTGTGAGCTTAATTTTGAAGTAATAGTATTTATATAATATTTTTTATCATATTCTGTCCCTTACTATAGCATTATCTGTAAGATAAATTTTGGGCGGCTGGGCGGTAAGAGAGATTTACCGCCCTAGGGCGAGACGGAAAATCTCCCTTTACACCCAGACGAAGACATAAAACTATATACGCGCCACGGGCGGTAATAAAGAAGACCTCAGATTGCTTGTTTATGGCCCGAACAGGAGGAGACAAATCCCCACGATCTGAGCCATTCTTTGTTTTACCGCCCTGGGTACGTAATATACTATTTCAATTCTTTAAGATAGATTTTACTTCTATAGAGTGTCTGGCTTATGTAAATTATAGTGCAAGTTAAGGAAACTTAGTAATTTGAATCATCATCAAATCATTCACAAATTACTTAACGTTTGTGCTATACTATCCAGTAAATTGCAGCGGATGGGGACAATAACATTGTATTTTGAAAACAGAAATCTGATTAAGTAAGTGCATTGCAACTGTAATTTGAAAGTGGTAGGTATTTAAAATACAAACAATATTTGTACCGTGTAGTGCCAGTTAAAAATAGCACCATCTCATCTCTTCCCGCGGGTATTGCAAGAGGTTGCAGAGGGAAAACTCCGACGGATGGACAGCAGCGTCCCTCGAAGGCCTACATTTCTGCCAGCTAGGATAAAAAAAAAGAAAAAAATGTTACTAAAATTATATGGTTACCTACGCATGGTTTCTGATAATATCGCTACGATAACTACATCTAACTAATCTTGTTTCTTAGTGATATAATTTAAAATATCTTTTGACACTTAAGGTACAAAATGGTCACCTACTAACTCTATGTCTGCATAGTTTTCATTGAGATACTTCTCTATTATACAATACAACTGCCTTGTTTAAATCTCAAAGAACAAAATGCACCAGCTACAGTAAAATCAAGAGATAAAAAATGCTGGGGTGGACGAGAACCGTGAAGACTTGAAAGCTTTTTTACAACTTCTTTTAAGATTCCGTTTTGGTGTAAAGGCGTGCTCACCGGCATTTTGTACTAGGTTCAGTCTAAATAAATGTTGATTGGAGTTTGTATCGAACAAAGTTACCATTCTTAAAATTATATTTATATTTATCGGAAATGATTCAACTGATTTCAGCTTAACATACAACAGACGAAAGTAAAATTGTATTAGGAAATAAATAATAAAAATACTCTTTCGTGAAGAAATATTTGTTAATTTTTTTATAACGATTTTGATACTATCTTACACAAATTTAAAAACGCGAGCCATAATTACTTTACGGCTTTTATCTGATCATGTGATATTTCGTGTTATTTCGCTTTTAATAGACCAGTAATTTTGAACATAGCCTAAAAGGTACTGCAGAATACAAGTTTACAGATTATCGGCCATTCGTTTTTTTTTTCACAGGCGCTTGAATAGAGAATGATTCATTAAACTTTTTAAGTGTTAATGTAAGAATGATTGTAAAGTTTGAAGAAAATATTGATTTTGGCAAAAATCAGGCAAGTTTATCCTATTAAATATATATTTACTATACAAGTAAAAACTATAACTGAAAAAGTTAATTAAGTAAGTATCTAAAAATATGAATTATTTTCTATCATAGACAGAATTGCTAAAGAATTAAGAACAATTTATTGTTCATCTATTTGAACATTCATTTGACAATAATAAAAACAATTCAGAAACGTTAACAAATTAACGAATTATTTAACAAAAAAAACACTGTCATTTAACTTCAAATCCACTTTTCTATTCAGGTGCTAATTTATTTAATGCCCGGAGAGTATTCTGGTTATGATTCTGATGGGTAAGTAACGTCGTTATCTTTTATAATTTGGTTTGGATTGTCTGTGCATTTGGGACTCATTTGATTGTCTGTGCATTTGGGTCTGGCAATCTTGAATATGTGGCATTGTGGTGGAGGGGAATTTCATTTAAGTATTAAGGAGTCAAACGTGATTGTAGGTCATTAGACCTATAACCACGTTGCTTTTAACGGGAAATTAGACTCAGAAAAGAAAATCACAATGCTCGATGACCTCAGCAATGCTTCTGAGCGGGTTGGTCTAAAGATGAACCTGGAAAATACGAAATCATGTCAAATGACCATGTTGTACGAGTACTAACTACCTTTACTTTAAACTTGAAATTGTAGATGATTATGAATACCTAGGGCAAACTGTCCAATTAGGTAGGTCCAACTTCGAGACGTCAATCGTCGAATCTGACTGGGCTGGGCAGTGTTACGGATGCTCCAACACATGTTTTCTTCCAATATTCCGCAGTGTCACAACAAAAGTTTTTGACCCAATGATGACATACTGTACTGAAACGTGGTTGCGTACTATGACATCATAAGAAGTCTTAAAGTCACACAAAGGAGAGGGCAATGTTTTGAAGTGACTCTGCACGCTGTCTGAGTGCGTCAGAAATAATGTAATTCGCAGAAGAACCAATGCACAATGTAATCGATATAACCCTTCCAATGAGCGTTGGGGCGTAAAGGTTCTCAAGTAGCAACCACGTTCCGGACGGCGCGTAGAGGGCAGACCACAAGGTGGAACGACGACATGGTAAACATCGCGGAAATCCACTGGATGACGGTGGCGCAACACCAGTCACTGTGGGTCGCTTTGAAGGAGTCCTGTATCCAGCACATCCTTTGGCTTATGAATTATGATGATGCTGAAGAAAATCACAACAATATGAAATGTTATATAGTGGCGGGGCACATTGTGCACAGAACCGATAGCCGGTGGGGCGGATAGGTTCTGGAGTGGCGACCACGAACTAGAAGACGCAGCGTACGTAGGCCTCCCACAAAGAGGCCCTAGCTAGGGTGCCGCTGGATGAGGAAGGCGCAGGACCGGTTTTATTTTAGTCGTTTTGGGGGAGGCCTATGTCCAGCAGTGGACGTCTTTCGGCTGACATAATGATGATAAAATGTTAAGGAATAATGGAAAAACGGAAAATCGGGCGAGAATCAAACTCGTGACTCCATGGTACCATAATTTACTCACTCATAACCGCCTTAACCATGAACGCCTTAGAAATCACCTTGACATGAACTTGACCTTGTCATAAACTTATTACTAGGGACCCCGATATCGATTGAAAAGGGTTCAGAATTCACCGATATAGATGTGGTACCCAATACTAAATTTACTTAATATTAGGCAGAAAGGTCTGGCAACGATTCGAATTGTATGATTATGAAAATAAAGACAAGTGTATAAATATAAACAGTTATTAATTTTATACATCAGCTTCACGGTTTATTTTTTGTATTGAACCTATTTCTTACCTTCCTCGCGTTGTCCCGGCATTTACCATGGCTCGTAGGAGCCCGGGTTCCGCTTGGCAACTTATCACAGGATTTGGCGTAGGTTTTACGAAAGCGACTGCCATCTGACCTTCCAACCCAGAGGGTAAACTAGGCCTTATTGGAATTAGTCCGGTTTCCTCACAATGTTTCCTTTCACCGAAAAGCGACTGGTAAATATCAAATGATATTTCGCTCATAAGTTCCGAAAAACTCATTGGTACGAGCCGGGGTTTCAACTTACACGCTCGCTCTTACAGCTAGGTTACCAGAGCTCTGTATTGAAACTATTCCTAATACTAAAAATTATGACAGGGTCAATGTTCATCAATATTTATGTTGTATTGACCCCTGGGATTTCGTTTATATTGCATTTATAGAAAAATCAATTCAACGAGTCTGAAGTAACTCACACTAGTACGTCACAGGGTCGGCAACTCGGCAATCAGAGTAGGACTCTGTACCGTAAATCGAATTTAGAGCGTCTAAAAGTACAACTAGGAGTTACTTTACTGCTTTTTTTATAAATTATACAGTGTGTGTCTTTCATAGCGACATTGATTTTGAGTATAGTTTAAATTGCTGTTAACAGTTTTTTCAAAACAAATAAAGAGTTATCAATTTCAAAATAAATCTCGAGCAGCGATGTAATACAAACATTTTAAATCACATGACAATTGTTAAGTTTAATTTATTAAATTCTTACTGATACATTGCGAGCCCAATTCGTTTGTATGATTTTTTTATTTTTTTAACTAAATATGCTAATTTCAGTTCATTAGGACTTATACTTTCAGTCCTTAAAACTAGAGGCGTTATGAAAGAGACACACTGTATAACTTATTTGAATCTGGTTCTAAAAACATAAAAGACCATTTTTTTACCATTATGCAGAACAATCTACAGAAGAACGGCACCTACCACAAACTCCAGGTGCAGTCGGTGCAATTTACATTCGTCTTTTCACGTTTAACTTATCGCAGCTTCCAACTTACGAAATGAAGTTTATGAATCGGAGCTAATTTCAAGTTCAACGTTTCGTGTGAATAAAACGAGTATTTGAACAGTTTAATGTACCGTCAGCATCGCTGGCTGCTTTATAAGACGTTTTTCTTAAGAAACTAAATTATCCTAAAAGACAATGTTTCAAAGAACAATTACGCTATTCAAAAAGTATCCAATTAACCATTTAAGAGCTCGATTAAAAGATGTAAAATAAAGTATTTCAGTCTTTCTGATTGTATAAAAAATTTGCCATGTAATGCCGGCTTCCTAGAATAGCACTACCCCATCTCCTCCCGCGGGTGTCGTAAGTGTATTTAGCTATTTGTATTTTATAAATATCGTTGTCGGAGTAGTGTGGTTCAGGATTTATTATCCTGTAATACGCCGTGATTTACAATAGCCATAATTAAACGACCTTCGCCACACCAGTTCAAAATTATACAAAAATTTATCGTGTACGGGTCAAATTTTGTTAATATTCGTGTTTCACAAATTATTTTGTTTTTAAATATTTAGGACAGTCATTTTGATTCCACAGTTACAGAAACCTGTATCAAATACCGATTCTGATGCTTATCATTCATAGCAACATAGATTAAAAAAAAAATATATATATATATATATATATATAGCAGTATAACCAAAGTCACCGATATAGCCCTCCGAATCGCCAAACTTAAGTGGCAGTGGGCAGGGCACATTGCACGCAGAACCGATGGTCGGTGGGGCGGAAAGGTTCTGGAGTGGCGACCACGAACTGGAAGACGCAGCGTAGGTAGGCCTCCCACAAGGTGGACCGACGACCTAGTTAGAGTCGCGGGATACCGCTGGATGTGGAAGGCGCAGGATCGGTCTTCTTGGGTGGTTCTGGGGGACGCCTATGTCCAGCAGTGGACGTCTTTCGGCTGACATGACGATGATGATGATGATGATATATATATAGATAAAGGTGCTAGTTTAGTGTAATATAAGTAGTCTTTAAGGTCACCTATATTTTTTATTTCATTTATTTATTAACTTAAATGGTAGGGGTTACACAGTCTTATTTAGGCTCTGTAGTAAATAACAATATTTATTATTAAAATTGTGTTTTACCTATTAACAATATGCATTTTACGGCATATTACCAAATAATAATATAATTCTGGTGAACGGCGAAAACCATATCTTATGTTGTAATATTATCTTTTACAAAGATGACCATCAAAAACGATAACTTTTTAAACGTTATGTGGTTTTGCGATCTACAATGTGTTCTTTATTTATCAGTTTTGTTCAGACTATCTGTTTTCCGGTGAAACTGGGCGTTAAGTGCAAAACTGGTATTAATTAAAAAGCCGAGAAGTATTAAAGCTACGTTTAAACTCCTCGTCGTGTTTGCGCGGCAAGTTGCGGTCGTCTCAATTATCAGCACTTAAATTATTGTTTGAACTCTTATTTTGTATGGCTTTAGACAAAACAGGACTGCTTGTTATAGAAATACCTATTAACCTACTTATATCCTACCTAACTTACTTATATATTAAATAATTTAGAACTTGCCATATAGTCAGGGACACGGTTGTATTACAAACTAATAATAATTGGTCCCTGTATCGTCTATTAACAACAAAACAATAATTATTAATTAAGAAGAATATATAGTAAGCAGTAATACACTGATAAACTTAACTGAAAAAATCTAAGGAAAAAACGAGCTGGCGTTTTCCTCGCACAACGTATCATCATTGCGATACAACGAGGAAATGCCGCCAGCATCCTTGATACAATGCCTCAAGGGCCTTTTTTAGATTTTATACTGTAACTAGTTAAGTACTTGTAGTTATCATAACACGATTGTAATCTCTGTAAATAAACATGATTATTTCCGCTAGGAAAAAACTGATATCAAGTAAAATTATCAAATTCGTTAGGTTTCCCAGATAACAGTAAAATCTCAACGATTTTCTCTAACATTCCGGTAAAGAAAAAAGGGCTTTTACACTAACCCCTTTCATTAAGACGATAGGACGAAAGCAATAAAGGTCCCATTTGAGGCTTGTGTGCGCCGCCCTACAACCTCTATATGGCTCTAACTGGCTCTGCGGAACTTGGGACAAGTTTGATTGGGGTCTAAAATTAATTCTCTTTAGGGACATCCCGATGTAATTTCGTGAACAGTTATCAAGTGGCTTGGAAGTGCTGGGAAACCTAAACACATAGGATTGGTAACAGAAGCCATCCCATACATTACGTCACATAGATCTGTGTACCGTAAAGTATTATATCATTGTTAAAGCAAGCTCAATTTGTCCTAACTTGAAAATGATTAACTGAATTCCTGTCACATCTTAAAATACACTTATGTTATTCGCGAAAAACCACTGTGTGTAATATTGAGCATTGTAAGAATATATACGCCAAAGTAACCTCAAAAAATCTGCGTTAATTAAAAATTACTAATAATTTATAATGTCTAAAATACTAAAATTCCGATAGAATGCAGGTCAATACTCGTAGTCAAAGTAATCTTGGAAAGACTACTTATTGCTCACTAAGTTTAATGTTTGAAATATTCATTTATACTTGTTTCCTTCCAGTTTTCAGGCAATATTTATATATTCACATAATTGATTTATCAAAGTAACGTTTCCAAGTAAAACGATATAGAGTGAAGAAAAAAATTAAATATAAGAAAATTGAACGATACTGCCATAAGCTACCAATTATAAGCGCCTCATATTAACGTCACTCCAATAAAGACAACCTCAAAATTAATTCACAATTACTATCACTTGCGGCACAGCTTGCGGTGACAAGAAACGTTTCCCTGGTACATGTTCGTGGCATACACTCAGATATCTAACCGTTAGATGATGCATATAAAACTTGCATGTTTTACGTACATTCGATTGAAAATCACGAAAACTTTTATAGATCTTGCGACTCTTTCCTGTCAGGATTCAAAATGATTGTGATTATGAGTGGAAAACAAATAAAATAATTCAAATGACAAAATGTTGTGTCTAAAACTTTAAATACAATGGCACAATTACACCACTAGACTAGCAAGTTACAAGTTGAAGAATATTCTTAAACATGCGAGAAAGTTTTAAGAACTTTCCGAGAACTATCACGGGAATTTAAAGTAAGTCTTCTACGTGCATTACTTAAGTATTTTTTTTAATGACTGATAATATATCCATTTAGTATTTTCCTGTATGTCATTTTGTAATTTGTTAAATTGAAATTTTGAGAACTATCTAAGCAGAAAATTGTACTAGTGAAATTAGAGTTATTGCATTAGGACGTTTTCCGTCCCCATACAAACAAAGATTAGGCAAGTTTTACGCTCTCCGAAGCAACCCAGGCGTGTACGAGATACCGCATAGTTGCTGTAAGTTTTACATAGACGAAATCAGAAGAAACGTATCCACGAAGCTGTTGGAGCGTATACGTGTTAAGAAGATGGACTGCAGCAACTCCGCGGTGGCAGAGCACGCTCACGAAGCGGGCTCGTCTCATTTCCTTCGATTCGATAAAGCGCGGCTGCTGGTGCGTGACGTACCACGCAAAACACGCGAAGCGATTGAGATCGGGCATCGTCCTTTTAATCGAAATGTTGGCAGGACTGTGCCGCCACCATGGAACCCTTCCATCTATGGTCACAACCTCAAGGTGTGTTGTGACAGTTTAGTGGACGTGAGTTGGGAGTTGTTAAAGCTATTATAGGTGGACGAATTAAATTTGCGTCCTAGCAAAACAACGCGTAGAGCGCGATGCACGGTATTTCGTGACCTGTAGGCGACACGAACGACGAACCAAACGGACACTCAGCACACTTACTGCTTGAAAATGTAGGCCTATGTCCTCCAAAACATGTCGCGCGAGTGACTAAATAAACGTAAGCCGTTCTTATCATTTATAAGTCAAATTATGGTTTCATAGGTACACCAAGAGTAACTGATAAATATATTATAAAGGTACACACGTATAATGTGACATGTGTCACAAATGTGACATGCATTCGTCTTTAGACTTGTTTTCCTGACATGTCTGTGTCGCATGTTCAAATAAAAAAAGTAAATTTAACCGCCAACATTTTTTTAGTGTTGGTAAATGTCAAGTTACTGTAGCGGACACATGTTTCGAGGGTATCCGTTGCTTTAAAAAGAACGTGAATATTAGTATAATCCTCAACTTTAATTTTTGTAAGCCATAGCTGAGTGCGGTCATGCGGGCATGAGCTGAGCAAGGTCTGAATGTAAGTCGCATAATGTTTTTTTGTTGTGTGCTGTCATGTGTTGGTGATCTGTGATTTCATAATATGAACTAATTACGGATTCACCTTGATATTACGTCGTTTGACACTAGTTTCATTAAGATAGTAGTCATCGTATATTGCGTACGACATAGATTTCCTAGAAAGTGGTTATTTTTTCTTTTCCTATGATTTCATTTCTAATTATAATAATATATTGATTCAATGTAACTACGGTACTAGCTTAAATACCTTTAGAGAATGTTACTAAAGATCTCCGCCTCTCCCTATTTGGCGCCGTTTTGTGCCACTTGGATATTCCAAAGCCTGTCAAATCATGAAGTTTTTCGCTCTAGCGGTCCAGGTTTCCTGTTAGGCGCTCTTTACAGGTATCTGAGTCAGCGAAGACTTAGTTTTACCGATTATATCGCAGATCACTTTCAGCATTTAATGTTTTTATTCATGCTTAGGATTCAATAAAAAAATAGATAATTCGACTATTTCGGTACACCCCTGCACATCATTGGAGGTTATCGTTAGCAGGCGGTTCTGCTTGATTAAATTTTCATTCTTGTTATGAATATTGCTAAGACGCAGTTATAAAATAACAGTCTCCATTAAATACGTCAACTCGTCTTCATTTAAAAGCTTAGTAAATCATTAAGAATACATGTGTCAATTTCCGAAGAACAAAAATGGCGAAATAAACGAGCTTGAAAAATCAAGCGTCCTTTTAATCTCGAATTTTCGGAAAAACGAAAGAGAAAAACAGGGTTTTTCTTCCTCGGGATCTAACCGCTTTGGTTTCCGGAAATTTCCTCCAAATTAACATAAGTGGTTTTCGTTCCACTGCAGTGTTGGCTGGGACCTCCCGCTTAATTTAATGAAAACATCCGTGATGAGATGGAAGTCGCTAATTTGAAGGCTGTTGCTACGAGTTTTAGTTATTTGCTTATTTGCCTCAATTAGTTATGATAATGGTAAATAAATTGCACGGGTCAGGTATTTGAGTAACTAGCAACATGAAGTGATATGTTTCACTAAGATTTTAATTAGAATCTTATTCGAATAGTGAAGTTAATTTTATAACTAGACTAAATATGTTTATAGAGCTACCTTCACTCAGTTTAATTGTATTAATAATTCAGGCTCGTCCATGTATAGATTGTTAGTAATCAAGGATTACATTGTACATTACATTTTAGGTTAGATATACACTAACAGAACTTCAAATAATTACAATAAAAGTTAATTTTATTATTTTTACACTTGTGTTCTTTGTTACTTGTAACAAAGAACGATTAAGAATTAATGTATGTAAAATAGATTCCATGTGAACGGAGTTCCAGTGTTTCCATATTGAACCAGCCGAGTACTCTGCTACCACAAGCTCACAAGACTATTTATTCGTACTTAGTATCACTACTACTACTACTACTACTACTACTATTTTTTTTTATGACATAAGGTGGCAAACGAGCAGAGGGATTGCCTGATGGTAAGCAATTACCGTCGCCCATGGGCACCCGCAACACCAGGGGAGTCACAAGCGCGTTGCCGACCTTTAAAGGGGGTTGGAGCTCTGGGAACCTTACTCACCATCAGGAACACAACACTACATACCTGAAAGGTAGCAGTGCTATTATGGCTGTGGTCTTCTGTAAGGAGGAGGTACTTCCCCAGTTGGGCTTCTCCAGACTCGAGCGTGTTGGTACTTCGCTGCGCCCTACCTCTCATTGTTGGACGTAGTTTAAGGACATACCCGGTCCCGGGTCTACTACTACTAGTACAGTTGCAAAAGGTATTCAAAATGATCATGTCACGCTTTTTTTCTCTTAATAATAAAGTGGTATCAAGCCTGCTCGCTTAGCAACTTTTGCTACAGTATTATGTACGAGTATGTATGTGTTATGTAGAAGTATTAATAATATTTTGTATAAATAACAGACAGGATTAATAATTAATTTGTTTCAGTTCTATGCATGTACTATTCCAAAGCTAAATTAATAAAACTAGAATGAGACAGTAGAGATACATTATAATTAATAAAAAAAAACTTTTTTTGCCAGCTGAGCTACTGACTTAAGTAATTCAATTATCTGTTTTTTTAAAGAAGAGACAAAGAGAAGGGAGGAAAATCTCAGTACATTTTGGCAGAGCAGTGGGCTGGTATTCTAGAGCCACCAATTCAAGTATTTTACTAATTCTGTTATACATGTAGTAAGATTGATTCCCAGGACCCAAGACTTTGATCCCTGCACGCCTGCGAGGATACGCTTAGCAAGCTAATGAGCTTCCGAGTATGCATAGTGTTGACAGCAGGGTCTCAAGGGACGTATGAATGTGGAATAACGTTGATAAGCTCCTTGAAGCGCGGGTAAATAGATGCACCTACTTACTTCACTGATTCTACCGTACACTATCCGTCACTATCGCCCTCAGATATTTGTTGGAGCATGACAGGTGTTGTGACATGAGGATAGCAGGGCTAAAACCATTAAAAAAGTTCTGATAATGTAAGGACCGTTTGATAACGTTTAATAATAGTCATTTCACAAAATTCCAATCAATGGTGTTATTGATATTTGGCATTTTGTAAGGTTATGTCTGTATAAGTGTATAATGTACAGTTGGTAAAAGCCAAGATATTTCAATTTTATTTCTTCTAAATATTGGTTTTCCGTTAGCAACTCGTTACGTTCCAATATTTTGACTTTATTGATGTTTCTGCTTTTATTAAATTCACGTACTTATGCAATCTTTTATGCAAATGTTAGAACTAGTAACTTAGTATCCAAATAGTGGTGAAACGCGTTTTGAGATCAATTTTTCATTAGATGCTCAATACTGCGTTAGTTCACTGCATAATAAGTTACCTATCGATATTACACACTGATCAAGTTAAGGAACAAAACTAAAACTACTAAAAAACAGTATATTCTCAAGACATCTTCGCCATTTTAAGGTTCAAAGGAAAGTCCCGTAAACAATCTGAAATTTAGTGACAAAAATTGACAGCAGACTATTACTTTTTTCTTTTAATCATAGACAATTTGGTGATACCACAAGGAAATATCTGCCAACAAAATTTGGCTACCCACAATTTATTTACTGAAGAGAGTTGTTACTAGTTCGCACTGACTTCGCAGTGCTGAGGTGTTTTATCTCTTTATTTTTTTCTATTATTAAGTACACTGATCAGTTTTCTATGATCAACAATAAAAAAATGACCTGTGTAATATTCTCGATCCAACTCGCGATTTTAATATAAATTATTTACTTTTACAAATCCTAATCTGTATTATTATAACGTCGATATGATTATGATAATTTTGCATCTATTTTATATGCCTTACCACTTACCAATTAACTTATCGCTAATAGATTAAACCTGTTTATGCGATCGGTAAACAAACACCAAGAGCCGATCGTATATTATTCCGGCATCTAAAGGGTTCATTCTATCTAAGAGAAGGCGTCCACCCATTCGTCTTATGCGACAAGGGGTCTCGATTGAATGTATGGTGCAAAAACAGTATCTACTGAAGCTAATAGGATCAGTGATTACGGTCAAAATCTTTTGTTTACGTTTGTTTATCGAAAATAATCTTGGACCTTAGCTAAGATGACAATTGTCTATAAAAAAAAGGAATTGTTACAATTCACTACTCATTACACTACACAACAATTCACTAGAGCGGAGAAGAAAAAGGGTATTGACCAATCTTTAACATTTTTTTTTAATTGATCCCTGCTTCTTTATTTCCCTTACCCTTTCGGTTACTTTGCACATATATATATGTATACAACACCGGGTTAAGATTGAATTCTGTAAAAAAAGCAATGGAAACACAGGTTTTCAATTAGGGACTTTTATTAGAAATGTAGGAAAATAAACCTCGATCCCTGGACAAAACCATACAAGTATAAACATCTGGCCATAACCGTAAAGCATAAACGATTTTGTCCCAAATTTATTGATCAGCAATGCAATTTCCACACACAAATTTATTCAACTCCTACGAGTCGTAGGCAGTGTAGCCTTTGTGAGTAACATGCCAGGTCTCATTGTGGCGGCTTGTTCCTTGAATAAAAGTTATCTTAAATTACAGGTAAATAGGTTTACTTTTACATAATTGCTTAATTTCTTACCTCTTTCCGCGTTAAAATCCTTTTTCACTTTTAATTTGATCCAAAATAACAGTAGGAGCAACGAAAAATAATAAAATATTTCATGCAGCACGCACACACCGCCAAAACGCTTCGTTTATCAACTGGTCATATTGGTTGCTGTCGACGACGTGAGGGTTGGGCGCGGCAAATTCAAATAACGAGCAGTACCCTTACCATGAGTTGTGAAATTGAGGTTTTCGATAACGAGCATCGAGTTTACTATCTGTGCATCTCGTTCGCACTAAAATAGTACAAGCGAGATGCACAGATAGTAAACTCGATACTCGTTATCGAAAACCTCAATGTCACAACTCATGGTAAGGGTACAGAGATAAGTGGGGGTTGTTCAGGCTTACCCTATATACTTTATATAATTCTTAGTTAATTTTGCCAATAAATCAAAACTATAACAATTCAGCGGCGTAATGAAATTTTGGATTCAATTGTATGTTAAGATTTTGATTTTCTAAGTGGTCCAAAAATAAGTACAAGTATACTTATAAAGTAATTAAGAAAACATTTTTCTTAGTACTTATTTGAGGTTGATTTTATCTTCTGTTAATAGTTTATTTATTTATGTGTATAAGTTAACAATTTAACGATATAATTTTAGTCGATTAGAGGAGCCATTATAAGTAAAAGTTAAATTTATTTATTTTTATTCACGGTCAAAAGTAATTTTGTTTAAATCGAAAGAATTTTTTCTATTTTTCTTTCGATTTAAATATCGAAGATATTCGCTAGCAGACGTTTCTGCGTAATAAAAAATAATTTTGTTTAATAAAAGCGAAGTCTGTTAGAGTCGCTTTTGGGACAATCCGTATAAAGTTTTTCTTTACGAAACTACACAATACAAGTGTTTGAACAAGACCTTTAATAATATACAGATGTAGTGAATAATCCTTTCCTATCGGCAAAACTCGGAACAACAATAACACCCGAATGGTGCCGATGTGCCTATGAATTACTGTATTATTAAATTACGTGTAGGTATCAAATAAATCGCACACTTTATTTATCAATGTCAAATGTCAAACTGCCCGTTTGACGTATATTACACTGAGATGTTAAAACCACCACGATTCTATCTTATAAATAATTCATTAGGTAAACAAAAATATAACTACCGAGTACGTTTTATTTCAATAAAACGCACTGATAAAAACCAAATTCCGGTTGGGATGATCTAATGATTCTATAAGGATTGGAACCCCAAAAGTCTAACTATAAGTCACAACTACAGTAGAATTTTGCAGACTTTTTTTATAACAATACATTTTTGTAATTAATTAAAAATACTATGACATAACAGACACTCAACATAAAACAAAACAAACCAGCAGAGAAATTAATATAAATAAATATGATTTTCTGATAAACGACTTCGATTATGACAGCGGGATAAGAGGAGGAGGAGCGGGGTGGACAGTGTGATGCGAAACAATACTTCCAACTTCCATATCACAGTCAGAATTAGAACTATTTTCTGGTGTATCATCGTCAGACTTTTCATGAACGGTGATCACAAAACTAGCCATATAATTTTCCAACTCAGGTTCGTGTTTTCGGTACTCGTTTTCGCATTTGTTGGCGTGGTCACATACTTTGGCCCAAACATCGGAACCAATCATATTAACCTTTTCCTGTACCAATTATTTCACAGTAGTCATATTCATACTGATGTTTCTTTTGGATACGTATCCCTTTATTTGAGACCATATGTTTTCAATCGGATTGATATTAGGATGATATGGTGGCAATCTTAGTACGCTGTGTCCATATTCGTTCATAAGTTTATCTATAGAGTATTCTACAAAGTCTTGTTTGTACTTGCAAATAATTTCATATATTTCAGGTTTTGTTAATGACGGATCAATCGGAACGTTATGTTTGGATAGCCAATAAATCATGTCTTGCTTACGGGTATTTGAATTAGGAGGTTTTTCTACGTACTTATTATGATATGCAGCATTATCTACTACTAGTACCGAATGTGAAGCTAAGTTTGGTAGTTTGGGTTCAATCAAATAGAATCCATTCGCTTGCTCGTGTTTCAATCCCAAACTCGCAGTTAAAATACAATTTTGCACCCTTGTATAACAAATAACTATTATTTGGTCTACCCAACTTTTTCGACTTTGGACTATTTGAGGTAGATTGATTTATGTATTCTTTTTGCAATATTTTATTTACTGTTCGTTGAGAAATTTTACTGGCCTCCGAAACTCGTTTTTGGACTTTACAAAAGTAAGCAGTATAGTTGGTATGTTTGAATTTATCATTTTCAGTTAAGAAATATAAATAAATATTGAAAATAACTTCGCAGGCTTGCCGATTTAAACGTTTCCCTTTTCTTAGTGATTTCGGCATGTCTGTTATAAATTGTTAATGTGGATCGAATAAAATCAATGTTTATTATTTACAAAAATGACAGACAAGTGTGACATGTAAAAAGTCTATTAAAATATAGGTGGCCTCTATTAATACACGAGTCCATGAAGTTTCACAAAATCTAACATAACATAAATATCAACAAAATATTTCTGTGGTATTAACTACTCTATATAGATACTTCGTCTTGCAATGCGACCGTTCCCTACGATGTCTCGATGGGTACTGAGTGCGAGTGAAGTAGTAAGACAAAAACGAACATTTCCGAGAAAATACGAAAGGAAAGGATTATTCACTACATCTGTACACGATGGATTGACAGCGTGGATGGTATGCGAAGTGTCTCAGTGGACTTTTCCTGGCTTTCTGAGTCACGAACATAAACAGACAATTATGATTTCTATACAGTTACTACGAGAACATGTGATCTGGTTGCTGCCGCGCTGCCACATTTGAAAAAATTATACTGCATAATGTTAACCTTAATCACCATGTTTATCAAGCCTACTTAAAAACAGTTTAGGTGTTTTACGTATACATGGGTAAAAAACGACTAAATAATGTGTTTAGATAATGGATCTGGTATTGTGCAAATGTAAACCATATCCAACTAACCTGATCACGTTTAGTTTATTTGAATAAGTAATTGCAAAGGACACGGGACTGTTCGTTTTAAGTCAACATGGATTTTCGTTATTTGTTTTTTTCGTGTATAGTTATGCAATTATACTTATTTTGCCAATGTGTGTATCAAGCTACTTTGATCAGTGTGAAACCGTGTGACAAACCTAATCCTCCTTATGAAGAAGATAAAACAGTTACATCAAATATTTCAGTTTATGAACAAGACAATGACAGATTAATAAAAGGAACCATTTCTTTAAAACAAAACCTGCCTAATTTTTTATGGAGATTTAAAGCTGGCGTATTCAGAGACAATAACATAAAATACACTATGGATAGTAAAGGCATGACCTGTAAAAATGTCCTAATTCGAATTATTACTATGACAGCAAAACTTAAAATAGATAATGCATGTACAATTTACAAAGGAAGTTATGTTTTTGACAAATTTGATATACGGAAAGTCGATAAGGCAGTGAATTTTATACCAGCAAGAGTGATGGGCTTAAACAGCTGGGTTATATCGGTTTACGAAAAAAAAAGCACGGCAATGTGTTTTGACGTTCATGTTATGTTAAATTATACAAAGTAATATAAACTATGTACACTGTTTAAATAAATAAATAAAAAAAGTAATTACTTCGAGAATATTTTAATTATATTAAATAGTTAGTACCCTTCAGGTTCAAACCTCGGCCTGTATGTACCAATGAGTTTTTCGGAACTTTTGTAAGAAATATCATACTAATCGCTTTTCGGTGGAGGAAAACATCGTGAGGAAACCGAACTTATCCCAATAAGGCCTAGTTTACCCTCTGGGTTGGAACGTCAGATGATTTCGTAAAACTAGTGCCTACGCCAAATCCTAGGATTAGTTTCCAGGCGGACCTTAGGCTTCCATGAGCCGTGGCAAAATTCCGGGACAAAGCGAGGAAGATGCTGATGAGTTAATATCCTTCAAATAATGATAATAAATCTATTTGACCCAACTATTCCAATGTTTCTGAGGGCGGATGGACGAAATGACATGATGATGATGTCATGGCGAAACTGAATCTTGCTTTTTGCTGCTGCAGACTAAACACTTGCTGGTAGTGTCATAGGCAGATCTCCAGAATTGCGGGCGAAATTTTATAAACACTTACCATAATAGTATTTTTGACTATTGACAAGAATTTTCTTTCGCAACCAAACGGAACAGTCAATTATGCTAGATTAAATAATAAATACGTATCCTAAATGTAGTTTTCTAGGATTGCCTTCACGATATAGTAACTATCATTGTATCACCTCTAGTACATTTTAACTTCAAAAGCAACAGGTTCACTTGACTTCCATGTACTTACAGCGTTTAGTAAAAAAACAATTGTTTTAGTGATAACCCGTTATGTATTTTTTATTAAATCCAACATCGCGTTACCGGCATCTAAGCTTATATTAAAACTGATAATAATGTGTTCCATTAGTAATTGTTTGCACGTATTACAAAATCATAATTTTGTGAATTCACTGCAGAATTTAATTTCCTGAATTCGCACTTTACATGTAGTAGGCGTATTGCGCAGTGTCTTAATTTTTATGTGTTTTTTAAACTTTCGTGAGACATTTATATATTTTATAAATGATACACAAGGCTCTACTCACGTTTGTTCAGTCACTCGCGTGACATGTTTCGGAGAAAATAGGCCTCCATTCTCAAACACTAAGAGTGCTGAGTGTCTGTTCGCTTCGCCGCTCGCGTAGCCGGCCCGTTATGCACTGGCTGACTTCTTATTACTGATGCATTTTTATGATGCATAATTATGAATGTTTTTACCAATACGATTTTATGCAAACTTGGTCATGACAATTTCAAAAGCTGTTGATGTCTGTGAGCTGATGACTGATGTTGATGACTTGTCAAAGAAGTGTAAACAAAACATTTAGAAAATCGATTTTCGGTTTTCGTTATAATTATAAGTGAAGAAAAAGGGAAATGGCTTACTATGCAAGAGAATTATGAGATGTGATTGTATTATATGGCGAGACGCGTAGCAATGCAGAACGCTTCCCAAATTAACGGTATCCACACAATCCTCGGGTCATTGAAGTTAAACACCTAATTGACTTTAATCTCATTTCATAAAAGCCTGGGTGCCGGTAACACACTGTATACTTTACTTGTAATATCTATTTAAGTGCCGAAGATCAGAAGATTTAGTAGTTACTACATTATTACTTAGCTTTCACTTGATTTGTAGTGGACGCGCTATTAGGGTAGATATTAAGGATGTTAATTATTCTCGTTGTAAATTGCTCTATTTTTTGTGATCAGACATACATCATTAGCCTAATGATTCACAAAAGGTCATTTAGCTACGTAGATAAAGGGAATGCTCATCTGCTTAATATTTGTGTTTACCATTTTAAAATAGGTACACAATATTATTCAATTTTAATCTCGTTAGCTTGTCATTTTCTGTTATGCATTTATTATATTGTTCCATTAATCCGAAATTGACGTTCGGTGTTATTACTTCTATGTAAAGTTTGATATGCAATTTTACTTATTTTCTGATGGTGTGTACATTAATAAGTATAAAATCATACAAATAAAACTGTTGTGAGCCATGTTACTACTACTTAGTTACAAACGGATAAACTCACGTGTAATTATATTGCACTAGGACAGCAGTGAGCGATACACCCCCAACGCGATCGGTGTGTCCTGACTCGGCTTGAAGATGGGTACCAGAGCTTACCCGAAACAGGTCGCCCAGTGCGATGTAATTATACGTGAGTTTATCCGTTTGTAACTAAGTAGAAGTATAAAATCGTTGAATTTTGAATATACGGACAGTGCAATGCACAGCGTCAACCTAAATGGACGGAATTCAAGAAAACAACCACACAAGTTTAGTAGTAAGGAAACAACATTAGGCGATGGGGAAATAATTTTCATGATGCGAATACTATTCAATTGTGCAATTTTGCAATTGTTTAGTAGATACGTATTATGCTTATAAATGTTACTTTATTTTTTAGTTCTGTGTACTGTTCTGTAGAGTAATAAAATAAAACAAGTGAAATTTATTTAAACACGTTTTATGAAAATGAACAATGCACCTTACCGCTTATTCCGCTTATAACTATTCCTATATACATATTAGAAATTAAAGCATCTATAGGCTAATTAAAACTTTAAGAATCATCGTGATTCCTTTGTTTCTTGTTCAGTATTTGTTGAAGGTTGTTCTACGATAACAGTTTTGCTACCACCCCGCCTTCTTGCGTGACGACCACCCCTGAACCTGATCGGTTCTTCATCGCCGTCGGAAGATATCTGAAGAAAAAAATATCCAGAATTAATATTGTCTTAGTCAAGAATGTTCCAAACTAATTTGTCGTGTAGTACCAAAACAGTGTAGTACAAAAATTTATTTACTTAATAATTGACAATACTACTGTTATTATATATTTGGTGACAATACTACAAGTTACAACATTTGCTAATTAGTTTTATAAGGGTAGTAATGTACATTTTAACTATCGGAACGTAAATAGATAGTTGATAAATCGGATGTAATATACGATGCTTCTAAATGCTTGATCATTTGTACAAAATTTCAATTGAATTACAAAACTATTACGTGATTATGTTCTCTTCAAACCAATTATAGTCATATCCATGTAAATATATTGCTGTACATCATTTTGATATATTTTACAACCATCGTCCGCCTATTAGTGAAAATGCTTAAGAAACATCAAGAAGTCAGAACAAAATAGACACGAAGATCATTAACACAAACATCCAGTATCTTTATGTTACAACAGGGTCTTTGGGAGTTAGTGCTTCAAAATAAAGGAAAAATGGAAAAATTCAGTGCCTCGGGCGAGACTCGCACTCTAACCTTGTATCAAATAGTTTTAGAGAGATATATTTGCACATACAAATGGGTCTCTTACCTGAACTTGTTTTCTGCCTTGGACATTGTTTTCCAAAAACTTGTTTACAGCGCCAAGTGTGTTTATGGGTATCTATGAAAAGTTAATAACATTGTTACTTATGAAAACCACATTAAAATTTGTTTCGAACGAGAAGTATTTTTCTTCTACACTATGTATGGATAAACAAAGCGTAATAACAGAATTGATGTTGATCTTATTAGAGTGGTTATGGGTATAAATAATTATATGTATAGATAATTATAAATTAAACGGGACTAAATCGTGGGTGTTACCACGATTAAGGCATCACACCAAATCCGATTAATGACTCAAGTTTTAATATTGCAAAGTTTCAAATACGAAGATCTTACATTACTCGTAACTATAGTTTAACTAGTTTTAAGTTTACTTTATCTTGAAAAAAAAAAACATAGTTAAATAGTAAGTCGGTGGACTACTAATAGTTAAAACGACTTATATGCTTTTAACGTTATAAACCGCGGTTTGACGCCATACGGTGGTGCCACTACCGTCAGTTTCATAGGCAGGGTCACTACCCACAATGCGAGACCGGTCGTCAAATTATTCCAATTAGTTCAGTAGTGGGTTCAAATCTCAGTCAGGGCATTTAATTGTGTGATGAGCGCAGATATTTTTTCCTGAGTCATGGGTGTTATCTATGTATTTAAGTATTTATATGTATTTATCTTTTATATATCATCATCTACTACCTACAAAACAAGCATTACTGAATTCACCGTAAGACTAGGTCAATTTGTGTGAGATTATCCCGAAATATTTATTTATTGAATTAAAATGTGCCAGTAGTTCGACCACGGACTAATCAACCGATACTACTGAAACTAGAGGCAATACCTTAAGTTTTAACGCGATGTGCGAAAATCTTGAGCAACTCAGAGGACTGAGTAAGAGGGACGGTGTGCACTGCACAGGACATGAAGTTGAAGAACGAGCGAAACTTTATTTCGCTACCTTGGTATTCAAATGGAAACTATGTATATATTTGCTAGTAAAAACTACTTACATGGTACTTACATGGTATGGCTGTTGGCAGCTTCAGTCTGTAGTATCGCTGGCACCATAACCATTTTACCCGATACAATATGTAGCAAAATATTTCAAATCGTATGAGGGCTTTTCATTAGTTATACAAAGGTCTCATGGCAGAACAAAGGCATTATGAAGTGTAATTTTACAGTTTTTTCAACTTATCATAAAATGTTCAAAAATTGCCTTTTAAAAAATAATTTTACAATTAGCGCACTAAAAGTTATTGGAATACCCAATTAATTATAATTTCATAAAATCCTATTTAAGAGAAAATAATTGGTTTGTTTCAGTTGGCAAAAAATTGTACAACATTTAAATTGTGAGATTTACAATTTACCAAAATCATTCTTACATAATTAATGAATAGCCACTCAGCACAATAACCGACACTCGAAGCTATGTACCCTCCAAAAATTGGTGTTTTTCTTATTTATGCTACTGGCATTGTGTAACTTTTATTTGATTCAGCAGCACGAGTAAAGTTACTGTATTAATATGCTGTTGGTTTTCTACTTTTAATGTTAATTGCACTAATTATACAGCTACTTTAGTAATCTAACATTGTGTTCGCACCTACATAAAACATTGTTTAAGTAAAAGTATGAGATAGTGATAAAATGTATGTAATGTGAATGATGTATTTCCAAAATTTGACAGTTTGGCATTAAAATATCCAAAAATTACAAAGATGCAGTACCTATAGTATTTTTTTGTCTAGTCGCCATCAGATACATGGCGGAGGTGGTCACACATATCTGAACATGCACTTCAGCGTCTTGCCGATAGAGGCGTCGTTAAGATATTTGTGACCACCACCACAGCTCTGATATATCTGATGGCGACTACACAAAAAAATACTATAAGTACTATCTTTGTAAAAGTAATTTTTTGAACATTGTTTCTTAAATTATAAAGGTTTTATGATTAATTCTGTTGTTCTGGTGATCCATGACTTCCATGAGAGGCAGCAAAGTTGTTTTACCTCTCGTGTTTTGAAACGCTCGTGGTGTACAAATTTAATATATCCTGAACTTAGGTTGCAATATAATAAACAGGTTTGGTTTAAAACATCTAAGACTATTAAATAAATGATGTGTATTTCTAATTGCCACCTCTAAATTACTACTAACTCGGAATGAAAAAAAAAAATACAAAATTAAACTCCTCTAAAGATAAGCCAGTTACCTATCAAAAGTGGAAAATTCACACCCAATCTCAAAGCGGCAAGCGTGCATGTTAGTGGCGCAAATGAATAGGAAAATGAAATGACGATGAACTTACAGCGAAAATGTCATCAATGAATTTGGATGCATCCGGTGTCTGTATGGACACTTGGGTCTGTTTTGATGAGTCTGATGATTGACCATACTTCGGTGATATTAAGTCGGACTCTGAGGAAAGGAAATAAGGGTTAATAACAGGAATGCGCAGCCGGTCGTCCACAACATAGATAGACGGATGATCTCGAACGGGTCCCTAAGAGTAGAGAGACTAGAGGTTGCTCCCTGTCACGGTTTTACTCTGTCACATTTACAAAGAACTGAAGGTATCATGAAACTTTATTTATCTACGTACATGTCATAAGTGCTCTAAAATGCGTCCAGAAACCGTAGGCAATGACCAGCATTACCAACCATCAGAAAGATATCAGTAGGTAATGTTAACATTACCTACTGAAATCAGTAGGTTATGAATTTAAATTTGGAACAGTTGTCAAATTCAAGTGGGGTGTCTAATCTAGTATCTATAGATATAAAAACAGCCATTGATACGAAACGCCAATTCGTTATGTTTTTTAATATAAATCGAACGACATTTGAACATTTTGAACTCGAGTGACAGTAGAATAGGGAGTTCATTCGCTTATCTATGGTTTAAAAAAAATTGACTGAGATATGAAATACGCAACGCCGCCGTTCCAAGCTGTCATCTGTTTTGTTCGTTGACTTTTTAATGTTTACAAGTAACCCTAGTAATAAGTCATTTCCCTACGGTTTCTGAACTCATCTTAAACCACTTAATGATATGTGTGTAGATAAAGTAGTCTATGTAACTATACATAATTAGGCATTACAACAATCGTGTGATATTATGCCCTTCATTATGCACAGATACATAAACTACTATTATTGTCATATAATTAAAAGGCCTTCCAGTAACTAATGTAATAAAATGGTCATATAAGGGTAATTATGTTTTTTTTTTGAGGAACCGACCGATTTTTTGATTGATTCAAACACATAAAACGGTCAGGATTTCTCGGCGCCGCTACCATTCCGGGGTAATCCAGACTAAGCTTCTGATTATTTTTTAAATTAGGGACTAAAATTATATTATAACTACATCTAACCGAATCTGCTAGCCTAATATGGTCGGGTTATCTATCATTTATCACAATATTTGTCACGCTCCAACAAATTTGCGAGTGTGAAAGTGACGGATAGTGCGATAGACGATAAAATCACAACTATGCTATCCGTTCTGATTCATTCTACACAATACAACATCATATTATTTAAATTCAAATCACCTCATTAAGATTTTTTTATTACTTATTTTTCCAATTAATTTAATTGTTATTATAGTACTAAACAAGGTATACATTGAATATTGAACAACATGTATTGTGTAAACAAATGTTATGTAACATTTTAATTCTAGTTGGTCGCTTGTGTCGCTGAATTATTGTCCGTGGAAGATTGACTACTCTAAATACACACTTAGGATTGCTACGAACTTTTATATATTACTCTGACTGTGATGAATGTACAAATGTAATAAGTTCAGAAATACTCCATCTGATATTAGCAGAAAATCATTTATCATCCTAAGAAGTCAGTTAAATCCAAGGCAGCTTCCGTCTCAAGGCCTACTCGTAAAAAAATAAAACGCAATAAATGCTGTAAGATAAAAATATTATCAAAATTACGAGCGGAAAGCGCCGCTGGGAATCTTTGCTCCTTGCTGCCTTTTATATACTTTATCTTGGGTACAATCGCTTCTATAAATACTTATTTTTATAAAAAAGAAAACTGTCTCTAATGTTTATCCTTATGATCTTTTTTTAACTGTGTTTTCTTTTGTACTAAAATTGTACTTTAGTACTTTGTAATATTCCTGATATGACAATCTTCAAGAGGAATTCTAAAATAGTACGTCCGTACATAATAGGATAAACTGATAGGTGCGAGTATTTTTCTGTCCCGCCCTCTTCTATCTCGTTTTATAGTATTCTAAGATACTGATCTCACATGTTGACAGTTTCTGTCAGAATTATCGATGGCAACATATAGCATATGGCAGATACTGATCTCAGGATAATATACAACGAGATGGAAGCGGGCAGAACAGAACATAAACTCGTACCTTTAAGTTTGCCCTGTTGTGTACGGACGTACTATTTTAGATTTCCTCTAAAAGAATGTCATATCATTTGCTGAAGTGTAAATAATGTGAGCACACTATAGTGTATACTTTATTACCGTAGTTTTTCTACAAAACAAATACAAAATTATACAGTATAAATTCAATAGTAACCCGCACCTGCACCCGCTTGCACCGACGCGGTTTTCTGGACCGAGACGCTGGTGCTTCCGGCTGTGTTGCCCAGGAAATTTCCCACCGCTTTCAGTGTAGAAATAGGAATCTGTAAACATTTACCATTTGTTCCGTAATACAAGTAAGCAAAGGAAGGTGTAACATTTTTTTTTTCTTTTAAAAGGTTGAACATAATTGAAATTCTTCTTTTTGAGGCTAACATCGGTCTAAGCAACATGCTTGTAATTTATCTTTCTTATTGTCATCGTGAATAGTCGAAGTGAATTAGAAAACATGTTTAATGATATAAAATCTATTGACAGATAGGTTACAACCAAAATTCTTCAAGTATTTTTTTATTATGTAGAACACAAACGTCTGCTAGCGAATATGTTCGATATTTAAATCGAAAGAAAAATAGAATATTTTTACTCGCACCGGGAATTGAACCATAACCACTGGATCATTAGCCTTAGCATTAGTGCTATACGAGTACCGCTTAGACTTGTCAATTTTTTTATATTTATCCTTCGTCGTATACGTCATCTTGGGTAAACACATCTACCGCCAGCGTATTCTTCAAGTAATCCAAACAACTTTTTACGAATATTTTGTATGTTAAAGACAAAATTTTGATAATACATCATGTTGTTAAAACTTACGTTAAATATGTCAGCAAAGAATTGTGGGTTTCTCTGGAAATTAACTTGCTTAGTGTAAGAGACTTGCTGTTCGCCACTGCCACCTACAGCAGCATTGGCCCCAGCACTGGCGTAGTTCTCAACTCCAACATCAATCCTCTTTTCAATCGGAGGAGGAGGAGGCACGGCTCCAGCTCCACCTACGTACCCATGAACTGCAAACTTATTATGAAACCGATGTGGCTTCTTATGGTGAATATGCTTTTCTACAACCACGGGTTGCGCATGGTAAATATGCTTCTCAACCACTACCGGCGGAGGTTGCTCAACGTGTACCTGCAAACAATCTCAATTCAAATTACGTCAGCCTATTTTTTATAATAAGATGTCTGGACAAACATTACTTGATGGAAGTATTGTCCATGTCAATACAAGAATATTTGTCCATTTGAAGTATCTCTTTAACAGACCCGCCATTGCAATTTAAACAAGCGGTTCCACTTTAATTATTATAAAAAATGTTAGCACAATCAGTGGCGCTGATGGAATATATTATTGGAGGTGGTTTAATTCCAATTTATACTCCATTTTATGGGTAATATAAAAAAAAAATGATGATGAAAATGATTGTGTCGTACGGAGATAAAGCTGTCTGGAAGCTTCTGGTGCAATTACAATTTATCCTCTTTACAACAAACCTTTTGTGTTTGTATATAACCAGACTGTTGCGGAAAGTGAAATACGGGCTGTCTGAACAGTTCTGGAATCCTAAACAAAGAACTAAACATTCCGTCAAAATTAAAAATCGATCTGGCATTACTGCGGAAATACTCTGGTTCTTCCAGGTTACTCACTTCCTTGACTTTTGTCTTGGACTTTACAATGGTATTTGTTAAAGGCACAACAGGAGACGCGGAGTTGAAGTCAAATTCTGTGTGCACTTTTTTGTTGACTTCACTTCTGGGTTGCTCAATGGCGTCAGATGATACTCCGAATGATTTGCTGCTAGAGTACGTAAATCCTGATGATCCTGCAGCACCCGATTCACCACCCTAAAATAAAGAAATAGATGTAAATATGTTTTTGTTTGTACAAAATGTCTCTAAATAAAACAGGTATAAGTGCCTTAACACAATTGTGTCTCCTTAAATTAAGACAATAAAATTTGACTAATATCGACGGCAAATACTTCATAGGATCGTTTTACCTTCCACTCGGAATTCTCTCTCGAGTAAAAAATTAGGACAGTTACATGAGTAAACAAAAATTTCCACTTGACTGGCAGTAAAAAGGTTCCCATATTAACGATTTCATGGAACAGTGGGTAAATATCCCGTAAGTAGCATTTTTACACAGTACTAACGGATATCAATGAGTGCTTGTGTCTTTAAAATTTTACTTTACATCGATAATCAATGTTTTTGATTTGACAAAATTGGCTAAGTAGCCTATTTTCTATACCAGTGTACACCTTATTTTAATTTAGCCACCTTTTAATCGATACACACATAAATTATGTGTAGTGTATGTATAGTTAAAATTTAAACAATTTCTAAACGAACAAACGAAAATAAATAATCGGGGTTAATTGTGCTAAAAGCTGAATATTAACCAGAGTATTGATTTTGGACTTCCGAGTTTCCGAGTTTCGAATTCAAATAATCAGAGGTCGAAAATATTGTGCCACTATATTTATTAGTCGACATATATATTTATGAGTGTTTTCTACATTGTTTTTTATATTTTTTATTTGTAAATATATGTTATTTTAATAAATATTAGTTTATTTGATGTTAGTTTATCATTTAAAATATTTTACATCGCAATGATATGTATATATATCCATACCTACTAATATTATAAATGCGAAAGTGTGTCTGTTTGTTTGTCCGTCTTTTACGGCAAAACGGAGCGACGCAATTGACATGATTTTTTAAGTGGAGGTAGTTAAAGGTATGGAGAGTAACATAGGCTTTTTTTTCTAGCGGGAAAACATGTCATTTCCACGGGAAGACTCAATATGTTACATTTTCCTCTTACCATGCGGGCGCAGCCGCGGGCATCATCTAGTAACATATAAAGTTATTATTAGTATCTCTAAATTACTTTAAAACACCCGGTACTAAATATTTTATTTATTCATTGAATGTTTATTGCACAAAAGAAATAATCTTAAGTTACCTGTTGTAGCTGGTTAAATCGTTTATTCTACTAGGCAGAAATACACGAACGGCTTTTTTAAAAAGCAAACTTGTTGGGACTATCTATGTTGCGGGGAAGTTTGTTCCTCAGTCGCGCCGTCCTAACAGAAAAGAACTTTGACATTAATAAATATCTCGATATTTATTGACGTTACGTCTTACCAAGCCAGCAGCAGCGTTGCGATTGCCAGCAGATGCACCAGCGTATCCGACGCCAGCAGACTTCTCAGCATCAACACCACCAGCTAGCCCCGCGGCTGCCTTCACATTACCACCGGCGGTTGCTCCGGCGTACAGACCACCTGATGATTCAAACATTATAAAAATAATGGCTGGACTAAGAAAACGAAGCTCTATTTAGTCTCAAATTACACAAAAAACAAAATATTTTTCCTCACGTCCATCAAACGAAAAATGGGAAATATAGCGCATCAGAGGTCGCGAATGGAGGTCCGTGATATAACTTCTTAGTACATACCAACAAACTCGTTTGAATATGGGCTCCCAGCACTATAAAAACCCAAGAGCTATATCAAATACTACGCTCTTACGTAAGGTTCATATAAGACTTCTCAAACAAGAAAAAAAACCTCATTCGTGTCACCATGCCTAGTCTTATTTTTATATTAAGCAGAAACGTCTGCTAGCATATCAAAGATATTTAAGTCGAAAGAAAAATAGAAAAATTTGACTCGCAGCGGGACTCGAACCCACAACCACTGGATCACTAGCCCAGTGCACTACCAGTTGTGCTATACGAGCGCCGCTTAGACTATTTTAATTTAGACTTTTTATTAGATTTTTTATTTTAGACTATTTTATGCCTAGTCTATTTTAAATGTAGTAGAGCTACTGGTATTATATAAATACTGTCAATCAGCGTGAACTTAATGGACAGAGATTCTACAAATTGTAAATAGTCTTCGAATTAGAAATTATGACCATTTTACGTTATCTACAATAGATTACGAATATCTTTTCTCTGATTTTGAAATAGTGTCCAACAATTAATGTGCTCTTATCGTTAAAATCTAGCCTGTTATGGTCGGGTTTTTATCATTTTATTTGTCACGCTCCAAATAGTATGTGAGTGCGGTGACGGATAGAGCGATAGACGATAAAATTGCAACCATGTCTGAAATCGTTAAAAAATAGTTTTCTGCAGAGCGAGACTTGCTCTATAAACACATCAGCAAACATTAGGCCCATCAGTTCTTTAGGATTGAAAGTTTCAATCCTAAAGAACTACCTAAAACTGAAAGTCATTCCGAAACTCTCTAGTAAAAAAGAAAATATTTTCTTATACGTTTTATCATTTAGTCATATCAAAAAACGCTTCTACTCTTAACGTATGTTTCAGATTTCTGCGATTTGATATAATTTAATTATTAATTTGTTATGATTGTTATTGTATTATAAGACATTGTTTTTATTTAATTCTCAAATAATTAATAAAAATCTTCAATTGATTACTTTAACAAATCTATGTAACGCGATACCTTTAATGTTTTAGTCTTCTAATTTTAAAAACAAAGGTATTTAGGATAAAAATTGCACTTAATTACCGCACACGAATACTTCGTCAACTAAATGCCATACTTACTCCCGTAATGATTATGATAATTATTATAAAAGTGTACATTATGCTGCATTTCTTGCCAGTCGTATATCTAAGTATATTATTTTAGCTGCTAGGCAGCTAATTACTGAATTGTCTGCAATGTAATCTTTAGAACAAGCGTTTGTACCATCGTCATTATTAATCCGAGGTGACACTTAATTACCTACCGTTGATGTAACTACTGCTACTATTGTCTTATTATGTGCCTAGGTCAGAGATATTAAAGTTGCTTGGAGACGTTTTATTCTCTTCTACCGCTCACTAACTAAATATTTAAGTAAATACGGAGCCGGTTTATTCAGAAATAGAAGTTGTAGTAACGCTGTCCACGTTTATTATGGATTCTGGTATATCTTAAAAGATTATTACCATATCACTACTAATTTTCATCAGATAATTTACACTAAAATCAAATTTTTCATTAAATGGAGTAAACTGACTAGTTTTGACGACCTGTCATATGTGTGGACACTGCTATCAGTTTACTCCATTTAATTAAAAAAAATAATTATAGGCATTTTGATGCTAGCAGGTAAATACTGATAAATTGCTTCGTTCAAAAGTACCTACATCATTCAATTAAAATAAAATATAGTTAAGAATATTTAGCAAAAAATATGAACAAGGCATTACATTGACTAAATAAAGGATAAACTTTTCGGATATAAGGGTTTGCTTTCTAGTTACAGGTTTTTTTGAGCTCAAATTTTGAGCTGCTTCTACACCTGTGGTAATGATGCCAACCTCATGGCGGAATGTACTTGGTTTTATGATGCTCTTAGATATTATAATCATTCAAGTTTGATAGCCAGAATTTACCTTTAGAAAGTAAAAAGCAGATTGGTACTAATCAACTGGTACCTACTGTATAACTAATCGTAATTTCATAGTATTAAATTTAACAGAGATTATATTTATATAATTTAGTATAGAAAGACAAATTCGTAAAACACATAACTCATCTGAACAGGGTCCCGAAATATAAATGTTCATTAATTAATCTCTGCAATTAATCTACCTAAGCGGTGCGCCGTGTTTATAATACTCGAGTGTAATTAACCTACTATTTGGTTAAAATTATTGTATTTTTTTGTACCTACCTAACCTAACCTATCCTAAAGCAATTGTTGTTTAATAGATGACTATAACAAGGGACAGTTAGTAACTTCCACCATTTTACCATTCGTTTTAGTCGTCCAATATTAAGACGAATTTTGAGTCCAAAGTACTTAACTATAAATTTACGTACATTTTTAAAAATAGATGCATATTATTATACATATAAGTATGTACTTAGATAATTCCGAAGGGTTTCGCAGGGTGGTCTAATTGATCAGGACCTTAACCGCCATAGTTGAAGCTGCGGGATCAAATCCCGCTACAGACGCCGGTGGGCTTGGGCGATTTTTCTTAAATGTAATCTATTTCGATTTATAGTAGGTATTAAAAGAATGCTCTTTGAAAATGAATAGCATTCGCATTACGTACTCCGGTATTCATTGAATCGGCAGAGTAATAAACAGATTCTAAAATAATATGGAATTCGATTAACTCATAGGGTTTAGTTTGTTTCTATGTACCAAATGTGAGATTATAGAGTGTGGTAACTATTAACGGAACTCACTCGTATATAATTTAAATGTAATTACTGTTTAAGCCTAGTCGATTTTATATTAGCTAGCATACAATTTTGCAACGAGGTTTCGTCAAAGGCAAAAAACCAATTTATTTATCAAGTTTACCAGTTGGTTATATTAAAAAAAAAAATGGTATTTAGGCATAGATCATTTGGCGAGAGCATGGAATTGTATTTATAGTGGTTGTACGGGAAAATAGTTATTTGTTATAACAAGGGGGCAAAGTTAGTGTTTGCCTTCTCGTGCTAATATTGAAACCCGAGCTAGCAAAAGATTCCAAAATTAAACCACGAGCGTACCTAATCTTAAAAGTGTACCTAATCTTGATCGTTGGGAGGGTTTCAAAGCACGAGAGGGGAAGACACTTTGCTACCGCGTGAAACACACAATTTTCACCTCACTACCGCGAGGAAAAAAAACTCTAAAACTTAAAATGTGATCAAAATGATTGGCATCCATCAATTTTCATTCAAAAACATTAAATAAAAAAACATCCAATCAGTACTCGATTAGTAATAAATACCTCTACTAGGAATTAGTAAAAACGTCTTTAATTACAAATTGACGTAGAGTAACTGTATAAGTATACATTACCTCCGCTCCCGCCGCTGCTTGAACCGCCTCCCAGCCCGGCGACCGCCGCTTGCCCGTGCGGAGTGCCGGCCTCGGCGAACAACCCGCCGGCTCCACCATTACCTATTTCAATAATCAAGGTTTAGTAAAGGCGCTTATTTAACGTGCATATATTTCGTAAAATGTGCTCACGTCTCTAATGAAGATATTTTGTAATGGTATAAGCGAAGAACTTAGCTAGATGGGACATATTTTTTCTCCTATCAGGCTCGAAAGAGCTCGTGATTTTAAGTAGAAACCACACAAAAAATTCCTAATTAAAAAAAGGTTAAGTATAGAACTTCAAACAAAATGGCCCCTTTTATTCTCTATCGGTAATCATACAAGTGTAATTACTCCTATTTTATCTCGACACATTATACGATTTTGTAAAATATAAATTCACTAATCGATTTATATTTTAATCACTGTCTCTCAGCTTCGTGGAATCAAATTTTATTAGGGATGAATTTTAATATTAAACCTAATCTAACATTTGAATAATTCAATAAATTACGCGTATTGACAGCATTTTGATAAATGCTAATTATTGCTCACTGAGTTACAAATAGTCTTTATAAGATTTTTACTTAAGTTAATAAGAAGAATCTATTAAAACACGATAAGAATGACCTTAATTTCAACCTATAATTGTTTATGAATAATTAATATGTCGTGATAGTAACAGCAAAGGCATTTTTCGATTATTACACAATAACTTTCAGATGAATGCTATTGTGTAACTAATTCAGTATACAACTTTTGACGAGTGGTTTGGTCTGGGTACCCTGCCTATGAAGCCGATGGTCCTGTGTTCGAATCCCACTCAGGGCATTTATTTGTGTGATGAGCACAAATATTTATCCCGAGTTGTTGGTGTTTTCTATGTATTTATGATTTTATATGTATTTATCTATCTAGAGCGCTGGTGATATAGATGTAAGTAAGGGCGTGCGACTTGCAATCTGGAGGTGCTCGTTCAAACCCCGGCTTGTACCAATGAGTATAATTGTAACTTATGTACGAAATATCATTTGATATTTACCATTCACTTTTCAGTGAAAAATAAACATTGAGAGGAAACCAGACTAATCCCAATAGGGCCTCGTTTACCCTCTAGGTTGGAAGGTCATATGGCAGTCGCTTTCGAAAACTAGTGCCTACGCCAAAACCTGGGATTAGTTAAGAAGCGGATTCAATGCTCCTATGATCCGTGGCAAAATCCCTGGACAACGCGAGGAAGATGAGAATGAGTCGTCTAGTACCTACAACACAAGCTTTACTGAGCCTACCGTAGGACAAGGTCGATTTGTGTAAGATTGTCCCGAAATATTTATGTATTAATTTTTATATACCTATACGAGTCAAATTATATGAATACCCTTTTATTATTCGTTTATTTACCTCCTTTTCACGAAATACCGACTCCGCTGTTTGTACGATTACTCTTGCCAACTTTGAGCTAATGAAAGTTGTAACAAAGTAATATTGATTAAAGCTATATTACGACGACGGAGAATATTAAATAAATTTTCTTTAGTTTCGACAAGACTTCAGTCATCTTTTATCTCTTAACGACAATACAAAGTTAGCTCAATAATAACATACCTAATTCAAGAGCCCAAGTTTACATGATTAAGAGAAGTAATTACGTACCTAATAGTCCTCCCAAACCAGCTGCTGCGTGGTAACCGCCGAAGTTTACTCCCACTTTGCCTTCTTTGAATGTAATGAATTGGGGAGCCTGGAAAGAAACAATATTTCATTTAAGTGAAATGTTGGTTAGCAACTTTTTTGCGGAGGTGAAAACGGGTTTGGTGAGTATCTGCTTTGTGATAAAAGCAATATTTTCGCACAATTGTAAAGTGCTAACTAATAGACTTTAACATGTTAATTAATAGAACGTTCATACATATGGGTGGTAATTTATGTTTTGGTTGCTAAATTATATTTACAGTTGACCTTGGTTTGGTTTGACCATGGTTTTTACTTGATATAGATTTGATAGTATAACTTATTTATTTATTATCATAACGTTTAGTTAATTAAATAAAAAATAAATGAGTAAATAATCTATCCACAGCTTTACATTATACTCAATAGCAATAGAAAATGGGGCACTTTACTGCTCTCAAGTGTAATCATAAATTGATCAATTTACTTAAATCAGTGGTCGATTTCAATAACAATAAAGCAAAATTAACCATCGATGATAACATATTTTCACCTCACTAGCTCGGGAATAACTGCTTTATTTTTTAGAAACAGATAGCAAAGTTGCATTTTATTCGCTAGAGTGCAAAGTAATTTCATACAAATTGTTTATTACAAATCGAGTGGTTCTTTTATGTTAGCTGATTAGCTATTTATGAACGATACATGATGGATGCCAATAATTTTGAATGTACATTTTTAAAGTTTTAGGAGTAATTTTTTTCCTTGCGGTAGGAACGTAAAAAATTGTGTATTTCACTCGGTAGCAATGTGTGTTCCTCTCTCGTGCCTTGAAACCCTCCCAATGCTCAAGATTCCAATCTTTGAACCACTCGATCGTGGTTCAATCTAGAAATCTGTCGCCTGCTGGGGTTTCAATATACGAGCACGAGAAGGTACGAGCACCAATAACTATTTACCTCTCATGCGCTCAAAGTGTTGTTGATTTTTTAAGTCGACATGGATTTTATAAGTATGGAAACACCAACAAGTATGGAACATCATAACGAGTATTAGATAAGTCATTATATATATATTTTTTTTATATTAACAAACAGGCATAGCTAACGTTGGTCGGATGACCGCTAGGCTCACGTGGGATTGGGCCGGTCACGTCTGTCGCATGCATCCGGGTAGGTGGGCATGCGTAGCCACCAAGTGGTTGTCACAAGAGAGGCGCGGACGGGCCAGACCTAAACAGAGACGGCGGAACGATTTGGATGCTTTCCTCAGCACTTGGCCGGAAACAGCATAAGACCGGGATTTGTGGGGATCCACGGGAGAGGCCTTTGCCCAGCAGTTGGACACTATAGGCTAAAGAAAAAAAAATACAATAAACAACGAAAATTTCCTTTACAATAAAAAATTGAACTTATGACTTCAAATGTGACGATATTATGTATCTGTACCATCTGTACTTTATGCTAGATAAAGTACACAAGTATTGCGAAACACATTAATCTCACTCGGGTAAAAGGCACAACGTGAACTATTGGCATTCGATTTGTGTGCCAAAATATTACATTGCAATGCAATGCTTAATAATCCAACATTAGCCACAATTTTAACTAAATCGAGCCATGGACACAATTCTGCTTCGTTACCGATCAAAATGGTAACTACACTACCATTGAAATGACTCACTGACTGGGCACGCGGCACGTGGCATAATTAGCTTTAGATTTAGAATCGCAATTGAATCCAACGGAGCGATAGAGATATGCATAGTCATGCTGAGCCAAACACGTTAGCCATAACAGCTGGGAAATTGGTTTAAATTCGGAATTTGATTCTAGCGTTCTCAATTAGGTGCTACAGCTAAAATATGTAGCGAGATTTACGAAACGCATTTCACAGCCAAAGTTACATTGATTACACTAATATTATTAATTAAACGATTCTTATAGATAATTATAATTAGACAGGATTTAATCTTGCAGGTTATTTATGAAATAGTGCGGGTGTTGCAAAAAATTCCACAGTAGACGTTATTGCCAGCCGTTTCAGTCCAGTCGCAACCATGGAAATCACAACACTTCTGAAACGTCATCAAAAATTTTGATAGCAATACTTTAAATTTTGATACGATTGTATTTAATTAAGACAAATGTAATAAAGAAAATGAAATTCCTTAGTATGTGAATACTGTATTTATTTAAACGCTTAATTTTGAATGGACGTTATTTAAGTGCTGCAGTTATAGTGAAAATCAGTGTAAACTGAATGGGATTACAGTTTGTATTCCACTTTAGTCATTTTTATATTATTATTCACACAAAAATTACCTTAACTTTTAGAAGTTTTGATATTTAATAAATTATGTGCTGCAATATTTATTACTGGTTAAAAATAAAGTTCTTTTAATAAGTTTGAATCAAATTTTCAACACGAACGTCATATTGTATTGTTGAAAGTTCAGAGACGTTCAATGAACTATAAAATGTACATCGTATTTCTGTTAACTGCTAAAAGTGCAAAACAGTTTAAGAAATAAATTATAATATATTTTAGTACATTTTTAAATAAATCGCCAAATATGATAATCTAATGTTCCAATTTAAATTATATAAAATTTTCAATTATACGTAATAAAAAAATTACTTGTATGAAGTATAATAATACCGCATATAATTATAAAATAATTCAAACTAATAAGATTCAAAAGTTCCTTAAAAATGATCTAACTTACATATTTCTGACCTAAAGAATTATTCCTTCATAATAACGATAAAAAAAAAACAACAATTTGACCACATTATTATAGAATACATATCAGTCAGTATGCAGATCACCACTTTCAAAGTAAAACAAGTAACTGAGCCCTGAGTGTAAGTTTTTAACGTAACTTTACGTCACGAACGCCTTTGCGTTTCCCATATAAATAACATTATCACTTACGCGTTCGTAAACGTTTTTTTACGTCAAAAGCAACTTACTCTAGAGTCTCAGGCCTCTGTCAGTAGCCGGAGAAGACTGCGTTCAGTCTTCGTTTGACAATTAATACAAGATGTAATAAAATAAAAAAGATATGGTTTCTGCTACCATTATTCCGAAGCAATCCAATTTCCATGTTATAAGGGAGCGTTATCAGCTTCTGGTGAGTAGTTAGTTGTTTTTTAAGGTATAAGAGAAAGGTTGTTTTAGGGCTACACCCTATTATTTAATATTTTTATGTAAACACCAATCTCTGAATTTTGCTTCAATAGCTGTTAAGTATAGTCTGGCGAACCAAATTGAGTATAAACTTAATAGACTAAATATTATATAATACACATTTATCATACATTTAAAAAAATATTTTACCCTTAAACACTAAACACTGTCGTTCATCGTCGTTTCCGGTACACAAGTGCCCATAACGCTCGCGGCATTACCGCGCTGGATAGCTATGGACACCATTTGCACAAGGAATGACTAATTAATTAACTTAATAACGATTAATTAACTTTATTGATTTAGAAATAAACAATAAATCACTATCATCATCATTTTATCAGCCTTCCCCTCTCCCAAAACGACCCGATGTGGAAAGTCTATCAGGAAAGACCGTCTACCAACCAATTTCCTACATTATCTCATCGGTATTTAGTGTCACATGACGGTCTTCCCTTAAAAATAAAGTATGCCGGTCTTACCCACATTGACCTTAACCATTTATTTTGGGTTCATAGAACGAATGTAAAAATAAGACCGTATGCTTCTGGTTGTCTATAATTTTGCCCATTAAACTACTAAAATATATTTTGTTTAACAGTAAGAACGGCGACTAACAGGTTTGTCGCTTTACTAAGTGATAAGATATTAAACTGCCAAAACCGTGCTAAACCTTGACATCAGTTAAGTTGTAAGTGCATTCGTAATAACTGTATGGGCTCTTATTGTTAGTACAGTATAATAATTGACTCGTTGACGCCGTTTCATATTCGCATGTTTTGTAACTTTCCTGTGTTTCCTTACGTAGTTAAAAATGGAATTACCTTGAAGTCAAGCAATTACTTGACATTACATTTATAATTTATTTTGCAAAAGCAATCACACTGCAGTACTGCACTGTAGTAGTCGTTTGGACCCGGATATGTCCTTAAAGTACGTCCAACAATGAGAGGTAGGGCACAGCGATGACCATCACGCTTGAATCTGGGGCAGCCCAACTGGGGAAGTACCTCCTCCTTACAGAAGACCACAGCCATAATAGCACTGCTGCCTTTTAGGTATGCAGTGTTGTGTTCCTGATGGTGAGTAAGGTTCCCAGAGCTCCAACCCCCCTTAAAGGCCGGAAACGCGCTTGTGACTCCTCTGGTGTTACGGGTGCCCATGGGCGACGGTAATTGCTTACCACCAGGCAATCCGTCTGCTCGTTTGCCGCCTATGTCATAAAAAAAAAGTAAAAATTGCGCCAATTTTTACTTTATAATTTTATTTTAATAAGATTTAAGAATGTATATACATGCCCTTGGTTTTACTCTCTTTTTTCTTGTACCTTTGTATTATTAAATAGTCTTCCACGGGATTCTCTAATAGTGATCAGAAAGGGGTGGAAAGTTTTGTATATTCTTTACTTTATGTACGTAAGTTATTTCTCTTCATTTATTTCATCTCTCATCATCTTCCTCGCATTCTAAAAAACGAATCCCAGGATTTGACGTAGCCACTAGTTTTACTTCCCCGAAGAGCGACTGGCAAATATTAAATAATATTTCGTACATAACTTCCGAAAAACTCATTGGTACGAGCTGGGGTTTGAACTTGCGATCTCCGGATTGCAAGTCGAACGCTCTTACCGCTAGGCTATCAGCGCTCTATTTATTTCATCTCTAGGTTTTATAACATTTTCATGAAAGTAAAATATATAAATACATCTCAAACATATCAACACATTATAAAAAATATACTTTGACAGTTATTATTATTATCATGAATAGGGATAAAATACTTGAACTCTTTACTCGATTAACCATTGCAACAACTTCCAGTCTTCTACGGACACTGAGTCCGCAATAAACCCAAGAAACTCTGTACGTTGTCTACAATATAACTTTAGCGTTTTACAGCTTCGAGTTCTTAAATGAGTCGCAGTTTGATGGGAATGGCAATAGTATAAGGACACGCTGATAAAGGAGCGTTTATTTTTTTAATGATATTTCGACCAGTTACGTTCTAAATGCAAACATTGTCCAACGGTTGTATGTATTTCTTTAAGTTAGATTAGTTATCAGATTTCCTGCTAGGTGTCGCTGTACCATGTGTCAACTTTTATACATCTCGCTATTAAGATTTTTCCTAAAGACATAGCCTCTGGCAGGTAGTTTTTAATTGTCAACACACCACCCAGATTCGGCTGAGACCGTCTCAACCAATCTCACTGGAAGCGAAAACTCAGTAGGAGTATTCCAGTAGTACAAATCAAGTCTGGCGCGGAAGGGTCCTGGATTTTCCCCAGGCTACCTTCCCCCCACACAGTCCGCTTGCTCTATCGCACCACACGTGTGCATAAAGCCCAAGTCAGGTTAAAAAAAAAAAAAAATTAATTGTTAAGCTTTTATGACGTCTCTTTTGGTTTATTACATTATTGTATGGTCATTGAGTGTTTTGATTTTTGGGCCTTTTACAAACATTTTAGTCGCTATCGAGTCTGGAGGACCTCTGATGTATTCGCAAGTTATTGCTACTTAAGAATTTTCACTCGTTTTTCTGAAACTAGAAGAACTTAATATGCTTTGAAGGAAACCATGCAAGTATATAACAATAAGTAGATTTTGGCCGTTGCCGATTGGTACAGGTCGAGTTGGCGCCGTATGTTTATATAAATCTTGACATTTTAGTACAAATCTCACGCCAACTCTTGTGAATCGACCTGTATGACATCTAATGGCTATTAGTTCTATACAACAACGATATAAAAATCTTTAATCGCAACTGGTTGTGAAAAAAGAGTGAATAAGTCACAAATGGATGCGAATCGCAGTTGCCAAAACGGCTGGAAGGGTTTTTATGCCTTGCAAAAAAATAAGGGCTTTATCGCTCCTATATTTTTAATCCAATTAAAAATACCATTAACCGACAAACAAAAATTGTTTGTTTTTTATATTTGCAAAAATTTTGGAGACAGTTAAATAAGCCAGGTGATGTAAAGGTTTTTTTTTATTTTATTTTACAAACGTAAATCTTATGTTCAAATGAAAATTAAGTAACAATACCTATAAAAGGTACAACTACTTATATAGACTTAGTTATATAAATTAAGACTGACACACAAGACTCGTTTATTTTACCGGAAGGTTTTTAGTTTTGACGCGATTAAGTACCGTTTCGAGGGTTTGGTGGTCAAACCCTATAAGTCGAGTAAATGGGATTTTGAATTTAGAGCTATACGTAAATTACGTAAGATTGTTACTTCAATGAAATAATATATCAATTTATCGGGTTCGACCACGAAAAAACCCGTGATTTAATGTGTAAAAATCGTGAGAGTTTATACAGTATAAACAGTATATTAGCCATTTAGTTATTTACATTTAAATTCAAAGTTACATCTATCCATTAACGCTAGCCTTACTCAACTCACTGTACGTATACTTAAGGAGATTACAAACGATTGCATTATAAAAACGCCACGCTAATGGTCATTATCTTGATGCCTTTGTTCATGTTATGTACAGCAAAAAATGTACATTCATACTCATTTTGTAAGAAAACTAAAACCTATTTATTATTTAAGGCATTAGTTGCTAAAAATTATGACATTCAATGACTGATGTGCAAAAAAAGTGCTTCATTTGAGTGCCCGCTGTATCGCATTTTAATGTTGATAGATCTAAAATATTATGGCCGAGAATATTTGCCATAACGACGGCGCATACACATTTAAAAGTCCTAATACATCTTTATCGTAATATTAATATCTCGAACATTAAACACCTAAATAAAATATTATTTTACATAGGTATGATTCAAAATATAAATACCATTTGGTTTTTATTTTTTGTCCTTTGGTAAAGAAAATCAACTTTAGTGAATCGGATTAAGGGTATCAATAAATTATGAAGTGAAAAGGTGAGATCTTAAAACATTGTTAAATGTAGTGAACAGAAATATAGATCCTACTCCAATTATTCTTTCGTAACAATTTCGCAAGGCTGATTTTATTAAAAACTATTTTATTTTGAACTATTTCGAAAAAACACAACTTTTTCATTTTATTATCTATTATACTAATCAGAGTAATAGGTATTTACCTTCATATATGAACAATCAGAAAATGTATTGACCTTTGAAACCAAAATTTAATGACAGAAAGTTATTGACCTCAGTTTTATTTGCAGGTGTGCATAATTTAATAAGTATTGGTATGAAAACAATGATAAAGTGTAAACAAAATATATTTTAAATAATCGCCAGGTTACATGTATGTACTGTTGTATTATAAATCAGTCATTTATATATATAGGCATTAATAATAAACAATAAACAAAATATTAGTGATTGATTTAATATATTAACGTATAATACTAAAAAATATATGTTCGAACGATCACTAGTCTCTGGAAACACCTTGAAATCTTCCTTTTAAATAAGGATGTCTGATGATCTATTTACCTTAAAGAAAACTGATCTTAATGATTGTTAATGCTATAAAATTTAGTCCGACTAGACTTAGTTACCCAAATAACCTCTAATTGTACAAAATCTTATTGTATTCATTACATTTTTATAGTAGCAGAGAATAGGTATTAATTTCGTGTATGTTGTATTTGCGGAAACGGAAACAATTTGTAAAGGTTACGGAAGTTAATAAAAGTACCATGGAGATCACAGATAGGTCAAAATGCATTAATATAACGCGAGGCGTTTTTCATTATCTGATCTGTGGGATCTATGTTGGGACCCATTTTGTTTGTTTTATATTCAAATGATTTTATTGTTTATCTACGTACATAATTTTCAGATACTAAAGTAATAATTTTTGCAGATACCACAAGTGCAATCATGTCTAGCCCAACTCTCACTGGTCTAAGCGCTAAGGCCATTATAGCGTTAATTTAGCGCAAATTGTTTGATTTTAACTTGACTTGCGTTTGAAATTTTTCTCAACGTCATAACGTTCTTAAGGGTAGAACGAAATAGAATATTATGTGCCACGGACGTCCACTGCCGATACATGAACGGATCTCTAAATAGCACAATGCAGGCACCAATTTCCATCGACCTATATCGATGTCTTTCGTCCATCTACTTTATAATTCTTGAATTACTCTTCTTTTACGCCTAAACTTGATATTTTTTTATATATAAGATTAGAAATGAAAGGTTCACCATTCAGACGTTTACCCAGGTCACCGGGGACACATTTGGGTAATGCGATGGTTCCCGCCCAGTGACATTCATAATCTTTCATGCATACACAAACTAATTACTTACGCCAAGGCCTATTCTTGCACAATGGGATGTTACTGGCGCTATTATGTAATAGATTATCTTTTGTAATCGGACATCCGAAGATTATCAACCAATTTACTATTAAATTGCTTTGTTACGTTAACTGAAATATTAACAGTTTGTGTACTCCTTTTATTAATTAATTATAGGCGAATAACATATGACATTGCACTGTAAAATCATTTCTCCAAAATAGCTAGTTGCTTTAGGATAGGTATTTATTACAATAAATTTATAAGGAACTCTCGGTAGATTGTATTAATTACTAAAGTCGTGATATATAAAAGAAAACTATAAACAAATAAATAGAATAATGAAAAAGTTGTGTAGGTATAACCTTATTAGGTTATACACATTTTTTTTTTTCATTATTTATTCCATAACACAAAATAATTTATAAATATTATTTCATCATTCGTTGTTTAGTCATCAACCTAGAATTGTAGCAGGCATACAAAGCACAAATTAAAATATGTGTTATACAACGTATAGAAATCGACACTTTGTTTAAGAATAAAAAATGGACCTAAAGTTTGGTTTTCATACACATTCAATTTACACGTGTATGATAAGTATTTATAAGAAAACAATATTTTTACATTAAAAACAACTAGTGTATAATTAGTCTCCGTCCTCCGTCTTTGCGTAATTACACTACGTCCTAATGAACTAACGACGTCAGTATAATAATTAATGACCCATGAAATATTCCATCGCAGTGATTACTCATAATCTAAGTATTACTTGTTTCCTATACTGGATATTACGAGTAATCTACTACACTAAATTATAAAACTTATGAATATTTCCTATGCTAGAAGCAACGCTAAATAAGGCAAAATGCGGTCTTATTGACTCTAATATCTATGATATTAAAGTATAAATTTACAAAACTTGCCAGTTTCTGAGGTAGGTAAAATTTATATTAACATTTTAAATTTGTTAGACAGAGCCTCTGTTTCAATACCTAGCCCGAATGAACATTAAGCAGGGTAAGAAATAAGAAAAGAAAATAAAAGGTAAGTTGTATTGCTCAGTGAGACTAAAAAATCGATTCACACTTTAACACTTTTGAGTATGTTTACGTCCTGTATATTTTTCTTTATTACCAACAACCAACACATCAAGTGAACGAGTAAGAAATGTTCAAATGTTAAACCACATATAACCCTTTTTGTACATACGCCTTTTGTACTTTTGTCTTTTGTGCAATAAAGATTAAATAAAATAAATAAATAATACGTAAAATACGTTTACGGAGTGTGGAGATTTTTCACTATTGTTTTTTTTTTTTGCATAAGAGCAATAAATAAATTCATGATGTAGGAAATTTTAGCAGATGCGTGGGACAGCATAATAATACTCGTACAGTCGGGAAAAGAAACCTATCAGGTTTCACTTTTACTATGGGAATATTCAAACAGTGAGTTCAAGTTTCAGGGCAAAGTGTAAAGATTGAATAAAAAAACTTACCAGCCCCATTTCTAAAACCATATTAACTCCTTATTTCTCCTCTGGATTTGAAGGTCATATGACATATGCACGTTAATTCCGAGTGCCTGCCGACTCTTGCTATTAGCCTCTTTAGATTGCGTCCGGCTTCATCTTTAAGTAGTGTAGGTTCCGCTAAGCGAATGCTGTATATAATCGTGTCAGTCTGATTGCTAAAATGACGTGATCAATGTGACAATTTCAAATTAAGTTAGTATGTAAAGAGATATTGGAATTTTAGCGATGTAAGGAAACATTAACGAAACCCGAATTATATTCGGCGTCACCAAGTAACGAGGTAGAACATATACTCGTAGTGCCGTCTGCTAATGGTTATTCATGTGGTACTGCACTAACAGTAAGAGCTCACACAGTGCTTACGAATGCACTAACAACGTACTTATATATCAAGTTTTGAC
The DNA here is from genome assembly GCA_022674325.2 of Grapholita molesta. Taxonomy (NCBI): domain Eukaryota; kingdom Metazoa; phylum Arthropoda; class Insecta; order Lepidoptera; family Tortricidae; genus Grapholita; species Grapholita molesta. The sequence continues at coordinate 8,954,254 of CP053129.2, read as the reverse complement.
ATGTTGAACTTAATATCTTATCACTTTATGGAACGGCACCCCTACATACTTCTTAGGTTGCGCGTGTTCAGGGGTTCATTTCTATAATGTTTTTATATAGCGGTAGTCACATTTTGACACCATTTATTAGAAATGGGTTTTCTATTTTTTACCAGTTACAAGCTTTTGAGTAATAAGCACCTGGGGTCCATTCTTGGGGTTACAAACTTTGTTTTCGCGTTGTACTTTTTCATTAGAAACTCGGCAACTGTGGTTTTAAATACAGGGATTGGGATTTGTTTGTTTAAAAATTAATATTTGACTTTAGATTTAGATTAATAAATAATAAGGCAGTCGCTCGCGCTACCTAATCTTTTCCTTTTACGACTTTTAAACAGCAATCCACGCAATTAATATAAAAAAAATACATATATACTTGTTTGTGTATAATATTACTCATATTTATAGGTACTTTTGCCTATTGGAATGGAACGTAATGATCATCATTATTGACTGGCACTATTTGTAAAATATCGGTAGAACATATTTTCCTCCGCCATATTTTTCTGTCAATCAGAACCTAACTTTGTCTTTCATCATATCGAGGTCATTGTCGTTCTCTACTTAACTTCGGGGTTAAGTTTTCAATATTTTGTAAGCGATTTAATCCCGTTTTATAGCAATAATATTAGAGGGTGATTTTCTCAACGTAAAAAAAGCGCGGCGGAGCTGAAAATGGCAGTGTGGGATAATTATTTCACAATTATAATTTTTTTTCTGAAAACCTAACACTTACTTTAATATCAAGCCAAATCGTAAAGTGTCATATACTCGTAAGTTAATGATATCTAATTAAAAAAATATTTTCGTCCAAATAATAATTTTGGTGTAGTGTCCAGTATCCCATGTTCTTGAATAATTTGTATTTTAGAACCATAAAACGCACCGATTTTATAAAAACTTTTGCGTAAGTATATGTGTTATTAGTATACGTATATTATAAAAATACATTATTAAACACTAGTACATGAATTGATACTCCAAACTAGGCCTTAACAGTTGTCCGGGTAAAATAGTAAATTTTGGTGGTAAATATTGAACATGATTCTGTAGTCGAACGAAAAGCAGCAAGAACAATAAACGTATAGTAGCTCGTTCATCCAGTTCCGCTCCTGCCCTGAGTGGTGACACTGGTGCCGTGTCTTGCCTAGATTAGTCACCAAGCGCGTAAGTATCTAATTTTGGTGTGTTAAAATACTTTCTATTGCAATTTCGGTGGGGTGTCTAAGTAAGGAATGCAAAGTACTTGTTTTTGTGTGAATTGTTTTATAAGCAAGTTTATTGTTGCTCTTGTAAAATGTTAGGTTGAAACGGAAGTGAATGTTACAGTTAATTTTTAAATGAATTTTAATGCACCTTTTCTAATTTTGGTGGTTTTGGTGGTAATTTGAATACCACCAAAATTGCTAAATTCCACCAAAATTGTTTATTCTATCCTGCTAATTATAATAGCGAATTATATGAATGTATGTAGGTATGGATGTTTGTTGCTCGTTCACGCCTAAACTGCTGAACCAAATGTTTTAAAGTTTTAGTCCTGGATATCTCGGAAACATCCTACGTGTCATACATAGGATTTTTCCGTGACATGTATAATGGAGTTACATAACAAATACAGACAAAGTCACACAGAAGCTAATTTATTAAACGAAGTCGGCACTGGCACTGATACAGATTCCATTCCAGTGCAACAAAGTTCAGCTCTTCGAAAAATGGGAGAACAAAAAAACAATTTCGTTTAGATATGGACGATTTTGATTATGATGTTGTTCGAAGAATGGTGTACGATTTTCATCTGTGTTACAAGGAACTGCCGACAGTCAAATCATTAAAAGCTAAATTGTCTGAGGCTATTCATTACAATGGGCCTGAAAAGACGTTGAAGAAAATTCTTCATGAGATGGGATTTGAGTTCACTAAAATGAAAGACAACAGAAAAGTTCAGATGGAAAAGCAAGATGTGGCTCTCAGACGAATTTAATATCTGGACAAAATACGCAAATTTCGCGAAGCAGGAAAAACATTATCTATATGGACGAGTCCTACATACATACATACAACCCAGACTAAAGGAAAAATTTGGAGTTATGATAAGCAAAAAGGAGTAAAAAAGCTGATTTCTAAAGGTCAACATTTGATTATTGTTCACGCAGGAAACGAAAAAGGGTTTGTACCAGGAGCCTTTTTAACGTATAAATCCACCGACACTAAAGGTGATTATCACAACGAAATGAATAACGATAACTACGAGAAATGGCTGGTTAATCAATTAATTCCAAATATACCCAGTGATTCTGTTCTGGTTATCGACAACGCACCATAAATATGTTAAAAGACCCCCAAAATAAAACGCCAATAAACCGGAAGTGATGAACTGGTTACAAAGACCCGAAATTTGATCATTAATTGACAAAAACCCAGATATATGATATTATATGTCAGCAGGTTTCCGTGAACAAGATACTAGCCGAACACGGGCACACTGTGTTGCGATTGCCACCATACCATCCGGATTTTAATCCAATTGAAAATATATGGTCTCAACTGAAAAGCTATATAGCCGCGAGAAACGTGGATATGAATTTAACTTCAGTTAAAAGATTATTAAAACTGAAAAAGTAAACATGATCGGGGCTGAGTGGGAAAAGGTTTGCGATCATGCGGTCAAATGCGAGAATGAATATCGACGAATTCAACACATAGAACGACAAAATTGATAGATTAGATAGACTAGTAATAAATACAGATGATAGTGATAGTGACATAGACCTCAATGAAAGCACAGATAGTGAAATGGAAGGAACTGAATATATATGATTTTATTCTAAATTTTATGTGGGCCTAGCAACTTGTCGATCTTTAAACCCACATTTAAAACACATCATGCGCCAAACCTTAGAGGATTGGAAGGGAGGTACTATAGTCGGAGGTCATAAAGCTCGAACCTTCGGTATGCCGACGATACAACACTCTTTGCTCCGTCCTAGATCGAAATGAGAGCGCTGTAAGACCGCCTTGAGAAGATCAGTAGCGAGTATGGCCTCACCAAAGGCTAAAACCAAAATAATGATAGTTGACAGGTTCAATAATCTTCAGATAACGGACGCCTTTAATAAGTACGAAATAGTGGATGAATTTATATACTTAGGCGCATTCTAAGCAACAAGGGCGGCTGTGAGACTGAGATTCGATGAAGGACATGTGGAAGGTATGGCGAAATCTGCAATGTCCCAGCTACAAAAAATATAGAAGGACAGGAACATTCTGAACAGGTCGAAGATTAAAATAGTCCAGACTCTAGTCTTTCCCATATTTCTTTATGGCGCAGAAACCTGGACCCTTAAGGCCGCTTTCCGGAAGAAAATCGATGCTTTCGAGATGTGGGTGTGGCGAAGAATGCTCCGTATACCATGGACCGCACGCCGCACAAATGTCTCGATACTGACCGAACTTAAACTGGAAAGTCAGCCGAGGCTGTCCACGAGTCTGCCTTCAAGGTGTGCTACAATACTTTGGTCACATAGCTCGCAGAGACCCTGGCAACTTGGAAGGACTGATGGTGGTGGGGAAGGTCGACGGTACTAGACCACGGGGAAGAAGCCCAACACGATAGTGCGATCAGATATCCGACCAACTGGGTACGACATTGAGTGACGCTCTCCACAGAGCAACCGACAGGGAGAAGTGGAGAGCGGACGTTAAAAATATTAATCGGTGGATTCACGATCCTCAGCAGTGAGGGACCGAATTAGAAGAAGAATAAAAGTGTTAACGAAATTATTTTCAATTTATCATGTAAACAGCAGCAATCTATGCAATTTTAGTTTATCACTGATGTCACTTTCTGGTTATATTTTTTTTTTCTTAATTAAAGTAATAAAAAAGTTTGGTTAGTTATCAGATGTCAAAATTATTTTTTAATGTGACGTTTCTTGATTGCAAACAAATAATACAGGTTGTTATGGAATTATAAATTAATGTAATTATTATTTTTTGTATTAGAATTATAAATTCGAAAATTCGATAAATGTTTAATTTCATTTGTATTATTAATTTGTGTACCACAGCCTTATTCATCGCCTAGCCATGCCGGGATTTAAATAAATGGATTTAGTAAATTCACATACTGTATATATTTATTATTACTGTTTTTGATTCCGTTTTTTTTTAATCTTATAACGAATGTCAGAATCGAGATTGTTGATTACAAGTAACATTGTTTGAATAATTGTAATGAACAGGAATATATCTATTCCTTCGTTTTTGTTACCTATAAAAAAAGTACTCTTTGGTATAATTAAAATTAATCATAAAACTTTTGTTTACGTTTCATTTTCAGTCGAAAATTTGTTAAATTTTCAGTTAATTATCACAAATTACTTGAAATTACAAATTTTGGTGCGGTCATACAATTTTGGTGGACAATAAATCTAATTTTGGTGGGTAGATGCAATTTTGGTGGTACCTAATTTATTAAAATCATAATATCTCTAAAACTACTATGTAGAATGTAAGGCCATTATTACACAATATTAATTTTGACTAGTTACGTACAGTGGATACATAATTTAGTCAAAAAAGTCAAAAACAAAAAAATCCACCAAAATTAGACAAATTCTGGACCTGTTGAAATTCACCCTAGAAAACGTTCATGATTTCGATCAGTCAATTGCAATCTCAGTATTCACTTCATATTCACATTCTAACCATGAAATCCTACTTATAAATATGAATCACTTGAGTTCCAAAACACGTTATGCATTATTCATTTCATTTTTAAAGTACCTACATATCATGAACATCGAAACGACAGGTCTTTATTATTTGATATTAAATAATAATAAGGTATTACGATACATAATAACAAACACGGTTTTTGTACACGTGCGTAATCTTTGTTATTGTGTCTGTTCACGGGGCCGCGTGAAGCTAACATTTTGTCTGTTTCTCTAATAATCATACTTAGACAGAGACGATTGTACTGAATTTACAATTTGTAGCTATAATTGTAAAACCCAATCCTGGGAACGTATCAATCCGTGCAATAAGAGCTGACAACCACGATATACTTATTATAAGTACCATAAAATCGTTTAATAGCGAGTCGACAGCGACAGTAAATATATACTATAAGTAAATATAGTAAATATCAGCTCTATTTGTGATCGATACCTACACCGGACAGGTTGAGTTAGATTGTCAAACTAACGTTATATTCTTTTATGAAGCACAAAGAAAACTAAATACCTGCTGGTCTATTAAAGTCCTAAATTGTCCCTAAGAGGTAACGGAGGGTGTGATATAACAGATATCCACTAGCGATGACGCTAGTTTGTATTTTTACAAAGATGTGGATTTTAACAAGTAGAATTTTCAAACGCAAATTTGAATATTATTTCGTAAAACAAATAGCACTGTTGATAAGGAAACTGAATTAGTAAGAAGCGTATAGAAAATTTAATTTCTAACATATTTGAGTATTTTGATTTTCTTCACTTTCCGTTACTCAATTAAACTCGTTAAATCATTGAACGGGAAAACGTATTTAAATCTTTTAAATGATATCGCTTAAAAAAACGTCTAACTTTTAGATTCTTTCAATACTTTTTCAAGTTAGTGAAGTCGAAAATCTGAAATTGGAATCTTCAGAAGAATTCCTTTGTTTCAAATAGCTTTCAACACCAAGAAAGTTGGTTAAGGAACTTTTTAAAGATTCCATTCTAAACTATATTTTAACCTTAAAAATAAGAACTGCTTAAATTTTAACACATTAAAATGTGAAAAAGAGCAGTCAACTAATGAAAAATTATAAACTATTATAATGCCACGGATAATACCAAATACTTAACTTGTTTCCAATCAGGTTACAATATAAAACATTTCTATATTAATGAATGAACTTGGATCCACGAACTAAATCTTTTAATTTCAGAAAAACAAGTTAATACAACTTTAGTAACAATATTAGTTGTAATGAGTTACTCCATTGCCATGTTCGTAAAAATTAACTACTTTAATAGAATCACACGTGGCCTCTTCTTCATTTTCTCACGAAGTACATCGTACCTTAGTAGCACATAAGCAGTCATAGTAACGTCTATAAACATGAGTTACGGGTGCAGCAGAAATTTGAAAATACTGCACAATAAATATACGGTAACGTTTGATGCAGCAAATAATGCTTCGGGAACTTTGCATTTCCCAAACTTGAACCTCAATTTTATTGAAAAATTCGTTTTACCAAACACCTCTTCGATGAATTCCATTCTAAATGCAGTGAATAAAATATTCATATATATATATTTTTTTTTAGAAAAATGTAGAAACATTCTTCTTCCATTTTTTAAAATATCGTCGTTTTTAGTCAGTTTTTACATTTTAGCAGAAATGGTTACTATTTTGAGCATTTATGGCATTCAGAATACAACCGTTACTTAGTTACCGTGTGTTTGCTTCCTATACTTCATTTTTTTTACCTCTTTTCCAAGACAGAATCAAATTCAAGGCACCATGTAAGTTTATATAGGTTTATTTTGAAATGTATCTAGTTAAGTTCTTATAGGTGAAAAACTTAGCCTAAGGACTTAGGCAAAGTGGTAACGTAGTTGTAGTAGCATGTCTGTACGCATGTTGTCGTTCTGTATTCAAATTTTGACGTTAGTTTCATATTTATTATCTGCACAACTAGACAACACAGACAGACAGGGACCTTTAGTTAAGTTTTTTACCTGTACGTGCAGCAAACAAACTACTTCATATTAAACGAACGTGTGCCATCTATGTAAACCAAACATGAGAAAAAATGCTACTTAATTTTGGAACCTCAATAAGTTTTTAAAAACTTTGAATTTTTTTTGTGTTTTTTTTTTCATTACCATAAAAGTTCCACATTGCATTATTCCATATTGTGGCATTAATTATACAAAATATCAAATCTAAGTTATAAATGATTCCAATATATTCGCAACGGTCGAGCGTGCAGTGCAATACATCTTCAAATGTAATCACAATCCATCATTTAGCACATTCGTTAGGCGCACTCAGAATTTAGAAAATCATCTGAATAATTACAATTCTACATTGGATTCCTATTTTTAATTCGAGTCCCATTTGTATCGACCTATATCGAAGAACGTCGTCGGTTAAACTTAGAAAACCAAGGAAGAAATTCTAAGCCCGTTTGGGACTTTACTATGTTTCAAGATTATGTCTCACGTTTCAATGATGTCTTTAGATTGTAAATTCCTAAATAACTCGACTCATTCATTAAATAAATAATAACACGTGTTCCACAGATGAAAAAGATAAAATTAAAAAGATTTAATATCTGGTACTATTATTGTGGATTAGTTGAGTAAGTTCTTACCGTAAAAACTTGTGAAGCAATTGTCAGCAGTAGAAATGTTGTACTTGAGTACCCCATCTCGCCTGTAAAACAAAACGAAAAGTGAAAAAAAGAATTAGATAATACATTAAAACTAACACAACATAGTATCAAAATGAAAGGTATAATTATCGAAACGTACATCGCTCATTAATATATAATTTAAACAGTTATTTTATTATTACTAAGTAGCTTTAAATTAAATCAATTTATAGCATAATTATAAAACAAATACAAATAAAACCTGTATTCTGGACTGAACAGTGGCTATTTTTTTTTTCAGAGAGAGGAACCGACGAAATATGGCCGAAAATACTAGGAAAACTACTTCTAAATTTAATCTATTTTACTATCCTACACAACCGAGCTCTCAAAGGTACAAAAGACTATTGAATTTCATTGTAGTTAGAGAAAACTCCTAAACACAATTCTAACATAATATAAGTTTGCTGCATGTAAGTAGGCCTTGATTTTCGGTTGTTAAAAATAATTTTAAAACCGGCTATAAGATAACCATTTACGTTATGAAACCGTATTTAGTTATTCTTGATTACATCAACTTCGTAATGTGACGTCATTATTACTTTCACTCGTCTTGATGTCTCTTGCAACATTTTATCTGTGCTATAAAGTTACAAGCGACCTGGATGATTCTCATTAGTTACGAGATAGGCGACTCGAACTAAGTCAGTAAATATATTTTAAAGTCAACCTGAGCCTTTTTAGGACTGTTGTCAAGATTCAAATCATCTTACCGTAAAACTGCATGAGAATTACAGTATAGCCTAGTAACTACACATTACAATAACTACTTAACTACTTCTACATTAAATCTAGAGAATCACTTGGGGTATTTCACCAAGGACGCTGGCGGCAGTGACTCGGATAAAACAAATATTTTATTATACAGGTTGTACTTTTAAAGGTACATTTTTATAAAGGAAAAGGGCGCAAAAGTATAAGGTTCTAATTTTTTGGTAAGAACTGAGAATCGTGTCGTACTACGTTGCACTGTCTTGCGGTTGTATCAGTCATGAAAAAGTGATGATTCTAGTTTTTTTTTCTATTTTACTGTTAATGTACAACTATTTATAAACTCAAACTTGACCGGATAAATTTTCCTGTTTGAAAGCAATTTTGCATTAAATCGCAATGACATTCAGAGCAAACCCAGAAGTAATATAAAACCGGTCTAACCAGATCTTTAAATAAAGTGCAGGTAAAATCGCAGAAGTGCAGTCAACTTCATTAAAAGAAGTTAGCTCCAGTCAAAAAAAAAATATAAATATATTCTATAGAATAAAATATTTTTCTTCAATGTGCCAATTATATAGTTGATAGCGGTAGATATCTGAAATCAGTACCTATATTTTGGGAAGGAGCGCCGAGACTACTTAATACAACTGCTAGCACTGGAGTTTCACTCAATAGCTACATATGTGCCAAATGTTCTTTTTTTAATGCAACGACTTCCAGGTAGCGTGTTTGATAAAAGTCTGGTTATTGTTTACAACACAAATAACCATTTATATTTATATATATATTGTTTTATTATATAAGGATATATGTATAAATATGTATGTGAACAAATCTTTGTATCTTTCTTGATGTTAAAATGTTTAAATAAAGTTGTTCAAGTTGTTTGACATTAACTACTAATATAAATAAAGTAGAAGTTGAAAATACATACTTTAATTTTTTTTTACTTTATTTTGTTGACTTGTCTGATCTTCGCTAACAGGACAACCTAACATATCTGGAAATTCTGGAAGTTTTATCTTATACAGAAGGCGGGAGATTTGCTGGGTAAGCTCAGCTTGAGGAATAAAGTCTTAGGGATATCCGTATGAAAATCTTGTTTCAAAAGATTACCGGTTTATGCATTCTTGGTTATACGGAAGCACATTTCAATGAAACCTACATTACGCCTGTACTTTGAAAAAAAAAACCGTATTATTTCAATCAAAATAACTACTATGGAATGAATATAGAGTTATTACGTTAAGAATTTCAGTAGCAGGGTGAATCTGTATATGCGAGCATAATTTTATTTAAAATTTAGTAATAAAAATAAAAACTACTTATCTCTAACCTGGAAAAAGTCTCCATTAATTATGATTATCTTGATTATTGCAAATACGAGCTGTATTAGACAAAGACGCGTTAGCAACCGCATATTTTTTTAAATCGTAGATCCATTCACAAAAATCTTATACATTCTCGTCAAATTACCTAATTTACTTAAGTACCCATACCTAATAATAGGTAATTTAAAGGTAAACATGACTATCATCCGTTTTTTAATTCCTATCTCTCTTTTAATCTATTCTCTAAGTACGAAAGTTCCTGTTCAAACTACACGTGTCCCGAAAAGTTAAAAAATACCTTTAAAGAACCTCTCTCGACAATACATAAACATTACCCAAGTTTTGTTAGTTTATTATTTCAATGCAAAGATAATAAAAGCTACGACAAAAACTTAAGTTATTGACCCCTTACCTAAATTCCTTGTTTCACTAGATTTATAGAACAGCTGGGTTTCTAATAATATAAATAGTTAAAGATTTTCAGTAGTTTTTTTTTATTAATTTGTGTAGATAATAATATCATATTTTTTTGGATCTTTTGACAGTAAGCGTATAACAATAAAAGTATGTTTTAGTACATGGAAAACCAGTGACATATTAATGATGATCATGTGGTATGAATTACAATCTAATTATATTAATTGGTTCTCGCTTATTGCGAACGTATACCTATTCTATGGAAATTATTAATTTATTATCATTTACAACGTTGAAGGAATATAGGTAATTAATTAAATATCATGTCCGGCAATAGATAATTATTGGCTAACAATTAAAGGTAATTAAACCTGGATTGATAATTAAATAATGAATTAAGTTTATTCTATGAAACCCGAACCAAATTATATCACTGAAATATTACTTATTGACAATTATACGTTTTTAGTCATCAGTTGCCTTTGCCTAAACAAGAAGAAAATATTTCGTAATATTAATCGACCAAAAACAAAAATGTTAAAGATTCCCAAACATGTAAGAAAAAATATATTGAATAGATGCAATCAAATATTTATATGAAAGTAAGGATCAAGAATTACGTAACAATATATCATTTTCGAATTTGTCGTCAACATGTCTGTAACTGTAATTTTATTAGGCGGCTTGGTTTGGGTATAACATAAATAAAATATTTCCTTATTTAGGGATTTAGGCTCAACAATAGAGGTATTTTGAAAAATAATATACAAAATTCATTGGTTCATCCATTGATCGTGAGAATAACACTTCATCGCAGTCGGAATTCGTAAGTATTGGATATTTGCCGCCAATATTTAAAGAAAAATGTTTTTTTCTAGGAGTTAAAATTTTGCCTGTTTAACTAAAAATCGAAAATATTAACACGAACTTAGAACACACTGTGCTGATCATACATACATAACGTACGCAGTATGTATATTAAACCCATATGAAAGTTATTATAATCTTGTCAGGCTATAATCATCGAGATATATTTTTTTAATATACGTAAGTTAATTCAGTGTTTCATTTACAATTTACCTATACCACAAATAACTAACCAACACCCGCGAATTTTGTGAAAACTTCTAAACCGCTTTTTGATTCATTCAATTTACCCCTTGCTAAATCCCCAAAGAGTCCTTTTTAGCAGAGCCTTATGCCTTCTAAATCACATATTGTTTACAGGCAAACTAATTAATAGAGGCAAAAGAGGATTTTAAAAATTCAAAAATGATAGTATGGTCGTAGAAGCTGGTTATTCTACGACCATACTATCTGGGCATCATTTTTGAATTTTTAAAATTCGAAAATGATGTATTTCTAATTCTAATCGATGTATTTCTTATAATATCAATGCTAACAGCAAATAAATAGAAAAAAATTATACGGTACAAAAAATAATCATTAAGCAATAAAAATGGGAAATGTGATTTTTATTGGTACAATACTGTTGTATATATTTCATCCAACAAACGATGGCATTCACGACTGATCATTATTAAAAAATTTATACATTGGCTTACGATTTAAATGGAGTCAATTCAAATGGAGAGATAGAGGGATGACAGCAGTTTGTAATTTTAAAGGGGGACTACTCCTAATGAACCCTGTTTAAGGCGCTCTTATAGACGTATTTTAGGTATTTGCGGGGGTGAAGCAGAACGCGGTGGAGGCGCATGCGGGGCGCCCCGCACCACGCCACGCGCGTCGCTCGCGTAGACAGTTGATGGCCTTATTCTGTTCGTAACCGTATTCTGGTTGAAGCAAATTCCAGAGCGTTCCGGAAATTATACAATGCTATTTGTTTTTAGAGATCCGTAAAAAGGGTAAAGGGAACCCCACTACTAAAACTTCGATGTCCGTCCTAGGTTGTCACTAGGTTGTATATCATTTTATTAAACCATCGCCATTAAATTTGTTTCGCTTAGAACTGCTTGCCAAATCATGAAATAATACATTTTTTTAATTCAAGTTTTGGACACGATATTGATAAAATGAACGAACAAATTTGAGGCCAAATTCATTTATTGGAATCCATTAATCCAACTCAAAAGATGAACTTTTTCAGTTCATCTTTTGGGAATAGAAACATCGGTTGATTGTTCAACGTTTTCATACTAAAATAAACCCCAAAATAAAGGTGTTAGCGAAAGAAAGTGCTGTTCAACTTTGGTCATTATACAAGCATTTGAAAAATGTTGCCTATGCCCACAAGTTGACCTCCGGCAATCTATTGGAAATTAGTCACAATATTGAAAACATAACTTGAACAGCAAATATATCATTAAATAATAATAAAAACGAAATTTTTATTAACGTGAATGAAAGAGATCATATCTCTTTTTAGTCACGTTACTTAAATGAAAACGCCGGCGAAGTGTTGCCACGTTAACGTAAAACATAGTGAGTTCAAGCCTCCGTACCGCTAATACCGTAGCGAGCAGCGTAAAGCTAATGTGTTCTGATAGCATTTTCGATTTACTAGAAATATATATAAACGGGTCACTCACGTATCTTAAGGTCGAAAACCGCTCGACATATGTTTCGGTCCAATTCGTGAACCATAATCATGAGCTCCGTGCCGCACCGTCGTTGGCGGCGGCCCTTCGAGAACTTTTAATTTGCCTTTTCGATTTGCCTATAAGAGGGTGTTCGATTCACGACCAAGGTTGCGGCCCTGCACAAATCCGCACGCAAGACGCATGTGTTCAGCGGTATTAAAAGGAATTAAAATTATCATTGTTATGTAAACTAGATCCCAACAAAAACATAAATGTGTACAAAAAGGCCATATCTGAAAGAGTCACTGAGTCCGGGCGACTCATGCATGCCGCACGTTTCGCACAATAAGAGTAAGATAAGGACGCCATTAGTATCACGATGACGTCACGCTCTACCTCAGGCAGTATATGTATACACCCTACATCCAGCAATCTCTTTAGTTTTGACATTGACAAAACCGAATGGTGGTTACTGGTTGTGTTGAAAATGTATTCGAGCGTAGTAGTACCTACGTTAAAGAATTTTTCCCTCACTAGCTCGTAAAGCGCCTGTTTATCCTTTAATACGAGACGATAAAAACGCATTTTATCCACTAGTGATTAAAGTAAGTTGACTTCTCATAGGTCTTATTACTATGGTTTTAAAGTCTAAATTCGCGAAGTACAGCTCACTTGCCGCCGCGGCGGCGGCGGTAACTCGCACACGCACCGACTTGAAAATCGAATTAGAACATTCGAAAATCGTACTGGCCACCACAAGCTAACCAAGCTAAAGGCACCTTTTGTAAAAATGTTGAATGTATCTAAACGCAAAGAAAAAGTCAATGCGATTTCAAAACGTTTTTTTCATGTTTCACTTTCCTCGCTGTAGTGAGGGGAAAAATTTTGTGTTACACATGGGTGCAATTGTAATTTAATTCTCGTGTATTGAAACACTCGCTACGCTCAGGATTCTATTTTAAAACCACTCGCTACGCTCAGGATTCTATTTTTAAACCACTCGCTTTGCTCGTGGTTAAACTATAGAATCGATTCGCTTGCTCGAGTTTCAATCCCACACTCACAGTTAAAATACAATTTTGCACCCTTGTATAACAAATAACTATTAAATCGTATGCGAAGTGACTTAAGGTATATTTTCCCTAAATGTTCAGATATTTAGGATCACCCTGTCTGTGCAGATAACTTTGACGAGTTGTGTGTTCAGATTTAATTGAAAAACCACTGCTCACATATTTATGGCGAATTGGATGTTCAGATGTTATTGACCTCATTTACTGTAAAGAATTTATTGAAATTTATTGCTGCTCAGAAATATTTGAGTACCTCGGCCGCTCCGATATATCTGATGGCGACTGTACTAGTAACTTTACTGACTTGAAAAGAAGATAGAATATAATAAAACTGTACAACACACAATTACTAAAACTGCACCAGACCTGCAAACTAACTACGTAAAACGCATGTGAAATCCGCTACGACGCGGCCGGTTGAATGTTCTGGTACGTAGGTTACCGTTTAGGCATTCTAATATTCACACTAATCTTTGTCATATGTCCTCTTAGTTCACTTAATCGTTTCCTCTTTCGCTTAACTTTATTTACACTGCGATTACCCGTATTGCTTCCTGTCTAAAGTAATATTACCGCGTTAGGAAAATGTGCACACGTCCTACGTTGACAGCGGTCACGAGCGTACTGGCGACTGGGCAATAGTCGGCCGCCGCCGCGCGCTGAACCATTTTATTTTGCCAATAACGAAATCAACTGGTATTATTGATGTACACAACTTATTAAAAATCTAAGAAGTACAAATCGAAATCTACTTAAAAACTATTATTTAAAGCAAATTTTGTGTTGATATTCATAATAGTTATCGAAATATTTGGTTTAAGGTGTAAAAAACGAGTTATTTTCAAAAAAAAATCTATCGAGGTTTTTATCAGCAATCGTGTTTCTGATGAAGCCAAAAACTAGAGAATAGACTGAAATTATACATATAAAAAAATTGCAGTTCTTTGTAAGTTGTGTGAAAGTATTTTATTAATATTTTCTAAAATTGGTGTTTTCACTATCTAGAGCGCCTTAACTATTAATAGCTCAGTAATTTGTGAATCAAACAATATCCTGATGTTGGTGACCTGTTGTTAGATTTACTGTGTTTCTATATGTATAGAGAGACGTTTCGAAATAATTTTACTTCGAGTATATAGTATATACTACACAGCACCAAAATTTTCTGGAAATATCTGTTGCAGATTAGGGGATTATGCGATGAAACCGATTTAGCCGGCTGAATATAATTATGAAACGAATAATAACCACGATCAAATAATTATTTGCAATACTCATAAATAAATGTAGCTTTAATGTAGTAAGTAGTTAAGGAATCGTAGTAATTAAAATTATAATAATGTTTTTACTAGAATTAGAAACCAGATCCTAAATTTGGAGGCTTTTTCTACTGAATAAACTACGATTACCGTTACCACACTAAAAACAACTTTTCTCATATCTTAAGGAAGTAAGGTACCGACTACCGACACCGACCGCGTATCTAGATAATATATAATTCATTCCCTTAACAAAGCTACAAATAAATTAGTAGGTAGATCAACTAAGTAAGAACTTCTACTTTTATATTCTAAATAAATTGTACTAAATATTTAATGTACAATAGTTTCTGGATGGACTTTAAGAAGCGGTCCAATTTATTTCCAGATAGCGTAGATAAGACTAGGCCACAAGAGAAATAATTTATCAGGTAGTATGGTCGGAAGATATTATACCAATCGCAAACAGAGGATCCTAGGTTTATAAACCAAGGCGATTTTAGTATAATGTATAACTCCAAAGCAATAACTAATCTTTTGCTAACTAGTGCGTAAAAAGTGCACTTTTCGCACGCTTCGCGTGCGTAAATTTCACTTTTTAAGGCACTTGCTATGAAAAATTAGGTTCGATACACGTGTAAAAACTTCTTTAAGACTCGGGTGATTGTCACCCTCGTTTCACTCGGGCTCCAACGTTCACACTCATCAAAAAAATTTTTTTTTTCACTAGTTGCGAAATGTACTATTTTAGAACTACTACCCATTTGAATTATCAAAACTTATAATATAGGGTATCATATTGCTATCTACATATAAATAAGTAAGGTAAAGCTTTTGGAATATGGATTTTGTATAGATGTATGAACTCGATGATGTATAAATTTATCTCTTCATGCATATAACACGGTGTTGCATGTATGTTAGTTAGCCAAGCGGGAATCTCAACCCCTGTATTCATAGGTATACGCACAAAACTAATCAGATTCGGTGACAGCGCAGGATTGCTTTGAATATTAATAAGGTATGTCCAACTGTTGAGGAACAACAAATATACGGGGCTTCAATAGGTAACCATAATTGTGTAACTATATTCTAATAATGTAATTCTTCAATTGAATTTGAACAGTTCGTGACAGAGAGGCGTAGGCGTAATGGCAAAATACCGGCGGCAAAGAAGCTCGGTGTAACTTATTTTTTAAATAAGTATAATATTAAAGATACATCTTACATGGAATACAAGACTATTTGTAATATTTTTTTATACATTAAATGATGCACCTTGCGTTAGTAAACTTCCTTCTCTCATAGTCGGCATTTAAACTATTCGAAACCGCTTATTCTAGAAATTGTGTGTTAGTCCTACTAAGGATTTATAATAAAAAATAGTTGTAAGGAAAAATGTATGTCAATTTGTATGATGTACCTATATTTTACTTTAACTTTTCAACATACAAATAAAATAGCTTTCCCGATTCTGAGTAATTCATGTAACTTAAAATCCGAACAACAATTGAACTTAAAACGAAACTGTAAACCTAAGTTAAACTTATCTTAAATTAAGCTCACCTTTTATGTCAAATGATTAAAATTCACTTCAAATACACTTCACAATTTTGGTTTCAAAAACAACAGTTAGCGAGTAGTTTGTATGTGACGTGCGTCACGCCAGGCTTCGCGGATAAAACTACTTTTAAATGCGTACGAGTTGCTCGAGCTGGTGCCGTTCACTTGGGCTTTGTTCGTCACAACACGGATAGTTAGCTTTATAAACAAATTCTTGGTAGCTTATAAGACAAGTATTATTATTTCTATGGCTTTCCCGAACACATAACACTAGTCCGGGCACTTAGGAGTGTACGAGAAGCCAAAGTGAAAAGGACCTTTGGACAGTTTAATGCAATGTAAGAAGTACTACACTAAGCGGATATTGCCCCTACCTATGTAATATGGTAAGTGTAGAGATTGCACCCGTTATGGCGTAACGACTATTGAGATTCAATCGAATGTGTACTATGCTATTGGATAAAAAGAGATTGCTAAGTATTGGATATTTGGATGTGTCAGCGTAATAAAATGATTATATAATTTTTTTGTACATGGACACCCATAAAAAGAGACACCAAAGAAGCCTCGAGGGCAACAGCAATATAAAGAACTCAGAGTAGAAATTATTATTATTGTGAGTTTCAACGGTTCCTCTTCTGGATAAAGGCCTTCCCTCAATTTTGCCATTCCTCTCGGACCTTATTAGTCTATGGTAATTATTAAAATGAAATCATACTAGTCTCTCCACCACCGGTAAGCTGTGCCGGATCTTCGATTTGAGTGTTCGGGTTGGCACTCAGTGGCAATCTTAGCCCGCTTTTAAGACAATACTTCATTAATATTTATATTTAGGAATTTTTATTTGTATAAATATTTTAAAGTGACATCCTTAGATTCGAAGCGAGTGACTGTGCGTGAGGCCCCGGGACCATTTTTTTGTGATTGTATCACGAAGTTCTGTTTATTTTTAATGAAAGTGAAATTCTTTTTTTTTTTTTTGAGTCCCGCTGCGAGTCAAATTTTTCTATTTTTCTTTCGATTGAAATATCTTTGATATGCTAGCAGACGTTTCTGCTTAATATAAAAATAATTTTAGAAAGGGGTAGCACATTGTTATCGATGAATTCTCAATCTAAATTTGAGACATCGATGCCGTAAAAAGGGTTCAATACTCTTCGGTAGATGTCGCTACACGTCACCCGTAATGACGTAACCAAGAAGGATAAGATAGAAAAAATTGACACGTCTAAGCGGCGCTCGTATAGCACAACTGGTAGTGCACTGGGCTAGTGATCCAGTGGTTGTGGGTTCGAGTCCCGCTGCGAGTCAAATTTTTCTATTTTTCTTTCGATTTAAATATCTTTGATATGCTAGCAGACGTTTCTGCTTAATATAAAAATAATTTTAGAAAGGGGTAGCACATTGTTATCGATGAATTCTCAATCTAAATTTGAGACATCGATGCCGTATAAGGGTTCAATACTCTTCGGTAGATGTCGCTACACGTCACCCGTAATGACGTAAAAATGAAGGATAAGATAGAAAAATTTGACACGTCTAAGCGGCGCTCGTATAGCACAACTGGTACTGCACTGGGCTAGTGATCCAGTGGTTGTGGGTTCGAGTTCCGCTGCGAGTCAAATTTTTCTATTTTCTTTGATTTAAATATCTTTGATATGCTAGCAGACGTTTCTGCTTAATATAAAAATAATTTTAGAAAGGGGTAGCACATTGTTATCGATGAATTCTCAATCTAAATTTGAGACATCGATGCCGTAAAAAGGGTTCAATACTCTTCGGTAGATGTCGCTACACGTCACCCGTAATGACGTAAAAAATGAAGGATAAGATAGAAAAATTTGACACGTCTAAGCGGCGCTCGTATAGCACAACTGGTAGTGCACTGGGCTAGTGATCCAGTGGTTGTGGGTTCGAGTCCCGCTGCGAGTCAAATTTTTCTATTTTTCTTTCGATTTAAATATAAAGTGAAATTCAACCAAACCAACAGGTTCCTTATGAAATTCATTCATAAGGGTTAAGCCCCATTTAGACCAGGCAAGAAATTGTATACAATTTTCATTACATTGCGGGCTATCGTCGTACGGCGAATTCGGTCGCTTTACATAACCCCGCAATGTAATGAAAATCGTATAATTCGATTCCACTTTACGAGAATAATTCGTCTTAGAACTCAACGCACTCTTTTTTTTTCGTATTTGTATAAGCTACCACACAAATGAATGTTAATCAAATAAACCCTCAATAAATTGATGATTACGTTTTAGTCTCATATAATTAAATAGTCACTGTGTACTGAGAAGAATTTCTGTTCACATCGCAGCACTTATTTGTTATAAGTTTAAAGGTCAGAGAGGAAAGTTACTGAATTTTGTTTTCAGTGTCTATTAAGATGTAATTTTAAATGATGGGTTTGGATGATATTTAAATGATCGATGATACTAAAAATTTCGAGAAAATTTTAGTGTTTTAAGGTTAGTATTTTCCTCATGGTACTGAAATAAAAAAAAAATGTGTTCACCTCGGCTGCAAAGTTTGTTCTCCTCTCGTGCCTTAAAACACTCACAACGCTCCAAGTTCCAATCTTTGAACCACTCGCTAACAATATTCTCTCTCTCAATATTAACACAAGAAGGTAAACACTACGCTTTGCTCCCTTTTATAACAAATAACTATTATTTTCGTGGCGTCATGCGTAAACAATACACGTAAAGAACGGCGACAAGTTAGGGGACCCATTTGACAAAGGTGGCAAACGAGCAGACGGAATGCCTGATGGTAAGCAATTATCGTCGCTCATGGGCAAAACACGTCCCAATGCCTCTTCGACTAATAAAGTAGGTAAAATTTATAATTTCATCAAGTTTCATGTATAAATCGTATTGCTATTGTATAAATTTAATTGCATTGCATGTGATGATATAATAACGCTGGTTGTGTGGTGCGACTAGAATGGCTTTGATACGGAATGGATATAATAGAATACGAAGCTCTAATATTAGACCCTTCATCGACGAATTTGCTATTACATAGTGCTAGGGTTATACGAATATACATAATTATGATGCGGAGGGATGCGATAAATTTGACGAAGATGTTAGGTTATGTTAGTTATTTCTACTTAATCGCTCGCTCACAAATGGTACCAGACCATTACCTATGCAATATTAGATGTAGTCTGGGAGGCTGCCTTATTTTATTTTGATGTAGGTAAGTAACAATTTTTGAAGAGAATATTTATAACTAAATATTCTGTGAATATTATTATTTCTTTCCGTTATCATTATAGAGCAAAAATGAGCATAAAATTACGTTTATTTTATCTGTGAAAATTTCAACTGTCTATCACGGATCATGAGATACAGCCTGGCTGTAGACGCGGAGGGACGGACTTTTTAGAGTAAGATTCCCGTTTTATCCTTTGGGTAGGGAACTCTAAAAATGACAGATAACTCAAAAAAATTGGATTGGAGGAATTGACTGTGTAACAGATGATATGAAAGAAATAATCCTATGATTGTTTAGAATTCTTCATGATTTAGTTTTTCATTGCAATAGCCATCTCTGTTTCTTAATTTGTATCTAGTATTGCATTTAATTAACATTCGCATATCCGATCAAGTATGTGAGTCGGTGCGTGGAAAATTTTACAATTCATTTACGTAAATAAAATGCTGTTCTGGGATTTCCGTAACTTAATCGAGAATTGATGTTTATAACGTAATGTTAGAAGAATGATATTGCAACTTTCTACTTTTAGCAATAAGATTTTAAGGAAAATCCTTATTTATAAAATGTATTTATAATACCTTAGCTTATGACGCCAATCATTGTTAATCTCTTTGTTTGCGTGCGTCGGTTCTGTTGTTTGTCCAAATTACATTAATGGAATCTTAAATTTATCTCAGTCAAAATTTATTTGTTGTAAATACGGATGACAGAAGAGGTAAAAGTAAGACGAGAAAGTGTAATTATTTATTTATATCTTTAAATATATACCTCAGTAAATTGTGACTATTATTTTAAACTTCAACCTATAGCCGTTATCATTATAGAGCGATAGAGTTCTCATGATAGCTTTGTTTTTAAAATATTTGTATTGGTTTTGTATTTATTTGACAACAAAATACTAATATTTATTTGCATCTCAAACCTATTTTTTGGGATTATTAATAAATTTTGTTAATGTTAACGACAAACACTTGTCAGCATCTATTTATGAGCTTAAACAATTAATGTAAATTGTATGCGAAGTAAAATTAATATATTTTAAATCGTAAAATAATAACAGTTCAATTTATATTTTATTTATAAATACCTACTTAGTGTATAATTGCAACTGTTGTGAGCCATGTTACATTACACTAGACGTTACATGTTTCGGGTAAGCTCTGGTACCCACTTACAAGCCGAGTCAGGACACACCGCTTGGGGTGAGGGTGTATCACTCACTAACTAAGTACTAACAACATAGTGTATTTATAAAAACTGTAGCACTGATAAGGTAATCAATCACAGTATAGGAGATATGAAAATTAGTTGCACCGTCAATCTTAGCCTTGTCGTGTTTTTGAGTACGAATGTAGAAGTGTAAATCCTTAATTTGCAATAAAATTTAGACAGCGTTTATATTAACACCTTCGCTGGGGCAGTTAGTTAACATCGCAGTTAGCCATAGTTGTTCAGACCTACTAAATCAGCGAACGTGTTAAAATGTGTTCTTATTTCTTATACTATAAGAAATGCCGCAAATCAAAGTTTATTTAAATAGATCCCTATAATTGTCCAGAGAACCCTCGAGGACCCTTAACCCCAGAGGCACTTCGCCACAATATCTGGTTTTACCAACTTACGCGTATACGTACCCCACTTCACCGGAGTGCTATCGAGCTTTACGATCAGCAAATTAAACTTGAGAATGGATGGTATGGGTAACAGGCAAGCAGGTATCGATAATTTGGATTAGCGCATTATCGATATGTTTTGATGATACAAAGACAAGCTACCCAATCTATTTTAGGATTTTATAGTTAAACACACTCTTTATCTTATCATTTAATAATTTCATGTTTAACATAGTTGTTAACACGGTTGGAGTAGTTTTTCACGCAGGATTCTTATTTAACTGTTTTTATTTATGTCTTTGGTTTGGTTACTAATTTCGTAACACCATGCATTGTAAAATAATTTAGTTTTTTCATGCGCTGCAGTGTCCGAATGAGAAAAGGAACAATATAATTAATTTTAGAATATAATTATGTTTATTTAATATAAATTAATTAGTATCTGATAGAAGCCGAAACACGATTGTTGATGTTCTTTATAAAAATCCAAAGTTGGGTTCTTTTATTCCTTATTTTCCTTAGCTTACGTTATGCGTGCAATATAAAACAAAAAGAATGAGCTAAAAATATAGTATTCCATTTTATGTCAAGACTAGCAGAAACAAAATACATAAAACCTTACCGATGTATATATATATATATATATATATGTATATTTTTTAATTGTCTAAAAATGTATTAATCAAAAGCCTTGCTTCTCATTCTTTCGTGCACGAGAGTCATAAATGTGTCTCTAAAAGGTGAGCGTGGTTAATGCAAATCGATGTTGGGCCACACCGTGGTCTGCGTAAAATATTTGTATAGAAAAATTGTCGACGTAATAATCGTGATAAATGCCAATTGTGGCAATTCGTGAGTAGAAAGACTGTCGACTTTTTTGCAATCCAATACTAATATTGATTCAGTTTCGTCACAACTCTAAGAAAAATGCTACCAAAACAATGGCAAAGGATAGTGTCAGAATATGGCGTATTTCCCAAAGAAACAACTTAATACTACTTAGTTTATACGGAGACTTCAGTTCGACGCGCCTGGCTCGCTTTAATTTACAAATAAATACCCCCGAGAACCAAGATGTATCTAAACACGAAGTAAACTTAAATTACCAAACTAGGGTCCAAGTAAAAGACAGTCAGAGAACTCAAACCTTGTACTGAAATTACGGGCTCAATATAACTTACTATTACTGTTTTGTTATATATAACATTACCTAAGTAATTTAATATTTATTATCTTAATACTAATTAGTAACAAAATTTTGGCCCAATGAGGAAGAAGCGAGAGCCTTTGTATGTGTGTGCTTATGAGCCTCCGTAGCGCTTTCAGTTGTGACCCTGGGTACTAAATTTGAGGCCTCCCTTTTTAAGCACAGTGATGAGTGTCCGTTCGCGTCGCCGGCTCGTTACGCACTAAATAGACATCGGCGACCGGCGAACCGTCATTTTAATTCATAAAATACGGTAACTTATACGCATATAACAAGTTTTCATATTAAATATTAGGTCCATAGAAGTCTTGTAGGGGTCACATTATAGAAAGACAAAGCCAAACTCCCACAGTTTAACACCCCGTAATCAAAAGTTTTATCTGAATCGCTTAAGTTTGTCTCAAAACGACACAAACGGTCTAACTTTCTTTCATGTGACACTAGTTCTTATCTACTAACCTATCTTGTTGTTAGTTTGACACGTCTATTGACTCTTGTTTAAGTACAAAGACTTTTAGACTTTTGTTTTCAGCTATAGTAAATAAAACTATGATAAGCAAGTATAATGAATTAATGAATAATGATCTTATCTTGCGTACGAGTATGTTAAGTAGCATTTTGCCACGGCTCATGGGAGCATGGGGTCCGCTTAGCAACTTATCCCAGGAATTGGACTAGTTTTACAAAAGCGACTGCCATCTAGAGGGTAAACTAGGCCATATTGGGATTAGTCCGGTTTCCTCAAGATGGTTTTCCTTCAACGAAAAGCTACTCAAATAAAATTTCGTCCGTAAGTTCCGAAAAACTTATTGGTACGAGCCGGGGTCTGAACCTGCGACATACGGATTGCAAGTCACATGAAGAAGAATTATAGTAAATGATACAATTAATTAAACGAGGTTTTCAAATATGATAACATAAAATGTTCATAATTACGACTTGTTTATGTATAAGATTTTTCAATACTTACTTACTTGAGAAAGTGCCGTAAAGATTGACCCTTTTCTATGGTTCCTGGGTGTGTTGTGTTAGATTAATGCAAAATGGGTGTATTTTCTTCGCCAACAAAGTGTCTAGCAGTTTGGCGAACTTTTTGTAATAGCTTTAAGTATCTCATTTCTGAGCAATAAAAAAATGTATACAAGCGGGTAACTCACGTTTTATAAGTCGAATATTGATCGACACCTGAGTTACCCGCTTCTATACAATTAATATTTTCGAGTCTCACATAGTTTTGTATTTAAAAATATTCGTAGTACTTATTTAAATAATGTTAACTACTTTTTCGAAATCCATTTCTTTATCAGCTCCCTTATATATTTTTTCTTTTCTTTGTATTCTTTTGATTGCTCGTTAAATGAAAAATATATCAAGTCACAGTGGGCAGTACCGTTGACGACAATCGCCGGCGCGGCAGGCCAGGGGTCCAGCTGCACACCCAGGGCGCGCCAGGATTCCATATCTCCACTTGATACCGCTTGTATCTTAAATAGATCTAGTTGGACGGAACTAATTATAATATGTACACAAAATAGATCGTGCAAACACACTAGCGCCATTTATCGCGCCACATACGAAGTAGATTTCAGTTCTATACATTTAGACTATCATGGTTCATGGATTTTATGTTACCAGTTGTGTTTGTGTTGTGTTGATTTTTTGTTTTTGATTATATTAGTAGTACCTACTATCATTGATAAATGTAAACGTCAAAGTGCAATTTGACTGTTTCGTTAATAGGCTGGGAAAAAAGCGTTCTAGGTCCAGATCTATTTCTATAAGACTTGCGAGAAAAATATAACTCCACAATAAAAGTAAACTCAGAAAGTGCTTGAAATTGGGAAGTTTCACAAACCACAACTTAAGCATAAACAGGCAACAAGGCAATGTTAAAGTATAAAAAATTTTAGTCATTCTCAGTAACAACGGTAAGTCTCAGTAACGGTAAAATGTCTATCAAAACCGGGTATGAAAACATATTTATACACAACTTGAACGGCAAGAAGAGGACATAAGAGTCTCAATGACATGCCGCTAGAATTAACTGAAGTAACTTCAGTAAGCACTTGAAATCCACCTATTTAAATTAAAATGAAGAATTTGTTATCAGTCCCTAAAATCCAAAAACTATTTCGCACTACTTGAAACTACAGCATACTGCGACAGTTATTAGAACAGAGGGCAAAGTACCAACACTGATGAGTGATGACATAGGTACAAGAGAGATGAAATATGTGGAAAAAGAAAACGTAAATAAAAATCATACATCCGTATTTCCGAACAAACTGTTGGAGATGTGTTCATAAATTCTGTTGCTTCAATAAAAACATTACTTGCAATTCGGATAGCACTCACAATTATCCATTATTTGAGACAGACTTCCATTAGCTCAATTCGGCAGTTGCTCAGACATGGTCCCAGCGGCAAATGAAGCGATTTAGGCGTCATTCGCTAGATAATACACCCGTTGTTCAGCCTAGTTTCAATGCCTGCCGCTCGCAATTACGCTGGGGACGGTTAAGTTCTTATTTCCAATGTACAATTTTGTAGGATTTTGAGAGATTTTTTTTTCATTCCGGCTGACTTGGTTCTATTAATTTTATTCTTGAACTTGTAAAAGGTGAAAATTATTATATCCTGCGATAACGATTTTTGATTGATGAGATGATTTGTCAGTAGCGACTCTAGCTACGAAGCCGCAAGTCCAGGCTTTGAATCCCAGTAAAAGCAATTATTTTGCATCATGAGAATTTACATTCATTAACGAGTTCATGTTTATTTTTCTGAAAAAAAAAAACTAAATTATGAATTTTAGCTTATTGCCCTAAACGCGAATAATTTGGAGCTTTAATTACTGTAATTCGTAAATGCTAAATGTTTATGCAAACATAAATAAATAAATGCCCTAGCTAGGATTCGAATTCGGGAACTTGAAATTCAATGCGGGAAAACGTTAAACCCCGGCATCACACAACCGATCGTAATGGAAATCTATGAATCTATGAATGGCTTTTGTCTAGTCGTGGGCGTCTTATGGCTTATGATGATTAAACACAGCTGGGTCAACTCAAGTACCCGCAGCATAGGCCGCTAGTAAAATGTGCAACCATCCATACATACGACCTGTTTAGTTAGATCACAGAAATACTCATTCAATTGTGAATTGTAAATTTTCCGTTAGACTCCTATGCCATTCTTTTGTATGTAAATATTTTATTGTACTTGCGGATGACCGAAGTTTTCTATTTACTTAACATAAGTTACTTCCAAAGTCGAACAACCTATTAATATTGTTACTGTTATAGCCGTTTATGTCCGTTCCGTTCTCGTTGATTAGTTGTAAAAATATATTTTTATCTGCAAACCGGCAAAACTTGTTATGAATAATTAATAATAATACGACAGTGATTAATAATGCTCCATAACATAATTAATTCAAAATATGGAATTTATTATGTAGGGGTTAGAGTATAAAATTAAATGAGTTTTCAAATAGTATTTGGAAATTATGCTTTAGTAACTAATAAGTGCATTGAGACTAGACAAATGAGGGCTTTTGAACTTTCCAGAAAAGATATTGTCATGATAAATTAAGTATTTGTGTCTCTTTAGTTTTTGTGCTGTTAAAATATAATTTTTCTCTTTAAACAAATATTTTCAAAACAAGCTAAAAAAAAAACGCGAATAACGTAAGTAACCTGACCTCGTGATGATTAAATACAGATGTATGTTCCTGCTTAATCTGCTGTACCAACAACTGACAGTTACGTCGGAATCGTACAGGCATATTGTAATTTTTTATTAAGCCGATAACTTGTTCCACTACTGGACAAAGCCCTCCCCCTTAAGCATCATAAGCAAGTAAAATTTAAAAAGAAATTGAGTTACTTAGCTAGTTAAACCCATTATTTAACAGCCCGTTACTCGTATAACCCATTGATAGAAAACATTAAAGTCCTTCTGAGAGGTAATTCATAATAGTAGTTTATGTATCTGTGCATAATGAAGGGCATTACAACAAGAGTGTGGTTTCATAATAATATCACACGATTGTTGTAATGCCTAATTATGTATATAAATACACTACTTTATCTACACACATATCATAAGTGTTTTAAGATGGGTTCAGGAACCGTAGGGACATGACCTGCATTATTACTAGTGTTACTTGAAACATTAAAAAGTCAACGAACAAAACAAATGACAGCTTGGAATGGCGGCGTTGCGTATTTCGTATCTCAGTCAAATATTTTTTTAAACCATAGACAAGCGAATAAACTCCCTATTCTATTGTCACTCGAGTTCAAATGTCGTTCGATTTATATTAAAAAAACATAACGAATTGGCGTTTCGTATCAATGACGGTTTTAATATCTATAGATACTAGAATAGAAACCCCACTTGAATTTGACAGCTGTTCCAAATTTAAACTCATAACCTACTGATTTCAGTAGGTAATGTTAACATTACATCTCCATACATTTCTGATGGTTGGTAATGTTGGTCATTGCCTACGGTTTCTGGACTCATTTTAGAGCACTTTATGATATGTACGTAGATAAATAAATTATTACAGTTTACTCGTTTAATAATAATAGATTACATACTCATTAAAACGTATTTTGTCTAACTTCTCCACAATGCATATATACAAGTAATTTGATTTTTTATTAAATGTTTAAATGTATTATCGTATATTAAAATCCTGACTTCTTTTTTCCTATATAGATACAGTAAAACTATTTGCTAATTATGTTAAATTAAAGTCTATTTCTTCTGCCACGATACTGGGTGACATTAAAATGGTGATACAAAGTTATATTTTATTAATCTATTCATGATTACAATCAACTTTTACTATGGAACCAAAACTGAAAAATCAGTTTAAAAACAATTACCTGCCCATACTACGAACAACAGTTAGCTACTAGCTAGTATGGAAAGGTTTTTTTTAACTGATTATTCGTATGTGACCCCATAGTGAAAGTTGATCGTAATCACGAATAGATCCAGAAAATATATTTTTGGATTACCATTTTGATTTCACGTGGTATATTGAAATTAGGAATCACAAACTTTTACTGTCTCTTCTCTCGTGGGCACAGATCAATTCACATGAGTTGGCATTGTTGGCATGACTGAATTGAATGCAGGGTGAATGAATTATCTGTGTGTAATGTAATGAACTCATCCAAAATCACGAGTAAAAACAGGTTGATATAAAATAAGTACTCTGTAACACGACTGAGTCCATAGCCTATCATCGATTTAGATTGTTGTTTTTTTTTTCAATTGGAACTGGCTGTCACCTTTTGATTTTCAACATCAATTATATGTGTACAAAATCTATATACGTTTTATCAACAAAGAACTTCATTTTTTTTTACTAAGGAGATTAAAGCGCCGCTTTAAAACTCCATGACGATTCTTTCAAATAAACCTAAACATACATCGGGAAATAATCACAAAGAAAACGTAGTACTCAATCTAACTTAGCAGATAAGTAATATAAGCGGGTACGTAGACACATTTACGTGACGCGCATTTGGGTTCGAACAAAGGATACGTGAATGGAGTTAACGCGAGATTGTTACTCACATCTTGCTTGTACTTGAGTGTTCCATTATGATACTATGGCGCAATTATGTTAATAACGTATTATGAAATATTCCATCAATGCTCCGAGCATAATGACGGTAAGTGAAATTAAATGGAATCTTTACGACGTCGTCTTGCAGCTCGGTTCTATGCACGATGGTTCCTAAATGACATTACATCTAACTCTCATGAGACCCTGGTACCTACACATTTAATGCCTGTTAATGTATTTTCTGTTATCTGCAGAAACTGTCGTACAGTTTTTAATGTATAATAATAGTAACAGTGAATAAAATAAATATGTAAGTACACTATAGGTAGCAAGGACTGGTGATCTCCATACAATTGAAACCTCGATGCGAAACATCTAGATGATAGATATCATAGTCTCCAAGCTATATAAAAAAATCTTATAAATGCAGAGTGTATAACACTACTGCATTTATGAGAGGTAGGGCACAGCGATGACCATCACGCTTGAATCTGTAGCAGCCCAACTGGGGAAGTACCTCCTCCTTACAGAAGACCGCAGGCATAATAGCACTGCTACCTTTCAGGTATGTAGTGCTGTGTTCCTGATGGTGAGTAAGGTTCCCAGAGCTCCAACCCACTTATAGGTCGGCAACACGCTTGTGACTCCCTTGGTGTTGCGAGTGCCCATGGGCGACGGTAATTGCTTACCATCAGGTAATCCGTCTGCTCGTTTGCCACCTTTGTCATAAAAAAAAAAAGTCCGACGACGTGCACTTAACAAGGGTTAGGACTCCATCCCAAAGGTCGGACAGTGTTACAAACATGTTTTAATGATAGTTTTATGGACAGACAATTAACTTTAAGTAGCACCAATATTAAAGGTCCAAGGGCGGACAATACATTGTATCTTAGGAAATTTATGATAAACGTATAGTTTACATACTTGCTTGTTTGGTTTTTTTTTCCTTACAATGTTAAGTAGGAGTACGCCACATAACGTTATACGACTTCTATACTTGTAGGTATTAGGCATTGCTACAAGGCACTATTATTTTCAGTTTAATTTGTATCAAATCTATTTAAAAGATTAACATTGATAGAGCCCATCTGTTTGACACATAAAACAATATTCAAAGAGAAAGATTATATACCTATGTATACTGTGTGTAAATCTAATACGGGCGCAGAATTAAACCAGACATAAGATTCACCAGTATAATCACTAACCAAAAGGTTTTTCTTTAATTATACCTATTATACAGGTGTAAATAATTTTTGAAAAAATTCTGAGCAGTAATGTACTGCGAATATTACGCGATATGAGCTTTTGAAAGTAACTGTCAACGAGTGTTTAACTCGAGTATGTTGCATTACATTGCGGGCTGAATAATTTTTATATGGATAAAAAAATTATTGTAATTCAAAGCAAAAATTATCTAATTATATTTATTATGTCCTATTCTACCCTCCGTTAAGAGATTCGCCGCATTCATTGTATATGTATATACCTATGTATGTCACTCCCGTATTGGCTTACACAGCCACGGAAAACGTTGTCGCCCTATCTGACACTGCTTGTATAGTCTGTAATAGACTCGGAGGCCAATGATGATGATGATGTATATACCTATGTATATAATCTTTATCTTTGAATATTGTTGGACTTAACATCATTACATCATACAATCGTACGTCGAAATATCTAAGTATTTAAATCAATAAATATAAGTATGCGTGTCATAATTTAGATGTTATTTGTCGGTGTAATAACAATTTACTAAACTCTCTGGCTGTGGAATCAACTCCCTGCCGATTTTTCCCCTAGGGACTACAGTATGAGGTTCTTCAAAAAAGGAGTGTGTAAGTTCTTAAAGGGTAGGGCAACGCGCATGTGAATCCTCTGGATTTGTAGGCATCGATAGGCTACGGTAACTGTTTACCAGCAGGCAGTTATCACTTTTGTCAATTCCAATAGGTTATGTAAATATATCTAATTTAAAATACTTCTATTTATTTTCTAACCTAGAGACTGTCTGTGAAACTAAACCATAGAAAACTCCTAGGAACACCGTCTATATTATGTTATTTTGAAAGATATATAACATATTTTGAAGCAACATTTTGATGAAATCTTTGTAAAAATTTAAAAATATTGTTACGAGTTTTTAACGACTTGTCACGGGCATCGAAGCTGACTGACACTTTTAGATAACAGTTTTATAAAAAAAACTACGTACGCCGTATAAGTTTAAGAGCAAATATTTTTATATATTACTTAGGTATTTCTAAGCTTAAGGTTTAAAAGGTTTTATACTTTAAGCCTCAGTACATTACGCTAAAAACCTGCTTAAGACTTTATTTGCATCGATCCAGGCAGCATGTGTAAAGATAAGATGCTTTTAGGGCACATTGTTGCCTCTACTTTGTGTTAGTTAAACCTCTGGTAATATTGTAAGTAAAGCCTTAAGTATTTTATATCTCATGAAGTTTATCATATTATGTGTATTCGGTTAGATATAAAACTTTTTTATACTTGAGCTGTTTTTATTTTTGAAAACATTTTTTTACGTAGGTAGTTTAGAACAGACGATCCATCTTTTATAAAATCCTATAATCGATAAATAACGTGTTGAATTTTAAGCTATATGCTACGGTTCACAAACTATCGATATATTTAACACAAAAGTATCGTGAGATTAAACCATATCAATTGTAATTATAGACGCGGGTAACTCACGTTTTATAAGTCGAATATTACAATCTTCGTCGGTCAGCCAACGTGAAACATGTCGAACAATATTCGACTGATAAAACGTGAGTTACTCGCTTCTAGAAAATTAATAAACTTTATTTAGTTTATAATACCGCGATTTAGATTAAAATATAATCTAACTGTAAGTATTCACAATTTTACGGTGACATTATAGTTAGGTACACTAGATTATACGTTTAAATTGAAATGCTTCGTGTACTTTGGTACATAATAAACTTAGTCAACTGGCTAAGTATCTTTTTAGCACTTGTCATTGATTTAATAACAATTGTTTGTATCTTGGTCAGTTATAATCATTATATATTATAATAATTATTCTACTATTCTAATCTCTTTTTGCATATATTGCGTGCATTGAAAACACAACGTTTATGTACAAGTTAATAAAAATAGTTAATGCTCCAAAGAATATTATTTATTCAGTATTCTTCAGGGTATTCTACTTTTCCTGCTTCCGACCACTGGATATTGTTAAAACAGTGAAAAAAGGCAAACGTGAGCAAAATATAAAAAAAAAGTTTTGAATGAAGTTTAAGAAACTTTTATACTTGTACCAAATTTTGCATTCCGTTTTAACGGGTAGTGTTTTGTAGTTGATATTAAAACTAGCAATAACATTTGCCCCGGTGTCCATATGCCGATTTTTGTATATATGATATGCATAAGAGAGGTCGAAAATAATCGATTACAAAAACTACTTAAAACTTCTTCCATCGCTATTCAACGTGGCAAAGAAGTGCTACTGAGAACATCAAATTATTTTTTATGGTATATTTTAATTTGCTTTGATTTTTTGTGGTAGAAACGGCGCCAACAAGATTAAATCTACTTGATAAATTTCCACGGGTTCCGCTTTGTTCGGGTGACCCAATTGCTTAAGGCGTCAGCCGCGATAGCTGGAGTTGCGGGTTCATAACCCATCTCGACCGCCGCAGGTCAAATTTTCAATCGGCAAATAAATGTGAAGTTATATTTTGATTAGTTATGACTGTTCATAAACAATATTGATTCGCATCTAAAACAATATTGATTAATGTTCATATGATGATTGGACATTGGTGTGAATTAGCCCAATTAGGGGGGTGTACTAAATACTAATACACTATACTAATAAAAACGTACATGAGACCCATGTGATTGAGGCAAACATCAGTTAGTTAGTATCCGTGATGAATTGATGATGGATCTAAAAATTACGAAGAAAATATAAAAAAATATATATATAAAAAAAAATCTGCCATTTTGATTTATAACAAGAATTAGAGTTGCAAATAAAATTTTGCGCACAGGCATACTCATTACCGCCATCTATCGTATTACACCGCAGGGTTTTCCCTGACACCGACAACAGGTGTATACACTGTGTTTTGAGGCAACGGCATTTTATATAGGCATTGGTGGTCCGAGTGTTTTAGGATCATCGTTTTGTAGTTTTATTACTAAAAGGAATCAATAATTTATAAGTACATACATTATGTACCTACTAAATATTTGTACAGTTTCTTACGACATTCATTTCGACCACCGTGTCTTTTATATGTCATTGATATATAGCTACATATATATCAATGACATATAAAATTGAATAGGTAACTATAAATTCAAATTTGAAGTAAGGTTTATGAAATAGTTACATATTCTGTAATTAATTACTAATTTTGTTCTCATCTGGTTCCTTTTTAGTATCTCAAGAGTGCGTAACTTTAAAATTAAGAAAATATATACCAGTTTGGAGCCTCTCATAATTCAGTTCGAGATGAGGAAATCCAAGGCAAATCCATTATAAAAATCGCGATCGTTTATCAAACTGGGTTTTTGGAAGACTAAGACGTAAATAAACGAGTGAAATATATGCCCGGCAAGAGGTGTTCGCAGTCACTTACCAAGTTCAGGTAGACATCAATAGAAAAACCAGCGTCAATTATCTCTCTTACTTTATATTGTAATGCCCTCATTTTATACTGGTTTTTCTGCACTTACTTACAAGAACTCTGTAACTAAAGGGAATTGGTGGCAAGTTGCTTAGGACCGGCCCGAGTGTCGTGGTCTGTTGAGCAGAAGATAATGCTGCGCTGTATTTTATGCGAACATAGTATAATGGGAGGTCGAGCTTTAAGAGGTTACCAACTTTTTCGTATTATAATAATTCTAGGTTGGTATTTTTTTCATATTTTTTATACCATGATATTGATTTGATCTATTAAAACAAGTCTAAGCACAACCTTGAAACAACTGATTTATATTTTTATTTGGTATAGGTAGACAACATTTTGACATTGTGAGTGCCTTTTCACCTTTGTTATATATTATTATAGTAGTAATCTATTTGAAATCTTATTATAATGTAATATTTAGGTACCTTCAAAAAACCTAGCAACCAGTCATCACGCTCTAAAATGAGATTTCTGTCCGAGAAAATCTAAATTGAATTATATTACCTTCTGAAATGATAAACTAAATATTCTTATTCTGAATTTAGAACATATCTTTAAAAAATTATCACTATGTACAAATATTTATCATGTTGACTATAAATAAATATCAAATTACCAAAATTGCGTCTAATTATTTTGTTTCGTATGTGCATACCAGAAGGTAGTCACAAAAGTAGGTACTTTTAGACAGAAGCCTAAAAGTACCTACTTTTGTTTATATAGTCCTATCCCCTCTTTACTAAAATAAACATAAATAAAATACACCAGCAAAGAAAGAGATATCACTTTGTCCCAGCCTTCTGACCTGTCAAGTCGTGGGTCGTTAGGATCTTTTGAGTGTGTACGCATGGCTGTCTTGATTTCACAGAATAATTGTATGAGTATCCAAGCAAATGTTTTTGCTGAATACCTTGTTGGATATCATGTACTTAAGTACTTGGCCGTAGCTTGACCTTTCGGGCTTATTCAGTGAGGGACACATTTTCTGTATAAATATTCATCTGCATATAGTACCTATACGTCTTTAATAAGGTTTTCAAATACTGAAAGTTATTGTGAACATGGTTTATATATTATGATTTTTTACAAATTACAGGTACAGTAAGTACCTGCTTATATGGTTAAATTAGTAATTAGTTCCGAAATCATTTTGTATTTTTTTTTTCAACACATGTTGTAGTTCAAAATAATTTTCCTAGCATTTTTTTATAAATTCTATTATATAGATATTTTTCATATTATTACAACTTAGGATTCAAAAGTTAGAGGGGGCGCATTTTTTTTTATGGAACGATAATTTCCGAAAATATTTACATTATCAAAAAAACATTTTGTAAACACCTTTTCATTTTTAAATATGTAGTTTCCTATCCAACAATATATCACACGTTAGAATTGAAATTTAAAAAAATCTTTCCCCACTTTACGTGTAGGGGGGGGGGGGCTAATAAAACATTTTTTTTCCACTTTTTATTTTACCACTTCGTCGGCGTATTTGATATACATAATTGCTACCGAATTTCAGTTTCTAGTGTAACGGTCACTAAGAATATCCGCGGACGGACGGACAGACAGACATGGCGAAACTATAAGGGTTCCTAGTTGACTATAGAACATCTTTCAGCTAACCGAAATATACTTATAACTTTACAAAAGTTATAATTATTCTGAATGATAAATTATTGATATTAATAACTTTGTTTTACAATATTTTAGGGTAAGTGTTTTCCGCGGCAGAGAGGTGTATTTTTTTATGCGTCACTTGGCTGCAAAGTTTACCCACGTGCCTTGAAATACCCCACCACAATATTAGCACGAGAAGGCAAACACTAACTTTGCCCCATCCCTTTTTACAACGAAGTTTTGCTCCTTTTTTATTTGTTTATTTCATAAATAATTAAGTAGTTCCTTCTTTTATCAAATTACTTAAGATCAATATTTTTTTTACCCATATTTCAATATGTCATTATTATTTTGAAGTCCAGAAAATTTATTAACGATTTAAATTCTGCCCGTTTTAATTAAGAAAGATAATGCTTTGAATTGAAATCAATATCAGATTACACGGCCATTGTCTCATTGTACCTTTATGTCATCCATTGTTATTTTAATCGTTATATATTGAACTGCCAATAATATCGACATTATATCTACGAATGCAAGGATTGTTTATGCGCGCAACAAAATATTGAATAAAACAAATTGTTCTAATAATTCTAATCTCCTCTGACGTTATTTTAGCAAAGGTAATTGAAAAAAAAAACTGCCCAGAACATGTCGGGGCATGCTCAGTGTCGGGTTCCGTAACTCAAAAACGGTTCAACCGATTAAGTTTAAAATATTTTTTTACGTATTTATTAAGCTGTACTTACGAGTATTTGATCTTATTTATATTTTTTACTTCAGTAGCTCAAAAAGAACTTTTTTATTCTTTAATAACAAACAAATAGCAAACTTGCATTTTATTCACAAGAGTGCAAAGTAATTTCATACAAATTGTTTATTACTAATCGAGTGTTTTTGATGTCAGCTGGTTGGGTGTTGTTTTATTTGATGTTTGTGAATGATAAGTAATGGATGCAGATAATTTTGAACACATTTTAAAAGTTTTAGAGTCAGTTTTTTCCTCGCGGTAGTGAGGTGGAAATTTGTGTGTTTCACTCGGTTGCAAAGTGTGTCCCTCTCGTGCTTTGAGACTCTACCAATGCTCAAGATTCCACTTTTGGAATCTTTTGTTAGCTCGGGTCTCAATATTAGCACGAGAAGGTAAACACTAAATTTGCCCCCTTGTATAACAAATAACTATTGTGGGTTCAAAGTTAGAGGGAACAGACACATTATTTTTTACTTCCAAAGCGATTATTTCCGAAACTAATAATTTTATTAAAAAATATTTTAAGACAAACGACTATTATTCTTCCAATACCTATCTATCACCCTCACTTTTAAGGGATAAACCGACCGGGGAGTCTTCACATGTAGAGGAGGTACCTTTATTCGTTTTTATTGTATATTTTTGTGACCACTTACTACACGTGATTGATTTACATAATTGTAGGTACTTACTTTGACCACCAGTGTGGCCTAGTGGGTAGAGCCTATGAAGTCAATGGTCCTAACCACTAGCTGCCCATTGGTTCTGAGGTATTTATTTGTGTGTTGAGCACAGATATATGTTCCTGAGCCATGGATGTTTTCCATGTATCTATCTTTTATATATATTTATCGTAGGACTAGGTCAATTTGTGTAAGATTGTAATCAAATATTTATTGATTATTTATTTATTTACAGCTCTTTAAGAATAACGATAACTAACGGGCCAACCAGACAGGGAGACACGAGGAAAGTATAATGGTTCCTAGTTAACTACCGAACCCTAAAAAACAAAAAGTTCTTCTATGAAATCATAATTAGATGTGTTTTTCAATCATTGGTTTAGGGCTAAGTCAAATAAATATTTGTTTACATAGAGAGCTAATTTTTCTGAAATTCGTAGGAATTGTCTTTTATAGATAGTAATAGCCAATTTAAGAATAGTACATTTCGATACTAGTGAAACAAACATTTTTTTCAACGAGGGACTTGGAGCCCGATTGAAACGAGGGTGATAATCACCCGAGACTTAAAAAAGTTTTTACACGTGCCTTAAAAAGTGAATTTTACGCATGCGAAGCGTGCGCAAAGTGTATTTTTTACGCACTAATAGTACATTTCGATGCTAGTGCGGAAAGTATGTCATTACTTCACGAGGCCCGAGATATTTTGCCACGAGCCGAAGGCGAGTGGCGATACTTGGGCCGAGTGAAGAATGACATTTCCGCGCGTGTATCGAACGACGTTTTTTAATACAGTTGCGAAAAAACAAATAAGAAATAATTAAAAAAAAAACAACTACTCGTTCAACAACAAGTTCGATTATCGCAGTGACAATTTTTGACATTATAAAGAGGTGTCTTTTTTAGCTTAAATTCGACTAGAGTGGAATTTTTTAAGTATTACTATTAATCCATTTCCATGAAAGTTTTTAAATGTATGTATAAAATACATACATACTTGTAAATATACAATATTTTACTTAAACACTACGTTTTTTACTATTATTTGTGTATATTTATAAAAACAATATCGAATGCTACCTTTGGAAACATAACCAGTAACCAGTAGGAAAAACGCCTCTTGTTTGACAGGCGTTTCGGCAGCTGTTCCGTTTCATTCTAACAACTTTTTAAGAATGGTTTTTCAATATTAAAAATAAACTTGTTATAATGATGATTGATGAAGAGGTAAGTAATAAAATATGACATGTTTATGTTATTTCTTATTCTTACATTAACAGTAGGGTATTTGTTTATTAAGATGTTTAAAGGAGACTTATAGTATTAACACCCATTAGTAATCCATGAATTGGAACAAGTGTAAATAAAAAAAACTGGAAAAGTAAAAAGCACTAGTGCGCGAAATCCAACTTTCCGCACGTTAAACAGCTACGAAAAGTACCCATTTTTGAGCACCTGTATTAAAAAAATATTTATTATACTAGAGAGAAAACACGGCATTCTTGGTCAGTAGCTGTTGGCATCTAGCTAGTTTTGGCTTTTTTGTATTATATTATTCCATTTTAATATATTATGATATGACATAATATTATTCAACTGACATACTGACAAGTCTGTCGTGTGACTGAAATATATTGTAATAAAAAAAATACTTATATCTGACAACTGAAGACTTGTAGCCGTTTTCTCTTGCATTATTTCCGTATACCAAATGATTGCTCTGACCAAAAAAAAAAAAAACAAATTTCACATTTTTAATTACTTTTATTTTATGAAGTAGAAACGATTACACACAAAGAAACAAAGAAGGTTAGATATGATGCCTAAAATATGTAAAATTATATCAGTTAATATATATTTGACCCTTACTTTCACAAGGTTAAGACTACCAAGATACTGCCACTTGTTTCAGCATTGTTTCTTTCTCGCTTTTAACCAGATATGCCAATATTACAATAATTTACTTAAAATAATATATTACATTATTCTACCTATTATCACCATTATGGCATGACTTGTGGTTTGAATGGGTTCCATTGATACTATTTGTGAAGATATTGAGATGGCCGCCGCGCATCGCATTAGTGTCACCTAATTAAATAATCTACAAAAAAACTTAGGTGCCGAAAATGGGTACCTACCGGTAATTTCGCCTTTATTCTGAGTTACAGGCGCTTAAAATCTAGCAAAACTCACTTCATGGAAACTTGGACTATTTCAAACTAATTAAGCAGCTGGTGTAAAATTCGTTGTTCTTAATTCAAAGTGAAGACCTGAAACAACTGTAGGTTCTTAATTGCCCTCTCGAATTCTATCCTTATTACAAATTAAGGCTAGAGACGACACACGAGACTTTGACTAAGTTTTAAATATCCAATTTAACCTGTATAAGAAACAAATCTTGCAAGTATTTTGAATGGTATTAAATGATGGATAATTAATTATCCATACTTATATTGAATAAGAAATTGCATAAGTGTGAATGTCTATTTGTTTATTATTATTTCTTCACACTTAAACCACTTATATAGATAATTTGAGTGACGGGGATAGACATGAATAGGATAGTTCTTATATCCTAAAAATATATTTATCTAATTAATCTACATAATGTTGTTTGCCTCCTTTTCTTTTTATTTTATTGTTCCTTTGTGTGATATTATTCTACTTCTGAGATGTGCAATAAAGTATTTATTTATTTATTCATGCAAATAAATAAATAATATGTAGACCACAAATAAATTGTTTGATACGAATTTTATTTCTTGGAAAATTTGTCCTAATTTTCTTTTACACACCCTCTTGGAAGATATATTTTAAATTTATATAAACCGAAATAAATAATCAAGTAGGCAATAAAAATTCGATTATAATTAAATATGTACTTTATTCCTGTTTTTTTATTACCTTAGAGACTCAATAACTTAATTACTATATCCCACGTTTACATGGTATTATAATGTCATTATACTTGTTATCAACAAGTAGTGACAACTAGTACCTTCGATATTAAAATCGAAAGAAAAATAGAAAAATTACTTGCAGTCAATATTTTGCTATTTTTCTTTTGATTTAAATATGAAGATATTCACAAACAGACGTTTCTGCATAATAAAAAATCAACTAGTACCTATCTAGAATATCTGAAACACTTTTTTTATCAAGTTAAACCAGCCACGCTAAAGTCATTTATACAGAATGGACTATAAATAAATTAGAGGAGAAATAAATTGATTCCATCCTAGCTACTCACTATCGAGGACGCCTGCCTCCGGCTCTGATAAAATATGATAGATTTATTTACATAGGACTAGAAGACACTTTTCGTCGTATTATAATGGCGTCAGATAGTGTTACTTTGTAAAAAATTGCGTTGTTGTTAACATATAGTGATATATATCTATTACTCAGTAGGTACTCTAAATACTTACGAGACATCAATGTTACTGCTCTCATTAGTTATGATGTTAAGAAGCCTGATGGGGTGTAAAAATCAGCGAATGAACCAACAATAAAATGTATACAGGCTTCCAGCTGACAGTGAGTGGTAGACTTATTGCATGCAACAGTCTCAAAAACTTGGTCACGGTTCTAAAGGACAAAAATAAATAAAACAGAAAGCTATGAAATAAATTACAACTTCAGTCTTAAATATTAACATATGCTAAGTATATATACAGGGTGGCTCATTCAAATCGGTCAGTATGGGAATGTCTAAAACTATAAGACATACGAAGATTTGTTCTTAGGAGCAATGTCACCGATTTTGATGAAAAGAAAAACTGCATTCATACATTTGAAAAAAAAAAACTGTACCCAGCTCGGGAACCGAACCCGGTTGTTTAGAAAAAATAAACTTACACTTTTTCTATTTAAATAACGATTGTGAAGGTCTTAAGCTATAAATGTCTCTAAGAAACATGATGTCTAAAATGAATACTACACAAATGTGAACTACGCAGAAGGCAGAGTCACTACAGACTAGCAGGCTATTAAGTGAGCGATCATATTTAAAAAAAAAACTTAGCTGAATCCTAAGTAAGTAGACCATACACAAATACATAGATCGATAGTGAAAGCAAAAGTTGTGGATTTATTGTTTACTAGGAAATTTAATTATTTATGGCTAAGTAACCAGAGATAATTATATTTTCTTTTCCATGCGTTTATTTAATCTGTTCACACAATTATACAAGAATAAATTATAAATATGTCACGTTTTTAACATTTACAAAAGTTTGTGTATCTTGTAAGTTTCCAGACTACGTTAGACTTATCCATTGAATGTTGGACTGTCTAGTGTTATTTAGGACTTAGCCATGCGGGTTTCAAAGTATACGTATTTACAAAACGAATGTTATTCCAAATATTTTTTTTTACAAATAAGTACAGTTCATTCCTACGATAGTTATCGACCACCATAAATTCAGAAAAGAAATGCTGGAATAGCAGGCTATAAATGTATGGCTGTGAAGGCTTTTGATGGATAGGTCGTTTTACAGTAAAAATGACACGGTGTGAAAATATTATTTTTAGAGCTAGCGCGGTGTCAGTACTTTTTCGTATTGATCGTGCACTTCAAACACCCACTTTTGTTGTTTGGTTTATTTTACGTGGTCAGTGTAGTTTTTTATAAGAGTAAAAAAAAAAAACAAATAAAAAAAACAGTATTTTTATACAGAATACGTGTGTTTTCATACAAAAAATATATGTACTTTCATCGCATATTTTTGACAACATTATGAATGTAAAGGGATGTCAGTTACCTATAGTTACCTATAGTTTTGGACCCGGGTATGTCCTTAAACTATGTCCAACAATGAGAGGTAGGGCACAGCGAAGTACCATCACGCTTGAATCTAGAGCAGCCCAACTGGGGAAGTACCTCCTCCTTACAGAAGACCACAGCCATAATAGCACTGCTACCTTTCAGGTATTTAGTGTTGTGTTCCTGATGGTGAATAAGGTTCCCAGAGCTCCAACACACTTATAGGTCGGCAACGCGCTTGTGACTCCCTTGGTGTTGCGAGTGCCCATGGGCGACAGTAATTGCTTACCATCAGGCAATCCGTCTGCTCGTTTGCCACCTTTATCATAAAAAAATAAAATAAATAAATAAATAAATTCTATCATTTACCTGATTACCGTGTAATTTAGCACGCAGATGTACCTAGTATAGGGACACCAGACCAGGACTCAGGCGGGCTATGGATCGATGAAAGCATTAATTCAACCTAGTTTTTTAAAAGTCGGAGTAGCGCGCTGGTTACTATCCCGTCTGGATTATCACACTGTTCGCCTCTAATCTTCCCGTTTGTATTCAATGTAGGTATTATAATTATGTATTCGCGAACTAAACAGAAGATGGTCGAAAGTGTAGTTTGTCCAGAGAGTTAGGACTCAGAAAATCTTATTTAACCTTATTATTCCTAAATGAATAATTAAAATGCATTTAAACTAAGTATTTTTGGTGTCATTAAGTGATAAGAAAATATATTACGTTGCTCTACATGACAAGCAATCTGAATTTAGTTTTTTGCTTAGTACACTTAATTACGTTCATTTATTTTCGCCTAAGACTAAGATTAATTGAACTCCGTGCCAGACTGACGTACGAGTTTTATAGACGTCAAGTTCGAGTTGCGACCCGACGAAGTTTGGCTATCTGTTATCACTTTTCAACATTTGGAGCTGTAAATACGTCGCTCTCGTAAATCACTCTCGCGACCATAGTTTTTCGTAAGCGTTCGCAGTATTCTCGTGTGCAATCATGTTAGTTATGGACTATGGTATCGATGTTAATACGAATAACAGATATTATAGATATTAAATAAAACCTCTGCTAATGTAAAAATCGTTTTTAACAAGTTACAAAATTGAAAGTGATAAGCAGTGCTCGGACAAGTCATAGCAAGAACGGATACGGACATGGAATAAGACTATAGAGTCGAGACTTAAGAGTATTATTATCTTAAGTGGATATTATCGTAATTTAACATTTGATCTATTTAGTCGCATGTCTGTCATGGGTTTGTCAAAGTGGCAAACAATTGTGAGGTGACAACTTAAATTAATACAAATAATTATGGTGTAAATAAATACAATGCAACCTTCAGCTAAAATGAAAATGGTATTGAAAATACCTTCACACACGTATGCTGAATTTTCGGTTGCAGTAATAAATGTAATTGAAAAATATAATTAAATAATATGGTAAATAATACGATTCTATAATAAGGTTGTTCTTTTGCCATGATAAGATTGTTTTGCGAGCACTGTACCCTTACCATGAGTATATCATCGTATTATGTACAATAATACGATTCTATTATAAGGTTGTTCTTTTGCCATGTTACGATTGTTTTGCGAGCACTGTACCCTTACCATGAGTTGTGACATTGACGTTTTCTATAACGAGTATCGAGTTTACTATCTGTGCATCCCGCTTGTACTATTTTAGTGCGAACGAGATGCACAGATAGTAAACTCGATACTCGTTATGGAAAACGTCAATGTCACAACTCACGGTAAGGGTACTGGTGATACTTATACACTTAAAATAAAATCAACCGAAACCCATTAACATATACACGCATGTACTTGAGAATTTTTGAGGGGCTCACTTTGGCCGGGTGGTGTAAACAGTTGTCAAGGTGTCCGCGGAACCTAGGTATTGGTTATAATCCTGCCTTGGCGCTGGTGGGCCTGGTGACTTACTAGTTACAATTACAACTTACAACACTAGCATATGTATATTAATGAAAATTGGATACAAGTAACTGTTAAAGTGTAAAGATGTAATTACTAACGAATAATAATACAATTTTGTACCTTTTGGCGTCGAGACCCTCGGCCCGTGGGGTCCAAGTGCCCATGCCTTTTTCAAAGATTTGGCCAGACGTCTTATCGACGGTACTGGTGACCGGAAAGCTGGCAGCTTCCTCGCTCAACGCATAAGCAGCGATACAGCGAGCAAATGCTGTCAGCGTTTACTGCACCATGCCGCGGGGGGATCCCTTATTTTAGATAGGTGTTTTAAGTTTAGTTGTTAGTTATTTATAGTTTTAGTTTTAGTATCTTGTTTTATGTAAGTTTTCTTTTATTATGATTTATGATATCAAGATTACTAACACCACCGTACGTTTCAACGTTCAAGAGATTAGGAATTGTGCTAATCGCTCACGATTTTGAGGAAGAATCGCGTGACGTAACTAGTTTCAGTATAAATAAGTTTCAGTAACTTGTTATATGGTCGGTTGGAACTTTGCCGTATTAAGTAGAAGATAAATCAAGTAGCACCCCTATTGGTTAGGCGGAGATATATTAGTATTCTCTCTTGTTTGGCCCATGCCAAGAATAACTGTTTGTTTAATGGAGCGTATGTAAAAAGCAAAATATGTTACCAATATAACTTCAGTAAAAACCCTTTTTTAGTAGGATGTTCTATATATGTATCTCGCGTTAGCCTTTCTTTTAATATTATAAACCCGTGTTTAGTTAACGGTATACTTTAAAATAAATTACATTGTTAAATCAGAACATATTAAAAATATTTGTATATTTGTGAGATATATTTATAAGATTTAACTTGTAATGTTTTTTATTACCAATAAATAATGATTACGATTATGATTAAGAAGATAGTACAGCATTCTAGCCTAAATACCTATATACATTTTACATACAATTTTACAATGACTACTTCAGTATTTACTACATTAAGTCTAAAAAGGCCGATCGACCTTTATGACTTTAATCATTTCATTTGATAAAAGATTTATGATGAAAAACATTTTTTTTTATTACACTGAAGTGAAATCTAATATCCGTTTCTTGAGCCTCGGGAAGCGATTAAAATAAGACGGAATTGGTCCAAATCTTATTGAAGATTGCAATTCTGCAATCAAACGGAGCCGGGCTTAAATCTGAGTGCCATCAAACGTTTATGAAAAAGTTAAAAGAATGTAATAATTAAACGTCAATTTTTCCGACCATTTCATTTAAACATTTGCTTTGCTTCTACTTTTCTGATTCGCACAGCTAGGGAGTGGAATTCTCTTCCAGCTGATCTTTTCCCGGAGCAATACAACCTGGGTATCTTCAAGTCGAGAGTGAATAAGCACTTGCTGGGTAAGCATGTTCCATCGTCGGCCTCATCGTCACTTACCATCAGGTGAGATTGGGGCCAAATGCTAACCTATCATTTATAAAAAAAAAAAAAAAAAAAAAAAAAACATTCATTCATTCATTTACCGATTCTTCCTAATTTTTTAAACAAACTCGGTTCATAAATAGTTCTTAAGCTGAATTTTGGAGAAGTTTAAAGTTACTTGTTATCTGCGTAGCAAACATGTGACCGCTAAAGAAAATGTTACATATATTATAGAGTTTTAAGTGAAGATATAATAAAAAATATTTACTAACTATTACGTGCTACATATCAAATCGTGGTACTCAAATTGTTTACCATAATAATAGCGACATACAAATTGTTCA
Organism: Grapholita molesta; assembly: GCA_022674325.2. Taxonomy (NCBI): domain Eukaryota; kingdom Metazoa; phylum Arthropoda; class Insecta; order Lepidoptera; family Tortricidae; genus Grapholita; species Grapholita molesta. The sequence goes on along the minus strand of CP053129.2, from coordinate 8,910,007 downwards.
ATAAAGAATGACAATTGTAATTGCAATGAACCTTTTTACAGTTAATCTTAATACCAAATTGAATACTTGAAATTTTGTATAAGATGTGGCTGATCCTGTCGGTGACCCCTTGAACAAAAGGCAAGATAGGTCACCGACAGGATCAGCTAAATCTTGAAGTGTGCTTCCATAAAAACTTATTTCAAGCCAATGAAGAAGATGTCGCAGTTTCTAAGGCCTGTAAAATGTGCCACTCCTCTACAAAGTACAGCCTCCTCTGGAGTCTACAAGCTGGAGTGTGAATGTGGCCTCTCATATGTAGGCCAGACAAAAAGAAGCATCTAAACCAGAGTAAAGGAACACATAGTTTATGTCAAGCATCATCAATCCAAGTCTGCAGTATGGGAGAATGTCACCGATAAGCCTAATCACTCAATTAACTTTGATAAGCCCCAAATCCTCACCAAGGAGAAACGATATATTCCCAGAATGTTGCGAGAGGCTATTGAAATTAAGAAGTATCGAAACTTCAACAGAGAGGATAGTTTTTCTGTACCACCAGCTTAGAATCCTGTGGTTCATTTAACAAAACAGAAGGCAAAACTATGGTGTTGGACAGTGTGAACTTGTTGTGTACTTTGTAGCTTATAATTTTTTGTATTTTAATTTCTAATAAGACCCACTGGCGTGTGCAATTATCATCTGCAAGCACCAATTTTTTTGCGAGGGAGGAAATTCTCGTGGTATACGGCCAGGCCCGTACCTAATCGCATGTCCCACTCGACTGGGAAGGAACTGGGATGGAAGTAAATTTATATTTTTCTTCAGTTTACCCGATGACTACTCGTACGTACGCTGCTCAGTTTTAGTTGTTTTATTTCTTGATTAGTCTAGTTTTGCTTTTTTATGAGAGGTAGGGCACAGCGATGACCATCATGCTTGTATCTGGGGCAGCCCAACTGGGAAAGTACCTCCTCCTTACAGAAGACCACAGCCATAATAGCACTGCTACCTTTCAGGTATGTAGTGCTGTGTTCCTGATCGTGGGTAAGGTTCCCAGAGCTACAACCCCCCTTAAAGGCCAGCAACGCGCTTGTGACTCATCTGGTGTTGAAGGTGCCTATGGGCGACAGTAATTGCTTACCACCAGGCAATCCGTCTGCTCGTTTGCCACCTATGTCATAAAAAATATATATATATATATTAAACAACTTTATAAACCTACATACATACAATATACATACTATTATTTATCTATTGGCTGTTGTCAAATGATGAAAAAAAAACAAATGTCTATCGCTTTGGCCTCGCTGCCGAGGCCCCGATAAAAGCTCGTCGTTTAATTTGATTGAAGAAATCTTTCTTTGTCGCTTAATTGGATCAACGGAGTACACAGATTGAAAAAATTGAACCAAATTGGATTTTATTTAACGTTCTGCCTGTTCTAACATTATTCTAATTGTTTTGCCTGAAGGAACAGCGATAATAGTTTCTTGTTTTGTAAGAATTTTGCAAGATAAACCAGATTTTCCTATCATTAAACGCATTATTATATTTATTATTTATACTACTACTTCTCGCGACGTTGCGCGTATCAGCACGTTTTTGTTTACATAACATTAGTACAGTAGTACAGACAAAACGAATCACGTCAAATAGCCATGAAAAAGACTATTAGTGGATCCGAAACGAAGCAAGTTTTTATATCTTTTAACTAGCTTAGTTTTATTTCTCATATAGAATAGCCAACAAACGCTAGTGTTATGAAAACTATAACGTTAGTAGCCTATGACGGCGGTTTTAGTTTCGGGAAGCTTTGTTCAGACTGTGGTGGATACTGTTCAATTTAATTTAAATGTGTAAGGACACATTAAGAACAAAGGTGTTCTTATGCCTCGTAATTAATAAATGGTTATAGTTTCAACAACAAGCAAGGGCCGAACGCGGAACGGAGTCTGTTCATAAGATATGGAAGTGGTACCATTTATATTTTTAAGGATTTTTAAGAATCGTGCACTCAAATTCAAAAATCTTTGAGGACGAGAATAGTCACACACAAAAGTTTTTCACCATTATTTTTGCACGCAATGTATAGTTTTGATGCCCAAAATTATTATTATTATGTTTTTTAAATATAATTGCGTCGTTTTTGACAGAAATTAAATAATAAAATAGGAATATGTAGTATACCGAGGTAGGACATTAGGTCATGTCACGTCACTTGTCACCACTCCCACACCTCAGACTCAGTTAACTGACCTGTAGGTTCACGTCTAAAAAAAAACAGAAAGAACAGTGAGGGTGCAAACAGTTTGCATAGACTCACAGATTTAGCACATCAAAAATCAAAAAAATCTAAATCAAAAAACATAAGAGTAGATGATGTTAAGCGAGTATTACAGGCTTCGCTAGGTCGGCCCAAAGAAATAATAGAAATGACACTCTCCGCGCTCACATCGCAGAACGGTTAGCATGGTTGCCATTTTATCACCTATCCGTCACTTTAAAACTCACATATTGGTTGAAGCATGACAGATATTGTGGTGGGTCTATATTGACTCCCATAATGTTAAACTTTCGATTTTTTTTATACATACCGATGTTCGTAATACTCGTTGGTAGCCATATTGAGATTAGTCATAACTTTAAAAGTCATAATTTTCTTTTACCCGTTATCATTAGTTATAACTATTGAATTTCATACCGTTATTGGTCATAACGTTCAATATAGTAATTGTATTGAAAGGTAGAAAGTCAAAAGGCATACTAGTTGGATCTATGGGGGTCGCAGTTCTAACCTAACCTAACCCACTTTTCTGGTAACAGTTCGTGTCTGTGGGGGTCACAGTTCTAACCTAACCTAACCCACTTTTCTGGTAACAGTTGGTGTCTGTGAGGGTCGCAGTTTTAACCTAACCCACTTTTCTGGTAACAATTCGTGTCTGTGAGGGTCGCAGTTCTAACCTAACCTAACCCACTTTTCTGGTAACAGTTCGTGTCTGTGGGGGTCGCAGTTCTAACCTAACCCAACCCACTTTTCTGGTAACAGTTTGTATCTGTAGGGGGCGCAGTTCAACCCTAACGCACTTTTCTGGTAACATTTCGTTTCTATGGGGGTCGCAGTTCTAACCTAACCTAACCCATTTTTCTGGTAACAGATCGTTTCTGTGGGGTCGCAGTTCTAACCTAACCTAACCCATTTTTCTGGTAACAGTTCGTTTCTGTAGGATTATGAATTTTGATATTATGCTGATTAGTTTTATGACTTTTATCTTATATGACGTGTAACATTATTGCATTTCATTATTATATTTATTTAGTTGTATGTCTGATAACTATTATGACTAATGATAGTTATGACTTAAAACAATATGGGTAACAATTTCTGACTTTCGAAAATCGGACTAATAAAATTATGGGAATCAAAGGGATCCCATTGTGGTAAATTCAGGTTAGCATAACGAGTCAATATTTATCTATGCAATAACATGGCAACCTCCTTTAAACAAAGCGAAACAATGGGAGAGTAGTTTCCTTTCCGAAAGAAATTATTTTCTAGTAATAAAAAAATATTGTACGTCGACAAACCAAATGACTTTAATTAAAAAATTACATTAAAAAATTGTTCAACCATGATAAAGTCTAAACGATGTTCACGCTATCCGGTAGATGGCGCTAGTAATCATGAACTACTCCAAACTGGCACGACATTAAATTACTTCGCTACAACTAGTGCAATCAGTTTCAAATATGTTCATGATTTTTCAACGTAATATCAATACGTGAAATGTTCACTTCTGAATAAAGTCTAGAATTAATAAAAACCCGTATGTGAGCGGCTCCGGTCGTTAGCGGCACCCGTTTCATGCCCGCACATACTTTGTTTTAAAATTCAATCATAACGGCCACCCATATACACAATGGGCAATTTTTACTACGAACGAGGTACAAAGGCAAAATAACAAACCCTTAAGTTTATAATTTTTCGATACGAATTTAGTATTTTTTTTTTCTCTTCTTAAGTTATTATTAAACTGTGAACTGTATGTGAGTGGTTCTAGACCGCTAGGTTGAGTTTTATTTTTGAAGTCGCTTGCCTCGATACAACGGTAAAACGCTACGCTCGTCTAACACGCATAGCGTAAACAAAGTTAAATAATATGTAGTGTGTGCAGTAAATAAACATAAAAAAATATAAATAACTATTTGCTAAAGTTGCCACAGTCGCCACGCTTTGCAGGTGATTTAATTATTATTTATCAAAAAAACTATGCTGGTCAGATTTTTTCCGATTATTATAAGTAATGATTTGCAAAAACTATATCAGATCACCCCACGGCAGCCTTATTTGTCCTATCCCTAGAGTGTTGTAAATCTTTAGCCGCAAAGAAAATGCAAACCAAGCCTGTCGTATTAAATAGCATGCGTCAAGAGCCGAACAACTGAAACTTGTCGCTAAAGCTGCCGAGGTGGAGGTTGCACACTCCGCAGCACCAGAGCTTCCTATTTTGCTAATTAAAATAATCAGATTATTTCTCTTGTAAAACATTATTTCGGTACTTAATCTGTTTATCAACATTTGTAAACATATATTTTAATAGATTTATTCAATCAATGATTCACTGGTTATTTGATGACAGCACTTTTTTTCAGATATTTCTGCAATACCGTGACCAGTGTAAACTACTACATTAAAGATTATAATACCGTTAAAAAAAATCTAAGTACAGGTAACTGCGGTGGAGGTGGTCACAAATACCTGAACATGCACTTTATCGCCTTAATAATAAAGGCGTTGTTCAGAAATTTGTGTCCACCTCCACAGCTCTGATATATCTGATGGCGACTGTATAAATAATAGTAGCCGTATTGAAAATGTAAAGGTGACTTTAGCTAGGTTAACGGAAAGTACTTACTTACGTAAGTGTACTTGACGCGAAAGGTTATTAAATAACTCAATTCCATAATGTTCCTAATGACGAAATACAAATTTAATAATACGATTTGAGTTTGCTTTTTCGTTAATGTGTTTAGTAGGTAAAGTGTTTTTGCTAATACGGCGATCCTTGAGATTTAAAAAATACTTGCTTATTTATGGACATAATGAGTAACGTTTTTTGTAAGATGATTTTAGTAATTCGGAAAACGAATACAATGTTGACATACTTGAATAATCATTCAGCAGTCATTGTTTTGCGTTAATATAATAATAATAATGAAGGCGTAGGGATGTGACGACCACATCGCCCACTGGTTTTCTCCAGTGCAATCAGTCAACGCAGGGCAGGTATGTAAAACCTAAGAGGCGAGTTGCCTATGTTTAAAGTCCAGTGAAACTTCTCAATCCTTAGCCCTTTGCACCGGTGTCACTTATTTTGGGGTCCAATCTCGCGGATAGCGAGTCACCGTCTGCCGGAAATAAAGTTGTAAACCATTTAAAATTAAGCAGGAGGCCGGATTTTTTATCCAATCCAGTAGTATCCTTTCCACCCAATAGCCTAGTACATTTTAGATTTCACTAAAACTCAATAGTCCTTACACCATAGTGGGTGCACTCTCTGTGCTCTTCCCACGACTCGGACAGGAGCACCATCCGCTTAGTGTACCCCTTACATATCATTAAAGTGTCGCAAGGGCATTGGCTCGATCCAGCTCCGCATGCGCCTTCCAAATGTCGGGAAAGACATACAAATAAATAATAATGTAAGGTCGATTACACCAGAAATTATTTCTTTTCAAAATGTGCAAAATTCATATTGTACTACATGTCTGTGTAAAAAAACTTTAACAACACATCATACAATAACCTAAAATCGAATAAAAGAAAACTTCTGAATATGAACTTAAAAATTTAGTAAACACAAGGAACGTATTCGGTGGCGTAGTTCATACTTGTACTTCTATAATAATTTATGAATGAAATTTTATCCTATTTTAAAAACACTGTAACGAAGTAAAATTCTGGAATTTCAGATCGGTGCATTTGCTTAGTTTGTAGCATAATTTAGTACAAAAACATCCTAAATAAAATCATGATAAGCACCTGCAGAGTGTAAATCACTTTTATGTACGAATCCTGGAGCTTGGATAAATTTTGCAGGTCTTTTTTGAGAAATATGCGGAAAGTTAACGGTATTTACTGAGTCTCTTTTATATCCATTTAGGATTTTGTATTCACACTAATTTAGGTAGACTAACAAACATTTATTTTACACAAGGTAAGGGGTGAATTGTAATGAGAGATGCATTTCAACATATTACAAAGAGAAAATAAGAGTATTATGTTATCCCGTGGCTTGTTTTTTTTTTACATTGCTTTTAAATATATGTATGGATAAACAAAAGGACATTCAATCTATCATGTTAAATTAACTTCTCCATCACCTTACTTCCGATTCGTACCGCGTCCCATAACAAATTGAATACGCAGGGACAATGTCCACTCAGCGCGCCCCACATTTCATTACTTTTTCAAAACTTTTAGTATTGGCTCTCGAATTCGATTCGATTCAACTGGGGAGTCGAAAAAATCCTCCTAAATAACTAAAACACCGTTGTTCCATGTTCGGTTTCTGGAAATTATCTGTGTAATACAAATGAGGTTTTTACATCGTAACCGAGGTCTTCGTCTTTCGTTCTTTGTTATTTCTTGTGCCAATGAGTCCACATCACGATTATTTATTTGTTTACGCTCGCTACGTTCAATTAGACAATTGGCGTCCACTCTAACTATTACCTAAAAAGTCACCTATGCTGTTAGCAGTTATCATACTTGTTTGTTTTGTAGAATTAGAAACAAATCAAATTTCCCTACTAAATATTTTGACTTTCTCCGGTTAATAAAAAAATAAAAAAATAGATGACATATATTCAGGCAGGATTCGAACTCGCACGTCCAGCTTTTGCGGCTGACGGTTTGTAATTGGTCAGGGCGTCATCTTTCTATCTTAATTATATATAGTTAAGATAGATATATATTATTTTTAGGTTAACGACCGGTCTGGCCTAGTGGGTAGTGACTCTGCCTATGAATCCGATGGTCCTGGGTTCAAATCCCAGTCAGGCATTTTGTGTGATAAGCAAAAATGTTTGTTCCTGAGTCACGGGTGTTTTCTATGTATTTAAGTATTTCTACGTATCTACCTAGTTATTATACAAATCGTCATCTAGTATCTACAACACAAGCCTTACTGAGCTTACCGTAAAACTAGGTTGATTTGTGTCAGATTGTCCCTAAATTATATATTTATTTATATTAGCCTCGTTTGTCTTGTCACCTCTCTCCCGCCATTAGGCACTACAAAATACGAACAGGTTATTTCGGCATCTCTTTTTTGATCTTCCTCTACCTTCACCAACTTGGAGGATCTACACGGTAACCATTTTGGCCCACTGGTCCGGGTACATTATGGCAGACGTGTCAAGCCCAATCCCATTTGAGCCCTTGATTGATCACATAATCCATTTATATAAGTATACTATTTTAGAAACGTACTAAGCTATTCATCCTATTGAATCACGTTATATAAACATATTAATAAAGGTACTTAAATAATTGAGTAACAATCAAACCAATCTTGCGAAGCACTTCATGAGCATGACTTTATAACTCAAACATCCTATTAAAATTATTTGGGTGAAAGTGCTTCAGTCCAAAATCGAAACCGATTGAAAGCCCACGCACAGGCACTTTCATAGTCTTTGAATGCCTTTGAAGCCTTTGTTATCAAGTTTACTTTTGAAATACTCACATTGATTTCTGCGTTTTTTATTGTGGTATCTTCATCATTAATGCAGTAATGCTGGCAACGTTTAGTCCGTCGGGATCCAGCCCCTAATTACGTTAGCTCGGCAGCGCCCGGCATTACGAATGCAGGCATTGACAATGTCCAAAGGTCAATTACGAAGCATGTTTGAGAGTCAGGGGAACAATTGTCAGTGTACAAATAAAATGCGCCAAAACACGGAAATCCGCTATACCGCTTGAACGCGTGATGTCCCGATGCATGTATTATTTTGATGTTGTTTGTCTTAATAATAAAATATTACAAGACATCATCATCAGACAAAAGTACCGAAGGTGATTTTTTTGCTGTAACATCATGTAATAAATTGTAAAGTTGATAGGGGGTGCAAGTGTTTGGTCGGCTTTCTGGACTTGAAGAATCCATTTTTGAATCATAAATGACAAAAATTAATAATAGTGGGTATCGATACTATACATTTTGTGCAAAAATAAAAAATGAGAAGCATTATATCGACTTTCGATTGGAATACAATTTTAAAATGACCGTGTTAAAAAAATATTAGCTAGGTTACTCATAATATGAATGTAGATTTTAGTTAATTTAAGTGTACGTCATGGTACATGTAATTAATATATCTATATATATATTGTATTTGTAAAAATAAAGTGCTATATAATAATTTCACGATTAAATAATGTACAAACATGCTTAGGAATCATAACAGTTTATTATGAGTTGAGAGTATAATATACATATATTATATACAGTTGTGGGTATGTTATTTATGTAACAAAATCGTTTCGTATGTGGATACATTAAAGTAATTTATTTACAGAAATTACAATCGTATGTTGGTAACTACAAGTACTTAACTAGTTACAGTATAAAACCTAAAAAGGCCCTTGAGGCATTGTATCAAGGATGCTGGCAGCATTTCCTCGTTGTATCGAAATTTTGATACGTTGTGCGAGGAAGCCGCCAGCTCTTCAAATACGTTTGTATTTAAATATTACTACTAAAGTTTTCATAGCATACCATATTCTAGAATAATGGTCACATATCACGTAACTCAAACACATTAACTATATGTTTACACTTCAATGACTTTGGACTGTAACACTGACGATGTCAAATAAATTTTGTCGTAGGTCGCCCATTAAAACTTTGGCTGGTTGCTTGTATGAAGGAAAACCTTTTTGGTCATATATTAAATGCTTTTGTTGGGGCTGCGAAAATGCTCACTAGTTAAAATGGGGATATCCGCAGGATTTATCATTTTCCAGTGACTTGCCTTCAGGCACGGATCGCTTTTATCTCTCACCCTTGCCACAAGCAAAAAGAATTATTCATTTTCTCTTGATTCAGTCTCAAATATGATAAGCGTGACCTTAAGGCTTTTACACAATTATTACGGTGCGTTAACGGATTATAAATTTTGTTTGTGGGTATTATTAGGGGAAAATTAGCTTTAAAACGACTTTATAGCGTGATGATGTTAGAGATACATTGCAGAATGAAATATACTGTTCAGGGAGTAATCAGTAATTATTAGGTGTAATTAAATAACGCATTACTTTTTAAATAACCAAGTCTACGTTTTCTTTTATAGTTGTAGCAGAGAGTTTACTTAATACAGAAATAAACAATAGGTTTATTTGTCGTGATGCCTACACGTTTGGTGTATTACCGTCAATATTTATTAAAGATAATCAACAACCGCGGAACTACCGGTCAGTATCTAAATGAATAAACTTGTCCTGCAATATTTATTACATAACATGATTCATTTATATACTGACCATGTCTTGTATGTCAATTATATTATTCTTAATGAGAAAAGATCTCCTTAAATTTTTTAATCATTTTTTTTAAGTCCTTCATTTTACTATACTGTTATGTATACACAAAATAACATGGAAATTGAATAAGTTCTATATTTTTCCAATGTTGACTTATTATAGTTTATAATAAATCAACATATAAACTAATCTGATTAATTACCTAGTAGTATCAAAAATTTTGGCAAAATCTTAAATCGCGAAAACGTTAACGTAAGCCCAAAATCAAAAATCATTGAATCTGCGTATAAAAAAAAATGCATTTAATTCAGACAAAATAGTCCATATTATGTTATTACAAGAACTTAAATGCTTACTGAACTTATATGCCGTAAAAAATAAATTTCATTGTTTATTCAATTATCTCATAAATCATTTTTAAAGAATTTATTAATTTTATAAATGTACTCTGAATATTATAGACGTTGAATTAGATGTATACGCCTTTTTCTGTAGTCTATTTGTGTTAATTTACAATACCAAATTAACCCTTAACCACCTACGCAAGGTCTCTCAGACCTTTGAAAACACAAGATGGTGAATAACTTATAAATAGGTACATTTTACCGACCTCCATGAACTTGTACCCACCACCTACTCAGTGCCGGCCATGCCATCGACAAAAATGTGTGTCTGTGAATTTGGTGAGCATAAATATCTTTAGTTTCTCTCAGAGACCTTGCCTAAGAGGTTACATATTATGACTTTTTGGTGTCTGAGACCTTTCCTAGGTGGTTGCGTTCATTTTGATGAGCTTGTAAAGTTTGATACATTTATAGATTTGGCTTTTTAGTGCAAAATTATTGAGAGATGGTTACAGAAAGTGTCGTATAATGAAGACAGGTTGTAGGATATCTCGGATTCAAACAGTAACATTATTAGTGTCCCTACATAACAAACCACAAAATTTGAAAGTTGTGTCATGTCATGTTTATGAAGGAACTGACCCTTCAATTAGTTAGGCGGTCTGTTTTATTTGTTTATTTATTAATTATATAAATAACTTTATTGCTCAGTTAATTGTACAAACGACGAACTTATTGCCAAAAGGCATTGACTGCCGCCAGAATAATAGCTTATTTTTTTATTACATTGTTTTATATAAAAAGTATAGGCAGTTCTTAGCCTGAAATCATTAAAATAGTAAATTTCATAAATATACCTCTACAATAATTTCTAATAAATATTTAAGACCTGTTTCCTTTAGACTTTCCTCCATAACCTGACACGTAGATGGTTATGCTACATATACAAATAGGAGGCAGGGTAGTTAAGGGTTAAATTTGTGCACAAAATATCACTCAGACAATGAAAATAAATAAACGGAAGAAACTGTTCAGATATTTAAATACGAATTGATTGGTCGCCATGTCGATACCTCCTACGTATACTGAGACAACTGACATTTTTACGATTTTCGTTTTTTTGCATTTTTGGGATCAAAATACTTATATCTACATGCTATAAAAATTTCGTAGCGAAATAACTGTTAGTTTTCGAAATAAAGTGACGTATACTGACCCAACTAACACTATTTTTTAAATTAGAACGTCGTATACTGAGCTAAGTCACTTGTACCAGTATACGCGGTACATCTAGCGGGGGAGGGCGGCGCGGGCGCGGCGCAAGTGGCAGTTGTCTCAGTATGCTCGTTCGCTATCATTGCGGGGGGAACTTGTCTCACTATGCGCGAGCGACAAACGATGCGGCATACGTCTTTTCTACCCGTTTTCTACCTACTACGTATAAAACAAAGCTTTTTATATTATGATTTTGTTATTATGATGTTGTTGTGTAGTAGTTTATTGTTTAATTAAACACAAAATACATCAAAATGAAGCAGACGAGAGGAAGAAGTCTGGTTGCACTGGCATTAAATAAACCATTTTAACGCGAAACGAGCGGTAGGCAAGTAAATTTAATTGTATATTTTTGAGAACATTAAATTAAAAAGCTAATTTGAACAACTATGGTGATATTTTCAGATTTTTTGTTAATAGTCCAGTAGTCGTGGTTTCAAATGAGAATGTTATTGATTTACTTATATCAATGCACGTGGGTTTTCAATGGTTTTTTTAGTAATTATTAATGATAAGTAATTAAATTTGATTTCATACTTTTCAGTACATTTAATTAAAACCTAATTTGAACAACTATGGAGATATTTACAGACTTTTTGTCAGTTAGTCCAGTATACGAGGTTACAAATTATTATTGAATTGCTTTTATCAATGCATGTGGATTTTCAATGGTTATGGTAACTTATTTTAGTGTCCCCGTTGCCGCTGGGAGTAGAGGAGCTACGGGAGGAAATATATTTTTTATATGTGGATCGACGAACTAAGAAAATATAACGTTAATCTACAGTGGAGTCTTCTTATAACTAAACTCGCACATAAATTAAGTTCGGCCGCTTTCATCGTTAGGAAAATATTGAGACAGCTCGATTAGTTTATCATAGTTATTTCCATAGTGTAATGTTATATGGTATTCTGGTTTGGGGCAAAGCAGCTGATATACAGACTATATTTGTATTACAAAAAAGAGCCATTCGTTTTATGTATAACTTAAAAGCAGGTGTATCTATTAGAAAGCTTATTAAAGAAATTAATATAAATTAACTGTAGCTTGCCAATATATATATGAAAATATTATGTACGTTATTAAAAACCTTCAGTTGTTTACCAAAAATTGTGACATCCATAATTATAGCACTAGAAATAAGAATAAGCTTGCTATCAGAAAAAGTCGTGTGCGTAAAGTGTATAAATCATTATTTGGGCAATGTAGGTATTCATTTATATAACAAGTTACCTGATGATGCCTTAATATTACCCTTCCCAGTACTTAGAGAATTACTTAAAAAAGTCTTTAATGTCTTAGGGTTATTACAGAGTGTGGATTATTTGACAGATAAACATGCATATGGCCCAAACCAGAACTAACTAAACTGCCTAGCAGTTAATTCAACAATTGTATGTACTGCTATATTACGTAAATGACACAGTTCACTTTCAGGTAAGAAAACATATCAAAGTTTGTCTATTTTGTATAGTCAAATTTTTTTACATTATTATTTTCACTTTTATATTTTAGTATTTTCAGTTATATCTTGTAATAAACTGTTTGATATGTTTTCTTTTCGGACTACGCATATTTATGTACTTTAAGATGTGATTTATCACTGTTTTGAAAAAATAAGTCCCGCCGTAGTTTCTTTCCGGTATCTTCTCGGGTCAGGTCATTTACTTCACTCACTATCACTTGATCCCTTTTTTTGAGTCTTGTCCTTAATGCGAATGACTTTGGCAATAATAAGAAGTTTTGTTTTTTATGAGGATTCATATTCTATTTTACCTTTTAAACTGATCTCAGTTGCTATATTTAGAGTTATTCATTTTAATTTTTATTGTTAATATTAAGAAAAAGTGTTGTTTAATAATTTTGTAGATATACTAAGCAATGAGAATGATGAATGTAAGGAAACATATAAAGTCAATGGTTAATCAGTATTACGTTGATAATAACAATGGCTCTGAGTAATTCATTATAATTATTACCTTTATAAGAAACGCAACTTTAGTATCCACTTGCTTTATTTTTAGTTTCACAAACGTAACTTGCCTAAATATCTTCATTATAATTCTTTAAACTTTCTATAATGAGCACAACATACAAAATAATGTTAATAGTATACTGGTACATAATTCATTCATTCAGGCATTTCACAGGCGTATACTGGTACAAGTGACAAATCAGGCTAAATTTAACCGATAAAATATATCCGAACTGGATTTTGGAGTTTTTTAAGATATCTAAGATTGATACGTGACTCATAGCATTTAGTTTAATAAGATTATGTCCATATTCATCAAATAATAATTTACTACGTATACTGGATCAAGTGGTAGTTATCTCAGTTTATCAAAAAATTGAACTCGTTAATTTCATGTATACTGGACTAACTACAGTTTTTTCAAAAACTACTAATAATTTTAAAATAGTAATTATGTGGATTTAAGCGAAATACATTCACCATACATATTTGAAAATTTCATGAAAATATGTCAAAGTATGAGCTAGTTATGGAACTTTGTACCTTTAAACAGCTCTGCTGTAAAATCGTGATTTTGCACTTGTCCCAGTATACGTAGGAGGTATCGATGTGATGCCGCGGGCAGAACTTGCTCTACACGGAATGCTAAGTTCAATACCATGTTAAAGGATTTTATTTACTTTTTTCATCATTACACATTTTTCGTTTTTATCCGTTTTTTTTGTGCAAAAAACTGTTCATTATCCAAATGGAACAGATATTATTTAAATGTATTTTAATGTATGTTTCGATTATGGCTCTCAGTTAAATTGTTTAATTTAACTTTATTTTACTTTATTTCAGTGAAAAGTGACATTGAGGCAGGAACTATTACATCCTACGTAATTTAGTTTATCACTGGGTTGGCATAGTTAATCGACGAATATTTGCCCGATTAATTTGTTGTACTATTTCGCTCACTTCCACGAAGGCTCCACGTCTGCTCACGAACATTTAATGCTGCATAGTGGCGACAATTTGTTCGTGACATAATCGTAATTATTTTATTATTAAACTAGACGCAATTGGCAATCATTGAACTCCTAGAAAGGAAATATAGAAAGAGACAAGTCTGTTTCAGAGTATTCATAACTTCTCATTGGAAGGTAATCTTGTAAGCACCATTTATATTGTACTCATATAGTGCAATGTAGTCATACTGTTTTACAAATCCGGTGTATGGAATGCTTCAAATAATCGTAAAAATCCTAATTTGAGCTGAAACTCAGATTTTCACTCAGCTGCTGAATTGCGTTTTCTTTTTATTCCGCCTGTGGGATTGTGATAATAGAATTCTTTATTTCAGTACCTTCTGGAGCTTGCAGGTTTTGTGTTTTGGGAAGTTTTTGTTGCAATAGAGATACAACCAATATAGTAGATTGGTTAATTAAACTATATTATGCTTATAATATTTTTGGGAATGTTCGTTTGTAGGTGCTGTGAATGACTATATCAATTGTTCCGTGTCTGTTTTTCTGTCTTTTTTTGTGTTTTGGGAAATCATTTTGGCATGTTGGCATAGTACGTGTGTTACAACATGAGATTTCCTAACCTAGATCAGCAAACTACAAATACCTATAAGCCTAAAGATTATTTTAATTACCTTTAGCTTAAACTTTCTTTATTTTAATTAATAAAAATGGAAATAATTTAGCTAGGTATACGTAACCGGAATAATGAAAAGTTTTGCAAAGTAAAAGAAAATGATTGCTACTAATTTTAACGAAAACTTTATACATTACGAAATGATTTCTGCAGTTAATCTATGTAGGTAGCTAACCAAAAAGAAAATTAAGGAATTTCATTTATGATTTGCTGGTTGTAAAAGATTCCTTGTACAGACTTAATTTATGAAAATATTGATTCGAGAATTGTTTCACAAATCTATGTTCATTTTGTCTATAAAATCAATTGTATGAACGATTTAACTACATACATTCAGCTACGTGTGGGTAAGATATAAGATAATATCTATTTAACGGAGTGAATATTACTAACACTCAAATTAATAATAATGAACTCTGAAAGACATATCTACGCGGTGTTCTCCTTTTTGTCATCTAACTTCGCGTTAATGGTTTACTTTGACAACTAACTTTTGGCTTTTCGTGTAATAACATTTCGTTTGGTATAATTACTGTAAAGCAGATTATTGAAATAACAGTTAACATTTGGAATATGTAACATTTCTGTACTTAATTATACCGATCATAATATGTAACCTTCTATGTCACTTCATGTGAGCTTTAGACCTGATAAAACTTGCCTAGACAGAAATGCAGATAGAATATCTTTCTAGTTGAAGTACCTATAATTAGATGCCTGTTTTTCATTCCTTCACAATAATTTATTTATTAATGCTATTAGGGATTTGAAGGAAAAAAGTTTATGTATTTATACTATAACTTAGTAGTAGGTGGGGTGACGAGTAAAGTGACAATACGGGTTTAGATAAACTGAGACCAATACCGATTACAACAAGCAGCCAGAGCCGACTTATATCATCACATCGAGATCAAGTATACCAAGTAAAATTTTTTTTTTTTAATATTTATATCCGTTTTTTTAATAGTGCAAGTTTAAATAAGAAGACTGTCTTTGTCAAGAAAGTCATTATTTAAGGGAGTGAAAAGAGAGTAATGAATAAATCATAAAAGGTTCCTGCGATATTGCAACTAACCTCTTTGTTTTGGGCAGCATGCAAAATTCTAAATACTTTATTCCCACTTCATCAACAGACATCATAATTATTAGAATACGAATATAACACGCGCAAATAGTAAGTTAGTTAAACACAAAATTTTTTACCTCACTACCACAAGGAAAATACTAACTCTAATACATTAAAATACACTCCAAATGATGAGACTCTAAAATTATATTCAATTTTTGTATGACATTACTTTGCTCCAGTGTGAATATAATGCAGTTTTGGTACGTTTGTACATAATACCTAAAAACCGACTTTCCGAGCGGCTAAAAATATTTTTATCACTGCCCCCGCTGTACTGTGCCGCCACTTATCGCGCATTCACGCAAACCACTTGGTGGCCAGAAAAATCTGTTAGATTGACACTAGAGGGCGAATGGGAAAATTTTATCAGTCCTTCTGGTATCAATACCATTAATTTGTTGACCCGGGTGAAGCGGGAACCGAATGTAGTGAAGTGAAACAAATACGGAGCAAATGGTTATTAAGTAAATCATGACGCAGAGGTAAAAGGATCACAAGGACCAGTAGACCTTTAAAGGCGACGTAAATATAACCAAACCAAGAAATCGAACTATATTTCCATGTTTCCGTACGTACATTTTAAGTGTAATGATATTAAACATATAAAGAAACCTACAAATATCTTTTTATTGTCTTTTACTTATATTTCAACTTTTTTCCAAGACTAAGAAAACCAAGCCATCGACAAAAGTTTTTTTATCATATTTTCCTATTAGTACTTACCCTTTAAATTATCTAATGACATACACTCATTTCTTAATTAAGTATGGTCTATAATTCTTAATGTAAATCTAAAATCTTGTGTTGTCCCTTGTCGTTTCCGGTAGGAAAATGTGACCAAAATGCTCGAGCATTAACGCGCTGGATAGCAATAAAAACCTTTGCGTTAGAAACTGGAAGTGGAGGGGCTTCTCAATTTAGTTTGTTCTTTGATGTGTTATCCCAAATTCGTTATTCATTATTTCGTGGTAAGTATTCCTTCATATATCGATATATAATCTAGTTCTTCTTTATATAAATGTATAATTATTCTCCATTTTCTACATTTAGAATCACCCTAATACCGCTTACCCTTTTTACATAAAACCCAGCCTATCACACCATCATCATGTTAAATTTTGAGTGCGCTTAAAATTTTAAACGTGTCGTACTAAAGATTACCAACAGCTTTACGAATATCACTAGTTACAAGCACTCACTCTTAATTTGCGTTAATATTCGTCAGCTTGACATAGTTTCTCCATTAACGAACCGAGCGGGTTAATTTACCTGCCATGATTGAACGTTTACTGGCCTTACAATAATCTAAGATTTATATCAATTCTTACAAGTTATATTTAAGTTGTAAATAAAATAAAAATATGTTCAAACTTATTATAACTATTAAATATTATTCAATTTTCAGCTACGGAAGTCCATTGCTGGACATAGGCCTCCCCCATGACCTGCCACAAGGAGCAATATCGGAGCATTCAGTAAATATAACCACCACGCTTGGCAATCTGACAGGCGTTTGCAGTATGTGCTTTTGAAGGAATTGTGGTTGGAGTTTATAACTAATACTCAAGTTCAATGTAATTATACATAATTATTTTATTTTCTTCTAGATGATGCCCGCGGTTACGCCCGCGTGGTTAGAGGAAAAATAACATATTAAATCTTCCCGTGGGACTGTTCGAGTTGTTTTCCCGCTGGAAAAAGTAGCCTAATGTCACTTTCCATCTTTTCAACTACCTCCACATAAAAATCACATCAATTCGTCGCTCCGTTTTGCCGTGAAAGACGAACAAACAAACAAATACACTTTCGCATTTATAATATTATAGTATGGATTTTAGAACTTTATCTGCATAGGCACCAAATGTCGATAGGTAATAAACATATCGGAATAGCAGATCCGACGGAAAATTCAAGTGAACATTTCAACACGCACATGCAGGTTATCTGGCTAGACTTCCAGTTACTTTCTTAGCAAAGTGTAATTAGTTACAATATGAATAAAATCATTTTCGAAACTAAGAACAAATCAAATTATTTTTCATGAAATATTTTGATTTAGCTGGAGATGCGGGTTCGAATCCCGTCTCGAACACCGGAGGTCCTCGTCGTTTTTTCTTAAGTATGTATGTTATCTATTTCAAAATCATTTTTATTTGTCATATTTTGTAGAAATTAATACATAACAAATTGTGGTTTTGGCGTTGTTTTAGTTAGTTTTTCGAAAATACCGCTCAAAACTCAACTATTACGTAAATATTAATGCAACTACTCTTTATCGTTTAACGATAAATTTACCATGACAACAGTTGTCAGTGTATCCTAAATTTGTCCCTTTACGTCGCGTAATAAATTTGTTTGTTTGTGCGTAATCGTATATTCAGCAAAATTGTACTTATTTTACTTAAGACATGTTGATACAGATGTAGGTATTCTTAGATATTGAAATAAGAAAAAAATCTGATTTTTGCATTCTGGTATTTACATGATTATTATTAGTTTCAGAATAAAGCAGTGTTTGATTAGGTTTTTTTTTCTTTCGGATATCGTTTATCATAGTTGTATTAGTATACTCGAAACTGTAGTGAACGCAAGGGTAAGTATATATACAAATGAAAGAGTTTTCTGATGTTTAAGTTTTTTTGCCGCTGTACTAAAGCTGCGGCTTTGATGTTTTTTAATCACAATGAATAGGAAAAGGAAAATCATTTTTATAAAGTGTCGACAAAATGGAACCAGCTTTAAATTAATTTGTGAAAGCGTTTTCAGTTTGTTTATTTAATCCCGCCAAAAATATTACTATTTTAAATTATCTTTAGGTCTGGTTGATGAAGCGGATAGATTAGTATTGATTTTTTAAATTGAGTTATTTGAGTGCTGTCGACATAACTGCTTTGCTGTTATTTACGAATATGTGTTTCCAGTGCTTTGATCCAGCAAAAATACCATAGGCGCATTGAATAAAATGTATCCGTCATGAGAACGAGTAATGTTAGGGTCCGGTGATATAAGCATTACTTTGCATTAGCAAAAAAACGGCTGATGTGACTTTCTACTTTCCTCTGAAAAAAGTTTTTGTTGAAATTTGGAAGCATAGATACAATTTTAGCCTCATCCGTATTTAGCGCCTAACTGGTGGCAGTTTAAAACTTTCCTAAATCCCGTCGAGTACTAACACCCGTAATTCACAAAGGCGATACAGTTTGTCTTCAGTTTGGACATACATAAAAATAGCCGTTGTATAAAACCAGTGCGATTTATGTGGATTGCATAATTCAGATTGCACCATACTTTCACTGTAGATTTGTTTTCAGTAAAAGATGCTGTCTTTAATAGTCGTTGCTCATAGCGATGCTAAAGAAACGTAAGCAAATATTAAGCGTTACTTATTTATAAATACGTGCAAGAATTAAGTCCAAACACGGCCACTCTACACTTTTTTATATCTGAGTTCAGTTGCCTACTGGTAAAGGCGAAATCGCCAAATATGTACTATGCTTTGTTCCACCTCATCAAATGTCACAATTCTGAATGTAAATGCTTGAGTTGTTGATAAAAACGCAAAAATCACCAAATGTGTGCCTATAAGATTTGAGGAGTTCCGTCGATTCCTCAGGATCCTATCATCACGACTCGAGCTTGACAAAGATTCATCTTAGAAATCTTCAATACTTAACGAAAATATCCAAGAGGCGAAATCGCCAAATGTGTACTATGATTTGTTGAAGAGTCCCGTTCTGGACATCATTAGCAGTTCCACCTCATCAAATGTCACAGTTCTGAATGGAAATGCATGAGTTGTTGATAAATACACAAAAATCACCATATGTGCCTTTAAGATTTGGGGAGTTTCCTCGATTCCTCGGGATCCCATCATCAGATCCCAACTTTGTGCCAACGGGACCAATTCGGAGTTATACCCTTTCGATTAAAAAAAAATATTTAAAATCGGTTCACGGGTCTCGGAGATATCGAGTAACATACATACAAAAAAAAATAGTTCGAATTGATAACCTCCTCCTTTTTTTGAAGTCGGTTAAAAAGAGCGCTGAATATGCGTTGTTGTTATTGATGCCGAGGCTAATCCTAGATACCTTGGTTCAAGTAAGCACTCCAACGGTTTGCCTCTACAGTGGCATGGGGAATATAATCCGCCAGTTACCGACATATGCGCGGTTTGCTTGGTGTAGCGAATGCACTTAACAGCCTCGTGGGTCGTTAGGCTTTTATACGTCCCGTTACGAGACCGACACGCATTTCTGTTTAGTTTTCTACTCAGATCCTTTAACTTTAACATAATTGAGAATTAAGTTACAAAAGGCAATTATGAACAACCTTATTCTTAGAATTAGATATAATATTATTAATTTTATGATGTACCAATTATAGTTTGAGACAGATATTTTGTAAGGCTAAGGTTGTTCTATGAACTCGATTTCACTGGTTTATCCATTGTCAAGTAAGTGTTAGTACTTTATGTATAGATTTAGAGATCACAATGCGTCTGTTTCTGTATTCATACTGTTTGCTAAATCTCTACATAAGTAGCCATCTGTACACTTAAAGGTTGACTTACGTTACACCGACCCGCGTCCGAGCTAAGGCCACCATCGCGACATTTTGTATGGAATGAATCACGTGACCACCGAGCCGCCCGAGCCACTCGGTCAGGGCACGGCCGGTCGTGCGACGACCGTTGCAGCTATGTAAAAAGGCTCTGCTCGGTTCCGTGAAGGGAAGGCAACGTGATGTTGACACGATGTCGACGGGCGTGGGATGATCGTCTACTCGCAACAAATGGTTGGATGGAACGACGTTCGTGTTAATGTGAATATTCAAGTGTCGGGCCGCTCGGGCCCGGGCCGCCCCGGTGGGTCAACGGAAGGCTCGGGCTCGGGAAGGCGACGTGTAGGAGACGCGGCGGTCGGTGTAACATGCTGCATGTTTAGCCTTTAAAACTATGCTACGGATTTTAAGCGGTTCAATGAATAGGTAGATATAGTTATGTAAGAAAGTTTATGTGAGCTTCAGAATTCTACAAGAACCATTAGAATTTTACGAGAGGAGTGGTTAACTTGTTATTTCTGGTATGATAATCAGACGAAACTGTTCAGATGGACACACGGACGTTAACATCAATTCCTGTTGTACAATGGAGTTATTCTCAATAGAGTAACGCGATATAAGTACCTGAAACACTGAACACTTTCTGCGATCCGATTCCTCCGAGCTATTCAGAAATTCATTATATAAACATCTTTATTATCTTTGAAAACCAAAAGTATTATGACGTATTTTAAGCCAATTTCGTATTTTATGACAGCTCCGTAGCCCCGTTATCCCCTTCAACCCTAGATTGTACCCATGCTAGCGCTAGTTTCTGCATTTTATTGTATCTTCGACATAATATTCACATCCATAAAATGTTGGACTCCTATACGAAAATTAAAATTTTAGCTTGAGTTTTAATCGGAATTGTCTGAAGCCTTGGAACTTTGTATACGAAAAACTTTACTTATGCTGAAGCGAAGTCATTTTTGGGGAAGTTTATATTACATAAGTACTTAACGTCTACACGGCATTGTATTTTGCAGTTAAATTCAAGAGGTATACTCACTAAAGACTGCCGTACACGTGTCGTTCGTTTGGAAACTATCATAATAGTCTAAGCAGGAAATATTGGATACTCATTATTGGCTAAACAAAAAAAAGTTATTTTTAAATATTTTTGTGTGGTACGCATTTGATTGTATCGTTGCCATACTCGTGAACATATCCTACAGCTTTGTGTCGCTGTCTCTCACACTTATATATAGAAGGATTTTGCTAAGCGAGAGTGAATCATTACAAAATCAGTGAACTTTACCTCAGACTGCCGCTTTTCCATTCAATAAAGCTTTTTTTTTTCATTTCAGTACAGTGTACGAATTGGTTTCTCTTGGCAACTGACACAAAAGATTTAAAAAACCAGTACTTGAATACGATGAATAAGTTATAAGCCAATATCAGTACCCATCGTTTGACCCCAACATTGCTTTAGAAATCGAAGTCATTTATTGCTCAAAATCTTGAATTACGATGGTTAGACTTCTTTTTTTATTCATGCAAAGCGACTTCGTTTGAATCTCATTATATTTGTTTTCGTAGTGTTGTAGAAAAGGAAAAAAGACTGAGACGTATCAAAATTTTTTCTCAAGATATGAACAAATCTAATAGCATGTTAAGGTCTTCTGGATATTTGTGAGGCGTATGTGGAACCATACCGAGCCAACGCGCACAGGACTTTTCAAAAATTTTATCGAATGTAAAGGGGTTATGTTATTATTATTAGTTCAGCCACCAACGTTCACTGCAGGACATAGGCCTCCCCCATAAAGCACCGAAGCACGTGGGGCTTTATTCCATAATTACCACTCTTAGCAGGCGGGTTTCAGATCGCAGTATGTTCCACTACACTAAGGACGCTGCGTTTTATTTATTTCTCATATTTTCGGGACAATCTTACACAACCTTACACAAATCGACCTAGGTCTACGATAAGCTCAGTAAGGCTTGTGTCGTAGATAAATGACATAAAGATCAAGAAGAATAGTAGGTGTATGAGTGTATAGATAGTGTATCAGATGCACTACAAGGAGGTGGTCAAAACGCATGTACTTGCTAGCGTTTAATTGATTTTAGTGATTCAAAATATTTATTTTATCCTGCTCTACACTAGCGGCGGGGAGTCGCTCCGTGAATTTACGCAGTGGTTCAGGCAGAACTGTATGCCTCTACACTCGCAAAGCTACCCTTACGTACCCTTTGTCGTGGGCCAAAAAACCGACACTGATCGGGGAATAGCGCAAAGGGCGAAAGCGAAGGCGTGAACAACCTACGCCTTCGCGCCGCGAGTGTAGAGCAGACTTTACGAAAATAATGTTCTAGTGCGTGTAGAGAAACAAAAGCGAGTTTATTTATTGTAATGGTATCAGATTTCTTTTTTTATAGAGGGTTAATTGTTGTGATTGTATTTGGCAATGATAATGGTATTACATCTTTTGTTTATTGTCTTTATTTCTAACATTTTTTTTACATAATGTGTGGCATAATTGTCTCCAAAGGCAGCTGTTTCCATTTATAGGAAGAACCTAAAAACCGAAACTCAAATTCAATAAATTACTGTTGCACATAATTTGCTTACTCTGTATCTATAAGAAATGGACAATTATTTTGGTCACTGTTTGATATTCTCTTGAATCTTACAAAAGAAGAAACAAAACTTAGGTTCTATATGATGCTCATGAATCTCGAAAACATTTTCACTTGTCTTCTCGCCCTGTAATATAATAAATATTTACGAAGTTGTTAAGCTCAGATCGTTAACCTTTTCGAGTAAAATGAACATTTGGTACTTTCGTATCTTTTTCTTGTTTTTAATGCAGTACCAGTAGGTACTAAAACAATAGAGTGAGGCATCATATATTTAAAATATGTTCGTAATAGACACCATATCCTTCTGTATGGAATATCCATATGTTTCTTTACATTACTATGTTAGTAAAAATATGATATAAATGTATAAGTTATTATTCTTTTACAGTCGTTTATTAATTTATTATTGTGACTCCCGATCCAGAAAAATACAGAGTTTAATACAAGTAATATTAGTACTGGCAAATATTAATTAGTTATAAAACAAAATAACAACGTGTAATAAGCAAGAGATGTTAATTTCACATTAATATCGTACAAAAGCTTAATACATAAATTAATAATATATTCCGACGTACCTCCACTACAGCTTATTAATGGAGCTGAAAAATGCGATACACTTTATATGTCATCATCATCATTATATCAGCCGAAGGGCGTTCGCTGCTGAATATAGGCCTCCGCGCAATTTGTGTGAATTTGAGCCTTCTTATGAGGCCCATAGTAAGAACAGTACCACCACACTTCTATTTTATACCTTTGGCGTACTCCCTTGTCGTAATACCGAATTGAACAGCTTTCGAAAGGTCATTAGAACTGGTTTACTACCCGCCTTCAGGAGTTTGGTTGTTATTCCGTCGTCACCACGGTGCCTTGTTGTTTTTGAACTATTTTATAGCCATACTAATCTCGCCCAGGCAGATGTCCGAGATGACTTCGGTTAGTGTCGGGCAGGCCGGCCCTAGGGTTTTCCGCCAGATCAACCTCGGGTCTACTAGTATCCTCTGTTCTGTGCAAACATCTGGTGATCACAGAAAACATTTTTTTTTTAGAAATATGGGTATTAGATTAATTATTGAAAATGTCATTGTATGATTATCTGAAAATTCCTTAATAAATATGTTGAGTATGCGTATTCGAGTAATTTCGAATTTAAACCTAGAAGTTAATCTGATAATTTTACTTAAAATCACTTTCATTATAATAAATTGTACATTGAATTATCTGCCACTTTAAAATTTTCGTATATAAGTGGAAAACTATACAAATAATTGATTTTAAAAGGCACCTACATTTATTCCGTACTTTGGGATTACGATTCCATGTTGTATAATAAAGACTTAATATTAATAAGTATCATCCTTGTTAATTGCCCTCATTTTTATTTATCTTTCTCCTCTTTAAAGTAAACACATACATACGTATTCCCTATAACCCCTAATTGAAAATACTAGTTTGTTTGCACGCTTATTTGCAAAGCTTATAGGGATGTAAACAGTAACAAATCCTTTGACAGTGTACCACTATATTGTCTACTACGCGAGCAGATTTCACGCTTAAGCGTTAAACGTTTGCTAGGTCATTAATAAGAGCCCGGCCGGCAAACAATAGCCCGGCCCCATTGTTGCTGGATTGTTGTGCACGAGGACTTTCCGGCACAATGCTCTACTGAGTGACTTTCACGTAGTTAATCCTCTTATTCTTGCTCTGGTTTATCGCAGCTAATTAATATGGGCAACATTTCGGCATATCGATGTTTATAAGGAGAATTGGCGCCGTGGAAACAGCAACGTTAAAACCGGGAACAAATTAAAAATTTTATTAAGTATTTTAATTTTCTTTACTTTGTATGTGAACTGAATTCATATACAAAGTAACAATACTCACCGGGTGTCTCGGGTTCATTCTGGCCTTTTATTTTAGTACTTATATCAATAATTGAAATTATTATTTAAGTATACCCTTGGTATCTGTCAATAATGAAGCAAAGAGTTTATGATTGTAAGAAGCAAATTATGACAAAATCGAAGAATACTCGTAACTATGCTTATTTAATAAAAAATAAGGGTTTAAAACAAGATTAAACTGCAGCCTGATACAATTTGCTGTATTAATGATGATTACACATTTGATGTAAACACTTACTAATTTACCAATCAAAATTTAGATTTAGAGAGAATTTGTATGTATTCCCTCTTTCCCAACAATCGAATCTAGTAAAATTACCAACAAAAATCTACTTTTACAAGGAATTCGTGTTAATTTACTTTAATTAAAGTCGATTAAATTGGAATGCCTGTCAACGCCTTATTTTCAACCGGCAACAGTATATTTTGAAAGTACTTCCTTTTCATTCACAGGTATGGAAAGCTGGTCCTGGCATATGGTAGATGACAATGTGACCACCAAGAGCATTCTAGTTCGTTTACGAGCTTTAAAGTCAAAATTACAGACCACCAAAATTTCAAGTTAATCACGACTCCAATTAAGCTAACCAGAATAATATTTATGGTTTTATATTAGGATTCAGGTGTGTTGAAAAGTTTGTTTTACCAATAATTAGCCGATTTTATGATAGCAAAAACTTAATAGAATCGTCTTCATGATGCTCTGACATATTTAGTCTTCAGGTTTTTGTATTTTTTTTAAGTTTCGTTTCAAACCTGCTCTTCTGACCTCCAGTTATGA
Source organism: Grapholita molesta (assembly GCA_022674325.2). Taxonomy (NCBI): domain Eukaryota; kingdom Metazoa; phylum Arthropoda; class Insecta; order Lepidoptera; family Tortricidae; genus Grapholita; species Grapholita molesta. The sequence goes on along the minus strand of CP053129.2, from coordinate 8,884,234 downwards.
ATAACTGCCAGACGACTATAACAATCTAACTGTAAAGTTTCTAATACCCGCATTAACTTAGAGGCACATATTTCCCTTATCTAGCGGGACTACCTCTCCGTTAATAACGTACTTTGTGGATTCTTCATATGTAGTTTACACATTGTTTGAGTACTCATTAAGCAAAGATTCCATTTCCAGATATTAATTAGTCGAAGAGTTCTTAAGTCCTAGTACCAGGAGAAAGAAACCAGCATGATGAGATGCCCGATTATTTACGATGATTTTATGTGATGTTTATACTAGTGTATAATAAATTGACATATGGGATTTGAAAATGAATACACCATCAGACTGCACAAATGGCTTAAAAGTAAATGGGTTTATTCTTTTAATAGTTATTTTAAGGACACTATTTAGATTTGTTAATTGATTATTGACTTTCCGGCACAATGCTCTACTGAGTGACTTTCACGTAGTTAATCCTCTTATTCTTGCTCTGGTTTATCGCTGCTAATTAATATGAGCAACATTTCAGCATATTGATGTTTATAAGGAGTAGTGGCGCCGTAGAAATAGCAACGTTAAAACCGGGAACAAATTAATAATGTTATTAAATATTATAATTTTCTTTAGTTTGTAACTATACCCACCGGGTGTCTGGGGTTAATTTTGACCTTTTATTTTGGTACTTATACCTATCAATAATTGAAATTATTATTCAAGTATACCCTTGGTATCTGTCAATAATGAAGCAATAAGTTTATAATTGTAATAACGCAAATTATGACAAAATACAATACAATGTAATATTCTAACTTCACGTAACATTCATGAGTTTCATGACATAATGAAACATATTTGTATATTTTGATTTTATTTAAAAAATGTCATATAGTACGTTGATTTTAAATATGAATGCCGGATGATGATGATGTTAATTACGATTTTTAAGTAAATATAACATTTGATTTGATTTCATCGTCTGGCAAACCAAACTAGTCATTACTGTCATGGTCATTAGCATTAGAAGAAACTTTACTCGGTCCTTGTGGTATATAGTTCTAAAGTAAGTATAAAACAATATGATTATCTATACATATATGCTAAAAGAGAGAAAGTTTTTTGTCGGAAATATAACTGCCAGTCTCAAATAGTGTTGCAATATCTTAATACTCTGTCCAAATAATGCATCACGTAGGCTCAAGGACCGGTTCCTTTAACCACCTTTCAATATACCTATACGTCAATACTGCCACAAACTAATCTCTAATAAAAATAAACTTCGATGATACTGCGTTATATGACCCGCTTTGAAATTGCCATCAGCCGCATGGGACTCTACTAGTTCACGCCGCAGTGATATACGTAGTACATAGCTTCGCGTCTAACTGGAACAAGGCTCAAGCAAGTTTGTTCCTTGTTCGTGACTGAACACGTTTTAAAATTTCATGAGATGAATATATATCATCGTGAGATGAATGCGCAGTTCATGTCACAGCATATAAAATGCGTTTCAAAGTATTAATTTTAAGTACTTTCCTTAGTATGTGAAAAAAGGAGTTGATACTTCTGGGACCGATATTCTATTTTAATTTATAATTAAAATGACAACATAATACATTTTGATTCGGTCATTGAATGCCACTGAAGTCTTTGACTTAAGAATTTACTTATATTTTTTTTTTTTTTATGACATAGCCTGGTGGTAAGCAATTACCGTCGCCCATGGGCACCCGCAACACCAGGGGAGTCACAAGCGCGTTACCGGCCTTTAAGGGGGGTTGGAGCTCTGGGAACCTTACTCACCATCAGGAACACAACACTACAGACCTGAAAGGTAGCAGTGCTATTATGGCTGTGGTCTTCTGTAAGGAGGAGGTATTTCCCCAGTTGGGCTGCTCCAGATTCAAGCGTGATGGTCATCGCTGTGCCCTACCTCTCATTGATGGACGTAGTTTAAGGACATACCCGGGTCCAAAAAAGCGCTCGAGATTATCGCGACTAATTCAAAAAGACTTTTTTTATTTACATATATTGTACGCAATGTACAAAAATAAAGAGAGACTAGAAACAGATCTATCCTGGATGTATCCTGGAAAACTAAAAATCTGCTACGAGATGCTAAGAAATTCTCATTTGCGCATCTGTAAGTAAGCGTGAAGATCTTGCCAGTCATTCTGCGTACTTTTTCATTACGCATCACTATTCTGGAAACAATGGCGCCGCCCTCGAGAGATCCCTTGTTTTTCGACGACGTGCCACGCGATTGCTGTGAAAATATCAGCAGGCTTGCCACGCTATACCGCTATTTACTTTCAAATACATTAAGTAAGGTTCATTTTTTTATGACATAGGCGGCAAACGAACAGACGGATTGCCTGATGGTAAGCAATTACCGTCGCCCATGGGCACCCGCAACACCAGGGGAGTCACAAGCGCGTTGCCGGCCTTTAAGGGGGGGTTGGAGCTCTGGGAACCTTACTCACCATCAGGAACACAACACTACATACCTGAAAGGTAGCAATGCTATTATGGCTGTGGTCTTCTGTAAGGAGGAGGTACTTCTCCAGTTGGGCTGCCCCAGATTCAAGCGTGATGGTCATCGCTGTGCCCTACCTCTCATTGTTGGACGTAGTTTAAGGACATACCCGGGTCCAAAATTAATTGCACACCTTTCAATCCTTATGTTTGACGACAGATTTGGCCTAGTGGGTAGTGACCCTGCCTATGAAGCATTATCCTGGGATATAATCCCAATAAAGCCATTTATCTGTGTGATGAGCATAGATATTTGTTCCCGAGTCATGGGTGTTTTATATATGTATTTAAGTATTTCTATATTAGGTATATATATCGTTAACTGAGTACCCACAACGCGAGCCTTCTTGAACTTACCGTGGGGCTCAGTTAATCTGTGTGAAAATGTCGTGTAATATTTATTTATTTCGTAATTAATACTTTTATGTTATGAATTTATAAATAAAAATAACAATATCGCCACAAAATAATGCACAGTATCTGATAATTGCTAGTAATAAGACAATTAATAATTATGTATGATGTATGGGTGAATACCTAGCTATGGTGAATTAAGGACCTTCAATTAGCTTTAATATATTATAATCATTTGATGCGTGCTACGATAACTTAGCAGTTGCTATTTAAGTGTGCTTTCAGGTAGCATTCACAAATTAAAATCTTCTTATTTTATTATTAGACTGAATTCTAAAATCAAGAAACGATTTCATCAGCGTTTCTCACCTGCACCCATATAAAATACGTAAGTACACGAGAGATGTCTAATTGTACGTTTCAAACTTGTTTTGAAGCAGATACGTATAGAAATAGCTAGATAAAATCTACATTACCTTTAAACTGACCAGTAAAATACGTTATATGAAATAATTAAACCTTTTTCACTTCTCATGCTCTAAAAGTATGTCATATTATGCTTGCCAAGGCGGACTAAAGTAATACATTTAGCCTCTTGGGAAAATATGTATACATATTTATGATATACAAAACGTTATAAATTGACCAACCAGAACACTTCATCTTATTAAATGCACCAATCACGACACATATCGAAGTTAATCGCAACTCTAGATTCTTTTTTGGTGCGAATACTGTTTAAAAATGTGATATCATTAAAAAAAACTTTGTATCAAGTATCGACCAATCAGACAATACCACAATATTAAAATCGACCAATGAGGAAACGCAATCAAATTGTCAAAGCATTAGGTGCTTTTTAGTTCCTACTTCACAAGCATTAAAAAAAGTTTAATTCGTTGGCAAACTCTTTGAAGCCCCAATTATACGTTGTCTATGGCATTTATTCACGGCGTAGATATATTATATCCTATCTGTATCAAAGCAGTAAAAAAATACAAAGACTGCCAAATTAAACATTTTTGACTCAGAATTCATTGCGGGTGAATAAAATTGTATTTGTTAATTGTTGAAATGTTATTTTATCTTATTTTCTCGCAATCGAAGTGAAAACTAGTATGCATAACTCGGGTCTAAACGCCATATTACCCCTCGAACAATTTTCCCTCACTTCGTTCGGGAAAATAACCATCTCGTGGTACTATGGCGTACTTTAGCCCCTTGTCAAACAATCTACTATTTCTTTCTTACGCCTACAGGGTCCATTTAATCCTCATTACTTCATTACTTCACTTTTATTAGTCATGCCAGGATAGCACTCCCAATCCCATAATTTCTCTGATTGCCACACTAGTTGCCTTTTTATTTCCTTAACAAAACAAATATGGCAAACATCTAATGTAACCCAAAGGCAACGTAATCTCGTTAACGCTGGGAGCGAAAGCCTGTCGGTGACTATCGTATAAAACGAACGAATAAGATACGAATAAAACGTACACCGCATACTGTAGTCACCACCAAATAAAAAACAATGCAAGCGCCAAGCTCTAGTCTGTGGCCGGGCATCGACGCTCTAAACTCGACATTGTAAACACTTAACTGTAGCAGGGAATGGTAAAAGGGTACCGTAGGTGAGGAGGGATTGATGACTTCGTGCGAGCGAGACATCGGCTATACACATTCATAGCACTGTCTTTTTCACACACCGATTTAACCGCTGCACCGGTGCGAAAATCACCTAACGTCGTTATTTTGTCGCAATACTGACCTATTGTAGGCGGGTGTATCACAAAGAGGCGTCGTTCGACACGTTCCCGTTACGTCAGCGTCGAAACTTGTTGAGACACGTTATTGCGGACAGGCTAGCCAACGACGCTTCAGTTTTCAAGAGCTCGTCCTTTGTTAAAGCTGATTTATTTGCAGATGTATGCTAGGAGCGTTTTTCATGATGCATGATTTAATATTATTTTCCTTACATATGAACAAGATTTTTATGAAGGTAAGCCAACCGTCAATCGTACAATTATTAAAATCGACAAATATCGATGCAACAATTTCCCCAAATCACCTTTGTTCGAAAACTAACCTCACTCCAACTACGGGTGAGGTGGAATGTCCTAAGTACCTAAAATAATAACTAAACTAAGATACCTACAGCCGGAACACTTCTTAATAATATTAAGTTTGCATAAAAATATATCGAGACTTGAATGTAAGTTTTATACCTACTCACCCCGTTTCACAGTAAGTTGTACATGCGATGTTGCACTTATATGTTTGTATTTCTATTACAAAATGTGATTCTTAATATTTAAATAAATCATAATATATCCATTAAGGTTTTGTTACATAGTTATAGTAAATATCTCAATTTTAAGAAACGGGAAACATTGTTAAGAAACTTGCAGGTATGTACTCGTACGTTTTGAATGAGTGTCAGGAGAGAAGGGCCTTTTACCCAGCGGGTGCAAGATAAAAAGAGTTATCAGTGAGATATTTTAGCTAGAAGTTTTAAACGCCGCACAAATGTGAAAGTGGACGAAAACTTATGGTGCCCGCGTCATTCTGATTAAGTCATACTTCTTACTGTTAGGGTTCGAACACTTCCAATGCCTTTTTCCTCTGTACTCTTTGAACGAAAATCAAATACACTTGCTAATTTATTGAAAGCCACTTACAAACAGATTTTTTTATAATATGTACTTGGACTCGGTTATTGTACCTAAACTGCGACCAGAAATCACCAATGGACAGGTAGCAGCGTCCCTTGAAACGGTAGACTATCCTGCGATCGCCAACCCCAAGCTGCCTCGCCAGCCACAACTAGTAAGCGTAACAGTTACGTAATACCGTAATTGCTACGCTTAGCAGTTGTGGCTATACGGTAGTTCAATGGAACTACCCATGCTCAGAGATTACTCCCTGCGGTGGTCTATGGGGAGGTCTATTCCAACAGTGGACTTCCATGGCTAATAGGAATATATCTTACATCTATACATACCGGGTGTAGCCTGTTATAGGAGCGAAAATTTTAGGGATCGCTTCTACACCACGAACGTAACAACATTTGTTCTACAACTTTAAATAATTGGGTTATTTATTACTTGTGATTTTTTCGAACAAACTAAACAGTATTTTGAATGAACCAGCATCCAATACTCTAGTTGACGTTTACTTCATAGTTTACTCAATACATTGCTTGCTTGGAAAATCTGTTTTTATTAATATTTATTAAATTATTAGTTATTTTCAAAAGTCGTAGAACAAATGTTGCTACGTTTGTGGTGTAGAAATGATGCCCAAAGTGAATGCTCCTATTACAGGCCACACCCGGTATACGCTTTGATAATTATACATACACATATATTTTTCTATAGTAATCATCACCAGATTTTCTTATGAAATTCCCGTGTTTAAATGCCATGTATTTGCACAGTTTTTACGTAGAATTTTATATGGATTTTTTGCTCTCGCATTCAATAAAAAAGCAATCAGAACATGTCTGGACTAGAATTTACCCCTGACACGACGTTTTTTAGTTCGTGCACGAAAAAAAGGATATTGTAAAAGGTCAGTTGTTTCATCCTTAACATGAATTTTGTGAGCATCAATTTAATAGCTAAGTTATTATAGCTAGGAAAAATAAAAACCGCAGTAACAGTAGAAGCAGAAAAAGAAAAGGACCTGTCCAAAATTTTGCAACATTTCTAGACATTTTTTTTCTACATCCAGGGTACAATTATGTAACTGCAAAAGGTGGGAAACCGTACAAACCCTATTTCAATCATGATTTATAATGAAACCGAGGAGAGACTTTTTATTCAATTTTCACTAATTACTTATTACATTTTTGTGACGAATATCAATTATCAGCTAAATGACGTCGAATGCTGTGTTTAATACTTAAACTAAAAAAGTTGTTGAAATAGTTACAACCAAAATATATATATTTTTTTTTTATATTCTTACACCTTTGAATACCAAGAACCCCTGTAGTGATGTAGTAAACAAGATCAAATGCGGGTACTTCGAAAAAAATATTAATATACGCGGTTAAGTATCACTTATTTGTAAAAACATTATCAAAGATGGCCCGGATCAGCGCAACAAACATTTTATTACTGATTGAAACATTTTATTGCCTTGGCTACGGCTCCGTGTAAATTTACCAAAAGTTTCGTGTACAGGAAACGAGAAAACCATATTAATAAAAATAATTATCCTTAATTTTCACCTTTTGGGATTATTTTGTCTTTAAACTACGATCACTGAAAGATAAACTTCCATTAAAGCGGTGGATCCGACTGCGATCGCCAACCCGCCTGCCAAGCGTGGTGATTATGGCTATACCCATGCTCCTTGTGGCGGTCTTTGGTGCAAGACTAATTTCAGCAGTGCACACTCATAGCTGATAGGTAGGGATAAATTTGCAGGGTCCTCTCCTACTTGTTGGTCGAAGAATTTCTGGTTTATGAATTGAGGAAAAAATACAGGGAGCACAAAAGAATACTGGGCTTTTTATAATACGACCAATTTTTCAGCTTTCAAAGAGCAATACGGTCTATTACCGTGATAACGTGTTTGGGACTAAGAAACACTTGTCTTCGTCACGTCTCGAGTCTTGGCACATCCAATTTGCCGTAAGATCCGTGACAATAGCACCTCGAACCATGAGCTCAGAGTTTAATGCCACTTGATGTGTCCATACAATAAGAAACCATATTACAATAGGGAAAGAATCTACGCCGAATCCGCGTCCCACAGTGCGAAGTAAAAGCAAAATTAATTTGGCCAATGTTCTTGATAGATGACCCTTAATGATACGACGTCGATTATTCAAATCTAATTAGATTTTTGTATGCTTTTAGAGTAAATTCAGGGTCTTGATAGAGACCCAAGTTTGCTTTTATTTTTTTTAAACAATGCAACGTGACTAACAAATTTCTTATCGCTACTTTCCTGGGTGCGGCGTCGTGGGGCCGTAGCCTATCAGATACGTCATTCTACCTACATTAATTAAAATTTTATTCATTAACTTGGATGAGTGATTCAGTATTATCCGTGAGATACCTTAAGGTGATTAATTATACTATGAATGACTTCCTTATAGTCTTATTTAAGACCCTTTAATCTTGTTGGTAGTTACTGTGCTGGTTATTTAGTGTGCTGGTTTTCTAATCAACAAGTTCATCATTTCATTATTTTAATATTAAATTTCTTTCAACATGTTACATACAAGCTAGGTAATTTCATAAAAGTCAATTTTCAGAAATCGCAAAAAACGTTTTTGGTCACAAATCCGTGAACTCTTTGGACAAGTCATACATACAAATCATAAAATATGCCTTATTCTTGTTTATGGAAATATCTTCGTCGTAAACGTGGTTCGTCGTGTTATCTTTGGAAATGGTTTTTATAAACTTTTGTGATTGAACACTATAACTTAATAGTTACATTTTCTCAGGACAGAATACCATTTTCTCAGTTATCATTACGATAAAACACTGCATTTTTTTTCATATGTTTCCCTCAAGTGTAATTATTAACACAATATTACTCACCGATGGTGGTAAAAGGAAGAATTTTTCATATAGAAATAAAATGTGCTGGAACCCCTGCCATCCTCAAGCCAACAGGTCTAGCCAGGGACAACGGAAAGCGGCCTGATGACATGACTCTCGTTCCCTGGGAGCAGGGACGACCCTTTGTTTGGGATACGTGGACACCCTTGCAACTCCCCACCTCCCAGGTACCTCGTCTAGGGCTGGAGCCGATGCTTAAGCTGCCGAACCCTTCAAACGACGCAAATACGCAGCTATTGATTGAGCCGTTTGGAGCGTCATAACTTACAGGTACTAGATGACGCTATACAGCGTGCCTTCGACTATAGAGGTGTAAATGCAAGGCTCGATTCCACCCACTTTACCTATCTAATTTTATTTTGTGACTTACTGAAAAATACTGCCAATTTAGATACCTATCTCAAAGATTAGTCGTGAAGCCAATATATCAAAAATTGCTATATTATTGTTACCTCATGGTATGAAGCCGACACTTGCTTGGTACAGGTAAATTTGACGTAACACAAAGTAGCATACTGTCAATCTTGTGTTGGACTGCGTCCATTGAAAACAACATTTAAGATTTTAAACTAACATGGTCGTTCACATCAGACGTGATAGTACCATGTATGTTAATTTGAATGAGTTTCCGATATTTCACGGCATAACGTTATTCCGTTCGTTAGAATCGGAAACTCATTCAAATTAACGTACATGGTAACTATCCCGTTTTAAGTAATAGTTGTAACACTTGTAACATAATTTAACTGGTATAAAAATAAAGAAATTAAAGACATTAAATAAAAGACCAATTTTTAAAGATGCTCAGTTTGGGGGTTAGAATTAAACCTTGCATTTAATCAAAGACGTCCTGTATGTAAAAGTATATATACGAGTAGAAAATTCAATACACAGATAACGCCCATAAACCTTAAGCCAATATTTGTGATAAACACAATTAATGTCCTAGCCTGGATTTGAACCCATGACATGCGGCTTTGTCTGATATCTTTTGGGGTACCAACTGAGGTTACAGGCTTCCTTTTAAGTCTTTAAAGAAAAAAAGATAGATTTTAAAATTATCATTAAAATATTACAAACACACAGTAAAGTTTTTAAAAATCAGTATCGTTCCATTGCCAAATCTACAACAAAAAATAAAATAAAAAATTCCTCATTGTAGCATAAACTGACATAAGTTCGAAAGTACTTTCTTCACATATTCCTCTCGGCTTTTGTTGTTTTTAGATCTTATCTAACAAACTTTAATTTTTTCAATGAAATTTCCACTTTTCAGTCTTTTTCATAGAAGCAATTTCCGTGTCACTCATATCAAATATAGGTACGCCTCTCAGCCTCTTCTAAGTTATATTATGATTTTAATTCTTTGCACTTTAAAACCATTAGAATATTTCACTTTGCTATCATTCTGGAATATATACAAATTTTTGTGTATTTATTCCATGCTGTTGACCAATGTTTCAGAATTTTTCCGGGACTTTTATTTTTTTTCAAAAAAATATGTCGTATATTTCAAATGCTCTGTATAAATTCGTATTTGGTTATGATAGCGTGCACTTGATCGGAAGCTATGTAAGTAGGACCAGATTCAAAGTATTCAATATTTATGTTTTCAATTGCATTTGACGGATCGTTAACTACTCTCACCAAAAACGCAAAAAAGACTTTAATACAGCTGATCAAAATCTCGGGGTGATTTAGCGTACGCAAAGTTCGGTTTCGCGCACTAAAGCTTTTTACTTTTCCAGGCTTTGTTCTACTATTTCTAGTTACAATTCATGACTAACCAAAAAGTTTTAATGTTAATTTACTTTAACAAGTGGCAACTAAAAAATGAAAACCTACAATTAATTCAAAAATATTACACGATATTAAATTTTTCATAACTTAATCTTCATTATCATGTAGATGTAGTGTAGGGACGCCCGGCCGGACTCAGGCCGGCTGTAGACCGCTTGTTTCAGTCATTCAGCATTTCATTTAATTATCATGTAATAAAATTTGTTTATATATTCAATTTTCAAAAATTTTCAAAGACTACAAAACCAGAGACAATATTTAAAGTTCTAGAGGTTTTTATACATTTAAAAGTATCAAAAGTATAAAAACCTCGTCGACAATTACAATACTTAATTAATTAGTTTGTTTTGTTTTATTAGTTGTTGATCTTAATCCCTTTCAAAGCTAACTTCACATATTCGTCATTAGAATAGCCCAAAGTGTATAAAAAAAATCTTGTAAACAACCATGTTTTTAGTCTTTCCATTTAAAAGTACCTTTCCTGTGAGATGCATTTTTGAAACTGTATTTAGGTTAGGTATATTTTCGTTACATGTCTCGAAATAAAATCTTTACGTCTTTGGCGGTCCATGTGCTCCAAAACGCTGTCCAAATTTCTTTTCAATCTCCTTCAGAAAACTTTTCGATAATGGATATTTTAACTTTTATTTCTTTAAAATAGCTGTGGCATTTTTCTCTCTTTCTTTTCCTATATAAACTGTGACTCGGCGTAGAACTTTAAACAGCGAGTCGTATATACCAGGTATAGGCTCTGGGTTTAGTTCTCCAAGCTATGACATGTATGTGTGAGATTATTTGAGAATAAGTATGGTTTATCTAGTACAAGTAAAAATAAATCTGTTTGTGATCTACATAAATATTCATCATTATCGTCCTAATGTTTGTTCAGACAGATCGTCACAGAATAATGGAGCCTAGGGACCATTGGGCAACCAGTTTCGTACTAATCACGGCATGCTTGCATTGTATACGACCTTTACACTAATACACTAATCAAATGTATCTTTATTAGTCTTCTTGGTTTATTGTTAATACAATACAACATTAGCTAATACAATTATACTTATACTACCTTTAAAAAAATATTCAAAAGCGATCTCCATGGTTGCACAGAGACGGAACGAGTTCTAAATTTAAAATAAATCCAAATTTAAAGTTTCAGAACTGGCCACTTACATTTAATAAAGCTTAATATAAAAATGCCCAAATTCTCTGGGTACACGTGATGTTTAATTTGGTTATGAAGACATAACCTAATAATGTTATTCACTTTCCATGTTACATCCACACAAGTGCCTACGAATGATTAGTTGGCAGTAGTTATGCGGTTTTAGATTAAGGAATAATATTAAGGGGTTCATTAAAAGGTAAAAACCTATTTCGTAATTAAAGTATGGTGTACTTCTAGTACCTTCTTTTTCTGCCGCGTGATGCCGGCTGACTAGAATAGTCGTAAGAGGCGTTAAAGGGAAAAATCCTACGGATGGGCAGCAGCGTCCGTCGAAACCCAATCTACAGCTACTGCGGTCACCAACCCGCCTGCCAAGCGTGGCGACTATGGCAACTACCCCCAAGATGATAAAATTTGTGGGAGGCCTATGTCCAGCAGTGGACTGCATACGGCTGAAATGTAATGTATGTATGTAATGTACTTCTAGTATGGTACAGTATAAGAGTGCAATAAAAATCAACGCAACTCTAAAATGCGTCTACGTTACACGCGCTGAGAATCAGCCGAACACGAGGCGAACAGAATTTGTGTAGGTTGAACCCACAGACAAACCTCGAGCACACGCGCTTAAAATATTATTTCAGAACACGTGAAACATTTATTTAAATTAATACAACACGAGATAGATACAATAAATCTTAATAAAGAGAAAAAAAAATCAATTGAAATACTTCCAATAGATCTGAAATCCCCACATTTTACTGATAAATAAATTGTAATCGCAACTGTACACAAAACTCAATATTTCACTGTCAATATAACAATCTTATTATTTCTCTTTACTTTAAAGAGTGCACATGTATTACATAAATATGTATTCTCAAGCGGAAAGTGAAAATGTCAGACTTAGACTCTCGTTTCTGATAGCTAGTCCTAAGTCTAATTTGTTCATAATGATCGTTGTAGGATAAGATAATGTCGTTCGAAGGTAATGATTTTAAGCCAACACTTGACTCCACGATCGAAGAAACCTAGAACGGCTTCACTCGTAACCGGATCGTATAGCGTAGATGCACCTTAAGAATCCAATCTCTTGATCTACATATAAAGTTCAATTGATTTCCAATCACGTCCCTGATTCAACTATGTATAAAGTCAAGTCATCTCGCACTGTTACCTTCGTCCTTCTGGTGTAAAAAGCTCACCATGAAACATCGCCTAGTTTCTAATTATTTCCACTCCACAACCGCAGTTAGTGATGTTCCGTAGATTTCACATATCAAAAACCTTTTCTATTTTAAATGGGTGCATCGACTATTACCTGTTTTTATTCTATCCCATAAACATGGGACAGTTTGGTAGTTGACCCATCATGGAACGTATATATTTGTCTTTATATTCATTAAAACGGTGGTTTGAAGACTTACCCAGGAAACCAGAAACATGGCATGGAGTGACATAATTTAGAAAACCTCGGCATAATGACCAGATAATTAATTGTCGACCCGTTTATTGGGGTCGCTTTATTTAAAATTGTCTACAAAATTGTTTTTTTTTTAAGTGCTCTCTATTCAATTCAGTCTTAATAGCTTTTTCGATTATTATAGGTAAGTGGAAAAAAGTTAAAATGGGTATATTTTAAATATGTAGCAAAACGGAAGAAAAAAAAAACATGGGATACTTTTTTCTAAAGCATGTATAAAACAAGTCAAAATAAAATTGGACTTTGAACAACCAAACAGAAAAATATGAGTAGTATCCATCCCTTATTAAAAAAAAAGTGATACACATTTCAGGTACGAACTGTAAGGGACTCTGAAGCGTGCATATCGCAAGACAGGCTGGACCTCTCACGCGCACAGTCCTGCCTCCTTACAACTTCACGTAGTTCTACCAAGTTGTGGCTAAGTATTAACATACTTACTTATGGGAATATTTCCATTAAAAGCACATCACTAAAACACAATGTATCTTAGCATACGAGTTGTAATCGCGCATGCGGGCGCAGCTGTGCCGTAGCGAGTTACGATGACTTCGCAAAACGCCGCGAATCTCTAACTTTATCTACAAACCATGTTTCTCCCGTCGAACTTTCCGCATATCGATGTTTGTGGCCTTTTTGTAGGTGGAACGCGCTTCATCTTTACACAATTTCCTGGTTAACTGAGTTGTAAAATTTTGGCTTGGATTTTCTGTGGTTTTGCATTTTGATCATAATTATAAATATATATTATTTTCTTCAAATATAAAATATTGCACTTTGACTCGATTAAAGTGTTTTATGTTGAAATCTAGTCATCAAAAAAATATTAGAATTAAAACTACGAAAGATGGGTTTCAAATTAAAAGGATTTTTTTTTATTAGATTAACGAGTACGTATGGTAAGAGTTGGTGTAAATACCAAATTGTCTATTTCTACTTTGACAGGTCCCAGGGATGACAGCTGCACCGCCATAATTAAGGATAATCAGTTCGTCGAATGTTGCAACTAAACCTAAGTCAGCTTATATTTTTCTTAAAGTTCGCGAGACCAGTCAAAAATCAATTAATATTTTGTCTTACTTACTTTTGACTGGTCTGGCCTAGTGGGTCATTCAAAATCACAGTAAGGACATTTATTTGTATGATGAGCACATCTTATGTTCCTGAGTCATGGAAATTTTCTATGTATTTATATCGTTCTCGTCATCTTCATCATATCATATGTAAGGCGTCCACTGCTGGACATAGGCCTCTCCCAATTATGACTTGTATGATTTTAGGGGTAGTTTCCATAGTGCTCAAGCTTGTATGTATTATATTCACAACACAAGCCCTCTTAAGTTTATTGGGGGGTTCAGTATTCAAAAAATAAAAAAATAATACTTTTATTTTTTCATAGGATCTTACACTGTGTCGACACTTGACACTTGTTTGACACTTGTATTAGGAAAGTATTGACTGAACTCCACAGTAAGCTACACATTGGTGTGTAATCATGTCCTGTAATATTTATTTATTTAAATACGCCACCAGGTTTGGCAATAACGAGTTACGGTGAGTCCTCAAGAGGGCGAAACACACATCTGCATCGTTAGATATCTGCGACCCATGTTACTCACGCGAAACTTCCTGAATATCGATATTTGTGACCTTTTCATAGTTAGGTAGGACGCGAACTTTATTTTCATACAATATCTTGGTAAACTGAGTGGTAAAGCCTGTATAGGCTTGACTTATTTTACTTAGGTAAATCAGAAACGATAAACTTGGCAAAGCTACGGTAAATATTTATTTCCATAAACAACATGTTAAAAAGAGCTTCTATTGAACTGCAAATAGTTGCGCAACGTATTACGTTACGGGTAGGAAGTGATGGACTCATATTAAAAAACGGTAATCCAATCTCCTTACTGGCCCTCCTCTTGTATACACTTATTTTGTTCATAATTGATTTTTGACTATTTATTAAGCTGCAACATTTTGAAATGAAGTTGAAGTCACGAGTTGTCGGAAGAATAATACAGGATTATTACTGGGACGTGGAGCATGGCATGACACATAATTCATAGGTGAAGCTAACTACGTGAATCATTAACTATTTATATCAAAAATTCCTAATATATTTTTTCAAATCAATTAATTTTAAACTAACCAAATGGTAGTGGTGTATGGGAAGCGACAAGACGACTCATTAAGTAACGTGACCTAATTGTAAGCATTTTTTTTCTACTTACTTGCCATGTGAAAAATAATTATTATTTTCGGTGATAAATAATTAATGATTCACATTGACTCGACTTGCTCCACGATTTTGTAATCAGTTTGTATAAATTATGTATTCTCGCTCAGAAGCTCTCTTTAATTAGTATGACCATAAAAGTAGGTATTACCGGGAAGGCATGCGGTTGCGATCTATCTTAAAATACCTGAATTTCTAGTTTGCTAATTAGAATATCTAAAAAAACTGTTAATTAGATTTTTCCTGACGATAAAATACATCGAATCCAGTTTAAAGTTAAAAGAGAATAAACCGTACAAAACTTTTCACCGAAAAACAAGGCCAAACAATTGTGTTACACTAGCAGTCGGGCTAACACAAACACCTGCTCTCCTGTGAAACTAATTCTATTGGCGCTTATGTTTTGTTTACAAACGTTTTAGGCACAAAATGGAAGTAAATATTTTAACTCCGATACAGATACGTAAACTTTCTTATTGTCACGTTTCAAATACAATGAATCCAAATACTTCGGGTTTCCCTTGCGTTCCTTTCTCGTCTTTCTTTTTTGGAGACAATATTTATTTTTGTATCGATTCCATATGCTGTTGTAGATATACTTAAATTTAGCTGAATATTGGTCTCGAATAATTCAACGAACTTTAACCTTTGATTCTATTACTGCATTCGTATAGCAAAAAATACCATAATTTTTATAGCAGAAATATAGAAACGTAACAAATAATATGTATCATTTATATACTATGACCTAATAAACATTAGACGAGTAGGTACACATTTATAATTTGAGCAACATCATTACAAAGATTATTACTAATTACTACTAATGGAATAATTATTAAGAAGTTTTAAAGTCTCATAGCAAAAAGCTAAATATCGTAGCAACAATCAATAATCAAATACTTTACTTTAAGCTGTACAACATTAATGACGACATGTTTACGAGAGTAATAAAGCACGTAGCTAACCCTCTGAGACTCCAAACACGCAGGACCAGAAAGGGGCGGGAATCTGCAACTTAGTATTCTATCTCATTTACCATCAAAGGCAACTTTTGCCACTGAAACGGTAGTGAAAATCACTCAAGTGTTCTCTCATCAACGGCCGGCATATAAACTTGGGCATAATCTATCACAGGGACTCGTGAAAAAGGTGCTTTTATGTGCCATGTCGTCAATCTTAGGCGACGTTTAATTCCACGGAAAGATACGCTCGCGGTCTTGACACTAAATTTGAGGCAAAAAGATATTAGGGAAGTACGTTTGGTGCTCGTATAAAGGTAAATCAGTTTTGGGTGCTTACGTGTTAGTAATAAACATTATTCTTTTTCATTTTCTAAGAGTTTCGTAGTCAACTGGAACTGGGAGTTTCGTCATACTCGTTTTTACGACCGCCTTTTTTGGTAAACATAGATAGTATACACCGGCGAACAAGTATTTTCATGTTTTATACCTTTTTAAATGTATTATACACATCCTTATTAAATAAATAAATAAATGCGTTTTATCCCCAGGAAATATCCTCTTAAATGTACAATATATTGGGATGTTTGTAAAGATGTCCGATTATTTTTTATGCAAATTAGTAATATAATAAGACTTATCATGTAACATCCTGACAATGAGATTGATTAGTAAAAAAAATAATTAAAGAAGCTAACCAAATCATTTATTACGTGCGGATAAAGTCAAGGGAAAAACTAATCAATGTTATTCACAATGTTTTGAGGGCAATTTTAATGTATATAAAAAACTTTTAAGTACCAAATAGTTTTCAGAATGCGAACAATCCTTTACTTCATTATAAATAACTAAAACGAAAAGTAAACATAAACACTCTGGTTTTCGTATGAAATGTACGTGACCACATAATACCAATAACTTGCAGTAACAGTTTAATCTGTCCGGGTGTTATTGCTTTTTGGCGTCTCCAAGTCGCTAGCATCGCGTTAGCTACCTAGATCAAACTGGTCTAGATTTTGATTATCTACACTTGGTTGAAGTGGTGTGTGATTATACATATTATTACAGATAGGGTTAGTTCAGGGTTAATTTCTTCATTAAAATACGAATTTAGAATTAGGATTTATCCCTTGATAACAGTGCGGACTGAAAAGTAAAATTAAATTCTACAGTCCACCTTACATAATTTTGGCTATATATCTGCCATTCTGATATTATTATTTTCCAATTGACGTTTTCAGAATATTGTAAGTGTTGTACGATTGTTAAATTCAAAATACGCAAGAAAACTATATAACAACTTACCTGTTAGTTGAACTAAATTCTAGTTTCGTGTTTTTGTCAATTTCTCGGAAGAGAAACATATTTTAGTTTGGGATAGCCAATTAAGCTAACCGTCAACCTGACGGATGATGGTGAACGCTACAGACGTGGTATTCGGACTTCATGAAACTTTAATTCGATTTGACCAAAGTTCCAATATATCTATACGTGTATCTTAACATTGAGACAATAAGGTGTATGTTTACATATTTTGGCAGTTTAGACGTGTAAATATTTTTGAGATTTGTAAACACGTAATCGGTAAATGCTGATTTAATAAATAAAATTATTATTATTTTTAACTAATAGGCGACGCGAGACTAGTATAATATTTCATTGTTTTTAGGTACAACTTGTAAATTTAACCAAACACTACATAATCTCTAGCATAGATTGCCAAATGTAGCAATTAGATAACTTATAGCTTAATTAATATTGACATCACTTAGAAATTGGACATTTGCATTAAGTGCGTTAGATTATTCATATAATTCAAGTAATAGTCGTAATATAATAAATAATCTGTAAAGTAGATAAATAGATATCAATGAATTTCGGCGCACGTCTCTCCTGTTTTACTGCGAGTTTGCTTGGCCGTTCCGAAGCTAACTTATTTCTTGCGCACAGTTCCCGCTTGGCTTTACCCCGGCTGCATTGACTCTTTTGACTGTGTGTTAAGAGAGTCAGTGGAGTCGTTACTGAATGTCTCCCTTAGTTCAGAACAGTGGGCTCTGGCATCTCTTCCCGTGCGGACTGGGGGTCTAGGTGTACGGAGCGCGCGGGATGTGAGCCTCCCGGCCTTCCTGTCGTCGGCGGCTGGGGTTGTGGGCCTTGTCACTCAAATTTTATCTCCAAATGGTGACGAGGTAACCATTCCTTACGCTGCGGATGCTAGGGCGGCCTGGGTGGCTCTCAACCCGCGTGCGCCTATACCGGAAAGGCCAGACCGTCAGAGATTGTGGGATGATGTGGGGGTCAAGCGGACTTTCGAGTGCCTCTTCGAGGCTGCGGCAGGCGTTGATAGGGCGAGGCTTAATGCAGTGTCGAAGCCTGAGTCTGGAGCGTGGCTGCAGGCGCTCCCCTCCCCGCACCTGGGTACCCTTCTCGACGACAACTCCTTGCGGATCGCTGTTGCTTTTCGGCTGGGCTGTGACGTTTGCGAACCCCATGCATGTATATGCGGCTCAGTAGTGGAAAGTAGCGGTCATCATGCTCTGAGTTGTTGCCGATGTGCGGGGAGGTTTCCACGGCACCACGCCCTCAACGATATCTTGCGAAGGGCGTTAGTAGCAGCGAATGTCCCGTGTGTGCTGGAGCCACCGGGCCTCAACCGGTCGGATGGCAAGAGGCCTGACGGGTTAACGCTGATTCCGTGGGAGAAGGGCCGATGTCTGGTGTGGGATGCCACGTGCGTCAGCACGTTCGCGGCTTCACACATTGGCCGTACTATGCGGTGTGCGGGAGCGGCGGCTGAGTTGGCTGCGTCGCGGAAGCGGGAAAAGTATGCAGTCCTAGCGAACTACTTGTTTGTCCCTCTCGCGGTGGAGACCACTGGGTGCTGGTGCGCCGAAGCCCTGGTTTTCATTAGGGAGGTGGGGAGGCGGCTGAGGGAGGCTGGTCACGATCCTCGCTCTGGGTCTTTCCTGTTGCAGAGGTTGTCCATTGCGGTTCAACGTGGCAACGCGGCGAGCGTAATGGGCACCTTTGCGTCTGGAGGGACGCGGAGCGTGTTTGGTGTATAAGTTTAAATAGTTTTAATTTATGTTTTATTTTATAATTAGGTTTTTTCTTAGTATTATTGTGTATTTTATCAGTGCCTTTTATCAATGAATTGATATAAATTATTTGTTGGTACGTTATACAGACTAAATAAAACAGTCGTCTTTCCCTTGCACAATATACTAGTTTTGTTTGATCTCATACTTTTATAGAATAGGAGAATACCTTAATGCTAATACTTAATTAAATATAACCAAATATTAAAAAAGAGGCAAAAATAAATGTATGTATAAGCCATATTTACCTTTCTCCTACAAAACCAAAAATCGATAGTCTGTAAAGGGTCCATTATATTTACTTCACAAACAAGTGGGTTAGTTGTTAACAAAAAATAAATATTACAAGATATCCTTACACAAATTGACTGAGCCCCACGGTAAGGTCAAGAAGGCTTGTATATGGCTACTCAGCCAACGACATATAAAATATATAAATACTTAAATACATAGAACATACCATGACTCAAGAACAAACATCTGCGCTCACCACACAAATAAATGACCTCATCGGGACGAACCCAGGACCATCGGCTTCATAGGCATGGTCACTACCCACTTGACCACACCAGTCGACAAAAATTATATAGTGTTCAACTATAATTCAACTTAGAACAACAAATAGCAGCAGTACGGGCCTCCTTAATTGTAATTATGCTTTTATGATCGTCGAAATAAATTAGATTGGAGCAAACAAATAAGAGGGGTATCAAATTTAAATTCATTTTGGTATGATTACAAAATTATTAATTAACCTCTACAAATATTTAATAGGAAAATAGTTTTACGGTTCCTCTATCTAAATTGGAATAATTCAGCGAATGTAATATTACAAACGTTTATTTGACTTGCAATGTAAGTACATATGTATGTTTGGGTGGAATCTTGTAACACAATTTTGAAGCAGATCTTTAACCGATTGAACTAAAATTCAAAACACTGTAAGTTCGGTGAAAATTATATATTACGGTACCACTGGTTTGATCTAAAGTTAGAGCCAGAAGGTAGCCATAGCAATAGTCCAACTCCTAAAATACACCAGATAAACCCATAGTGTTTAGGTTCGTTAGAATCTTCTAAAATGAGTAGTCGATGATTGTGCAAAAAAAGAAAGTCGTAAATTAAAGTTGTTGCATAAGTTATACTTCACAAAAAATATTTGACTGTTTAGGATTGTTTGTTTAATTAAAATAAAACACAAATGCTTATTTTAAACTAAGAGAACAGTTGAAATAACCTTTGGATGTACCAATCCTTTAAAACATAGTATTTGATTACAATTATATTGCCCTGACTATCACTTCGGTTCAAACCGATTCAGCTTAAAAGGGTTTAATATCCCTAGTATCGCTTTTATTTATTTGTTCAAAGGAAAGACGAAAATGGGACTCGTTAGTTAAATGTAATGTTGCCTACCTAAAAATACAATTTAGGTAAGGAAAACGATTCAATATTATAAATAAAAGCAAGTTGTAATATAAATGTGTCTTTTATTACCGTTGGAAATCAGAGGGCTTATTTTTCCCATTAAGGTTCCACATTCTTGACTTTGACTTATTAAAAGACTTTGATGGGCGTTTTTTGAAAACTTTGTGCAGTCTTATTTGAATTTCTTTATTGGTAGTTTTTATCTCTCAACAAGATTTTCCGTGAAATAAAATGTTTTACTCTTGATATAACGCCAAAGATAGCCCAGTTTTTAAGACAGCCCACATTCAAAATTATATAATTATAACCTTTCGAATTAATTAAATTGTATATACCTCTATCCGTTACAAAAAATATTGTTTGAAAGAGGTGGGATAAATATTATATTTAAATTAATAAGAGAAAACTTCATTAATAATACCTAAGGCTCTCTTCGTGGAGGACGATAGTGTAAATAATGCAGAAAAGAAGGACGCTTCTTACCTTTGAACCCTTTTCAAATCAGCTAAAGAGACTTGGTAAGATGCCATGGGGTAGAAGCGTCCCCAAATACATTAAATGCCAATTTATTTAATTCTACTTTTAAATATATAAATAAAGACGACTGTCAACCTCCATGCAACACCGCGTGCCTTGTCACTGTTGTAGGTTGCGGTAGTTACGATTATTAAAAAAAAAAACATTATTCGTACGTTTACGGCGTTTAAATCAATTAATGTTAAAAAGACTAGTGACTTCTGGAGAGTCTCTGTCCGTGCTGTCAAATCCCTTTTAGAAATAGTAGCGCTCGACTTGGTAGTTGTATTCAATAGTAGTGTCGACTATGGTGAGTTTCCAGATGTAATGAAATATAGTAAAATAAAATAACTCCTTTATTTTTATCGGGTAATACTCCTGAGACTACTAATTATACTAATTATAGGCCAATATCAGTACTACCTATATTCAGCAAACTTTTGCCAAATTGTTTTGAGACAAAGACACTATAAGCGAACCGAACGGACACTCTTAGTGCTTGAAAATGGAGGCCTTTATTCTTCGAAACGTGTCACGCGAGTGACGATATAAACTTGAGTTGAACCATGTTTATCTACACTATCTACCCTAATATTATAATGGCGAAAGTTTGTGAGTGTGTAAGTGTGTACATGTTTGTTACTTCTTCACGTCTAAACGGCTGGAGCGATTTTAATAAAATTTGGCATGGAGTTAGCTGATACCTTGGATTAACATATAAGCTATGTTTTTCCCTAATAAACCGCGGGTAAGACCGCGGGGCAACGCTAGTCATTTATAAAGTACTATAATATCTCACGACACTACATACCTAGTTAAATAACCGGTGTCTCAAAACGTTTAAAATCGGGTTACACTGACATTCGTACTTCCTTTGGCTACGCTTGTGTCTTGTACAAGAGCCGGACTTAAAGTAGTTGCCAAGGATTCAGTAAAATTCAGTACGACCTCTACATGTCACGGTGTCACAATTTATGGCCTTACTCGCGATGCAAAAGAGGTTCCAGGACACTGAAAGCCACTTTTAGCTTCAGCGAAGATTTTATAATCAAAAATTCAAAGAAAAGGTTGATTAAAGGTTGACAATATAAAGGGTTCTTTTAACTTGGAATTAGTTGTCTTTAATCAATTGTTTGTCACTTTGGGGGAGGCCTATGTCCAGCAGTAGTCGTTCTTCGGTGATATGATGATGATGATGATGAGTAATGGAAAGCAAAAAAAATATTTTTCAAAAAACAGTAACGGTTGAAACACAAGTATGGCCATGCAAACCTCCATGATTTTCCACTACAACAACACACACTTAAAGAAATATTTGTTTTCTCAAACATGCAATGAAATGTCTTCGTTACGTGCGTCATAATAGGCTTCGAAGTATCACGTTTAGGGCGGATCGACTCCAGAGGACAGGTAACGAATTTCATATAAAATTGAAGGCCTAGGCCGGAAGTAATTTTTTTAATTTTTATGTATACCTGGCGTCTGTGTTCATGAAGCCTGTTCAAACAGCTGAGTTATATTTTTTTATCATTTTAGTGACTAAATGATTAGCGGGCTAAAAAATAATCTCGCTTATTTCAGACGAAATGGTATGAAGAGATTTATTTTATTTATCATGTAATTGAATATTCATATCATCAGGTTATTACATTATTATATTTATTATTCATGCTCTCAATTTTAAAATTGTATTGGCAACACCAAACACTACTCCACGCATGCGCGTTTTTGAACGCATTTTTGACTCAACCAATCACAGGACACTTTTACTTGTTTTAATAATGGCGGAATGGAAAAGTTTCTCGGCGTATAAAACTCTGTTTATTAAGACTAAATAGTGGTAAATGGTGTGATTCAATGCTTTTGTGACTTAGATATAGTGTTACGGGTGTATAAAAATTGAATAATCTAACCGGGCCCGGTTTTATTTATCTATATTTTGTTATTGTGTACCGCCAAAGACAGACGCCGTAGCGCCATCATTTAAAAGGTAAGTGCATTCTTTTTTGGTGGTTTTTCTAAATGTTGTATATAGTAATTATAGCCAGACTATTTATGATAGTCATTAATTATTACATCGAAGGCAAAAATACTACAAAGCGGGATTGGAGGGAAAATTAAAAAACTTATGTCGTGAAGCTGTTTTGTTCAGTGGTATTTTTTTATTTATTTCATTGCATTAGTTTGAGAAAAGCACTATACATGCCTAGCCGTGAAAGGATCTTGAAGGCTTCGTATACTATCCGGCCTCCTTACAGTCGGCCGTATATACAACTCAGCCTTCAACCCCCTTTTTCCCGGCGGCTGCAGTAATGTACTATTGTGCAACTAGAGAGCCCCGAGAGAGATTTTGAGCCCCGAGTAAGCGAAAAATTCTATAATTGAATCACGAGTGTAGCGAACTAAAACGAAAGTCGCACTTTCCTCACTGTTTTTTTTTTCACAGGAAAGTAGAGTTGTTCGAGGCGCTTCTACTATCACATTTTTTCAGTTTAGACCTCACCTGTTCAAACCTAAACTGATTGATAATAAACATAATATACTCGTATATTAACTTGCGCCATTCGCGTTGGCTAACCGACATTACAATTACTATTGACAATATTGCTGAAAATGAGGGTAGTTTCTCGCCTCCCTGCCCTTAGCTGTTGCCGGCGTCGAGTGCTGTCGCGGAGAGCTCCGGCCCGCAGTCTGCGGCGGTTAGTCATCGCGAATGGCTCATGATTATGCTCCTCGTTACGCAGTCAAGCATGTCGAGCAATATTCGACTTATAAAACGTGAGTTACCCGCTTTTGTATAGTTACTATGTTAAATCTCACGGTAGTTTTGTATTTAAAATTGCTTATCTATACTCGTATACTTTATAACCACAACAAGCCCCTAATTTATTCAAGTGCAGGTTTGTATTAAGAATAAAATCCTTAATCAACATTATAAGGAAAAATCTTATGTCCTTATAGAATTATCTTACCGTATATACCTACGTGATCGTATCACGTTTGGAAAACGGCGTAGCCTGCAGGCAGGCATGACACGTGTCGATGATCTTAATATTACCTAAACCGACCCGCAAACATTGAGACTACAGAATATACAGATTAAACTTCACATAAGTCAGTCGAGAATCAATATATATTAGCAACGATTCAATACATTGAATAGTAAATGAAACGGATTATACAGAGAGTATATTTAATATTACCTCAAACAGTAACCAAACGTAGGTTTTCGTACTATGAACAGATAATGCAAGGTAATTTTAAATTAGTCTTAACCACTAAAGCGTTATTAATTTCTGAATTATTTTCGAGCAGCAATGTGTGGCGTACACTTGAAGTGATATTTGTGACGTCACGCCATTGCAAGTGAGACAAAGTAGCAATACATTGCGTGCTGCATTATCTTATAAGGAAACAAAAAGAAAATAGTTAAGAGTTGTTTTCATGGAACATCGGTTCATAACACTAATGCCTACGTCTGGTTAAAATTTGAGGTAATATTTGGTTTTTAACCTTTTTACCTTCATTTTTGACTACGAAATCCCGTCTTACTCATGACCGTGAATGTTGTAAAAGGGATTGAAACTGCATTCAGTATATCTAAATATTTCATGTAGTCTTTGTTTATACGATATTATTTGTATAATTCAATGTTTTCAGTTATATCATGTATTTTATTAAACTGTTTGATGTTTTCTTAACTACGCATAATTATCACTGTTTATCACTGTTTTGAAAAAATAAGTCCCGCTGAGTTTCTTGCTACTTACAAAATAGTAACAAGACCATAGTTACAGGAGAGCTTACTAGCTGGCAAGTGGAAGGCAAAGTTGATATTCGTATAGTCCTAGTTCAACTACAAAGAAATCTTTTAAACCAAAAGGACAACGTACGAAAATGTTTATTGGGTTTAAATCTGGTTCTTCTTAATATATTTCTTTATCGAAAATAAACTAGTAAACATCAAATAATATTTTGTAATTATTTGATGTTTACTAGTTACTAAAGTAAATTTTTGTTCAGAAGAAGAGTAAGTAAACCGAATAACATTTTTTTCAGTTATACAGGGTGATTTCTTTGTCGCAATCCAGGACCAGTTTTTCTAACTCAGTACCTGGTCAATGTTATCTTATGGTGGTATGTGATCAAAACAACGTATATTATCTTTTCCTATTTTTTTAACTAACACTAACAATCGGCAATCAGCTCTGCTAGTCTCAAATTGCCACGTTTTACTATCTTTTACTTTCTAATAAGTTCAATATTCATGTAAAACCCGATAGGCGATAAAAATTTTACTGTGAAAAATGGTAAAAATGGTGTGTTGTGCAATTCTGTAGTGTAATATCCGAGATGTTGGAAGATGTAAGTGGATAAAAATATTAAATAGCTGTAGGTATTGAGACTCCAAAATTGAATATTCTTCTGCTTTATTTGGCAAACAGATACACAGATTTTTACACCATTTCAAACACTATGAAGGGGTTATTAATATTAAACTTCTAGTGGATATCGTTGAAAAAAGTTGACGACGGTACGGCTTTGGCGGCCGCTCTGATGTTATGCACGACGTGTGTGTATGCTTTCTCAACTATTTTGCAGAATAGTTTTTCTCTTAAAACGGCTCTCCTCTCTTCTTTAATAGCCTGCACGTCAGCATCTAACGAACATTAAAAAATATTAAGCTAATAAATCTTTTAGGTTTACATAATAATTAATAATGGCTAAAAGTTGTCTTGTTTGGAATTCGACAAAGCCCTTAAAAATATATGTAAATAATTATGTTATGTTCACTCAGCATCAATTAGTAGTGTGAAACCACATCAAAAGTATGTGCTATCCTGTATACGATTTTATAAATCAATATATATCTCCACGACGGTTCGTATTGAAAACTTTTGTTCTCATTTCAGCGTTAAACATGGAGAAATGTCTATTACTCTTAAATAATTTTATAATATTATGTAGATAATTTTGGTATATCATACTTGGCTAATGTCGTTGCCTAATTATATTTCGTTACTAGATAGTTTATCTATGTCACATTTGTTTTATAGATCTATCAATAGCTGTTTCTACTGAAAGCATTCATTTATTTTACAGACGCTGATATAATATTTTATTTTATTATGACGTGTCGATACATACCATTTGAAAGTGCTTGCACTAACTCTGGATTGATTTCAAACTTTGGCGCGTTAACTACTTTACAAGTGATGGTCTCTGGGCCGACATAGAAATGCTCAACTCCCTTGTCGTCCGTTTTCAACTCATAACTGTATGCGGCGGTGCCCAAAACACCTGTAAAACAAGGAAGGAAAGAAATCGTCAATTATTAAAACTAAAGAAATAAATATAAAGATATAAATATTTCGGGACAATCTTACACAAATCGACCTAGTCCTACGGTAAGCTCAGTAAGGCTTGTATTGTAGGTACTAGACGACGATATATATAATAGATAGATACTCGTACATATAAATACTTAAATACATAGAAAACACCATGACTCAGGAACAAATACCTGTGCTCATCACACAAATAAATGCCCTGACTGGGATTCGAACCCAGGACAATCGGCTCTTCATAGGCAGTGTCACTACCCACTAGGCCAGACCGTCTACTAACTATTTTTTATTTTCTAATAATTCTGTGTTATTTATTTTTCTTTCTTTGTTTTCTAATGTGTGTTATATGGAAATAAATTGGTCCTCGTTTATTATGTTCCAGTTAATGCGACCTGTACTTTTCATAGCAGTACGCTGAATTATTGATATATGTGGTATTAGAATAATCTTAAGAATAAATTGTATTAAATTTACGTCAGTTTTGATGAGGAAGACAAATTCAATGTAATAAAGAACTTGCATAGATACCTATACCTTGCTTATTCATACTTACAAAAAACATAATACACAACTCATACTGTGATTACAACTATTACGTGGGCTATAATTTCAGAAACCATGTTAGCTTAAAGTCATATTGTGTTTAAAATACATTAATTATACAAACTTGCATGCGATGAGTAATGTCCCGTAAAGCTTTTAGATACCTTTGTTAATGTCACAGTGACATCACCAACGATATCTAAATCAGCTTTCGTCGTTAGCACCACCGATCTTGCTGCAGTGTCCATTCTGAAATTATTAATTACATAAATTACAAAGAGAAATTGATTTAGGTTTAAGGATTTGTACATTATATATATGTCTGTTTAATTCTGGAGCACGGTCTTAATCTTAACAAACATTAATTATATTTTGATGAAGTCTACGAACTTGAGCATTTCTTAGCAACTTTTAACAAAGGAAATAAATCACCAAATGAGAAAGTTCTTGTTGAATTCCACGAAAATCCGGTTTGTATTTATGTGTAGTCTACCGGCAACCTTGTTTAATAATGGTGGCCAGGAATAATAGGTTGATACGTAATTCATTACCAGGTATTTTTTTTTTCAAATTTCTATGTAGGGTTAATCGCCAGTTACTGGCCACCTTTCAATAACTGGCCACCTTATACTGAAAATGAATTCTGTTTACCTATAAATAGAACACATTTTCTAATGGGGTTTCAATTACTGGCCACCCTTCAATTACTGGCCACCTTATACTTAAATGCATTCTGTTTATAGGTAAATAGAGTCCATTTTCTGTATATGGTGGCCAGTTATTGAAAGGTGGCCAGAAAATGGCGATTTACCCTATATAATATTACTTGGAAATTATATAAAATTGTTGCAGCCGTAAATTATTTACATAAATCCAAAGCAACGTTATCGGCGAACGAGGTACCGGTGTTTCATTTAAAGTCATAATATATTACAAAAGGAACATCCAACATATTGAATCGTAATATTACTGAGTAAATTAACCCATCTACATTATTAATTTTGAGTAGGTTTAACGCAAAATACACATTGGAAGTAAGTATAACACAATTAGGAGTTGTGTTTCATTATTTTAGAACTCATTATATATTCGCCAGCAAGCTCTAGGTACTCAGTTTGGAAAAGGAAGAACTGTTTAACTTATAAGTTTACTTTAAAAAAAAAAAAACAAATCCGCTTGATTGTGAAAAATACTTACTTGAAATCTGATATCTGTTGATTCTTTAATCCAGTCACGGTTATGTTGCTGTTTTTATAGTTCAAACCGACGCTGTCAAAGTTGATATCCAACGAAGGTATGAATAATGGATCTATTTTCACAATATTCCAGGCTGGTATTCCTTTATGCGTTTGCTCTAAGAATTTCTCTGTAGATTTGCTAAGGCAAACGATGTCATTTGTACTACACGACACAGCAATTGGTGATTCTGAAATACAGAAAAATCTGTTTGTTAAAAAGTATATTCATTTGTTTACCTACATGAAATATTTCTTACTTTGTAATGCTAGACTAGCTAATTTCATTACGCATTATTTACCCTAACAATGTATTCTAAAACTTACAAAATTTCATCGGTGAATCTGACATTACTCTATGTTCATAACTAGTTTTTTATGAACAATCTGCTACAATGTTAAGAAACTAAATGTATTAGATTTGATTAATGGAATATTAAACTATTGGATACTAGAATACTTTTCAATACGTAATGTTTAGAGATAGTAGTAGATACAATATTATTAATTGGTTTGGCACGTGGACAAAAACACGATAGTCCTCAGGCCAATATAATATAACAAAACTCGGACGTAGGAAGGTTTTAGTTTAACGTATATATATATATTACAAAGCATTATTCTGCTAAGAGCAAAGCTGATGACATACAGGCTATATTATTAGTTTTAAATATAACTCGCAATAACTTGTAAAGATCTGTCATTCATCGACAGGTACGATTTAACAGGCTATTCGGTTAAATCGTTTCTATCCTATAATTAAGCCATATAATTATTTTCTATTAATTTTAAACATATATTAATTTATATGTGCACGAGTACATAAGGAATGCAATAACTTTAATAATTCTCCTACTAATTTAGGCCAGTTCACATAATTAAAAAACAAGATTGAACTAGAATTTTAGACCGTATCTTACCTCCACTTGATAACACACTCCCAGACAACATTAACAGCATTACTACTTTTACCACCGCCATTATGGAATTATAACCACTAATACTTTCAAGTAAACCTATTGACCGCGATCAACTGCCCGAACAACTGTATTCACACGACTTTATATAACATCCGGGGGTTATCAGTCTAGATTACCGGGGGCAATTCCAGATTATTCTTAACACGGCCGGTGATATTGTCAATTGAGTAGCTACTTCAATATTTACAACATCTGTCTGTGTTCTCAATATAATTGTCTGGAATAGATCTCACAATCGTTGACTAGTTCTCCAAGTGGAAGGTTGGTATACCACTTTGAGAACAACTAAACCTCCAGTTTGAACTAAGTTTGCTTATCCGTCCATACGAGTATTATTAGTTTACCAATGGCACTGACGAGCTGTTAAGTGGTATAGATCAAAAATTGTAAATCAAATATTCAATCGATCAAATTTTAAAAGACAAATTACTTACTTTTGGATTGGGTACAGTAATGTATTTGAATGTACAAAGTTCATTATAATTTTTCATTTTAAATCTTTTTTTTTTGCGACTAAGTAATATTTTATTTTTATTTGATCTAGTTTAACAACAAATTAACAAGTTTTAAATTTCATTTGTAACTTTTTATGTAGTGCCAGACAATTTTTTCCAGTATAATAGGCAATTATGTTCGATAATGATAAAGTATAGCGTTTAACTTCGGCACTTTATATGTTTTTTTTTTCATTGGTTTTTACAAGCTGAAAGTTACAGTAACAATATATACATGGCACAATGCATGTTTGTTCGACACATACATGACTATAGGTATTTGTCTCCAAAAGATGTCGAATAACCCCTGACAAGTGTAGCCTCTGAAGAAAGTGGGGGGTCAATTCATAGTGGCTTTTAGACGATCATTCCCCGCCCTTAAATATGAATATAAAATTTGTCACTTCCAATTCGTTACTGCCCTTCGAAGTCTATAAAAAGTACTAGTACTTTTGAAACTTTTTTGTTGAACCAGAATCGAGACTACTCGTAATTCGGAATATTCTTTTCATAAAATAGCGTGAATACCCCGTCTAGTACAAGGAGCAATATAAGTTAAACCGAAAATTTTATAACCAGAATATATATAGCTAGTTTTTCGTATCGATTTCGTTATATAAACGTCTAGGTACGTTTAGGCTAGTTAGTTTAGTTTACGTACTGTAGGCATACTATCATCCCTAAAGTAATAAAGTTCACACTGTCCACAGGTGAAGGTCAGCCCAGCCTACCTGCAAAAAAAAACCAAAAGAAGTTGAAGGGTTTACCTTACTTTGAGTTTCTAGGCGATTATAGGTTAATACGAATAAAATAAATATGTAATTACTAACTCTATAAATAATATTACATGACTGATTAATGATTATGTTAATTATGCATGCACTAGTGTGACGATAATTGAAGCGTGCAAAATAGGATAAAATGCTGGCCGACCTATCAGACAAGATAAGGGAACTGATCCAAATAATGAAACCATTAGTGGGCATAATCAGCTAGTAATAATAGCACATATGAATATACAATAATTGGTACATCTAGTCCAGTTTTCTGATTTTCAACCTTATGCGTATAAAGGTTAGAGCTTTTAATAGCTAGCTATTAGCTGTCAATCCTGTCTAGGTAACGTTACATTTTTTTCCAGATCAAGATTAAAGATTTATTGCCACACACATTAAATACAGACAACAAGGAAAGAAATTACATCTAAAACTAACTACTATAATTAAATTGAAACTAAACAAAAATTAAACCTATATAAAACTAAAATAAATTTAAAAAATTGGGCCCCTTCGGCATAGTGCCAAGGATGCTGGCAGCATTTCCCCGCTGTATAGCTAAGCATATTCGTTGGGCGAGGAAGCTGCCAGCTCTTCGGTCATTTGTCGAGTCCTTTAGTTGCTTGGCGAGCTCTTTAAAAAGTTGGAGCGCGCTGAGTCCCCACGGGCCGAGGGTCTCGACACCGAATGGCATAAAAATGTATTCGGAGCCGAGACCCGAGTATTTTTGGTGCTTCGCCTTTTCGGCCGCTTTAGCTTCACAATTAAAAAAATAAAAAAACAGATTTTTTATGCCATAATATAAACTGGGGCCTTGGTACATTCGGCCTCACACGTTTTACTGCAAAATAATTTGTATGGCAACTATAAACATAAACGCGATATCTTTCGGTAAAAATAGCAATTATTCATATTTGCGTGGTTAGGAATGAGTGATGTCATAGGTTCTCATCATTCTGTATGGAAAGTTTTGAGTGGGATCGTCACCCATTTCTGACTATTATGTAGCTTTAATTAGTCAATTGCTCATATACAATAAAAACACAGCAATCTACACTATCAAAGGTTAATGAACAATCATTATGTTACAATCGCGACATATTTTAAATGCATTGGTAAAAATTCTTTAGGGTCGGTTTGAGTGATGTCATGTTATTATATTCTCGATCAAAGTATCACAATCACAACAAAACGAATACACTTATTTTTTTTATATTTATGTTATTTATAAAAATCTAGTCTATTCGAATTTATTCTATATTTATATCATATTATACAATTTTGAAAACATAAAATATAAATAAAATAAGGTAAAATCAATAAGGTAAGGTAAATATCGGAAACTTATTCAAACTAATATACATGGTAACTATCCAGTCTAAGTAATAGTTGTAAAATAAATAATATAAAGTTTTTAATTTATCAGTTGCAGATATTTTTACAGCTGATAGTTATCGGTCCCTCCCGGAGTGTATTTAAGTATGAAACATTATAAAAAAGCTACAACAAGAAAAAAAAAATGTAAATGTAATTAGTAAATGAGAACTCATTAAACAGATTCTAGTACCTCTTTTACCTACCACTAAAATGTGACTGGCCACACCAAGACTTGATTGTCAATGTAATGTCATTTTCCGTTTGATTGTGTCGTTTGCACGCCGCGCCGTGTTAGTTAAATGCACATGGCGATTATTTTTAGGGATTGACGGTTGAACCTCAAAATGGCGAAGTCGGCTTGAAAATATATTTTTTGTTCAAACGTAGTTTGGTGTGTAATATTGATAGCGTATTATGCAGTGATCTAACGCAGAATTGTGCAGTTAATGAAGAATTGATTTCAAAACGTGTTTCACCACTATTTTGGTCATCACCCGGCAATCCGGGGGTCACGACCGCCTCTTAGCTTTCTGTAAAGTCCAGCTACCACTTTACAAAACGCAAGGCCGAACAACGTCATGCTCTAAGGGCAAACTTATATGTTATAAATACTTATATGTTATTCTACTTGACATTGGCGAAATCATCGATTGATTTATTGATGGAAGCCATATTTTTTTTAAAGAAGAAGAATAAGATTATTTTTAGACCAAAATTATATGTAATTAATGTTTTGGTCAAAAATGAAAACAAAAAAATTAAATGAAATGAATTCTTCATCTCTATTTATAGTTAATTGTTTGAAAGTAAAGTATTATCGATTAATATATCTGCAATTATATATGATTTTTAAAGTACGTAATTCTGATTATCATCCACCATGTTGTATTAACACAGTCCGAATTCAGGTCAAAAGATGGAAAGAACAGTTCAGCACCAACTTAAATGGAAGAAGCAACATTTATTACAGTTCTGAAACTATAACGTTCAATAAGAGGAACTATTGTTGTGCCAAGTGGAGGTAATAATTGTGAGCTTAATACGTAAAGTTTTACTTACAACAATTCTATTGCGTACAATATAACATGATCATTTTCTGGTCTAAATGTATTTGTAGTGTCAGAACTATGTAACGTATTAGGCTCGTAACACTTAAGCAATATGGCTACCAGCAGGGATACCCAAACAACCAAGCTATGCAACTTCATCGTGCCGTGTGATGCCGGCTGACTAGAATAGCACCACCCCATCTCCTCCTGCAGGTGTCGTAAGAAGCGACAAAAGGAAAAATCCTACGGACGGGCAGCAGCGAACCCCAATCTACAGCTACTGCGGGCGCCAACCCGTCAAGCGTGGCGACTATGGCAACTACCCCCCAAGATGATACAAGTCATATTTGTGGGAGGCCTATGTCCAGCAGTGCATGTATACTGCTGAAATGTATAGAACTTCAACAAGGCTATTTGAGCCTCATCACAACAGGCATGCATTCAGCCCTCGCTTTCATTGAATGAGCCCTTCAGTAACTCCTAGTTACCTATGATGAGTCCCAAAAGCAAATAGCACTTTACTCATACATGTAAAGCGCAGGACTTTGAGTTACTCCTTAAAGATAAAACGGCAAAATAAATTAGAAGTACATATATATATATATATATATATATATATAATAATTAAGTATAGTATTATTTAGCAATTACACCGATTCTAAAGATTAACCCACTTATTTATAAACAAAGTATTGTGTTTTGTCCGCATCTCAATTGTCAGATGTGGATTTGTGATACTTATATAAATAAGCGGGTACGTAGCCAAGCATCTGTCAGGTCCCCTAGCAACTTGTGCAAGAAGTCGAAATGAAAGCAAAGATTATGAAGTGAACTCTAAACTTTAGCTATACCTATCGCTCTTCCACGAAACTGTACATCGGAGCAAATAAACGCTGTTATCGCAGGCGGGTTGCAGTTTTAACAAAACAACAACTTGAAATGTAGGTAATGAGGGTCATATAAATTATATTGTATATGAAATAATTGTGTCTCTTTCAGAATCAGTTTTCGATGTTATGTCATTTCGTTATATCCGCTGACGCCATTAATCTTCAAAGAGAGGTCGGCCATGTAGATCCTTGCCATAAATGTCAATTCATAATACGTCGCACGTTAGGCTTGTACTGAAACAAATTTGCTTGATTTAGTTACTAGTTTATCGTGAATACCATCAGTTGCAAGCCAATTATTACATTTAAATTATAGTAACGTATAGCTTTCAATTAACACTGCGTTATTCAAACAGAAATTTATAGATTAATAAGTATTTGGCATTCACTAATATTATGTAATTCAGCACGTAATAGAAATTAACAATTTACACAGCTATCGATTGCTGATAAACCATAGTGTAAACGCACCTTAACCTGTTCGATAACTCCCAAATCTCATTAGAATAAAACCATTTGGGACCTTAAACTTTATCGCATATATTTACGCTGCCTCCGAACTCTTCCATCATGTATACAATTTGCACTTCGCTTGCATAATCCTAATAAACTCAAGGAGTCTGATAAATTTGATTAGTTTACCAGACCCTAACCTGCTTTACAAGGCGACGTGACCTGCATATTTAAGAAAAGCTTTTACGAGAACTCGGCTTTGTCTTCGTGATTTATATCGGGGAGGTGAGAATAGGGTCGTTGTTTATCCGAAATGGGCCACAGTGATACAGATGTTGTGCACGCGATGCAAAAACTACTGAACGATGTGTGGTAACATACCAACCCGTTAATGCTGTATACAGCTCAATATCATACGAAAGAGTCTGGTTAAAAGTAACAAATATTTTGTTTAAACTTAAAGCCGTAACTTTTCGTTTATATCATATTTTAATACGGCATTTCATTAACCTGTATCGCTAACTACGAGTATGAAATTACAGTTTAAAACGTTACAAATACAAATAGGCTTTAACTTATATTTCATTGAAAATTAGATTTATTGTACGATGATATTCAATGAAAAGTGTATGCAAATAAACGATAGAAATTTTTAGTATAGTCGACATCAAAGATATTTTTATAATTTTTTACCTTTTTACAAAGGATTAAGGTGAAAAAGTGTTAACATATCTTTGACGTCGACTGTACAATAAAATCATGCATATAAAATTCGTATTTTTAATAATCGTTAGCTACCCATTAGTGGGTAAGGTTTACCATCTCTATCAAGTCCTCATTCGAGTTCCTACTGCCCGCATCCTCGAGTATCATTTCCATCAGTCATATGAAACGACAGTTAAGATACGTTTTTATTAGGCTCTCTTAAATTCTTCTCAAATATTTTAGGCAAGCGTTAGAAAGTCCGTTTTGCCAACTCATGGTAATGCTAGTGTTGTGGCACCAGCGGCGTTGAGGGCAGCCTGCAGTAGCGGTATTTTCTCTAAGTGGAGATACTGATATACTTAGTTGTATTTTTAATAGCAATAATACTGGTATTGCATGCTTTTCTCGCACAGACGTCAGCGTAGTACTCCATCGCCATTCCCAGCTCTCTTCAAAACGTGTAAGGGAAGCACCAATCTTTGACTTCTTTTCTTCACCGTTTTATGCGATCAGTCTGATTTAAGGCGTCTATTTTAGCTGATTCTTACTTAATGCCGTGTTTTTTTGCCACCTTCGTGGTACAAACATATAAGCATGTATTAGTCCTATATACTAAATATAGTTGGGGAGTGTATTGTCGTGTTTAATGTACGATTATACAATCAGTTTAATGGTTTCTTTGACAGTCAAAGCCGCTTTGCGTCGCGATACTCGATGGTGGAGACGAAGCAAAGAATGAATGACAGATCGCACGAAAAGTCAACTGATATTTTCCATACAATATTTTCGTTTCGATAGCGCTGCACACACGTTTACATAGGCCACGCTGCGCTAAACTGGAATAAACCTTTGAGGTTACAGTCCACATGCAGGCAGTCGCAAGTCGAGCTGCATTGCATCAATAAATGTCCAATTAAATACCATTACCAATTGTAAATGAATAATGCACGACATTCCATCGCAATTTAATCACACTGCATCATTTTCATTGCTCAATAATCATTGTTTCGTGGGCGTCATTAAGGCACTGCATTAGCGCACATAACCTACCGTTAGATACAATTCCATGTTTAGCTTTGATGCTGAAATTCTGTGCTGGTGAATTCTGACTATTCGGGCAAGGTATTATGGCCACCTATGTTCACTTAATCGATAACTAGTGTTCAGTTTAAAGCTCTTATGTTGTTACAATGTTAATAGGTCATTGTCTTGGAAGCAACTACCGTGGGCTATATGCTATTTTTATTTATTTGACACAAATTTAATATAATAAGAGTTTTGATTAAAACTGTTTAACAAAGGGCCATGGAACCATAACTCCGAGCGTTAAAACTCTTCGCCGTTGTTAGCGACAAGCCTGCAAGAGAAGAGGCTAGCGAATGATAATTAGATATCTTTGCTGGCAGTATGACAGTATAAATGGTTTAACGCAACAACAATGCATAGATCAACTAGCTTCAATTTTGATGATGAGCTTCATTTGAAACTACTGTTATAACTGGATTAATTAGTGAGTTCAATCGTGGATATAGTATGCTTACAGACGAAGTTAAGGTAGGTCGCCTGAAATCTGTTATTGTAGGTAGTGCGAAGACTTATGACGGACATGTTACGTACCTATCTGATATTTAGAGGCAGCTCTGGGAATATTTATGACAAGACCCGACTAGGCACCAAATGAATTTAATTATTTCCATTTATGTAAAAAATAAAAAACGTGGAGAACGATTTTCGGCCCTTGAAGATATCGTCGACGTGTTCAAACAACACTTTTTGGAGATACCACAGACAGAGTGGCGGGAGCGGGAGTGCTCCAAAAATTAATTCACACGAATCCCAAAGTGCATTGATCATCAAGGAGAATACTCTAAAAAAACATATTCAGCCATGTACGTTTGTTTATTTGTGCATATTAAATAACCACCCTTGATATTTTATACTAAAAACCGTAAAACCGTAATTTCAAAATTGTCTATACACATAAAACCAGTATTAAATGCCGTATTATTTACCTTGTCTATTGTTGTTATTATGTTTTATTTTTATGTATAATTTGCGCCGTATTAGCTTCTTTTTTGGTACTATTATTGTGAACTCACGTGTTATTTTGAATAGATGATTAAAACAATTAAAGTTTTGACTTAGAAATTCGATGCTTCACTTCTCTTTAAACGCTTTCAGATGATATTTTATAGCCGCGGGATTGGCCTGCGACTTACACTTCAAATCGACTAAATCCAAGCACCTTATAACTTTTATTAACTTTGCTAGAATCAGAAACTTCTTTGAAAGTCCTTTTACTTTCACCTACAGCTCCCTTGCTATTTCCTATTGAAAAGTTTAGTCTAATCAATTACAATCGGAATTAAGTACCTTTTGAATAAGTAAAATACATTGTAGCTCCCGGCATTATTCCGATGCTACCTAAAATAATACAAAATGGTTTTTTTTATCCATAATCGTCTATCAAATCTTGTTAAAAAGCCCTTTATGGTATTATCTCACATTTTAGTTTTATGAATAAAGGATAACTTTTAAAGTGAGTCATTGTCTATGTGTGATATCTATTCGAAGTAAACAGGTGTGTAATTATTAATTATGATAGTTTGTATTTTTTACACGTGTTTTATTTTTTGCGAAATGAAAAGAAGTGTGTTCAAATTAGATTAAAATACTTGGTTTTCACTCGAACTATTGGTACTTATCGTAAATAGGTACATTTCATTTCTTAACTTCCTTTGACAATAGCATTACTCCTGACCTCGATCCGAGTCTTCGGTTGATATTGACAATGAAGTACGGTCGATATTAAAATTGACACGAGTACAAAACTACTGGAGCCATGCAATGCTTTTTATATATTTTTAACTCTCGAATGTTTCACAAGCACCTATCTTTATTTAAATCACAAAATAAGAACCTTTTTTGATAAACGGTAGCAACACTTAACTTTAATTTTAAATTATTTGAAAAATGTATACACTAATTGCCAAATACGAGTAATACTTACAGTTTACCATAATGTATTTAAAAAATCGAGCACAAAGGTACTAATTACACATGTAATTACATCAAGTCGCTTTGAGGCTAATTAGGATTATCATAATCAATTTCGCCTTACAAGACTTGTCTACTTTTGTGTACTGTGTCTTTACTCAAAGAACTACACATCCAATGGCTACTTCCAGAAAACCTTGACTAAAAGTACTCAGGGCAATAATTTATGCTTTATAACCGCAATACTTAAAAATCACTTTGCTTTCCTCGAGCGCCAAATAAAGCCCACAGTAGCCGGAAATTTTAACAAACTGCTGAGCCGTCTTGCAGATTATCTTAATTTGTTAATGCAATCGTTGTATTTCGTGCTGTGTAATATTCCTTTAATACTGCTTGTAGAGAATTCGATAGCTTAAACAATGGGCTGAAAAAACTAAAAGGCGACCGTGGTTGAAAAATATATTGACAACTGTTAAACAATAGAATCACAAAAAATATATAGACTACAAAACCAGAGACAATATGAAAAGTATAAAACCTCGTCGACATCTGTCCCCCGTAGTGAAGCTACACAACTTCGCCATTTAGGCGTGCCAGTTTTCTTGCGGGTCTGCGTAGCACGCCGCCTTTAGTGGCCACACCAACCACTCGCACTACACCGTCTCTGCCCGGATAAACTTTTCAATACCGCCTGTGGGTCACACACCCTCTAGGCATGGTCACTAGGACGACGTCAACGACTTTCAAATTGGAAAAGTGACTTCCAGACGAAATCGTTCTTCGTGTGCCGCTGTCAGATAGAATTTTGCTTGGAATTTCGACGTGCAATGAAACGGCGAATGCTCGCGATCGGCAGAATCAGCCGACAGGCTCGTGACAATTTCAAGGTGGACTGCTCGTGTAGTCATGCAGGTAAAAGAGCAATCCATCGCTTTTCTCGTCGACGACCAATTGTCACTTCAACGGGATCAAAATAGTCCAAACTGATGTTCGTGAACAGGCGCTTATGGTGCTCTAGACGGACGTCTGGCAAGTCACCTGTTGGAAGAATCTGAGGCGTCGCCTTCTCTTTGATACAGTAAGCGCATTTTCTCGCAGTCATTCGTACTTAACTGCGGCAACGAAAAATCAAAAATCTCTGTTTCAGCTCATTAATCACCAACTCGTTAAATCCATGTGTAGTAAGAACGTGGTAATGTCGAATGAGAAGTCGAACGATAGGGTGACGTCCTTCTAGAATTATCGGGGGTTTGATAGCATAATCAATGTGCTGCATGCGTTTTATGCGGCTATCCAACCTTAGGAGGCCATTTTCATCAATTGTTGGGCAGAGAGGATTCAATTTGCTTGATTTTGGTAGTGGGTTGGCATTTTGATGCAAGGCGAGTTCTTCGCCGAACGAATCATTCTGTGCTTGTTGAAAAGATAGCAATTTCGGCTTTCTTCATCTCTGTAGCGGACAGCGACGGAAGCTTGGATGAAGAATGGTTAGAAATGTTATTTGAATTTGGATCATTATGTGCCAAAAGAGATCGAAACTTGTTCGCACATTGGATGACGCGTGCAGTTGCACGAACAAAACGTAACCATGCACTGAAACGTGCAGGATCTGGTACAACCGATGAAGGTTTATCCAGACTGATGTGTCCTACATGCACCTTACAAGGTTTTAACTCTTCTAAGGTGGATGCAGTTATAGGTGCAGATGGTTCTTCTTTAGGCCACTCGCTGGACGGCAGCAAAAAAATTCGGTCCAGAGAACCATCGCGCTAAATCTATCTCGCTATCTTTTAGCCTTGTCACGTCTACTGCTACATTCAAACTCCCTGGGACAAACTTCCAGTGACTCACGTTGGTTTTTTCGGTATTTGACCCACACGGTTTGCAACAAATGGTTTGAATGTCCGTGTCACTACTGGGATCCAACTCAGAACTGTGGTTGAATCCGACCAAAAGTAAGTTGAATCTGGGATAATGTTATGACCGGTACACACAGTGTTGGCAAAACCGAGCAGCAATTAAGCCTGCTTGGAGCTCAAGTCTTGGCATGGATGTGGGTTTCAGGGACTAAGACGCGCTTTTCCACAATTAGAGATAGCTTTACAGAACCGTTTATGAATGTAAAGCGCCAGTATGCGACACACGCGGCATGTTTCCTCACTCGCATCAGCGAATGTGTGTAATTGTCTGTCTGTATCAGTATCATCTTGGAAACCACACCTATACCAACGATGAATTGTGACGTTTTTAATCAAAGCCAGTTGTTGAGACCAAGCCTACCACTTTGTAAAAGCGCTGGTGGCATCTCAGTATCCCAATCAATACCAGGTGCATAAACCCTCACTAAATAGGACAAAACCTGTCATCTACGGGGAATTGGAGAACTAGTGCGTAATCCAAAGGTGTCGCTTTTAGGATAACAACTCAGTCCTAAAGATCTCACAGGGCCTCAGGGCCCACGAACAGTTTCAGTTGCAGGAGCTGTTAAAATTCTCTGGCAAGCTGGGACGTTAGAAACTCGACTGCGCAAGGGAAATGAGGTAAATACCAGCCTAAGAATTTATGTGTATTATTTGTGTTCATCATTATATCGTGGTATATCTCCTTTGAGCACTCTTCCGCATAACCTTTTGACATCATGTTATTACTGAAAGCACAATAATCTTTCTTAAATTCTAAATCCCTTTAGTCATGCTTCTTTCCAAACCATGGAACCTCGAAAGCGCATGAGGATAACTGTCAGGTATGTTTGGCGTGTCCTTACGCCAAAGTAGGCCTACTTCGAACCTGCCTGACGGTAAACGATTGGTCGTAGTATCTAATATCTCTAAAGCGTGTTTATCCTCCTTGGAACACAAATTTTCTGGCTTAGAAATACCTATAGCATCAAGACGAAAATAATCCTTGACGAGTTTATCCATGGATGAATCACCATCATCTTTAGTTGAGACGTGGTTACTAAAATAGACGGGTTTTGTTAAGACATTGGCTTTTCCATGTAATACCCAACCTAAAGCAGTGCGTGTGGCAACTGGTTCAGTTTTAGTACCTTCCCTAAGTTCACGGCAAATTGTTAGATACCAGTGTTCCGCACCGAGCAAGACTCTAGGTGTGGCGTCAGATAATGTAAGAACATCCACAAGATCAGTCAGATGAGAATATTTCGCAATATCACTTTGGTTGACAGTTTGTGTAATAATGACAGTGAATCTACGGCCTTGGCGTTATTCACTAAGAATGTTTTAGAACATTGTTTACCTTTAATTGAAAAAGCTTACGTATTGCATACAGGTTTGTGTGTTGACATACCACAGGCTCCGTCAACCTTTATTGTCTGCATGGGGCCAGAAGCTCCAATGTGGCGTGCCACATCCCAATCGATAAAAGTTGACATCGACCCGTCATCAAGCAAAGCGTATGTTTCATATTTACCTTGAGGTCCACTTATTTCAACAGGGATCACTTTTAAAACACTTGAGAATTCTGAGATTGCGTGGTGGTTGTTTGGTCGTTTGAGTGTGATTCGGTAACGTTAGAAATTGTAGCAATATTATTTTCATGTTCAGGTGTATTGTAGGAGGACGATGGAAACTCGTCAGCAGTTTTAGAAACCTGGGGTAATGACGCTGAATGCAGTAGCGGGTGATGGAAACGCACGCACCCGTCAACGCCGCATCGACCAACCATACACGACTTCCAACGATGTGATTTAGTTTTTAAACACTTATAGCATATTTTAGCTTTGACGCAACCAAAGCCACTTATCATCTAATGTCAGTGACTTAAAATCTTCGCAATCCGTTAGTTTGTGTTTTTTATTACAATAACGACATAAATCAGTATTTGTGTAACGTATAGCTGCCACATGTATGTTTTCACTTTGTATAGGTTTGTGTGTGTGAAATTATTATTGTTGACTGTACCATGACCTTTATTTGGCCAAGAACCTGAATTAGCACCAGTTTGCCTACCTAAAAGGGCATAAATGTGCCAGCTCGCCTACCTGAATTGGGCATAAACGTGCCAGCCCGCCTACCTGAATTGGGCACAACATTGCCAGGTTGCTTAGCATAGTCATGTACTAAACCAAAACGGTTGTGTTTTATAGCTTCAATATCCAGAAATTCAGAAAGTAATTGTATTTTGGGCACTTGTCTATCACTTTTATACGCAAAATCTTTCCACTGACTGTACAATATAGGTGTCAGTTTACTTAACACAGAGTGAAATAATTCTACGGAATAAATATGTTCTATTTTGATCTAAATTTCTAATTACTGCTATGCAATTGCGCAATCTACTAGCAAAGTTACCGATTTCTTTTTGATCAAAGCTTATCTTTGGCAGATCCCGCATGAGACCAATCTCGTGAAGCACGATCATTTCAGGAAGAGCAAAGTTTGCTCCAGCACGTCGAGAACTTGTTCAGGTGCTCCGCCGTGTACAGCAACGACGACACACTCTCTAGGGCTTGGCCGCGCAGCGCGCCGCTCAAACGTACAAGATTCTCTGTGGGTGTAAATAAGTGTTGAGTATCACGATAGACACGCTTAAACATCAACCACTCTGTAGTCTTACCCGAAAAAGGAGTGAGTTGCAGTTTATGAGAACATCTCTGTGAATAAAATATAGGTTCGGGTTGTTTTGACAGCGCTTGACATTTATTTTCATCAAGCGATTGCGAAAATGACAGTGCCTTATTCGCAGAGGTTTGCAAAGGGTTTGAGTAGTCATTGACGGGCATTTCAAACCTAACTGGTTTTTTGCAAAAATCACGTTGACATTCACGATAATCATGAATGTGATTGTAATGGTTGTGATTGCGATGCGATGCAATCACATCATTCGAATGAAACTCATGATCTATAATATTTTGTTCCTGTGATAAATCTAGGTTTAGTGGCTTGTTCGTCTTATTTACTTGAACATAAGTAGGCTCTAAAACCCAAATTTATTTTTGTACAGGGGTAGTAACCTCCGCTTGCGTAGGCGGGATTTGTGGTACAATACTTTTAACGTTATTGTTAATAGGGTGATGCACACTGTGGTTCACGTCATGAACCCACGATGCGGTACGCAAATAAGAGTGACTTACTGTCTGGGTAGTGGATTGTCTGTCAGCTCCTTGCGCTGCTAAACTTGCCTCAATTTCGAGCACTTCCACTTGTTTTGTCTGCTCCAAAAGTTTACGCTGAAAATTAAGTTGCGGGTGACGCGCGACTTCCTGTTCGCGCTCAATCACGCTGTCGCGCAAGCTCCTGCTCGCTCATCACGTTGTCGCGCAAGCTCCTGCTCGCGCTCGAACAGTTTGCTTTCCCATTCCAGGCTGCGACGAGCCAACTGTGCCGCCGCGGTCAGTCTTAGTGCCTTTACAGTGGCAGACGACCGCGAAGACGACCCGCGAGACCTGGAACTAGGGGAAACACTAATGGGCTGTTCGGAACTAGTTGTAGGGGGCTGAAGAGGTGTCCCGGAACTCTCAGGGACAGCGGCTGCAGGAGCACTTGTGGCTTTAGTCGCAACTGTGCCCAACTTAGGGGCCCGACCGAGCCCTCCCGCGGCGCTGTCTGAGTTTGCCCTTTCAGCATCCTTTGCTGGTGTGGTCAACCATTTAGTTTTAGATCGCGTCAGAATCGCGGTGAGAAGGACCAAAAATGTAGAGAATTCGATAGCTTAAACAATGGGCTGAAAAAACTAAAAGGCGACCGTGGTTGAAAAATATATTGACAACTGTTAAACAATAGAATCACAAAAAATATATAGACTACAAAACCAGAGACAATATGAAAAGTATAAAAACCTCGTCGACACTGCTCGCTATTGTTAGCCGGCCTCGCTGAAGTTACTAAGCTG
Source organism: Grapholita molesta (assembly GCA_022674325.2). Lineage (NCBI taxonomy): Eukaryota > Metazoa > Arthropoda > Insecta > Lepidoptera > Tortricidae > Grapholita > Grapholita molesta. Next base: position 8,840,381 of record CP053129.2, on the reverse strand, counting down.
GCTCAGTAAATAAAATAAGTTATGTAAGGGAACGGCTTACGTAATTGAATCTGTAAATTGGACAGTCTCTTTAGGCCATCCACGTAGCTATACAGTAGGTACACTTAAAATTTTATTAAGGCGATTCGCATACTAATAATGTTCTCTGTAGAACGAAGTGACGGATAACATTATCAGTTGACATTACAACTAACACCATAATGTGCAGTACAGACGTAAAACGTGTTGGTGAATGGACCACTTTATATGTATGTCACTCTATTAACTGGTAGCAGATCATTTTTAAATAACACCTACAATACTCATCCTCTAGTTAAACAAAGTGTCATTTGGTAGCTCAACAATGCTCAGCTGCAGCACATGTCATAGTAAAGTTTAAACTATCACTCGCTAATTATTAATTAACGAAAAAAAAAATAGTTTAATAATGTCATAAGGTGACGGCACCAGTAATGGACACGGAACCAATCATGAACATTAGTGCTTATTTCAAAGGAGTTAAGTGTTGTGCATTTGTTGGGACATATTCAATTTATAACTTTATGATTGTTGAAATAAGAACTAAGTGTCCATCATTGGTGCCTGTCAGCTAAAAGTGTCCAACATTGGTGCCATTACCTTAATATCTTATCAAAAATGAGATCGTCCCTGTGTTTTAATGTTAAGAAATATTACATAATTTAAAATAAAAACGATCGTTATAACTTAAAAGAGTGCAATTAAAAAATGATTGAGAAATAAGTTAGTGATTAGTCGATATAAATCATCACATCCACGTATACTAACGGCTTAAATATAGGTGTCCAAACACATTTTATGTTTGACATATTTACTATTGAACAATTATTTTGCCGTAACACATATAAAATTATTTTTAATTCAATACCTGACCTATGTACGAGTATAATTAATTGTGTGCTTACTAATTTCATTACAGATAAGAACCCGTAATGATATGAATACAATTGTGCCTAACACGTTATCAAATAATGTTTATTATACTTTGGGGTCAAATTAACAAGGATGTTTACTGATGTGTACTTGCTTTAAGAAAACAAGTGTCACTTAACTTGAATGAAGATAAAAATTGTATTATCATTGTCTTCTTATATATAGTAAGTATCTGGAGTGGTACCGCGAACATCGAAGTTCGTATATTTCGGGCATCTTTCTCTTTTACTCTAATTAAGGTGTCATGAGAGTGACAGAGACAATCGTCCGAAATTTACGAATATCGTTCTTGGCGGTAGCGCCTCTGTGACCGAGGGTCGATAAGTTAGTAGCTAGCCGAGGCAGGATTTGAACCCGTGTATCGAGCATTCGCTGCTGACGCCTTGAGAAACTAGGCCACTTCGATCACGAAGGATTTTACTTAAAATTTTACAAGTCCTTTAAAATGTCTTAATGCTTTTAGGCTCCGTTGGGCAAACTGTCAGACTAAGCCGTACGTGCTTGCAGCTCCTATTGGATTTGTTTATCCCTTATGTTAGTGTTAGTTATTTTTTTAATTACGTATAGGTACGAGTGTGTAGGTATTATGTGTTACGTAACTGATAATTAGAACGCAATTGTGATTTTGTTTTAAATATTTATTTTATAATTGTTAAAGTTCGAATATTCGGTAAAGAACATCTGTCTGATTAAAAAAAAAAACTAATAATATGTCATAAGTACCTGAGCCCAGTTATGCAGCTTAACTCATTAACATTCTGCCCGTAATAAAATTAGTATCATTCAGAAAGAACACACTCAATTTGATCATAATACCAGTAAATATAAGCACTTTAAGCAGTCTGTATGGGATTAATGAACAAAATTCCTCTTCCAACCCGACAGAAGTGGCATATCATAATAGTCATAATCATGATATAAAATACAATGAGATTTGACTTTTGACTAGTTTTAAAAAGGTGCGAAATATTTCGTTTAATTTATGTTTACCGATGAAATTCTCATGGTTTCATACTTTATATTAGTTTCTACAACTTTCATACAACTTTCACGTGAACATATAAAATAAATAAATAAATAAATATTTCGGGACAATCTTACACAAATCGACCTATTCCTACGGTAAGCTCAGTAAGGCTTGTGTTGTAGGTACTAGACGACGATATCTATAATAGATCGATACATATAAATACTTAAATACATAGAAAACAACCATGACTCAAGAACAAATATCTGTGCTTATCACACAAATAAATGCCCCGACTGGGAATAGACCCAGGACCATCGGCTTCAGAGGCAGGGTCACTACCCACTAGGCCAGATCGGTCGTCAATATAGGTACATATATGTCAATGTACCTATATGTTCACGTGGAAGTTGTATGAAACTGATACTGCAGTATATTACAGTACCAGATCTTACTACAACCACTACTCCGTTGGCTCAGCGACCCAAAATGAGTCTTGGCCTCCGACACAAGAGTACGCCACTTTTCTCGGTCCTGCGCTAACTCTTGCCAATTGGTAACTCGGAGCTCACGCAGGTCCGCGTCAACCATGTCACTCCAGCGATATCTAGGACGCCCGACAGGGCGTCGACCTCCTGGGTGACCGAGGTACGCCAGCTTGACCTTCCGATCTTCCCCCGTACCAGATCTTAGTTTTAGATAATTTAATTTATACTTTAGGTTCCAATTCCTCAGTTTGCGACACAAGAGCACTCGATCTGTACCTATGAATTTATTATGCAAGTACGAAAGAGGCAATTTTTTTATATTAGTCCGTAGGATTCCAAAGTAGTTCATACCGGCCCAAGTGGGTACGTACTGAGAAGTCTCAGGGGAACAGTAGGCGCCTTTGAAGAAACAGGGGTGGGGGCGCTATAAATGTAAAAAAAAACCTAAAATATTCGTGCAAACAAATTTATACAGGGTGGAAATCTTATACGGGCGAATCTCTTAACGGAGGCTAGATTAGGACATAAGAAATATATTTAGATAACTTTTGCTTAGAAGTACAATTAAAATTTTATCCATATTAAAAAAATCGGCCCGCAATGTAATGCAATACACTCGAGTTAAACACTTGTTGACAGTTAGTTTCAAAAGCTCGCTCGCGTAATGTTCGCAGTACATTACTGCTCAGAAATTTTACAAAAATTAATTACATATGTATAATAGGTATAATTAAATAAAAACCTTTTGGTTAATGATTATACTGGTAAATCCTATGTCTGGTTTAATTCTTCGCCCGTATTAGACTTACACACAGTATAAGTAATCATCTTTTTGCAGAAATCGCGTAGCATCTGGTTGATGTAACTGGTGACCGAAGAGCTGGCGTTTTCCTCGCACAACGTATCAGCATTGCGATACAACGAGGAAATGCCGCCAGCATCCTTGGTACAACGCCTGAAGGGCCTTTTTTAGATTTTATACTGTAACTAGGTAGTTAAGTACTTGTAGTTATCATAATACTTGATGTAATTTCTGTAAATAAATGTATTACGGTAGTAATCATTGCCTAATTTTAAGGTTTATTTGTAGTACCTCCCAATCATTTATAGACAGACATAACTGTTGTAAGTACAAGTACATTGCATTAACCCCATTACCTACTTTAATTTTACCGTTTTTAAGTAGAAATTTAAGTTAATAGAATATGAAAAGTTTATTTCGTCGTGAAATGCAATGTGGGTTAACCGGATTATGTTCAAACTTTTCATATGCTTCCTTGGAACTATCTGCGTACAGTTCTGTTTCATAAAACTATGCACGAACGAAATTAACGAACTGAATTTATTATCATTTCTATCTTTGGCATCGCATTCAGAAATTGACTGACTGAACTGTTATGATATTCAATGAAAACTGAAATTCTATTATAAACGGAAGGAATAATAGGTTCTATATGTTCCGGCGTGCATAGCAGTAGTAAGCTCAATAAGGCTTGTGTAGAAGACGACGATACATAAGATTGAATTTATAGTCTTACTAGCTGAACCCCGCGGTGTTACCCGCGGTTTATTAGGGAAAAAAACGTAGTAGCGTGTGTTAATTCAGGGTGTCAGCTAACTCTATACCAAATTTTATTAAAACCGATCGACGTGAAGAATTAACAAAAATACACACTCACAAACTTTCACCTTTATAATTAGTGTAGATACCTATGAAGGAATACTAAAGCACACAAAGAATATAAAAAAAAAACAGTTGTAACAAATAAACAACTAAATAAATGCTCTTGCCTGCAAATCTGGAGACCCTCTGCTTCATCAGAGTAGCTTCATCAGGCAGTAGGGAACCACCGGCCGGGCCATTAACACAAAATAAACTACTTTAGGAAAATTTATTTGATATAATAATTGTTATATAGTCGAGAATCGTACAACTAACAATTTTATAAAAAGTACATTTCCAAAGTAAATAAATATTTCATTCACCCAAACCTGCCCAGTTAAGGGTACAAAATTGTGGTGCATGAAATTTTATTAAACAGTGAAACACGTTCCTACATTTCGTTTATTAACTTTGCCAACATTATTAATTCTAAGTGTACTCATTCGTATGAAATTTTAACTCAACTAAATTGTTTCCCTTTTGCTCTTATGATATGATTTTTATTTAAACACTAGCTTTTCATTTTTAGCGGTTAGCTCACCAGAAGCGTAAAATTAAATTATTATACACTTCGCTGTCTACCAACAAATTTTAGATAAACGTTACAAAATCTAACTCTACTTCTCTACGCATGTATTCAGAAATTTCGTTTTGTTAAATAAGTTTAAGTTGTAAGTTTTATCTCTTTCTAAGAAACACGAAAATCAAAAAGACTTACAGGGACATACAATAAATATTGCACTCTTATATTAAATAGTAGTTAATAATGTAATTATTATAGTTTTCAGTATCTATTTTACTGACAATAAACTTATATGCTGATATAATAATAACATTACTCACCACGTAGCAGTAAACGAAGTGGTGTAGAAATGTATTTATTCAGAACAGTTTTAGACATATCTTTGGTACTAAAGAAAAGGCTTCTTTTTTACCGTTTTCGAATGGAACTCTAACATGTTACAATTATGAAAATGTTTATTTCATCATTACAATGTTTTTTAGTTTATGATAAGTTATGCTAAGAGTCTCCTGATAAGTAATGCATATAGTACAGTTATATAATACCGGGCATCTGCCCGTGTGTCAATATGAAGGAGGTTCTCCTCCGGAGGTGTCAAAATATCAGGATATACGAGTACACTTGGGTGAGGAGGTGCTGAGAATATCGGCAAAGATTATCATGAGGACGAGGTTATATAGGATAATAAATTCTAAGTTTCATCATACGAAGTAACTCCTCCTCACTTCTGGAGATAGTACTACTCCCCAAAGTGACCCACATAACCGATTTTCTTCACCCCATTGGATTCTCGCGATCTTTACCAGGTCTTCGGTCCTTTTGGGGTCATGTCTGCCTACGCCACTCCCTCCGGTACGTGGTCGCCACTCGAATACTTTTACGCCCCAACAGCCCTAGGCTCTGCATGCAATGTACTTTCCGCCCCCGGTGCACTTAAATTTACAAACCTATATTCTCGCATTTATTGCAATGAATGAATATCAATTTTTAGGCTTATTTCCAAATCAGCGTCACAATATTTACGTATTCTTTATTTCATTTCGTGGCCGGAAACTAATGAAACGGCTCCGTAACTCTTGGCTCTGTTTTAAAAAGGTTACGTCTCAGTCGGAGCCCCGCAAAGTTACGTCATTTTTGAACCGAATAGTACGCTCCTGTGTTTTCGAGTGTACATAAAATATTGCCCTGGCCGGTATTACTCGCTAGACTCGTTCGCTTTAAGCTGAAAAAAATACAATGATTTGAACGTCCGGTTGGGTTTTGTTTATTTTTGGTTTACCGGTTTGACTTTCAGTTGAAATTGAGTTCCGATTATACAGACCGATTTTATAAAATAACATATGGATTGGGTTAGAAATACATTTCCCTCCTATAAAAATATCAGGATATCGTCCTGTGAATTTAATTGATCCAAAGAAACTCTGCAAGTGATAAATTCAAGTTGAACTGAATAAAATTTATTGCACTCGACTTGTCCGGAGTTTGAGATAAAATTTTACAATTGCGATTACGCGACTTTAAGGACTTCAATTTACGATACGTTATCTTAATTTTAACTTCCTTGTGTTAATTTATTAATTAAATGTTGGACAGTAAATATACGCCAGAAATGTTACTAACTGAACTGCTTAGTTTATTTCGTATTGGTATCGAAATTGAAATATTATTTATCGATTTAATTTTCAAAACGTAAAAAATCTATCCCTGTAATAACGTCCATTTGTCAGGGTCTCCTGACAAATGGACGATAACGATATATTTTATTTGTATAAAGGTTTCGTATAGACCTTATTCAACTTATGACCTAACAACCTATGCGAATGCAGCCTATCAGATGAGTATTTGAGAAAAAATATTGATTATATTTAAAGTTTATATAAAAAATATCGACGCAGGGTTTTTTTAGTTTTAGTCAATTTTAACGCATTGCAAAAAAATACTATTGGTTAACAACATATTTTTCATTTAACGAGTTACTAAAACGTATACAAGGTAATTGGACTGTTATTATATTATAGTATTTGTTCTCAGTGAGATACTCGTATATAGAAGTAACTATATTAAAATACTGTTTTTGTTATTTTAAATTATGTTCATCGTATGTATGTTTTCTGTGTTATCTTCTTAATAAATAATAATGTTAATATGTACCTAATTTCATTAAATATCAATAGTCCTTACGCCATGGCGCTTGCTGTGTCTATGCGTGTCCCGTGACACGGACAGAGGCAACATCCGCTAAGTGTAATACAAGGGACAATACATTAAGCGGATGTTGCCTCTGTGCGTCGGCTCCAAATACGCCTCCGAAATGTCCGGAACACCATTGTTTTCTGTACGGGTACAAATAATTATAATATTGAATAACTGTAAAAGTCACTACTATTAATAATCTTATAAAAATATTTGAACATCTTTTCCAATAAAAATAATGTTAGGTAGCTTCTATTAAATTGCGAAGTATGTAATTAAAGTTTTGTATCTTCTTTACAGATATGATGGTATCGTTATATCGTCTACCCGTCCAGATACCTATAAAAAGGTCTAATATGAAATAAAATTTCAAGCTTAAATTCGACAGATAAAACTGCATTTGGCCTGGCAGTTTTGAGTATACGACTAGAGGATATTATAAAAAAAAAACTAATAAAATGAAACGTTAGTTTTCTCAAACCATTTTCTAAGGGACCGCATCCGCATAGGTCGTAAAGTCAAAAGTTGAATAAAAGTCTTATTACTTATTTTTATGATATGCATAAAAATATCAGCCATCTAGTGTATTCTACTAGCAGTATTTCCTAGTAATAAATGTTTTACCAGATTCAAGTTCAAGAATCGATTTTAGAATGAAGATAATAACGATACAATTGTACCAACCAATTTAATGGTTTGGATGCCTAAAATCAGTTTAATGTAACCTTTAGCTTATATACATCATCCGGCTCATTTCTCATCACCAATTCCACGTGAAATATTCAAAAATAGATAGCCTAACATCAGTACGATACATCAAACAATTTAGTTATATTGGTTGTCAGAATCACAAATTGTTTAGATTTCAATTTCGTGACAAAAGATCATGTTGATAATTTACTTGTAACAAATCTGAATGTTTGAAACTTACCTATTTATTATTAGGTATACTACGTTTATTTTTTATTATGCAGAAACGTCTGCTAGCGAATATCTTCGATATTTAAATCGAAAGAAAAATAGACAAATTTATACTACGTTTGTTTGTTCTGCTAAAAACCGCGTACAGAAGTTAAAATAGCTGTAAATAGCGTATGACCGTCAAATTAGCAATCATTTAGGTTTCATTTAAAGTTATTAGAACTTTATCGAGACAACACACATGCTGTGAGCTCGCCCGTAGTAGTATTGGAATTCGATGACGATCTGATAATGTGTACAGAAGCTAAGCTGAAAACAGGCGAGAGCTGTACGGTTGATGTGTTTATCTAACACGCTTAATAGATATTGGAGCTGCAGGTTTCAATCTCAACGGCATGCACTCTAGTCGTTGGTGTTTTGTACTCCCACTAAACTGCAACACAAACCTTGTAATTATTGTTTTTTTGGTGTTTCTTCATAATTATTTTATGATTTCATTATGATGATACGATGAGCCACTCACATGGAAGTCATAGCAGTTGCAGTCGCAGCCTTCGGCGAAAATCTAGGCAGCACACCTTTATTTAATAATGACGAATGAATTAATAATACACTATTTAGTCCCATTTGATTTATTAATATTAATGCGATTATTTCATTACTTAGGTAAAAATAGTTCTTTAGGAAGGTTGGCTAATTGACGAACAGTGTCGGTTAGCCAACGCGAACGGCTTATGATTATGCTCCTCGGTTCGGAGTGTCGAGCAATATTCGACTTATAAAACGTGAGTTACCCACTTATAATACACATTATTTATATGTTTCAATCTCACGATAGATCTGTGTTTAAAATTCCATCTTAGGTATTTATAATATTAGCCGTGTGATGCCTGCTGACTAGAATAGCACCACCCCATCTCCTCCCGCGGATGTCGTAAGAGGCTACAAAGGGAAAAATCCTACGGACGGGCAGCAACGTCCGTCGAAACCCATTCTACAGATACTGCGGTGGCCAACCCGCCTGCCAAGCGTGTCGACTATGGTAACTACCGCCAAGATGATACAAGTAATGTTTGTGGGAGGCCAATGTCCAGCAGTGGACTGCATACGGCTGAAATGTATGTATGTATGTATGTATATAGAATCATGACTTAATTATGGAATAATGAACTAAAATACCCTGGAGAGCACTGATGTCAATACACTAAAGTTGTTTTAGGCTGGACACTTTCCTTTCTCGGAACTTAACAAGAACTAGTAATTTCAATTTAGTACTAGTAACCTTATACTACGTACAATAAATAACCCACGTTAAATTATTACAATGAAAACCTATTAAACCTACTTACCCAACAAACAAAACGCTGATCTTGATTTAAATGTTTACTAACGTTAATTTATCCGACACGGCGCCAATCCCAAATTCCATGACGAATAGACAATTATAAGTTTGAATCCGACTTTGAAATGTAACCCATGGCATTACAGCCGTAGACGCTGCGTAAGCAACTAAATATAGTAGAAAATATTCAGTATGTCAAGGGGACGAACTTTAAACCAACAATATTGAGCTATGTATTAGCTATACAACCTGGTTTATATCTATGAAAAATTGTGGCGACTTCTCTTCTTCTCTTTGCCTGCTCACGTTACTCTCTCAGCCCTCGTTGATCATACAAAGAGCAACATCCTTAACTGTGCGCCTGGTATAAAATCCCGCTTCCTAATGTTTTAGTGATATTTGCCACTTATTATTTATGCATATTCAGCAAAAGTCTGTGATTTCTTAGAGCCATATCAGCTAATTCAATATAAATTTTGCCATCGGTACCATTCTATGGATGAAATTGATCGTATTTGAATAAATAATACTACTTCTACTGCTGCGGTTTAATTACTGGTTAATAACGGTTTGAACAGCGTTGGGCCGTCGGTGGGTAGTCTCCAGGGGAAAATTTGTATTCTATGCTTCCGCCTATGCAGTGTAGTAGGCACATACATAAATATAAGATGAGAGAATTTTAGATCCTTTACGGTAACTACTTTAGAACTAGATTGTTCATTAATATTAGTGTATTCGTTATAACCAAGACCCAAGAGTTGGGATTATTGTCGTTAAACTGTGATCACCAAATCCCTGAGATGGTATATTGGGGAGGTCAAGTTCCAGCATTAGACGTCCGTGTATGATACCAAGCAAGCATAATTTATAATATTTGCATTATTTGTAATGCTTTGGTTATATTTACTCGTACTTGTTTCAAGTTGGCATAAACAACATTTATTTGAACATGATTAAGATTATGGTAATTTTCTGTCAAAAATTAAATTTTTGGTGCAATAGCAGACTCTAGCAGATTCTAACTAGCCTATAAATATAAACACCTCGGGTTAATCACGTGCATTTTAGGAATTGTTATGGGTACCTTATGATTCAAGCATCAGATCAGATCAGTGGTACCATCATATTGCATTGTCACCAAACTTCCTGCATACAGCACACTTATACACATAAGTGTGCTGTATGCAGGAAGTTATTCCAGCTTAATTGGTTAAATTAATCTGCTTCAATTTGAGTTGCAAGATTTCACCTAAACATAAATACTTACTCGGACATGTATACATATCACAGTGCAAGTTAAATAATAGCTTGTAATAAAATAAATTTATATTTAAAGTTTTTAATGTAATTTTGCAGATTACCTAACAAATATTGGAAAAAGTTCTCATTTAATATTAAATTAAGTATTTAACCATAAAAAATGATAAATATTAGATTCAGTGTAGTATGTATGTGTATTTATTAACATTTTGTAACTATTTTTTTACAGAGGTTCGTTAAGTTTCATACAGAAAGGTGAGGTAAAGTATGAGCAAATATATTGTGCGCCTACCACAAAAGCTGGAGCACGAAGTAATTTGATCAATCACGAATCACGGAAAGCCAATCCATCTTGCAATTGATTTAAGTGATTACATAATCTGAGATGATCTGTCTGTCAATTTAATAAGCGTTACCACATTTGTATTAATAGAATCAGAGTTGCCAACTGTTAATCATATCAATATTAATGTAGGAACAAATTAAATATTGGCAATCGTTGTTTGTTATGGTGTAAGGGAACATATTTAGCTAATGCTTAACTTATTTAAATCGTAACTACTTATAGTATGGGGATGAGGGTAGGCTGCCAGTTCTGATTTTGTATGGTGATACCCGGAAATTCTCGGTTCCGGTACTAGATTTGTATAGAAAATGAGAACCGGGAGCAGAGCCCTAATTGGGATTGGGTTCTTGTAAGGCTTGTTGTAAGGCTGTTTTGTTAAAACGCGTACGGACAACTAAGGATTAATAGATCTAGTAGGTGCGAGGATCTACCAGTTTTACAATTTCTTCGCAGATAAAGTTGCAAGCTGACTATATAGGTATTAGTATTACACTTATGGCAGAGTGAGTATATTATAATAAATAAATTACACAAACTGACTGAGCCCTACGGTACACTCAAGAAAACTTATGTAGTTATATATAATGATTAATATACAAGGAATAAATATCCTATGCACATCGGAAAAATACTGGAATTTGAACATTTGAACCCAGAGCCGTCGGCTTCATAGGCAGGGAAACTACCGACTAGACCAGACCTGTCGTCAAAAGCTAAATAAAAATAGAAGTATGATTCTGAACAACATGAATAAAATCCCTGCCAAAGTATACGGCTTCATTCCAAGCTGTTTTACGGTACTGCTGTGGTAATAAGTCTAAAGACGCGGCCCTTAATGCTTGTTGAAACGTTTTATGGCCAATAAATCTGGACGGAGCGCCGGTTATATTCGCTGCTTGGTCAGAAACTGAGATTTTTATTTATCGCAATCTTTGAAAGGGAGGTTTTTTGGGAGAATAGATGTTAAAGGGCGATTATAACAAATGGAAAGCAACCAAAACCTATAATTAACACAATTTTGTGCATATCAAATAAATTGGTACTCAATGTATATTGGAGAATATACATTGAGTACCAATTTATTTGATATGCACAAAATTGTAAGTAAGCGACACCACATTTTTAATACCACCGAGAAAACAATTAAGCTAATTATTAGCAACGCAATATAATAACGATGGTGTTTTGAAAGGCTAATACGTTTTATTATGGTAGCTGTCATAGCGTTACATAATCCACAAAAAGTAGTAAGTTAGTGACTTCCAAAAATCGTGAAAATAGTGTAAATGTAAAATGTAGTTTAAATATAGAATTCTTCCTTGTAGGGTATTTATTATTTGAAATTTTTGTAAAGAACTCATAAGCTGTGTGATAGGCAGCACCAGTTGTGGTGTAGATACCGTGGTATAATCTTGTAATAAACTACAGTTGCCATCATGGTTGTCGTTAATACGATCGACTAGGCCAGTAAAACGGTAATAAAAACCACTTTGTTTTTACCGAGTGACAATTATGCCAATCTGATAGCACTTGTGACAAATTCGTCATAGGCCTACAGATCCGGTACAAATCCAAACGAATAGTCGGACATATATCAAACAGACAAACGTCCCATAATTTGGCTCTTTTGGAGGGCATCGAAGTAGAAATATGATACAATTATTGAAATCGTAATCGGAGATATTATTAATACAGGTAAAAAATTTAAGTCAAAAGGCAAGAAGATTTCGATTTCAACATCATTAATTATATTTGTTACTTAGGTACTAACTTTTAGCTATGAACTTATTAGAGATAATTTGTCAATATAATTGGACGGAATTGTTACAAATCGTACTGCTACAGATGTTAACATTTAACAAAGTTGCAATGTGCACAGATTCCTTTTGTAGACCCCGGTTCGTGTTGCATAGATTCAGCAATTTGCACAAATTGTTATTTTAGAGACCAATTCCAAAACAAGAACTTTGTAATCCAGGCTAATAAAAGTTTGAATTATTTTATTAGGCAGATACATTTGCTGAGTCAAACATTAAGTTTAACGTTCACAACGTAAAACATACACAGCTATACTTAACATTGTGATTTTTAATTAATGTCAAATGTAAGTTGCCTAATCCGCTAATCTCTAAACTAAGTCACTGATATTGCTCAGAATTAGACTTACGGGGCAGGGCACATTGCCAGAAGAACGGAAGGCCCATGGGGTCAATAACCACTTGATTAGTGACCACGTAGGTACCGCAAGACGCGTCTTGGGTAGACCTCCCACAAGGTGATCCGACGACTTGGTCAAAGAAACTCGCAGAAGGCAAATAGCGCAAAACCAGCCGAGTTGGTGATCCTTAGGGAAGGCTTAAGCATGTCGAGTAGTAAACGGATATTATTCAGTATAAAGTATCATGTCCGTAGTTTGCATTTAACCCAAGTAATTGTTAACCACTGGTGAATCTAATAAAACGATGTTTAATAAAATAAAAGCTTTGACAGTAGATGAGATCCTGCTTTTTCCTCTTCGACAATTAAGGACCGCACTGTACAAAATTGGCAACGTTCTCTTCTATTACGAAACTTCCGTTTTCAATTAACCCACTTAGGTTACCCAAATGTTCCGAGAGAATACAGCGTGTTAATTATGCGATTTGAGCTCACAAAAGCGTTAGAACTTTTCGTATGAAGCGTTTTTTGAAAAGTGTTTGAGGGGGAATGAAATTATGAGTATGACTTGAAAGTCAAACAACAGTGAATTAGATGAATTTTCTTTAAGGACAAATTGAATTGTACGTTTGTCCTGTTTTTGCAAAAAAAATATCTTGGATGATTCTAAACCTTTGTATTTATTTATTGGTAATACTTTATATTTATTATCATAATTATTTACTCGTATGAATCCCTCTTCAGCTTTATTATATGTATGTGTAAATTGAATATTTATATTTATCAATAAACTAGGTGCAAGAGCACAGCGCATATTCTTATTTCAGATAAGAATCTTAAATAAGAATATTTAAGTACTGTATTCATTTAGTTTATGAAATAGGTAGGTTGTGTTTGCATAACAGCGTTGCTTGAATATATTATACAGTCAAGCTAATTATATACGTAGATACGAGATAAATTTCAACAATACTAGATACATTGTCTTTGTGCTTACGTGTCACCTTTTCACCATTAAATACACATTTATCGCTATTCAAAACTACACTTTACTCAAGAATATAAATGACAAATGTCCACCTACATTCTGTTCGTAAACCCCCAACTTTTGATATTAAATGTATTATTCATTTATTAAACAAATACCTACAATAAAAACATAATAAAATCCTTTTATTCATACTTTTGCTTAATCAAATTATTATGATAGTAAGAAACAAAAGTTAAAGACTTTTATTTTATCTACTCGTACATTATTATTATCTCTAATAATATGTATTTTGTTAATAAATGTAATAACCATAAATAGTAAAATAAGGTCATGCATCTATTATAGAACTTATACTATTATGAAGAAGAAATTACTAAAAACAGCGAAAGAAACGGAAATACAAATTTTATCATAATGGTGAAATTGCCCCGTACGAGTAGATTATGTGGTTGAATCTAATCTTGATCTGGGCGCGATCTGGGTCGATCTTGTGCTTTGCAATGTTTTTTCCCTTATATAAAAGATCATTTCGAGCAATTTCTAATAAATTAGTACCATACCATAGTAATAAATGGACAAAAGAATTTTAGTGTAATGGAATTCATAGAATCTGAATATAATAAAAATAACTACGGCTCTTATAAAAGTGTTTTATAAAAAGCTGAGCTCAGAACAATAGTTACTCGTATTTTATCAATTACTTCAAAGTGACGAAATGGACTTTAAAAACATTATTTAAATTAAGAATTGATTTTATAATTTGAAAATAAATAAATTAAGATTAAAATTAATGTATTTTTCTTCAAGCTTAATGGCCTTGATAATGGTTAACCTAGCCTAGGCAGTACTGGCATCGACATTTATTTTGTATACTAGATGACCCCTACAAGCTTTAAAGATCGTACTGTAGGACTAAGTCGCCTCGTGTAAGATTGTTTTAATATTTTTCATTAAAGCAAAGAACTGTTAAACACAAACCAAGTTTCCTTGTTTTTGAAACGTCATTTAAGTACGTCTTTCAAACACACCGCCTCATTAAGACTGTAAGAAGTACTCCTTACTGTTCTAATTACAATAATATTTCAAACATTATAATTAAAATACAAAAAAGTTTGGTGGGTACGGAGCCACAGCACATACCTATATATCATATTGCCTTTTTATCATAAATGTAGTATAGGTTCAGTGACCGCCCTTCTTTTAGAATCATAATGAAATACGTTGCATCGTCACCGCGGTATTTTCACAAATCTTGAAAGTAGAATCTGTTTTTTCACATTTCCGTTAGGCTTATCTCCTTGCTGAGGAATGATGGATAGCCTCTTAATTGAGCCGTCAGCAGCAACTGCTCTTTAATTTCTTTAGATCGCATCTATTGTTAAAAAGAATAACGAAACTTTATTAACACTCTTCCGTCAAAAAAGAGATTTGTCTCCGCTTAAGATTTGAATGTTGTGTAATTTGAAAGGATGGCTAGTGGCCCGAAAGTCAGAATGTCAGTGTCACTTAAATCATCTCCAGAACGGATAGGGTGCTTTGCAATTAATTTTATCGCGCATCACTTTTGAACATTTACTTGTTAGAAAGAGACAGTTGCAGTGACCATTCCCTCTAACAGTCTAACTATTGAACCACAAGTCCGAAAAATATGAAAAAAAAAACATTAATAGCTCAACATGCTCTTGGCCAGATTATAAAACAAATAATTTTACTTGTAAGTATACTGTCATGTAATTGTATGATGTTTTGCAAACCACACTAGAACTACACGCAACCATTTTTCATATAAAGATTGATTATTGAACAAAACATTTTGTTATAGGTAGCATAAAGCCACGAAAAGCCAAGCAAATGCTGTCGAGATAAAGTTGGTTTAGCTTTTGAACTATAAAACCTACACGATGTTATTAATAAAATATTATCATGATATTACCTAAACGGTTTATTACTGTAATTTTAATTTGTATAAGAATGTCCTGTAATATGTACTTGTTTAGTTATTTAAACACTACACTATCGTTACGTATTTTAATTAGTTGATAGATCTATTCTTTATCAGAATTACACAAGAGAACATTCTATATAAAAATACACGTGCTAAAACTCAACGCGCCTTAAATATTTAAGTGCTTAGGTACCTAGACTGTCAATATACCTACTCGTACTTTCCCGGAGGCAATACTAAAATTACACAACAACGTAACTTAGTGTACACTACGCTAGTGCATAAAATAGTTAACATTTATGCATAAATATGTATAAAGTTGTAGTTTATTCAGGGAACATAGCCACACCGCCATATTAACAACACTGCTAACTTCCTACACTGGCGTAGGACTCAATAATTAATTGCTACAGCTCTCTGCAGAAACTGCAGTTACCATATTAAAGCTATCCTACTAGCCTAAGATAGCATTTTATCGTCTGTCACCTTAGAGTATCTTAGTTAGAAAGTGACGCAAAATGCGTTAGGCGATAAAATTGCAACCGTTCCAAGAATTCTGATAACGATTTATACACCCGGGCTCTGACCTCCAACACCATTACTCAGAGGGTCGAGTGTACAATCAGCATCAATATGGTTTTGAAACCTCGATGCTAAGACAGAGTGTAGATACATTAAGGTAGAGACATATTTCTGCACATTTAGTTACTACTTGAGTAGCCAACATTTTTGAACGCGAATTGTACAAAAATAGTTTTATTGGTTAAAAAATCTATGGGATCTTAGTTGCTTATGCATATCTTATTATTTATGCTGACTTACTTATACATACGAGCTGTTAGGTATATGTATGTTTACCAGATTTATTCATTAGCTGTTAGTTACTGTTATTGTAATTGTTTTTTGCTTTGGCTACCACAAGGCACTTTGCCAATTATTTTATTTAAAACATCAAATCGGTTGGACCGGTATCAGGTATTGTCCGTAAACTCGGCACCTGTACCCGTACCACGAGTTGTGACATTACGGTTTTCGATAACGAGTATCGAGATTACTATCTGTGTATCTCGTTCGCACTAAAATAGTACAAGCGAGATGCACAGATAGTAAACTCCGATACTCGTTATCGAAAACCGTAATGTCACAAGTCATGGTAAGGGTACAGTGTCCTTTAGTGCGATGGAACGTAAGTACTGCGATCGCGAACCCGCCGGCCAAATGTGGCGATTAGTTATGGTATTTAAGCCATGCCCAGAGATTGATTCCTGTAGTGATATCTGAGGGAGGCATGTGTCCAGACGTGAATGTCCGTGGCTGAAAGGTATAAAATGTCAATATAAATTTACACCAAACTATGATTGCAACAAATTGACTCTGGAATGGGTAAGTATCTGAAAACGGTATAAGTTTTATTCTAGTTCATTAGAATATTTGATTACTTGTACCTTTTTTCACTAGGGTCACAGAATAAATGTATATTCGCCCTCCAAACGGTTCACAGAAAATGGCGACAACTGATACCGTTATTACCTGTTCTAACATTCTTAAAAAACTTAGAACAGTCATGTTACCCCATTCATAGATGACGCGCATTCATTAGGGTTCCTATGTACGAGTAGTTTATAATTATCCTTAAACTATTTTAACCTTTGACAGTATAACGAGATTTCTCAAAATGAGAAAGAGAAAGTAACTACGTTTCAACAGTCACTAGAAAGACTCAGTACCCTTACCATGAGCATCGAGTCTACTATTTGTGCATCTCCTTCGTACTAAAATAGTACAAGCTAGATGCACAGTTTAGTCTCGAAGGGCTTAAGTCCGGTTTTCTACATATAATAAGTATGTAAAAATTGTTTAAGCTAAAACTTTCTAATACGTACTAAGTAGGTGGCTAATTTTATCAATTGATCATTAACTATTATATACATTTAAGGGATTTAAAAAAATACCCAAGTATAATGTTCTTTTAGTACACAAAATGTTCATTACCTGTAGGTACATTTACAAAACTAACCCTACTTATATTTAATCAGCTTGATCTACTGTGTCTGGTGGAACAAGTTCAATCTAAAGATACAAATGAGCTGTAATTAATAATCAAGCTTATATAATGAACGCCAAACGGAAAGCTCATTAACTAGATGGACAATATAAATACTCGACACACTGTTCTCGCTGACGGGGCTAAATGGAATACCACCGTATCGTAGCGGACGCGGACACAAGGCATATTTTACAGGGAGAATTAGTAAATAAAGGAGTTACAACGCAATTGTAAGCAGGCAACATCACCGCGTTCTAGTATGCTCTACCGGCGGCGGCGTGGATTACTTAAGTTGAAGGTTCAACTTGACATGACAAGATAAATAGATGCAGCGAACCGTGCAATGCATGCTTTTAATTTATTTATATTTTTCATCAGTCGATATCATAATTAAATAACAAGATATATAAACCTTTATTTACCCTCGTAACGCCCACCATACTAAAATAATTTATAGTTAAAACCAACCTTACTATGCAGTGAATTGGGTTGAATTTTCTTTTCTACGAAAAATAATGAAACAAAAGAAATTCTACCCTATTTCCTTTTACGAAAGATTTAAACTCCATTGAAAGGGAGTGTACATTGAAATGTACACTGTGCCTTACGAGGTTAAAATAATTACATTCATTAAAACAATTCAAATGCAAGTACTTAACTACATAGTTATTGCATTAAATCTAAAAAGGGCCCTTCAGGAATTGTACCAAGGACGCTGGCGGCATTACCTAGTTGTCTCGCAATGCTGATACGTTTTGCGAGTCTTCGGTCACCAGTTACAATAAAATAACTAGATTACTTGTTGGTTCCATGAGGGTTACAAATATCGGTCCAATTTGTTTTTATTGTAATAGTAATTTAAAAAAAAAACGAAAATGACGCCCCAAATTGATATATACCTACTGCAATGAAAAAATAAACTTTAAAGGACCATCGTAAATCATGGCATGAAAAACTAAATTCGGTGTTGGGTTCTAAAATGATGTTGGTTCGAATTGTATGAAATTCCAGAGTCCTATGTAGTTCAGCTTTTATCGTATGCATATATGTACAATATACACAACATACTTTTGTTTAGTTTGTAGTACTTACAAGTAGTTTACCACTTTATATTCAACCATTAATGTATGGTCGCCTAACGCAATAAACAAACCCATGTTATGAAAAATTACGAAAAAGGTTATAGGTACCGATAATACCTAATTATTAATTAACGATTTATGTGCTTGATTATATTCTAATCGATATATTTATATATACACGAATGGAAGAATTACTATAAATATCAGGAATCTTCTTATATGTTTTTTTTCCGTAATTCAGCACTTGACTAAATATAACTTCAGGGTGTCAAGTTCAATCTTCTTATCAACTAGGTATGACACGTGTTCGAAGATAAATAAAAATAATTCTTTCGGCTTCCAGGGTGTTTATTTAGAATACTTATTGTTTATTTTATATAATCGTAATAAGTAAGAGGCCCAGAATAGCTAAATATTAATAACACAACATATTTACTAACTTCAAAGAAGGGTATTCTAGAGGTTAAACACGTGTATGCCCTGGGACACAATATACAAAGAGACTCATTGAGACTTATTTGAAAACACATTTCAAAATCGCTTTTGTCATATCATAGCCAGACTACTTAGTCCAGAGTACTTAATTTAGTCGGTTTCTTTA
Organism: Grapholita molesta; assembly: GCA_022674325.2. NCBI lineage: Eukaryota > Metazoa > Arthropoda > Insecta > Lepidoptera > Tortricidae > Grapholita > Grapholita molesta. Next base: position 8,820,904 of record CP053129.2, on the reverse strand, counting down.
TTTCCCTTCAATAATCACAATGTGAGATTATGACAAGGACGAACTATAATGGCGCCTTCTTTGTCATACCTATTGAAAATTTCATAAGATTTTGGTATGTATTATTACCGTGGCACTAAACCATGAAGGCAATTTTATACTTTTCTACAAGTTTCTTTATACGATATAAATAATAAATATTACAGGACATCCATAGACAAATTGACTGAGCCCCACTGTAAGCTCAAGATACAATGTGAAGTGGGTACTCAACCAACGAAATATATAATATACAAATACTCAAATACATAGAGAACACCCATGACTCGTGAACAAATACTCTACTACTGACTCTGTGCTCATCACACATAGGACCATTGTGTTCATACGAGTAGGCAAGGTTATTACCATAGTCGTCAAATCTTATTATCAGGAAATAAAACTTATCACTTAGCAAAACTTGAATAAAATGTGTTTTACTGTTTTTTTTTGTTTTTGTATTGTATTGTGTCAGTTACAAACTATAGTTAATTTATTTATAATACATAAATCTTATTAAGGCTAAAGGCTAGTAGAAAAAACCGGCCAAGAGCGTGTCGGGCCACGCTCAGTGTAGGGTTCCGTAGTTTTTCGTCCGTCACAGTAAGTGTACCCACTTAAGTTAAGAGTTAAAATTGGGCTATTTGATACATTGTTGTTGACATATTAATATCAAATACAGAACCCTAAAAACGAGCCCACAAAGGACGCTGACAACTAAAGAAAGAGTTATAGATCCCAACTGTACATGGAAAGTTCGAAAAATTGTTGTCAATTTCAGTCCCACCAAGAGTAGTAAGAAGGGGTTGTAACATGGAGTGATAACCAGCCAGCGACATCTATCGGCAAATTAAGTAAACTATGCGCGCGAGCTTAAAGTACAGAGGCTCTAGTGTAAGTTTCTTTTGACGTAAAAAATGTCTCGAATGCGTAAGTGATACTGATATAATATGGGTAACTAACGCTAATGGTGACGTTTCGTTACGTTAAAAACTTACACTCGGGGCTCAGATGTAGTGAATAATCCTTTCCTATCGTATTTTCTCGGAAATGTTCGTATTTGTCTCACTACTTCACTCATACTCTGTACCCATCTGAAGTAGTAAGACGACGGAGGGGACGGTCGCATTAGGCGATGAATATTAGTGCAGATTCTTATTTACGGTTAAAACTAAACGCGAAATTATCCCTACAATGCATACAGTTCCACATATGGTACAACCATGATATTAGCGAAGTATGACCAAAATCGGGTCGGCAGCGACATCTGTTATACTTATAATAATTCCTTACGAACATAGCTTCTGCAAAAGTTCCGCGATTTGTCAGTAGGTAGCGGTAAATGATCGTGGCATCGAACGATCGAATAAATTTCGGTATGCTGTGCTAGAATATGATTTCAATGTTTTCGGAATGCAATAACAAAATAATGTAAGAGTAAAATACTACGAAAAAATTATTGTTGTGACGTCAAAACTGTGCATAATTAAATGGTAAGATAATTTTTATATTATTACTATATTTAGATAATGTTTTGATGTATTTTACAAACGTTCCCGATATGGTACACCATGCATTCACGTTCATATTGCTAATACAAACTAAGTATGAAACATTTACACTTATAGAGTCTTTATGGCGTTGGCATAAGTTTTAATTTCGCGTAAAGTGTTAGTATGGTTATTATGGTTTTGTAATAGTTTAGTACTTACAGTAAAAGTTATGTTTTGTTTTTAGATTATAAGAAAGAAACTCTTACGAAATGTGCTGATATTTATCAATACTGTCTGGAAGTTAAAATGCATGGAACTGGAACTGCATTCTTCGGGGGTCTCTCTCTTAAATTCGTAAATTCTTATATATATTAGAAACGCTTCGAAAAATACGCCAGAACGAAAAGAGAAACGCTGTCATTAGATGAACAAATGTGTCCTACCAACGTTTCGAATATTTTGAGGCAATAAGCATCTCCCAAATAAACCACATAAGTGGTTAGAGGACAAATAAGCTTCTACTTTGGTACCGATATGATCAAGGATTTTACTATAACTTTAATATATACATAGGAATTAAGCAAGGTCTGGAATTGAGAAATGTAAATAAACCTGATTTAGGGGCGAGCACCAACATAGTAATTCGGCTTGCTGGGTGTATAACACGATTCCAGAATTGCATGATATAAGTACTTTGACAATTATTATACCAACAGATAACAATTATATTATACATATGAGTAGTTAATAATTTTTTGCATAAACATCACATTTTATACACAACACAACATTTTTAATATTTTTCTGCCAAAAATGAAGTTTTTGGTATAAGTTTTTATTGCCGACTGTACTTTTTCTTACACAGTCATCAACTTCTCATCGAGAGGATTCCAACGAGCCCAAACACCACGGCTTTATCTTGTGTATTTAAGGAGTTGCTATGGCTGCCTTCTGGTTCCAGCATCAGATCATACCCGTGTCACCATAATAATGCATTGTCAAAAAAAAAAACATATATAAGTATGCTAAATATCAGCTCAATCAGTTAAATGTATCTGCTTTAAAATTTAGTCACAAGATTTCACCCCAACATACATAAACACATACAATACAAGTGAAATAAAAGCTTGTAAAAACCACTAAAGTGCCATATTTGTTTATTTTCATACTTTTTTAAATTGTCCCTTACTGCATGGAGTTCCACATGTGGAACTCGAATAAAAAACCTTATTTCTCGGAAACCGTCTGTTGTATATTTTTTTTATTATTTTTCCCTAGAAGCTAACACCCATAGTTATCACATATAATTTTATTTCGCATAAAAAAAAAAGTCATGCATTGTAGGGTTATACATAAAACGGCGGAGCTACCGCAAACAACGATATTCGTAAATTTCGGACGATTGTCTCTGTCACTCTTAACGCCTTAAATGGAGTAAAAGAGAAATGCTCGACATATACGAACTTCGATCTTCGCGGTACCGGGCCTGAAGTGAGAAAGTGTGTCTTGTCATTCAATAGAGATTTTGACAGCCATATCTTAGGGAATAAGGGCTAATTTATTAACAATTTGTAAGAAACTATCGCCTTAACGACTTTAGTGCTGGAATAATATAAAGTACCTATTTTGCTCGCAAAAAAGCCTAAGATATATGCAATCCTGCGGCGCTTCCGTCTTTCTCGAGTGAAAGCACAGACCATTTTACCAAAAATGCGTAAGATGTATGCAATCCTGCGGCGCTTACAGTTTTTTCGAGTTGATATAGTTTGTATGGGGGAACAATATTTTCACTTTTTAGTATATTACTCGATTTTTTTTCATACTTTCTCACCGTTTAAACCTTCCCTGAGCTATTACAGATATTTCAAGACCAAAATTAACCAAATCGGTAAAGCCGTTCTCGAGATAATATAGCATGACCAAGAGAAATAGGGGTTAATTTTTATATATATTATTTTTTTCAAAAACCATTGAACCTATTAAGTTCAAAATAATTTTCCTAGAAAGTTTATGTAAAGTTCTACTTTGAGATTTTTTTCATATTTTTGAAAGTTGTGGTTCAAAAGTTAGAGGGGGGGGGGGGACGCACTTTTTTTTACTTCTGGAGCGATTATTTCCGAAAATATTTACATTATCCAAAAATGATGTTAGTAAACCCATATTTATTTTTAAATACCTATCCAACAATATATCACACGTTAGGATTAAAACGAAGAAAAAAATCACTCCCCACTTTACGTATAGGGGGGGGTACCCTAAGAAAACATTTTTTTCCACTTTTTATTTTTGCACTTTATCGGCGTGATTGATATACATATTACTGCAAAATTTCAGCTCTCTAGTGTTAACGGTCACTGAGATTATTCGCGGACGGACGGACGGACGGACGGACAGACATGGCGAAACTATAAGGGTTCCTAGTTGACTACGGAACCCTAATAAAAAAGCACAGTACAGGTGCGTAGGATAGTATAGAATTAAGTATATTGATTTAAATAAAAAGTTATATTATATAATTGAGATTTCACTCTTCTATAATGAAGACATTACTCCTTCACAACAGAGATTGTAAAGTATTTCGTATGGCATATGCATACATGAATAAGGCCGCTTTTCTTAATTCAGAGCCCTGAGTGTAAGTTTTTAATGTAACTTTACGTCACGCACGCGTTTGCGTTTCCCATATAAATAACATTATCACTTACGCGTTCGTAAACGTTTTTTTGCGTCAAAAGAAACTAACACTAGAGCCTCAGGTCACGAACTATCTTACAAGTCCGTGCCACTGAAATCAAATCACTTCCTACTGCATTCAATGCTTATTATTGCTACTTTATTAATATTTCTATTAGATAGACAACAGTATTCTACACTATTTATTGTAGGTAATAATAGTGCATAGGGCATTTTTTAATAACCTATACGTGGAGCATGGACTTGCGATGGAAGTAATTTGCTTGGACGTATGAAGAAATGAAAACATTTTGTATGTGGACTAGGAAAGTGTTCATTAAACTATAACAGAGCAATTAAACTCGAAATTGCAAATATGTACGGGGAAACGTAGACAAGGAGAACCGTGTCAACCAGCCCTGAGCTGCAATTGTCGACGCTCCCCAAGGGACGAATTCGAGGGGTACAGCTGAGTTTCACTCGATTGATTAATTTTATTCGAAGGTGTAAGTGTTGGTCGGTTTATGCTGAATATAGTCAGAAAATATTTTAATTTTTTTATCCGGAAATTGAAACAGCGGAATGATATTAATTTTATTTAATGGCCTTGTACTTCATTCTTGGGTTCATTCGAAACCCATAATGTAATGGCATTTATTTGCGTGTTTATAGACATGGTCCTTCAGTTATGGTGCGGCGGCTAAAGCGGCCGAAAAGCTTAAGCACTACAAATACCGGGGTCTCGGCTCCGAATACATTTTTATGCCATTCGGAGTCGAAACCCTAGGCCCGTGGGGTCCCAGCGCCCATATCATGTTCAAAGACCTTTCTAAAAGGCTCGTCGATACCACTGGTGACCACAGAGCTGGCAGCTTTCTCGCGCAACGCATCAGTATCGCGATACAGCGGGGGAATGCTGCCAGCATCCTCGGCACATGCCAAAGGGGCCCAATTTTAACGACGTTTTTTACGTTGAATTTATCTGTAAACTGTTGGTTATTCTAAATAAATATATATTTTATTAAAGTATCTATAAATACTAATTCAAACAGTTTAATGAATATCTATACGTTTCGTTACTTGTTTATTTCGTAATTAAACCTCTTACAACATGACTGAAGTACTAGCACTGGTAACATTTTAAGTATTGTTATTTACACTCACTCATTCATTATATTTCATTCGATCTTTTGCAATCAGTAAGTTCTTCATATATTTGTGTGCGTATAATCCATTCACCTCAATCTAGTGTTACTACCTATATTTTTTAAGAATGTTTTATTACTTCTACAACGAACTAAAACCCAACGCCATCCAGCCAAAGGGTCAAATGTAAATTAAATTGGCATTTCGATATATTAACTCCGCTGAACCGCCTCTGGCAGGAACACTAATTGAGAAATAAATTACTTTATAATTAATAGTAGTTTTATTCAAATACTGTAGATAATTAATAAAATCAGACCAAAACATTTTAATATATTTCCCATTATATATTACTCATAAAATCTCAAAAAACCTGTTTCCAGTTAGAGAATTTTTTTCTGCAATTCGATTACGAATCGTAACTATTTTTTATTATACCATTAAAAATAAGTCTCCCAAAAAAGTCCCTGCCATTACGCAATGTAGATACGTAAGTATGATTTTCTTTTATTCTTTTTTTAATGTGAATTAACATTGGAATATTTATATTTTGATTGATAATTTGGAATCTTCGTTGTAAAATATCACTGTCGAACATGCTCGATATTCTAAGTAGGTACAACTGAAAGGTTTTGTAGATTTTTATAAAATACATGTTTCAAATATGCCCAAATCCGAAGAAATAAAAGATTTTGACTTAAACTCTAAGTAAATACGAGTATGACCCATTTCAACTACGAACAAACAACATATGACAGTTGATTTTAGCTTTTCTATTAGAAACATTTCAAAAAGAAAGGACTTTGTTACTTTCAGACTTATCTGAAAGTCCATTTAAAGTCCTACATCAAAATCAAAAGAATACCCAAAACATAATAAATATTTTATTCTTAGTTAAGGCGTACCAAATAACAAGTTACGAATATTATTTTAAATGGAGGCATACATACAATAATATAAACAAGTCACTTATTTTACTTAGACATGATATGTCCAGATCAGTTGGTATTAGTAGAAGCCGCTTCGTCGGGGAAAAAGGGAAGTCAGGGAAAATTAATTTCGAGTTTTTATCTTATTAAGTGATTTTTTATATGGCCACCACGAGTAATTGTGAAGGGCTTCTAACTCCGTATATCCGTGATTAGCAATAAAACAGCGTGTATACTTAATCGTATCTATTTCGATAGTGACATTACGTTATAGAGAACCTCAAGTCGACGCCTTGAAAGTTAAATCTAACCCCTGTTAAAATTTAAAACAGATGACATTGTTTCTAATAACACATCTTTTTATGTCTTACAGTAATAGTATCATACTGACTGATCTAAATGGAGACGAATCCGAATGAATCGCCCTGTTTAATACATATATAATATATATAAATAAATATATAAATATTTCGGGACAATCTTACACAAATCGACCTAGTTCTACGGTAAGCTCTGTAAAGGCTTCTATTGTAGGTACTGTGCTCATCACACAAATAAATGCCCTGACTGGAATTTGAACCCAGAACTATGGGCTTCATAGGCATGTTCACTACCCACTAGGCCAGTCATCCTTATATAACTGTAACAAGCGAACTAACCAGCAACTTAATTAAAACAACACTTAAAATTAAGCTTAACAAAATTAAGCGTCTCGTTTTCAAAAGCCATTTGCAAAATTAATTGGCGGAGTGTAAAAAGTAGAACCGCAACATGGCTGAACAATTTATCTTGTCAAGCTTGTGCCGTATAAATCAGTATGAGTGCGTCGCATTACACCGCATTATGGCCCGTTTATACGCGGCGATGTCGGGCGGGATGTTCCGTCGGTATCACTGCGTTTGTATCGTCATTATTATATCCATAATGCCCAAAAAGGTTGTTTACCCCTAAGATATCGAGTTCTAAGTTTTTTATTAACGTTGGAATATTTTTTTAGGGTTTCTTGGCGAGCCGGAGTGTAGTTGGTCCCTTGCATTTCTAATACCACAACGTATCTATCGGAACACATTACGATATCTGTTTTTTAATTTTCACGGTTTTTCATGTTCTATATTTATGTAGCCAAAATAGCAAAAAAATAACCCTTATAGTTTGTCATGACTCTCTGTCCGTAGGTCCTTAGGTATGTCACAAGCATTTAATTTGTAAACTAATGTTTATATTGACTATGTTTGACATAAAACCAACATGTTTGCACATCAATCGGAAGATCTGTGGTGTTTAACTATAATATTGACCTCGATCGCTTAAACCGTTTAGTTTAAGATAAATAAAGTGAAAGTAATTCGACAATGTTGTGTATCAACAGTCGATTTCAACGGGCTTCATAGCAAATTACAAGATTTGCTTAACTTTTTAGGTTACATTACACTCTGGCATATCAATTGATTTCATTGAATTAAAATGCATTAGCCATTGAAATGAATAGCATTATAAATTGTTACAGTGACGGCCAGCCAGATTCAGTTAGCGATTCCGCAGCCTCCGGTCCTTGTCGACAGTGTTCAATTAGTAGATTGTATAAAATTTACATTTCGCCGTGGATGGTAAAAACATAAATATCATTACGTTATGTCCAACGCTTATCAAAAAACGACTTATCAATTGGTTCTTCACCACAAACCAGTTCTGCAAGTTGTGAATAAGAGTGTTCTCTTATTCACTTGATACTGTTGTATCAATAACCCACATATATGTATGTCCAATAAGTATATCTATTGCCTTCGATACGTAAGTGAAATGCTATTATCATACTTCACGAACGCCGCTTTGACAAATAATGTTATTCCTTATCATATGATACCACTCTTCCTCGTCGCAAACTGCACCTTTTCTATGTATAAATGTACTTCCGATGTTTGGTGAATATTTTCGTACATTTTCTATGTCAATAAAATCAGCTCTGTGAGCAAATGCAGCTGGAAGCATACTCTATGGGATGAAAAATAGATTGTCGGAAGCGGGCAGATATGGAATTTATGAAGTGCATTGCAGAAATATGGAATAATAGCTTGAAGCTCATTGAACCTGGAACCATTATCTAGTAACTCATTTATAATGAGTGTAGTTTTACGGTGCATGAGAATCTCGAGATGCCTTCGTGTTCTGGTTAGTAATCGGGTGCATGACATCTTTATATTGAACACAAGACTTGGAAACCTTGAAAATAACGTTGCCAAGTCGGTGTATTAATATTAAGAAATCATAAAAACTAGGTAAATCGGGGAATTTGACGATTTTTCAAAAGCACGAAACGATTTTGGAACACGTTTTGATTACAACATTAGAAAAAACAATGGAGTAGGAATTTAATGGCATAGATAAATAAACTATTTTTTTTGTTTGATTTTTACCTTCAATCTTGCTTATTAACAAAAAACAGGAACACAAATATTAAGAAATTCTGCATAAATGACAAACCATTCTTAGGCTAACTGAATAGTCTTATAATTGATTAAACGCCTTTGAAAACACCAAAAAATGACATAGTAACTGTAATTGGGCAATGTGGCGTTGTTTTCAATTTTGGACAGGCGTTAAAGCAATTTGCATGTAGCACGTACGTACGCACGTTTTATGGACATCTCTGTTACTTCGACAGTCAGTCTACCGTTTCATTTGATTTCATTTCGTATCATTGAAATACGTTTGAAAGATTCATACAAGTTGCATGACAACTTTTTTTATTTTATTTGGGATGCTTCCTGTCTACCACACAGAGGTTTGTAAGCTTAATGATATTGAGAGAAGAATATATCCATCAAATTATTTAGGTGACCTATCACTAAAACTAATATTCATCTCATCATCTCTCATTCATCTGAAGATAATCTCGACCGTCAATAAATGAAAGCACTCAAATCGGTTATTTTTATCAAATAGTAACTACGATACAAAAACATGTAATTAAACAAAAACATAATAAGCAATCCAGATCTGCTAGCCTAATATGGTCGGGTTTATATCACTTGTCACAATACCTGTCACGCTCTAACAAGTATGTGAGTGCAATAGTGACGGATAGCGCGATAGACGATAAAACGCCAACCATGGTAGACGTTCTGGATATATTTAGTGATAAGCTTGGCTCTCTAATCAGTTTTGCCAAAAATTGCCATCACATATAACAGCGACCTTTATTGCCCAATTATTAATTTTAATTTTAATGGTTAACTTATTAAAAGTCAAAGTAAATCAAAGTAGTTGAACCATCGAACTGTCACTGAACTGTCAAACTTTTCATACATGATAAATGCTTTAACGCATTCACTGCCACCAACGCACATGTGCGTTCATTTCCATACATTTTGGAGGGGGTGGCAGCGAATGTGTTAAAAGTGACTAACTGAATGTTAAAACTTTTTCACTTATCTCACTTAACTGTTGTATGACCGGTTAAAGAGATACTGTTTCCTATATTTATGTACTTTGCTAACATCGTTGAATGCTGTGCATAGTTATAATTGAGTTTCAATCGCCAAATTGTCAAATTATTGTACAACTGCAACCTATGTTTAAGTTTGTAACTTGTTACTATGCCTTTTGTAATAAAATAAAATAAATAATAGACATACTTTCAACATGTTACATTAGAAGACAATGTAACATTCAGCATAACGGAATATAAAATTTATTATTTAGCCGCAAAATGTACCCGCTTACAAATATATACACATACATTTAAATAAAATACAGGAGTTTGTTTTTTAAGCAAATTTCCGCGGGGCATTTCCTCTCTGTTAAAAAAAAATATTAATAAGGTTAAATTCAATTTATGTTTTCGTTTGAAGTACTTAATGACTTTATTTTTTGTGGATAAATGATAGAATATTTTTAATGGCAGCTTTATACGTGGGATAGAATAGTATTAAACAAATCAGATTTGTTTTTAAGAAGTCATATGTTGCATGTTTAAACTCATAGACTAAACTTAAAATATTTATTACATTTCGTTACTAAATTATTTTAACAGATTAACCTTTTCAAGTCACATTGCTCTGTATAAGTAACAGGTTGATTTGTAGGTCGTGATCCAGAACCAGGTTGTTTTTTTTTGTGACTGGTCTTATTCTGGCTCTTATATATTTGATCAAAACAGCATTAATTATTTTTTACTAATTTTTCAATAAAATGTTATCTTAAACTTAACCAACTCATGGTCATGGTCTTTTGACATTCGCAGTAAGGGAAGCGGCAAGACGTCACATTGATTAGGATGACCAAATTTTATGCAAAAAATATTTTTTCTACTTAGGTGCCATCCAAGAAATGATTAAATGGTTTGCTGAAAAAAATGATAAACATAAATAGCTTCACCTACGAGTTATGTGTCAAGCCTTGCTTGCTTAATCCACGACTCCGAAGTCACCGTGTATATTGCTATAACTCAATCCATCACATGACACAGCCCGCCGATTTGAAATTAAATGTTTCGAAACTTTTCTGTTTTTGGAAGTTAGCGAACATCCAACAAATTTGGATTTGAATTTATATTAATTAATTCATGGTTATCGACTTTGGGGAATATGTTACAGTAAATTAGCTTATTTTGACACGTGCATTGAACAAAACTGAAACCTTATTATTTCAAATATGTACATAATGTAAAAATACTAACAATAACAAATACATCTTCATCTATTTATGAATAAAGCTACTAACTTGATTAGATGCTTGTACCTTGAATAAATTAAAATTAAGGATAATAAAATCATTTATTTCAGACGGTGTCCATATTAATGTTATATATTATTACATTACAAATTTAAGCAACAAAAGATACGGAATGTGTAAAAAATGTATAAAAAAGTTAGTATCTTTAAACTTTTTAAAATTAAAAATTGAAAAAAGATGAACATATACTTAATAAAAAACGCCGAAGGTCCTCGTCGTTTTTTCTTAAGTATATGTCATCTATTTTCAACTTTTAATTTATATAGTAGTATTACTACTTAAAAATCAAAGCAAATCAAATTATTTCATAAAAAATAATTTTATTTGATCTTACTTTTTTAAATAAATTATTTAAAGATTCTGTTCCTATTTCGCTAATAATATTTTCCTTTTAGTTTTACCTACATATTCAAATTTAATACTAGAACTAAAAATTTTAGTAGATTATAACCGTTTGGTTGGCTCCTTCCAATTCTTTATTTTTAGGTGCTTAAGAAATGACATACAAACAATTGAAACAAAATAAAATATTTTAAAACGTATATTATTATACTCATTTTCATTAGGTACCAATAGTGACAGCGTGATAAAATATATCCCAGCACAATTGCAGCGATAAGAAATGATAAATGATCCCCACAGAAGACACACGCGCAAAAAATAAATTATTCAAATTGGACAAAATGGAAATGCAGAGCCAAAGTAAATATGGCAGCGAGTGTGGCCGAGTGCTATTTAATTGTTTCGTATTTTCATTATCAACTTTATGAAATTGATAAAATAATAATAAACCAATCATGTGATTTTTTGTGGCTTTCGATGGACGAAAATGTAATTGTCGGCTGCATATTTCATTTTGTACGAGAGTCCATTTGGCTTAAGAGCTAGTGCCGAAAAAATACCATCCATACCATCAAAATTTTGAACGAGAAAAACCACTTCTCCCATCTTCAGTAAGTTAAGTATAAACAAGACTTAACCTGTTTTGAGTATAAACGACCAGTATAAAAATATATAATACAGAGCTCACATAGCCCTATATTGTGACTTTTTGTTTTTCTACTTATGAATCATCATCCCTTTATGTATAGAATTTACGTGACGGATTTATCTAAGTCACTTGAAGGATGGTTCAAATTATCTCGTGAACGTAAAAAGAAATAAGTGGGCATTCGCCCGGACTATAAATTTCTGGTGTCATAAAAACGAAAACGGAAAAGCAATAAAATCTGTCAACTTAAGTAATGCCATCGTGTTTTAGGCTTATCTCTTGCAGCCGGGACGAATCTTCAGCTGTAATACCACTAAGACCGTTTACTTACGGTTAAATAACGATTATATTTATATAAAACTTGATGTTTTATGAGCTAAAAAAATTATTATGTATAAAGGAATATGAATAACAACAGCGAATGTGAATGATACAAACCAAATTAAACATTAACACGGCTCTACTCACGTTTATTTAGTCACTCGCGCGACATGTTTCGGAGAACATAGGCCTCCATTATCAAGCACTAAGAGTGCTGAGTGTCCGTTCGATTCGGCGATCGCGTCGCCGGCCCGTCGCGCACTAACGCGCGCCGCGCTGCTCGCGCCGCTCTTGATGTCAAAACCGGTTGAGGGCGGTCCGACACCGGAGCCGCTGTAATGGTAGACCGCGGGTTCGATTCGTCCACCAACAATGACTCTAAACACACCGAACTCACTGTGTCCACTAAACTGTTACAACACTCCCTAAGGTTTTGATGTTTGCCATAGATGGCAGGCTTCCATGCTGGCGGTACAGCCCAACCACCATCACGATTAAAATTTGGACGACGCCCGATCTCAATCGCTTCGCGTATTTTGCGTGGTACGAAACATTTTTCACGCACCAGCAATCGCGCCTTATCAAAGCGAAGGAAATGGGACGGGCCCGCCTCATGAGCGTGCTCTGCCACCGCGGAGTTACTGCAGTCCATCTTCTTCACACTCCGTATATGCTCCAACAGTCTCGTGGACACGTTTCGTCCGGTTTCGCCTATGTATGACTTACCGCAACTACACGGTATCTCGTACACGCCTGGGTTGCCCAGCGGATCCTTATCTTTCGGAGAGCGCAAGACTTGCCTTATTTTTGTATGGGGACGGAAAATTGTCCTAATGCAATATCTCCGGCGTAATAGGCGTCCAATTCCGTCCGTCACGCCCTTTATATACGGCAAGTATGCTGGAGCCCTCTCCACGGTATGTCGATTACGTGCAGAAGTCGCAAACGCTGCTCGCTGGCTCTGCCTCCAATTGTACCCATTATTTTCTAACACCTGTCTCACATGTCGCAGCTCGTCTTGTACATACTGCGGGTCACAGAGCCGCAGGGCTCTGGTTATCAGAGCGCGTGGGACAGAAGACAAGTGTGCGGGATGATGGTGTGAACCAGCCTGCAGGTACCTGTCCGTGTGAGTGCCCTTCCTGTACACTTTATGACTCAGACGGCCCGTCTGGTCTCGCTGCACCAATACATCCAGAAAAGGCAGTGCCCCATTACACTCTTTCTCAATGGTAAACTTTATCCTTGGATGCATGTCATTGAGATAATTAAGCAGCGGGCCTACGTCTTTATCCGACACCACCGCAAACACGTCATCAACATAACGCCACCAGTGTTTCTGTTTATAAGGACAACTCTCCAGCGCCCTCCGCTCAAAGTCTTCAATAAAATGTTGGCCACCACCGGTGCTATAGGAGAGCCCATTGCTACGCCTTCAACTTGTAAGAAATATTCGCCTCGCCACACAAAATAACCGCTAGTCAAACAAAACTCAATAAGCTCCATGTACTCAGTAGGTAAATCGTTATGAGTCACGATCCCTCTAATAATTGCAATTGTCTCCAATACTGGTACGTTTGTAAACAATGAAGCTACGTCGAAACTAACCATTATCTCGTCTCTCCGCAAGCGAACATTTTCAAGTAGCTGTACGAAATGTGTCGAGTCGCGTACAAAACTACTAGTTTTCCCCGTCAAGGGTTGAAGTGTCTCCGCTAAGAACCGAGATGCCTTATACGTGGGGGAATCTATCTGGCTCACAATGGGTCTCAGTGGCCATTCTGGTTTATGGATTTTGGGCAAACCATAAATCTTGGGAGAAGTGGGATTCAACGGTCGCAGTTTCCTAGTTTGGTCTCGAAACGATAACTTGCCGACAATACCATTCAACTTAGTAGTTACACGAGCTGTAGGGTTGTAAGTCACTTTTTTGTACGTATTAGTATCACCTACAAGCTGTGTAATCTTCTGTTCGTAGGCGTCTTTGTCCACAATTACCGTCGCATTACCCTTATCCGCCGGTAAAACCAAAATTTGCTCACTCCTGCGTAACGCTGCGAGCGCTAACCTCTCGGGTTTGCTAATATTGGGCTTAGGTAGTTTACTTCTTCGTAAAAACGACGAGACATCCTGCCTAAGACATTCAGCTTCCGTATGCGGCACTCTGTTGCGCAAAATCGTGTCCTCCACACTCGTCACAATGGCCTCGACAGGGAGCGAAAACGGCGACATGTCGCGCGAGTGACTAAATAAACGTGAGTAGAGCCGTGTTAATGTTTAATTTATCAGACATGTCTCACGTAAGTTTAAATACAAAAAAAAAATGATACAAACCGTTTGAAATAATTCTGCATAGAAAATAATCGCTTCGTAAATAATTTCATAGTTATTATTATACGAAGTTAGTTATGGTACTTAGTTTGCCTATTACTAGGGAATTTGAGTAAAAGCAGTAATTTTACTTTCAACTCCGCAAATTAACTAACTTGAACTGAACGCAAGCGTCTGGCATGTGAAGTACAGTCGTACTTTGTTTAGCAAATTGAATCTTCTATACATATACGCCATTACAATGTGCTACCATTGTTGTCAAACAGTTGTAAATCAATAGTTGCTGTAGGTACTCATCCCACTCATTATAATTCGGTTGCTGTAGAGGTCTGATTAAATTCATAGCACTTCAGGAAAATGTGAAGATTATTATGCAAAGCTCATTCAGTTTAAGTGGCAGAAGTTTTGGCAGGAGCCTTACATTATGCACATTATATTTACCCGCGCAACCCGCTCATAGACTTTACTTCCGTGGAAACTGGTACGTGCGAGTAGCATATATAATTCTAAAAGGGTTTCCTATGTAACTGATAATATTTTTTTTTGTAATTTTTTCGGACAATCTTACACAAATCGATCGACAATAATCGACATAATCGAGCTCAGTAAGTATTGTGTTGTAGGTACTAGACGACAATACATATAATATAATGGATATATACATATATATATATATATATATATATATATATATATATATATATATATATATATATATATATATATATATATATATATATATATATATATATATATATTAATATATATATATAGGTACGAGTTTAAAAAATTAACTCAAATAATAAAATAATACAAAAATATGACTAAAAACTAACTAACTATACTAAATCTAGAAAAGGTCCCGTCGGCATGGTGCCGAAGACGCTGGCTGCGTTACCCCGCTGAAATGCGAGACAGATGCGTTGAGCGAGGTAACTGCCAGCTCTCCGGTCCCCTATAGCGTTTCTGAGTCTCTTCGAAATAGCTTTGAAAAGACTCAGAGCGCTAGGGCCCCAAGGACCTAGGGTCTCAACGCCAAAAGGGACAAAGCAATATTCGGCGCTGAGACCTCTATATTTGTCAAACTTTCCATTTTCCGCCGCGGTTGCAGCGGCTGCCGCCCTCAAGGAAGTAACTTGGAGATGGGACGAGTTTAAATACTTAACTACAAAGAAAACACTCAGGGACAAATATCTGTGCCAATTAGCTAATATGGATATGGAAGTGCATAATGATCTAACCTCGATAATGATTTGCTTTAGTTACAGCTTGCATCCAGTTTTGATAATTTTAGATGTGCTAAAGAATCTCGCGATTCATTAGTCGATCCAAAATATTCAAGAATGGAACTGATCACAGACAAGGCAAATTGCCCCTTAAATATCTATATGTAAGTACATGTAAGGTCAAGTATGCAAAACAAACAGACAAACTTACGTTACCTAATTTTAGTAAGTCAAAATCAGATAAATCATATATTTTTTCATATGTGACGCTAAACTTAAGTACTCTGATTCACAGCCGAAAGTCGAAACGCTTCTCTGCTTCTGTGACTCCCACGCCTAACATGAAACATAACCAGAGTATAAACGCCTATCTATTAAACAGCCATTGAAAGCCATATCATGATATTTTGTACATACTCGTAAAATAACGATAAAAATGCGATACCTACCTTAAATACACTCTTATTGCTTTCAATAGCCATTAGCACATCAAGAAATTAGCATCAAAAATGGGTCGATGAATGACAATTTCTTGTGTCATCTCATAAAATACTTCGTTCCAAATGTGATTGTACCTGACAAAAATATTATATGATTATATGTTACTCCATTATCGGAGCAAATTATAAAATAAGCCCTGTAAAATATAAAACATATTTATTTCATGAATAAGTCCATTTTGAGCTATGACATTTTGCTCCTAGTATATAGTATTCGCTTAGGCAGAACCATAATTTTAAGTAGATAAAAAAGTCATAGCAGATAATGCTCATTATTAGCTTTTAAAATAAAGGAGGTGTCGATACTTCAATTTTGTTTTCCTGCTTATTAAATTACGTATAAGGGAATTTTCTCAAATTAGTGTACGAACTCCCTGTATCGAACACCCCTTCTGAATTTCTACATAAGCCTATTGAAGAAAGGCTCTTAGCTAAATTCATTCGTCAGTTACAATTTATGTTTCAGCGAGTAAAACATGTATTTTTCTCCGCATAAATGAGCAGACACATTTTGTTCATAAAATGAAATGTATCCTGTTTAAGGTCATGACGAAGCGGGTCAATTTCAGAGTTCTCTCAATTTCCTCTTGTACATTATATTGTTCTTGAGATTCTTGATATTGAACTTGTTTTTTTTTTTTACAAATGGCATACTTACTTTTCGGTCTTGGAAGACGATACATATAAATAAAACTTGTTGAAATGCTTTAAGTATTTAACATTTAAATGACAGCTTTGAAATATGATATCTTCTTGAAAAAAAAGTCCGTTTGATTACGAAAATATTATAGCCTTTGTTATTGGATGACTAAAACGAATTTTCAACATCTAGTAAAAATATATCTAGCTTCAAATCTCTTCATTCACAAAAACTTCATAAATTTAGAAACAAAAGTACTATTAATAGTAAATACTTAGTTTCCTTTACTTTTGCCTACAAATCCCTTTAAATATTACCTTCTTTTACGTCTCGTAGTCGGTAAGCTACAGACGTACCAAGTTGTAAAAGATAATTGCAAGAATAATAACATCTTGAACAACGCTTACTTCTAAAATTACTATTTACTGTAGCAACATTGCCGTACAAAGCGGCACATTAAAACTTTATCCTTAGTAACTTAATGTAACATTTTGCACACCTACAATAGAAGTTAATTATTATAACATAATTTATGTTTACTTTGCAAACTTCACGACATGCCTGCGAGGAACTTGGTACTTAAATTAACTTATGTAATATTTAAGAAAGGAACGTGCTTAGTACGAACATGTTAAATTAGATATCATATATATATTATATTAGTCAGCATCAATAGTAGCGTTTGAAACAGGGCACCAAAAGTATATAATTGTCTAATTGATTCACAAGAAGATTTCAGAGTGTTTGTAACTTGAAATAAGATAAGAAGAACTTTGGAAGGCGAACTGTATAATATCTCAATTGTAAAAAAAATACACAAGATGGCAAATATTCTTTCATACGTTACTATTGATGCTGCCTGTACATATAGTCTGATACTAAATATGATTCATATATTTTTACTACGTTTTATAAACAAAAACAAACAATAAGCTCTTTGTCGTACTATGTTGATGGCAAATGTTTATTATGTCTTTATATGGGTATCAACTTTCTGCGATAACTATACTTATATTGTAAACTGCCAAAGCTTGGCAGTTTACAATATAAGTATAGTTATCGCCAAAGCTTGGCAGTTTACAATACGTTGCTTACTTGATATCCTAACTTATAACAAATCAAATTATTTTCAAATCTTGCCTGAAACTCTGGTTTTCCTGAATAATTTAATTTCCTAAGTACTTATTTATGTCATCTGTTTCAATTTTTATTTTTTATTGTTTTTTTCAGTTAAATTTGTCTCTATAATAAATAATGCCTTTACCTTTACCTTATGCTAATGCCTTTACATACATAAATCAACGGCATGCATGTTTCTAGTTCGATTAGGTACCGAATATTTCATATTCTAACGTTTTGTTAACTTATTTTCACCTACTTCAATACGAATGTTCTGCCTAATACTAAATAAGGAACACTACTGGCTATAGTTAAAATATTTTCGTTATAATAAAGAAAATGTTAATTACATGCGCCTTACTCTTCTTAAAATTATCTTTTTAAAATGATCGCAGAACATCTCAGATCACAGGTACAGGTCATGACTGGATTCCAATCCTCGAGGCCTAGCAACTATCGCTAGTGTCATGATCAGATGTCATAGCGTCATGCCTCACACCCTGGAGCCTAAAAAGGTCGCGCACTAAGCGGTTTAAGAGGAATTTCATTCCGCGAACGCTCCGGCTGTGGAATGAACGAGCTTGCCGATTTTCCCAAGGGACTACAGTATGAGGTTCTTCAAAAAAGGATTGTATTGGTACTTAAAGGATAGGCAACGTGCATGTGAATCCTCTAGAGTTGCAGGCGTTCATAGGCTACGGTAACTGCTTACCATCAATTCAGGCTGTCCATATGGTTGTTTGCCGCTGTCGTTGTGTAAAACAAAAGTCGACGTCAAAGTATTTGTATGGAGAAATAATCGACGTCAAAAACGTGACGTACCTACATTCAGCAGCAAAAGTTGCTAAAAGGCAAATGAACTTAATATGACTTTATTGTTAAGAGAATAATTGTCAAGATTATTGTGAACACTTGGACCGCAAAATAACGTCTAAAGTTGACTGTACATATGTCAACTGTGGCAAATCTTAGTAGAGGTATAGCTTTCGTCTGCTTAACAACAACGCGTTACACATCGTGTACGAGTGAATCAACTGTTTGTGGTTGTTATTCTGTACCATCAGCTAGGGGATAACTAAAGCAGAGTTTGTTACAAGAAACGTGGCACCGCGTTCTATTAACACGCTTGCTAGGTGACCCATATGGTAGCTTCTACAAATATCTATGTTTGGTGTATTAAGATGCAATTAAACTGTGGTTTAAAGAGTGACCCAGACCCAGGGGAATGTAACCATGGCAACCAGGGACAAAGAATAGTTGATTGAGCCGTATTTTAGAGCAAGTACACCTTTGTTCCATAGAAGTAGGTCTACTTACGTTGACTGGATTATATACCCGCAAATCAGTATGGTACACATATGAAACGGGTTCTCATCGTACACGACACCTATTTAAATAATATAATCAACGCCTTAGACAAAGTGATGAAAGTGAGTTATTAATGCCGTCACACCCATTTTTTTTTAAATAACTGCTGTGGCATGATCTCCTTGTATATAATAAGATACCAGAAGAGCTATTTAAGTCGAAAGAAAAATAGAAAAATTTGAGTCGCAGCGGGACTCGAACCCACAACCACTGGATCACTAGCCCAGTGCACTACCAGTTGTGCTATACGAGCGCCGCTTAGACGTGTCAAATTTTGTCGACATTGTTATCGACATTGTTTTGACATTGTTATTGATGAATTCTCAATCTAAATTTGAGAAATCGATGCCGTAAAAAGGGTCAATACTCTTCGGTAGATGTCGCTACACGTCACCCGTAATGACGTATATGCCAAGAAGGATAAGATAGAAAAATTTGACACGTCTAAGCGGCGCTCGTATAGCACAACTGGTAGTGCACTGTGCTAGTGATCCAGTGGTTGTGGGTTCGAGTCCCGCTGCGAGTCAAATTTTTCTATTTTTCTTTCGACTTAAATATCTTTGATATGCTAGCAGAGGTTTCTGCTTAATATAAAAATAATACCAGAAGAGCTGCGTAAAATGGACAACATAATTTATGTGGACACCTTAAAAATGGCTAGTAAATATTTTTTCCCCTCACTTTCCTCGCTGTATTGAGAGGAAAAGTTTTGTGTTACATACGGGTGTAATTTTTATTTAATTCTCGTGTATTGAAACACTCTTACGCTCAGGATTCTATTTTAAAACCACTCGCTATGATCGTGGTTAAACTATAGAATCCATTCGCTTGCTCGAGTTTCAATCCCACACTCGCAGTTAAAATACAATTTTGCACCCTTGTATAACAAATAACTATTTTATACTCTTAAAGAGTTTTTGACTAGGTGATGATTTTATAATTTATGAATATAATTTTTGACATATGAAATGACATGTAAAAACAAGATAAGATTAAATCGCTAATTCAGTCTTATCTTGTTTTTATTCTAACTTATAACTAATTAAAATTATTATTGTCCAAAAAATTCTGTATTCAAAATGTAACTGGCTGACGTATGTTATTTAGTTTCTTCTGACATAAATTAGTAAATGTAGTTACCTAGTATATTATAAATTTCAGGGTACCTACTTATGTAAATAATCTCAATGATCATTAATTTTAAGTAAATATATATCTGCATGCTAAGCTAAACATGTGAAACCACTCTTCTATTTCAACGTATGTTTTGTTTGGTTAAACATGGTAATGCTTTAGCAAATAAAACATTAATTCATTCATGGTTTTTAAATTTCAGTTAAAGTTCATGCAAAGGGTCATTATAATTGAATTGTAGCCCTATTATGAAATGTTATTTAAATAACAAATAACTTTGTTATTGTAATGAGTTTACTTTTGATATTTAAATTTTATTCCAGACAGTTCTAGACTAGTATTTTTATACTTACAAGATTTATAATATTTTATGTTATTCACAACCTTTTGTTAACATAACATAAATATTATTTTGTAATAGTAATTGCATCAATGAACTGCACTGAATATATATTTTTCTAAATTTAATTAGTCTCTCAGGTCAGGTTTTTAACAATATTTTTATAAAAGTAAAATATAAAAATACATCCAAAATATATTAAAGCAATATAAAAAACATAACCTCATTATTTTCTCTTTATTTATTTTAAAGAGAAAAGAGAAAATAATTAGGTTAAGATAATATTTGTATCTATTCGAAAATATGTTGTTGCTATTCTATTCCGTCAGATTCTGTTAGATTTGGTGCCACACTTCCAAAATATTTTTAGGATTATTTAATTGATTGCAACAATTGAACAGTTTGAGTTTTATTTTCTTTAAGCATTCTCGTGTGTAATAATTGGTGAATTTGAACCACGCAAAAACCTTCCGGAATATCCGCTGGTGGAAATATGGCTAACTTACATATCTTCTCATAACTCGTCAATATTTTTAAAGACATTTCGTCAACCATAAGCCTGTTGTACCGTCACATATATATGCTGTCTCTTACGGTTATGAATTGCAGATTTTTTTACATTGACTTACAGAGGCTTCCTCCTGTAAATTTTCAAATTCCTTTTCATATATCTTATTAATGGGTTT
Source organism: Grapholita molesta (assembly GCA_022674325.2). Taxonomy (NCBI): domain Eukaryota; kingdom Metazoa; phylum Arthropoda; class Insecta; order Lepidoptera; family Tortricidae; genus Grapholita; species Grapholita molesta. The sequence goes on along the minus strand of CP053129.2, from coordinate 8,799,255 downwards.
CATAGTCTACTTAACTTTAGATCTACAATTGTGTATGCATATATCCACTTTAAATATTTTGAAACTTGCACATGTGCACTCTCTCGAAACATATTATTATCATCTTTATCAATAGTTATTAATGCACTGCACGATAACATAATTACGCAGTTTGTACCGTTGGCACGGTTACCCGTGACATTATATTTATATCCACTTATAAGTAGAACATCCTTCCCTTTATCACTTTTTATAAACAAAACTTCATCATCATTTTCTTCAATTTTTAGATTTTCAAAAACTTACACAATCGAAATTAATTTATTGTAATGTGATGTATGGACAGTTCAAATAATATTAATCACGACAATGAGTATGTAGAAAGGCCAGTGAGTGCTTCCTTTTGATATGAAAACTGTTTGATCAAAGACCTAAAAGTTACAAAGTAAAAATAAAACTTACCAATAATAAAATGTGTTACTAACAGCTAAGTCCAAAGTTAACTCTTTTTTTAATACAAGTACTTTATATTTAGACTACTGAAGGCTCGATAAGTCGTATTTTTTTAGAAAGAGTTACTTTACTAACGACATTGCTAAGTGCCTCTATAAATGTTTTCATTCAAACAATTGTATGGTGATAAAGGTGTACTCGTTTCAGTTTTATGTAAGGACGTGTGTACAAACGTGAATGTTCCTTTTTTAGTATTCATGTTTACCGCTGGAAAAGCCGACTCAATTCGGTTATGTGGAATTCATAATTAGCAGAATTGCTAAAAGGCAAAAACAAGAGTGCGTAGAAATTATGACTTTGAAGCATTAGGTACGCATGTGATCAAACTAAGTTGTGTGGAATTCATATTGCGCAGAATTGCGAATAGGCGAAAATAATAATGGCATAAACATTGTATAATCCAATCATTAAAATTTCATAATTCAAGCGTTTACTTAAAGGATTTTATAAAACTTATATAAGTTAAGAGTTTCTCCTTTTTTTCGACATCGTTTTCCCATTTCTATTCTTAGGACGGAAAATGTTTTCTAACACCTCCCTAATTGCAAAGTTTGGGCTCCTAGCTAGCTACGTAGCTAGGTATATTTAAGTACTGCCAGAAAAAGTAAAAATAAAGTTTACTTACGAAGTTTTATTTCGTAATAAGTAAGATGTTAGTAATTACTGTAAGAAATTAAAATAAAGAACTGTGTATTGAAATGTAAATCACAGGAGTCATAAGTCACTGCCCTAGCAACCTTTATTTAAGTAAAACAAGTCATGTTCAGTCAGCAAAAAAAGTAAGCGGGCCAGGTGTTCACAATTATCTAAACACGCTCTTGTTGACTGTATGAGAATCACAGAGAAGCACTAAGATGAAGTAGACCACATATATATAAATTCCGCCCGGATCTCCGTATTGCCTATTGTCCCTAAACTACGACCCGACCGGAGGATGGGCAACAGCATCCTTTAGGGCCTATACATTATACATATAAAAAAAAAACGGGACAATCTTACACAAATCGACCTAGTCCTATGGTAAGCTAAGTACCAAAGGCTTGTGTTGTAGGTACTAGTCGACGATAAATATATACATATCAATACTTAAATACACAGAAAACACCCATGACGAGTATATCTGTTTATAATATTTAGATACTAACACAAGTTTCCGACGATTATATAATATTTAAAATCAGCTTTTAATATACATTAAAGGTAAGAGTGTAGTCGTAGAAAAAGTATGATAATTATGGAACGCCGTACGATAGATCTAAAATTACTTGTAGTATCTTCAATTTAACTCCCATAAACCATAAACAACATGATGTTAGGCAAAGAATAAACATAAACACGACAATATTCTTATCACGAAGCTCTATATACTTGCTACTCAAATTATTCAAAAAGTAACTTCCAACTGTTTATGGACTAAGTTACGTATATGGCCCACATAAAAGATGGTTTTTACATTTTCAAAGTGTTATTTTACTTTGCAGATTCGCGCCTTTAGCTCTTGATTCAATAAATTATTATTGCAGTATCATTGACCTAAATTAGAGTATTACGCGCGTGAGAAATCAATTTTATTTCAATTTAACGCCATCACTCGGCCGGAGTTGAGATTTTCTTCCATTGCCAGGAGAGACGTTTAGGGAGGACGTTTCCCAAATTCATTCAGTTTTCTGATCAGATAGCCCGAGGATGCTGACAATTGATCGGCCAAATGGAACGGTCGGCGCGTCCGTGCGAACGTTGTTTTCCAATCTTCCCAATAAATCTACTTCGAAAAACTCAAATTAATCTTACTAAGGGATGTTTTGTTACCGCGCCTACACGGCTTAATATTGGGATTAGATACCATGACATATTTGAAAAACACGAATTGAGGTTTTAAAACGTTTTGTCAGAACTGGGTTGGTAACATATATAAGGGTCCACATCGGGTCGGATGTACGAACGTGTATTCTTAACAGAAATAGTTTATAATAAATAATAAACAAGTTTATAAACTAGGAACAAAATATTGTTTGTTAATTATTTGAGATGGGTTTTTTTAAGTAATAACAATCCTACTATTATATTATAAACGCGAATGTTTGTCGGTTTGTATGTCTGGACATTTGTTTACGCAAATATTTAATGGATTTTAATGAAATTTTAAAATAATGTAATAAGACATCAGAATAATACAATTGTCGCGGGTGCCATCTAGTATACTATATCAAAGATAACATTTACATACTTCAGATGCGAAAGCTGAAGACGCGGTTTTAACAACCTGCCTCGGAGACCATTGGGCTGTGTTTTTTTTTTTTTTTAAGTATGATGTCCTCTATTTCTATTTATAAAATTGAGTTGGAGGCCGTGTCTAACCAGGTCTTAATAAAACGACGAAACATAATAAAATTTACTTCAAACGAAATGTCTTAGCTTGTCAGGCACATCGTCTCAGATGCCGGCATTTCTTGACATGCCTAAAATGATGCTAAAATAAGATGAAATTCCAAGACATTTTATGAAATGCTTAAGGTTAAGCTAATTTCATGCAGAAAACTTCACAAACTACAGGTAGCGAACCTAAATAGTAATTATACAATAAGAAGAACAGTAAAAAAGTAATATTCCATTTTTTTGTTGTGATGGGTCACCTGCAGAAAAAAAGACCCCCCATGTGCCAGCATGTACGACAGAGGGTACCTTTTCTCTGCAGCTGACTGTACAATTTTCCTATTTTGGCAAGGCCCATCATAAAACTAAGAACCCTTTCATAATATATAATATATTTACGATTTGTTTAAACTAGATATGTCACCTTCAAACGATGAGTTTTGAAGGATACAACGATTATCTAGCCAAATCACGAAATGCCAGATATCCAAACCAGAATACTTGCAATTTATATAATATTTTTAAAATATAGTCTCATGGTTCTTGAAGTTACTAGGCGAGACGCATTGCTGGGCTCGTTCCAAATCGGATCGCAACATTTACAGTACAAATTACACGATAAACGAGACAAGAAAATATAAAGACAGGCTACAGAATTCTATTTTCTCATTGTTGTATACGACGTCATTTAGACGTTGTTGTTTCGTTTATTTTATAAAAAAACATTAGGTCGAGCGTTAGGGACAGCGAGGCGCTATTCCGTATTTGTGAACATAATAAATTATAAAAATCATAATATCCGTGGTTGTCGATGTTGCTCCTGGCCACGGCGGCAGGTTCAGGGCCCCATCTAGTCAGTGGAAAATTACCATCTACAACGTGTGTAAGCATTGTTATGGTAGGTGTCCTGATCTCTGTAGCTCAATTTGTTTAACCCAGTCAAACTTCAACACAACAGCCCAGTATAACTTTGCATTATGTTTTCAATATCCCCATCGAATCGGATTCGAACCAAAGAGATACGAGTAGTATTTAAATTTATTTAGGCTAGGTGTAATTAGTTATTTAGTAGTTAGTATGTAAGTTGGAAGTTATAAATTTATCTAACGCATTTGAAAACTGTTATATTACAATATCTGTGATTATTGGAATGACACATCGAACCATTTTTTATTTAAGATATTATTTTAGTTGTTATAGCATGTTTATCCCGTGCCATTTAGCCATGGACGATCACTGCTGGAAATGTCCATGTCATATGGGTTGGCGATCGCTTTATGTCATCCAGTAGTTTCTGGTTGCGGTTTAGAAACAACCCGGGTTTTGTTCCTCAGGGTTAACCATGAGAAAAACAACTTTCTACGGAGAGCCATAATAGCACTGCCACCTTTCAGGTATGTAGTGTTGTGTTCCTGATGGTGAGTAAGGTTCCCAGAGCTCCAACCCCCCTTAAAGGCCGGCAACGCGCTTGTGACTCCCCTGGTGTTGCAGGTGTCCATGGGCGACGGTAATTGCTTAACACCAGATAATCCCTCTGCTCGTTTGCCGTCTATGTCATAAAAAAAAAAAGATTGGCAGTTTATTACTAATCTATCTCTGAGGGTATCGATGCAGGAATCTATTGCGGTTCGGATTTGGAACGGACCACATTCTGTGTCAGATGAAATGAGCATTTCTGTGCGAAGCGTACATTACTTACACGACGAGGGTTACCAAACGTCAGAATACTTCCTTACTTATCAGGAATTCGGTCATTTGTTATGACTGAGGACGAAATAATAGTTTTTTTTTCTTTAAGCGACCTTTTTACATACTTGTGTACCAGACTGTAGTTTACTCGATTTACTCGATACAATTTTTGGACATAACTACAAATATCATAATAATATAAATTTGCACATAAATAAGTAGGAATTCCACTTTATTGCGTTGTCATAAGAGCTACGAGACATATTTCTGAACTCATTTGTACCCATGTTATTATGTACACTTGACTACACTTACAGATTAAAATTTTGTACGTAAGTCGCGTTGATAAGTTTTGACAAACATATTATCAAGTAATTTAGAAAAAAATACAGCACTTTTTAACTTGGATACTAAAACTAGTTTTAACTTTAAATTTAACGTGATGTTACATTAAAAATGATTTATTTTAAGATACGTTACCTACATAAGTTGTTCATACCGGTTTTGATAAGCAAAATCATAAGATACAATTATTTTAAAGCTATTATAATCCTATTTACATAACATACTAAAACATTTACTCGTAGAGTAAAGTTGACATTATTACAATAAGTAATTAAAAGGCATACATTGTTCTGAGAAAACCTGACTAAAAAAAATAAAAGAAACGGATATTAAATAAAATATTACTACTCCATACATACTTACTTATATATATACGTATTTTTTTTAGAACATTTACATTATAGGGATCTGAAGCTTGAATATAACATTTTTTAACGTCAACTACATATAATAAACATAAATCATACAATAAACACCGTACTCAATAATAAACCTTTCAGCCTGTATTTCTTAATAGTAGTCGTATGGTATACACCAACCTTCCTATCGTCCGCCCGGCAGGACGCCGCAGGCTTGATCCAATCTGCAGTTTGTCTAAATACACATATACCACAAACGATCAGTTTAAATTGTCCAATCGGTATCGACGTTCAGTAGAAGCCATGGCGTCACCGGTGATGGACAACGATGTTTTACCCGTTTTGAGTATTCTATAAAAGAAACGATCGAGCTGAGTGATGCAAACAGTGGTTAATTGAAAGAATAACAGTTTACTCATACACATAAAAAAAAAATGTAATAATCATCATTTTAGCCGTAAGACGTCCACTGCTGGACATAGGCCTCGCCAAATATGATTTGTACGAGTTGCCATAGTTGTCACGCATAGCAGGCGGGTTGATGACCGTAGGAACTGTTAATTCGGTTTCGGCGGACGCTGCTGTCCTCGTTTCGCGGTTTTTCCCTCTGTCGCTAATTTCGACACCCGTGGGAGGAGATGGGGTGGTGCTATTCTTAGCCGACACCACACGACAATATAATTGTTTGTTATTGGTTAGTTACGCCTCTAATTGAGAAACAATATATGAGAAATATTATCAGGCTGTATTTCTAACCTGACTTACACTGTCCCATCGGCATGAACCAATCGCCATGAACATTAGCCAAAAGAATAAAAAAAATATTGTGGCGTAAAGTATCATGTCAACTATGGTACCCTTTAATGCGCATAACATTAATAGTCGTAATGTGAATTCGCATAACAGATTTGGCATAAAATAATTATGCATAATGCTTATTGCACATTATAAAGAATCCGCATTATTGAAAAATGGATAACTTTACTAACTATAAATTTAAATAAAATAATATGAATTAGTATAATTTTATAAAACAAGTGAATGAGACAGATTAGGGTAAAACCGAGGGCCGACGTGGGATCGCAGGCGAAGAGGCGTCATGTTATCACGATGCGTCACTCTCCATACCCTCTACGACCTTGGCTAGGCCGTTCCGCTGCGCCTGCAGAGGAAGAAAAATGTCGATGACATCACTCTTTAATCGTCAGATACGATCTGCCGCCGCATGCCGGGAGATCTTCTGGAATCCATGGCCTTCTTGTAGCGGGTTTGAGGAGTCGAGAGAAAGCTTTTATGCATTCGCAATAAGTCATGTTCGCAGAATAGAATCCGTTTATGCGAGTATATTGTTAACTATTCACGAAATACTAACATAGCTGAAACTTTACCTAAACTCTGACGAAATAATATGCTGCATGCTCAGTAAAGAGTTTGTTTTCATTGCAGCTACCTATAAATGTTTATATGTTATAGTTACAGTATACTCTAAAGTTAGACTTCTGTATTGCCTTAATTATGCAGATTAACGATTAGCTTCAACCGGGACAAGTGGCAGTTAATAAAGGGTGTCCTTTGCCCAAGTAGTGGGACACTTAGTGGGAAAACAGTTTTCCTTTATTTAAGCATTTATGGTTTTCACACTTCATGTAATTAAACGGGATTTCCACGTAAAATACAATACAATTCTCTTTATTGTTCACCAATAATACACTACTCTCTTATTTTAAAACGTCCGGATTGAAATAAATTTTTTGTTTTAATCCTTTCACAAACGGTTTTCCACTATAAAACCGATAATCTGTAGTCAGGATTATTAAATACAATCGAGTGGCTTCGTACTAAATCTACTAAATCGGGACGATAATTCTAGGATCAAATGAAATTCAGTAAATATAGGTAGTTATGAAGAAATTAACGTCCAGTATACGTCATACGAGTAGTAAGCCTATCAAAATTGTAACCTTACCTTATATTACTCTATTGGTGTCCCGTATAATAAATAAAATAACAAGTTACCGATATCATTAGTAAAGTATGTCGACCGAATGCCATCCCCATGATAAATAAATAAATATTTCGGGACATTCTTACACAAATCGACCTAGTCCCACGGTAAGCTCAATAAGGCTTGTGTTGCAGGTACTAGGCGACGATATATATGATAGATAGATACTTAATTACATATAAATACTTAAATAAATAGAAAACACCCATGACTCAGGAACAAATATCTGTGCTCATCACACAAATAAATGCCCTGACAGGGAATCGAACCCAGGACTTTTGGCTTCATAGCAATCAGAAAACTCGCTCCTATAAGATTTTTACGAGTAGGTATGTCAATTTTAGCTGCCGGTCATTCTCCGGGACAACGGGACAATAGTGTGCTCAATACTACGGAGGTAATATTTGAAATTTACATACATCTCAGTTTAAACTTATTATCATTTTTCATTTTTTTTTTTTCAAAATTAAATTAAGACTAAATAATTATTGTTGAGGAAACTATAAGTAATACAACAACACGTACCACCAGACGAGAGAGTGGGGACTTATAAAGAAATGTTAAATAAACCTCACGTGATTATTGCACAGCCTACTAACTTACTAACGTGAAAACTAAACGTAGGTATTTTTTCGCATTTATATTTTATTCGAAAAGGTACTTAATAAAAATACCGACGTTTTCATACATATCAGTTCTTAGAGACTTGTTGGTCCGGAAATCCACACGATATGTCTGCTTGATTGAATAGCGTAGTATACGATATCGATATCCCAGTGCTTTTTCTATGGGAATAACAGCACAGCCGCGTGGCCAGAAATTGAGCAAAAAAACTCCCCTATTCTTGGCAAAAACTGAGGCTGCACGTTGATAGCTTCATATTTCATCGTGTACGTAGGTCAGACCCCGAAATCTTTTATTAATGCCCACATCCGGCCCTTTACCCTAGTCGCCTTTGCTGTCCTGTTGAGCTTTGACTCAGGGTGTGCTTCCTATTGATAGTAAGTTGATATTTAAAAGTAAAACATACTATTTACTTTACTTTGAAATATCTACTTATAAAATAGATTATGTTTACAAAGTCAAGAATTGTATATTTAGCAATAATTAAGTGTATTTAGAAAAAAAAAACCGGCCAAGTGCGAGTCGGACTCGCGCACCGAGGGTTCCGTACAAACCTGCAAGGTTTACAAAGTTCGTTCATTACGACAATCGAGTCATAACTATGGTATTTTTAGGGTAAAGTAATAAGTTTATATTTATTAAAAAAATATATATTTTGTAATGTAACTAAAAAATTAAGGTTTTCGGAATTTTTCCTTTATATGTGCTATAAAACGTTGCTTCATGCCAAATTTCAAGATTCTAGGTCGACTGGAAGTACCCTTTAGGTTTTGATTCCCTTGCGAGTACTTGCGAGTTTCAAAATATGCAGCTTAAATTGCTGTTTCTTTTGATTGCGTTGACATAGAAGTTTGATTTTGCTACAGCTTAAAGGTATTATAGACCTGAGTATTTGGTATGAATTTCAATTTAATACCTCTACGCGTTTATGAGGAAATGGGTAGTAAGTTTAAAATTATTAAAAAAATATATATTATGTGATGTAACTAAAAATTTATGGTTTTCGTAATTTTTCCTTTATCTATGCTATAAGACGTTGCTTCGTACCAAATTTCAAGATTCTGAGTTCACGGGAAGCACCCTGTAGGTTTTGATTCCCTTGCAAGTGTCGAAAATTTGCGGCATAAACGGCTGTATCTTTTGATTGCGTTGGCTTAGAAGTTTGATTTTTTCACAGCTTCAAGGGACAGTAGACCTGAGTAATTGATATAAATTTCAGCTTCATACCTCCACGCGTTCCTGAGAAAAAGGGTCTTGACAGACGGACGGACGGACAGACGGACAACAAAGTGATCCTATAAGGGTTCCGTTTTTTCCTTTTGAGGTACGGAACCCTAAAAAATCATTTGACAATGACATCTATTCTCTATTCATCAATACATCTATGAACTTTCATAACAAGCCTACTTAAGTGCAATGTAAAGTCAAGCAGGTAGCTTAAAAAGTGGTAAAACTTGGGTAAAAAACTTGAATGTTATTTTCAAATATCTTTGATTTGATGCACAACTTCATTCTTCTTAACCAACACTTTTTCACTACCGGCACTTAAAACATACCATAGGGCACCCTAAAAGCCTTGTTAATATTACATTAAGTTGATATTATAACAGCAATTTACTAGTAAGTAACTTTTATCGCAATGTAAACGAAAAATAGAGTTTTCAATTGTAAAGAACCCGTATTTTGGCACGCACTTCAGTAATGCTTTATGTTAAACTGACTAAAGTTAATACAAAGCTAACAATGGTGAACATTTTAGATTCAAATTTATATTTTTCTCTTTTACACCGTAATAAGCGCCAACTTAGTAAAAATAATACGATAAGTAGTCTTACTTTTATATATTACGTATTTTTTTATGTTCAGTTTTGCCTTTTACATAGTTTTACTTTGCTCATTATGAACGTTTCAGAAAGCCGCTTGATCCGTTAGTTTAGCCTAATTAGCCAAGGAAAAAGCCTTCATTTATTTTCTCTGCGGCATACAATCAACTGCTTTTTAGGTCATTACCCGTAGCACACTAGCTCCACCGGTTTGAGCAACACTTATTGTATCATCCCATACAAAGACGGGTTTAAGCCAGGATATTTTATTTAAATACAGTCTTTTCAAGTTTATGCTACCAAGCGGTCCTGTTCCAATTTGTAAGATGTTATCGAGAGCAATTCAGTGTATTCTAGTATTATCTGTATACTTAAAATGGTGTAATGGACAGATTTTTAAAATGCAAACTGCTGGATTTGAGACTTGTAAGTACCCAAACTCTCGTTATATCGGGTTATAACTTAGGCATCGTTTCTACATCACAGTCGTAGAAACATTTGTTCTACTACTTCTGAAAATAACTTATTGTTTATTGCTTTGCTATAATTTTTAAGTAGTAACACTACTATATAAATATAAATAGATGACATATACTTAAGCTAATGTCATCTATTTTTAAATGTTCACATTTATAACTTATAGTTTACAAAATTTTAATTAAAAAGGATTGATGCCTATACTAATGCAATAACTAAAAATTCAACCCTAACCATCTTATAAATAGATCGTTAGTACTGGAATATCTGTTCAATTTAGAATGATTGAGATTTGGAATACGATACGAACCTTACACATGGGTCCGAATTATCTTGTGGTTCCAATTATACTTACTTTGGTAAACGAGTTTGACATTAATTTTGCCCAATTTAAAACTTTTTAGCCCTTTGAGTCCCTTTTGGGGCACGTGGAGAATATACAATAAATATATGTAGCTAAAGTATAATATCAGTTTAATTGAATATAATATAGAGCTCCTAGTTAGGAGGAACGCTGGTAGCCTAGCGGTAAGAGCGCGCGACTTGCAATCTAGACGTCGCAAGTTCAAACCCCGGCTCGTACTATATGGAGGTTGTAACTTTTAACTGCAATCACTTGATTGGTATATTTTAAATATTAGTATTTCTTATCTTACACGACAAAGTAAGTGCACACTATCTCTTTCTAAAACCAAAAAAGAGCATCGGCTTAGAGTTACTTTCAGCAAGATATTTATGAACAAGTAAATTTCTGAGGTAGGTATCTAGTTACAACATTGTGTTCATGCATTATTTGCCGGTTTAATTCTAGCCGACGTGGCTTAGTTGTTTTAATTTTTAACGCGCCATAAGTGTTTGAAACGAGTCCTTGATTAAAAATGAAGGTCCAGGCGAGCTCATCTCGTTTATTTATACGTGTACCATTTCTGGGAAGTGTTTGTAGTTTTCAGATGGTTTAAAGAAAAGTATTCTAGAAGCCCGATTTGAAATATAAAATCATAAATACTAACATCGGAAAACGCGCAAATATTTCGATATCCAGGTATACAGTTCGAAGTGTTCTCCTTGTTGTAGAAAATATAACTGATAGATTTTTAAAGCATCCAGTGCCATACAAAGATTTTTACGAATACGCTCTCATATGTTTTAATGGTTGAATATAAATGACTCTAATTAAGCTTGTGATCGTTTTAAATACACATAAGTTAATATATTAAATAAATAAATATTACAGGACTTAATAAACTTTTCACAAATTGACCATGCCATAATTGCGCTAATAATGATAAAGAAATATTAATAAAACAACGTAACCTAGTAAAGTTACAATTCATGTAAAATAAATCCTTGTTGTGATACCTTTAAATTATTGAATTTTATTCTGTTAAGAAATAACACTGTTATTTATATACAACGTTTTATCATAATATAAATAGAACGATGTCGGGGTTATAGAGCAAGAAAACAAGTCATGACTAAAAACTGATTCATAGGATGGAATTTTACACTTTCATTAGCTAAGGAGAAAAAAAATATTTGCTTAGAATTTGGTAACCCTACTCAGTGTGACGTCTTGTCGCTTCCCATACTGCGTCTGTAAAAAGGTATACAAAGACCATGATTTGGTTAGTTTCAATTTATTATAAGTGAAAAAAAAAAGATAATTATCCTTATTTAGTTAAACAGTTATCAAGTTACAAAACCGGCCAAGAGCGTGTCGAGCCACGCTGAGTGTAGGGTTTCGTAGTTTTCCGTCCGTCACAGTAAGTGTCCCCACTTAAAAGTTTAAAACAATTTTATTATTATTAGACAACGAACGACCAAAGACAACAAAGACATTTCGAGCGCGACATATGAAAACTATTGCGCGCGAGCTTAAAGTATGAAATATGATATTTATAGGATAATTCTTTATTACGTGAACCGATTTTCACCGTTTTTATGTGAAAACACGTCACTTCATTGTGATTCTGTACGTACATATAACAGGTACAGTAAATACCTGCTTATACCTACTGTTAAATAAGAAACTAAACTCAGAGATTAATTTGTAATATTTTTCATAAACTATTTAACTTATACCCTGACATAAAAGAGTAGAAATTAAAAAGTGGCAACACTGTAGTGTCATCCCTTTCAAATCGATCTAAGAAATAAGGAACGACACTACAATGTTGCCATTTTTTTATTTTTAGTCTTTTATGTCGGGTATATCAAGTTTAAAATAATTTTCCTAAAAACTTTCTGTAGTGGGTAGTCTTTATAAATATAATGTGGGTACTTAGAGATAGGCATGAGAATGAATAAACCAGTCATACGCTAGCCGTTGTATTAATTTGATCTCCGTCCCATACTACACTTTCTATACAGTTCTACTTTCGCGATGTTTTTTTTATACTTATGGTTCAAAATTAAGAGGGGGTGGGGACACATTTATTTTTAATTCTGGAGCGATTATTTCCGAAAATATTTACATTATCAGTAAAAGATTTTAGTAAACCCCTATTCATTTTTAAATACCTATCCAACAATATATCATACGTTGATATGAAAAAAAATCTCTCCCCACTTTACGTATAGGGGAGGTACCCTAATAAAACATTTTTTCTACTTTTTATTTTATCACTTTGTCGGCGTGATTGATATACATAATATAAGCACCAAATTTCAGCTTTCTAGTGCTAAAGGTCACTGAGATTATCCGCGGACGGACGGACGGACATACATGGTAAAACTATAAGGGTTCCTGGTTGACTACGGAACCCTAAAAACTGGTTCTGGTCACAACCTAGAAATCAACTGTAAAGCATTCAAAACATTTTACTAAACACATCGGCTTCAGTTGCTTAAATTCCGTGATCCTAGTGAAAAAGGGTATAAGTAAAATAAGCCACAAGTCCTATAAAATGTACGGTACTTGTACCCTTTTTCGCTGTGCTAATTTGACTTATACCCTTTTTTACTTAGGCAACAAAATTCAAGCTACATACACTAATCACTTATTACAATAATATATTACATTTTAGTACCTACTCAATAATAGAGACCTAAGCTCTCCGTTAAATGTCTCGTTTAATAAAACGTTTATATAAAAGTAACGCCTAGTACAAGTACATACACGATTATACAGTTTTCTAAAATATAAATTATAATAACTCAAATTTTACGCCCAACCATTTCTCAGCACCGTGTGCCCGATTTCATGCTCGAGTTCGAACTAATGCCGTGTAATATTACTTTCACGGAAAATAAATTGGTGTCTTCATCAAAATTCTTCATGTCTTAGCGGAGGGAAAACGAAAACAATTACTTAACGGATCAACCGATTTCGGGATTTCAAAGGGACAGGAGTGTTACGAATTGGTGGGAAGTTACATATCTAGTTTATATTTTTCAGAATAACATTCCTTTATGAGATCCTAGTTTATTTAAAAATACGAGATAAGTTAAGCATTTTACGAAAATAATAATAATATCAAAAGTTGAAATAGATAACATATACTTACTACACAAACGACGAGGACCTCCGGTGTTAGAGACGGGATTCGAACCCGCATCAACCCAACCCACCGAATTTGGCCACCCCCCGTATACACAGCGGAACCCGTCGAAATTAATCAAGTATATGTGATCTTGTTTATATTAACGGTTTTACTATTTTTTTTTTTTTTTGAACCTGACTTGGGCTTTATGTAGGTATCTCAATCATCAAACTAGATACGTATTCGTTTATTACTTTACTGCCCTTTTAAAAGTATGCATTTACCAACTTGTTTAAAGGTCATCGACACACAAGGAATTATTAATTTGTTTAAAACACGATCGTAGCAGGTTTTTGAATTTTACTTTACCTTATTTTGAAAAATAAACTCTTTTTTAAGGCCTTGAATTATGTGCCGATTCTTTGTGGTTGGTATTTGGACTGGCGGTTACTAGTTTTAATGGCCGCATTGTTTTCAAAATAAAGCATAACATAGTTAAATGTCAGCTTCTCAGTCATTAAGTCGTTCCTGATCTAGGTTAATGCATCATCTTTGTTACTTACAATTAAGATTATAGACTAACTCAGTGGGATATATTTAAGACCTAGTAAATACATTCATTCGGTAAGTACATAATATACACAACGAATATTAAAAAGATAAAGATAAAAAACATTTATTTGTGACAACACATATACAAAAACAATGACAGACACAGAAATAAAAATACACCCGGTGTGCATCACAAAATGGACTGAACTCAGCATATTGCCAGCTTAGGCTTAATATTCATAAAGTAACTAATTTTTTTTATAGTGTTTATTCTTTTAGTAAAGATAATTAGAGTTTATTTGATTATGTTATGTCATGAGCAAGATAAAAAAAAAAACATTTTCCCGTTAAGCATCCGCTCTTGGATGGGTTTAATTTAATGTATGACGACATATCTGCCAGAATCATCAATATCACCACCGTGTCAATTTAATATCATCAACATTAGTATTTTACATTGACTATTTAATAGATAAACGTTAACGGGGGATAAGGGCCCAAAGGCCCTTTTACAACATAGGCGTAGTAGGTAATACTGGGTTAATGTAATTTTAAGGTTAAATAAAAAAAGGTGATGTTAAAGAATAAACGTTGTTCCTTTAATAAATATAGTTATTATATTGCATTATATTGTCAAATTAGACTAATATACTATTAATATATTTATACGGGCTTGAGGTACAGTCACCATAATATATAAACTGAGAAGCTAGAATCTTACTTGACCGACTTTACGATTCCGGGCACAAAGTGAAAGATGTCCCTTAAATTTTAAAAACAGCGGACTTCTGTCGGGCTTGTTTGTGTCATCTTTAACCTTAGGACTCTGCTCATGCATTTTTCATCATGCCCTCCGTCCCTGTATAAAACAATTTCCTAATAAAACTACGAAATTGTGCCACGTCGTTGGCAAAAATGCTATGAAAACAGTGTTTGCTCGAGAAATAGGGTATAAGTTTAACTTAATAGCCAGTTATCAACTTTAATGTACTTTAACTTTTGGCTTCGAAAGGACTTACCACTTTAATTTAATGTTGAAGTTGACTTTTGTTTTGAACTGCGCAAGCACAATAATTATAAACATTTTTTACGCAGCGCAGTGTTTATGTATTGTCACGTTTATGATTTTAGATATTGTAAGTTTTAAATATTTTAATGTATGCATACTATGCATGTCATTGTTTTTTGTAGTGACACGTGACAGAGATCCACTTTAAATATGTAAACAAAATGTTCTACGATTTTGTACCTCGCAGGGTTTACATTAAGAAACGCTTTGCAGTAAATCTCTCCAAACCGAATCCTTGTAAACGCGTTGGTATATTCATTTTGAATGGCATAAGGAATAAAGTCCAGGTAAATATTTTCAGCTTGCTCGTAAACAGCATACTTTATGTTTTATTTTACCTGAAAACACGAAATTTTTAGGTACCTACGTTGCTTAACTATCTATAAAACTTCTTTTATGAAATCTTTAATAACCCTGTGGTGTCAGGAATCCACATCGGCTACAAACAGCGGGATTTTCAAACTAACTATGTAGTCTAATTCTGTCGTAAAAAAGGTTCCATACCTACTCTTTGTTTCCGAGCTCTGTTTGCATAACATGTACCTACCCATTAACACCAACCAATAATATCTAGGTATATATATTATGACAATAAGACATATGTAATTATGGAAACAGATTAGTAAACCTGAGTAACCTACGAAACCTGGAATTACGGAACTTATATCGCGTGAAAGTTACATGTCGATCGATAAGTATCATATTATGATATAAAAGTGACTAAGATAAAATCGCCGTGGAAATGTAACGAAGAGCTTTTTCAGGAGCCATTCGCGTTGGCTAACCGACGGTTTTTCGTCGTCGAATACGCAATGTATGTCGAGCAATATTCGACTTAGATAACGTGAGGTACTTACTAGTTTTAATATATTTAACACTTCTTTTTATCTTACGATAGTTAAAAATGTTAACAATTAAATCTATGGAAAAGGAAAATTTATTAATTATTTTCAGTCAACCCTCTGCCGTTCCCGACCTGCAAAGCCAACGACATCGACTGCCTCCGCCGCGGCTTCAGAACCTTCTTCTTCCTGATGGAATCAGGGCATATGGGCATGCGGCCGATCGACCCTGTCATTGTCAACAGTGTGGCTGTGACTTTACCGGAACAGCGGGTTTCTTTTCTGCTGAGGAGGGTTAATGTTACTGGGGCTAAGTGGACGAAACTCGCCGAGCGAAGGTACATAATTGATAATTAAATCTATTATCTATATATAAATAAAAGAAAGTGGGGTTAGTTCAACCGCTTATAAGTTGAGAACGACTGAACCGATTAAAATGATTTTGGATTGGTTGTAATCGTCACAGCCCTGATTGAGACATTAAGTATTAAAAAGTCAAAAATCCCGTGATTTCGAAAAATAAATATTGCCTCAATTGAATGGTCGCTATTGTGGCCATTATGTTTATTGAATCAAAATCATATATGTTTTAGCTAATTAAAAGCTATCACTACTTTTGTCGCTTTTAAGGGGAGACGAAGTTCGCTGGGTCAGCTAGTATAAAATAAAATAAAAGCGACACCCTAGTAATTTGCTATTTTTTTTTTTACGAATCTACTACAATATTTATAGACTACGTACCATTTAACTACTTAAGAAACGATCTCTAAATATTTTCCCATTCCGAAACCCACTTTTAATATTAAATGTAAACTCTGAAGTCCAAAACCCGCACCTTCGGCATTTTCTTAGAAGTTTAACGAAGTCTTTAATGAAACATAAAAATAATTTTCCTCCTTCCATGAAAGAAAACTGATGTTTATACGGCCGGTTTAGTCTAAGTCGGAGTTTATTTATCATTAGTCTTCTGAAACTCCTCAGACCGATACAAAAGGATAAGGATAGCAAGTCATGGTCAGCGGACAATAGTGGAGGAAGGAAAAATTAACTACATATTTGATTTATTGCTTTTGTCAAAGAACAACCGGGTTACTTGGAAGAATAAGCTGGGTTTAAGGCGTTTGAGACCATTAACTCGTTACAATACCGACACAATACCACAATACACAAATAAAGTCTGTACAAAATATTTGGTACTACATAATAAGTATGAAATATAGTGAGAGGATTACCACCGTACACACGTATTAGTGTGAAATATTTCGAATGGGTCAGACATTCGTCTTGAGACTTTCTTTGGGTGTATAATGTGATAACTCCTATTTCAGATGTGTGAAATCCGCATACCTAATTTATATTTCAGATTTCATATGCACGGGGGCCTCAGTGGGGCGATTTTCAACAGTGACCTACACGTGGGCGCCGAAATAATCATGAAAATCGCGGATAGAACTGAGCCGTATACATCCTACATCACAATGGACATACGTAAGTAACCTGATTTTACTGCGTTTACAGTACCCAGTAAGAGTTAGGCTAGAGTGTTTATGCATTGCGTTTTAACTTCCGAACCTACAGCGATTACACCATGCTCAAAGACCTTCTCACAGAAATTTTACCGGATCGCCCAGATCGTTGGTTTGACGGAAAGCTATCTTAAAAGCCACCACATCGACACTAAGTATAATATTATAAAGGCGAAAGTTTGTAAGTGTGTGAGTGTGTATGTTTGTTACTTCTTCACGTCTAAACGCCTGGAGCGATTTTAATAAAATTTGGTATGGAGTTAGCTGACACCCTGGATTAACACATAGGCTGCGTTTTTTCTTTAATAAATCGCGGGCAACACCGCGGAGCACAACTAGCGGCTCATAAGTGACATATGAAACTAGTATATAGCGGAATATGACATCATGGAACCTAGCAGACAGCTATGTCGTCGACTTGTTTTTGGCGTCCAAAATAAAAGGCATTCAATATCGCAAGTCTTAATTATTCACGACAACTTTGGAGTGCTCTAAATACCCAAGAGGTCACGTTGCTTCGTATCACAAATGTTTGGTTGCGAAACCCCATTCTCACAGTTTCTTCCAAGAATGAAACCTAGTAGTTAAATCCGTCTATGTAACTATTATTGTACCTACTGCTCCATAAGTCGTAATGATTGGAACCCCCGTAACTCGAATTACAAATTATGTCTTTACAAATCTTGCTTATTGCTAGGAGAAACCAAAGTCAAACTAAGGGTCTAAGTAAATATAAGTACTGAAACAGGACTCTCAACATCGCTTTGAACAAAATTTATAACAATAACGACGCCCGTTGATTGACGTTCGTAAATTAATCGAAGGCTATGAATAATCAAGGTTACCTATAATGTTATTTTTACGAAAAAGATTTTTTGCGAGTTACAATCTGTGCGGTAAGTGTATACCTTCCTACTTATAAGAGTGTTGTAGATGGTGTGATCATTACATCTACTATGGGTACGGGTACATATTTTGTATTCTGCTTTACGTGTGCACTTTTCAGTAGAAGGGTGCTGGGTCCATAGCCAGACAATAGTAGATTGTTAACCAAGGGCCGAAAGTCGTATTAAATCTAAAATCAAAGAACAGATTTCGCTATCACTTATAGTTTCTGACTTTCCCCTACTAACCCATTTGGATTGATCACCCTGTATATGTATCTTTACTATGGGATAAGATAGAGACGCAACACAAATATTTTGTCAAATACGCTAAGTGTAGCGGGGTTAGGTACTAATTGCAAGCATGCAAGGCGCTGTCATCGCCGTCTGGTGCGAATTTCGTAACAAATTAATGTCGCAAAAGCCAAGCGTAAATAATAGAACAAGTTTGGTGTTCCCATCTATTTTAGCTATTTCGCGTTAGAAAACGGAAGTTTCATGCGTCCTAGCCCACTCGGTAGGGACCCTGCCAATTACCTTGTCTGAATTATTTACGGATGTGCTAAAGAGGTCACAAAGAAATTATAAACATATCTAATATCACAGTATATTAAAGAGTTGAGTCAAGATTTCCTTCTTCGATTCCATAGTGAAGTTTATTTTTCTCTTTGGCTGCGAGACTTGGAGCGAAACTGAGGGACTGCGAGCGAGAGAATACAAGCAAACTACAAGTCTTCGTCAACAAAAGCCTAATCTCCATCCTGCGCATATTCTGGCCGAACACTATCAGCAACAAATCTTTGGAATCGGTGCCATCAAATCCCGATCAATCGAGAAATCGCTCAACGGATGTGGAAGTGGATAGAGTTCCCGTTGCAAAGGCCAGAGGACAATACCGCCAGAGTCGTGTTCACGTGGAGGCCGTGCGGGAGTAGCCAAGAGGGCCTCCCGGTACACCCGTGGCGGCGCACCGTCGACGTCGAGCTGCGGGCAAGTCGAGCTTAGTTAGAACGAAGCGGAGCGCGAGGTACAGGACAGAAGCGGATGGCGACCTCTCACAAAGGCCCGCTGTACCGCTAGGGTACCATAGGACGACAACACACACATATATTTAATTTAAAAATAATGTACGTCAGGCCCAGTAGTTACATAAACAACCTGTTACTATTCTACGTGTAGGAATCCTAATTCCAGGGCTGAGAATGGAGAAATCTCTAAAATTCCGATTATTTTTTTACAACCCAGATTACGTGTATCCACCCGTTCAATATTGCCATATTGGTTTTTCCAAAAGGACGTAGAATGCGTGCTTCCCATGTCTCAGTCGGACTTTTTATAAAACAGAATATTCCATTTAATAATAGGGGTCGGTTTTAATCTGAAAAGCGTGAATGCGGAACGTGACTTGGATTAGTACTTTTATTTCGACGCTTAGGTAAGTAGATATAGGATATACCTATATTTAGTAATTTTCGGCAACTTCGCTAGGTACTACCTACCTACTTCATGCGTCTTACACGAATATGATACGATACAGGCTGGTATTCTAAATAAGCTTTATTCTAATTAAGCTTAATGCTGTAAGACAGTCGGCTCTACCAGTCAACCAACTTACTACTGTAGGTGTATGGCTACTGTAGCTGTAGGTACTGGTACTTTGGTTAACGTATTTTTTTTTGCAAGTGTAACGTATTTTTTTAGTAATCATATAAGCAGTAGAAAGAAAATACATAAGGTAAAATACATAAGCTGACAGGCACCAATGATGGACTTAGTTCTTATTTCAAAAATCATAAAGTTATAAATTGAATATGTCCCAACAAATGCACAACACTTAACTCCTTTGAAATAAGCACTAATGTTCATGATTGGTTCCTTGTCCATTACTGGTGCCGTCACCTTACGGCTGTGTGCTGTGAATGCTTGTTGTATTTTCTTCCATAGAGCTAGCTGCTGCGTAATAGGGATCATCCTATCACGTAGAAATAAATAATAAATAGGTACCTAATACTACAAAGGGTTAAGGCAACACAAGAACTTTTATAGTAAGTTAGTATAATATTTGACGAATTATAATTTTCACCGATACTTATGCCATAAGACTTTTAGATCCGTGCAAATTATTGCTCATGTTAGGTGGCTCAATTATTTATTTTTGAATATTGTCAGCTACTTATTTTATTTCACTTAGGTACATACTAATTATTTCTTATTTCAGAGGAGGTTGAAAGCAATATCACCTACACTTGGGCGGGCACTAACGTGAACAACGAGGACTACATCCTAATCGGACCGGAGCGGATAGCAGTGAGGAATCGACGCACACCTACTTATTTCTTACAACCCATCAACAATAGTAAGAACTTTAAAAAATCTCTAGGCCTCCCCTAAAAAAATACCGTGTTTGAGTCAACATTGTTCTGAAGGACCCGGGTATGTCCTTAAACTACGTCCAACAATGAGAGGTAGGGCACAGCGAAGTACCATCACGCTTGAGGCTGGAGAAGCCCAACTGGGGAAGTACCTCCTCCTTACAGAAGACACAGCCATAATAGCACTGCTACCTTTCAGGTATGTAGTGTTGTGTTCCTGATGGTGAGTAAGGTTCCCAGAGCTCCAACCCCCTTAATGGTCGGCAACGCGCTTGTGACTCCCCTGGTGTTACGTGTGCCCATGGGCGACGGTAATTGTTTACCATCAGGCAATCCATCTGCTCGTTTGCCACCTTTTGTCATAAAAAAAAAAGGAAAAGTATTTAGCCCTTTGAAGCTCTTCGATTATTTGAAATGATATTATAAAAGAACGCACCAAAAGTGTCTGCCATATTGTGTATTATTTTACAAATGAGATATTTTCTACCGTTCGCGTTTCTAAGTTTCTATCGTATTTCTATTGATAGGCAAACATGCAGATATATGAATACCTCTCTTTTTGTGAAACAATTACAAAACGTAGTTACTTTTGATGCTCTGTTTTATACGCTACTATTGATGCTGACTGTACCTGGGTACAACACTAGCATATTATATCGAATTTTCTAATTCTAATATGGCTCGATTTGTTTCGCCTCCCAATGAGGAGCTTTTTCAAAAGCCGTTTGGGTTTGTCGAGCTTATTGTTAAGGCCGATTTGTGTAAGGTTATTCTATGTATATTGTATGTAATGTACAAGGATAGGACAAACGCCCGTCATTTCGAAAATATAACCCTGTTCCGTACAGCAGAGACTTCCTTATTTTATGATGTTAAAATATTTTGGAAGAACAGTATACCAATGTCAACAATTACATATGCCCCTATGACGTCGTAGACTGTGAACGGACTTTTTCAACGCATAAATAGGTCATAACATAAATTCACATTTCACACACTCACAACTGAAAATTTAGAAAAAATCTTGGTCATTCTATTTTATTGGCGACAGTAAATTTCGGAATGTCAATCATAAATTAATTTGTCACTGGATATAAATTTTATTTTATTTAACTCCGCCATTGACGGTCCTAAGCCCGTATGAGAAAGGAGGAAGGTTAGCTGAGAGAGACCAGACCAGCTGTGAAAGGTCAACGCCGAGTCTCGGGCGGCGGTCAAATAACCCGATAAGATCGAACAGTGAAGTTAGGAAATGATCTTCACTACCCGCTTCACGATGGCCTCCATTGAAGTGGGGACATTGGCTTAACCGCCCGTGTCAAGAGGTAGAAACCCTCATTAAAAAGTCACCCCAATCCTAAGGTGGGAACGTGCCAAGAGGATGAATGGCTGAGGGGCTTCTCAGTTACTAGCGCCAACCTTGGTGAACCTGGCGAACACCATTGTACATAGCCTTCTCATAGGAAAGGCGTCACCCTATGAGCGACTATCTTTTCGTCCATACTCGTGGGAACAAAAATCCAGATGTCTGAAAATAAAACTCAAAACAAAACTTATACTCAACAACTCTTCCATAAAGGTCTTTTCGAATCAAGACCGAGATCTTTGTCACTTAGCGATTGCAGGATTATCAATAAACAACCTGACACAATAGAAAATATTGTAAATAATTCAAAAACAAGCTCGATGCAAGTTGACCACACAATAACCTTCGCGCAGCAAAACGAACCCCAAGAAAAACAAATAGGAAAATCATCTACCCAAGAGTGGCAAAGGGACAAAGTTCCTAAAAGCAAGCGTAAAAGAAATGAGAGTCCAACAGATGGACAAACAAAACACCCATCCAACAAACGAACAACCTACTCGGTTCCTGTGCAAAATAGATTCGAAATTCTTAGCGATATAGAGACTGCTGCTGAAAACAAAATAAAGGAATATACACCAAAACCCGAGCCAATCTTTGTAACTGGCGTGGTTAATGTAACACCCCTCAGAGACGTCCTAAATAAAGTAGTCGATTCCAATAAATATTCAATGACTACTCTCAGATCAGGGCATGTTGTCAAATTAATGCCTGTTGATATAGAGACATATAAAGCTATAAGGGACCATCTTATAAGTAACAACATAAGCCATTATACATACAAGCTCAAGAGCGAAAGGGCATACAGAGTACTCATCAGAGGTCTGCACGCTACAGAAGATGAGGCAATGATAAAGGTAGAACTTCATAGTAAAGGACATGAGGTACGACAAATAGTCAACGTCATACATCGAACAACAAAAGAGAAACTGCCACTCTATTTTGTGGACCTAGAGCCAAACAGCAATAACAAAGATGTGTTTAATGTAAAGAATATCGGTTATGTAAAAGTAAACATCGAAGCACCCTATAAGAAAAAAGAGGTGTTACAATGTAAACGATGCCAGAGATTTGGACACTCAAAAATCAATGTTTTAGACCCTTTCGCTGTGTCAAATGTGGAAATGACCATTCCACAGCATCCTGCCTGAAACCCCGGGAGGAAGAAGCCACATGTGCCAACTGCCAAGGCAAACACCCTGCCAGCTATAAAGGCTGTGACAAATACAAACAGTATAAAGAAAAATACTAAAAATTAAACCTACCACGCAACAACCCAAACAACAGGTAAATAGAACAGCACATTCACAACCGACCATAAATGATTGTGCCAAGCCAACATTCAAGCCTCATTCAAGGAATGCTTACGCTGATGCGGTCAAAAGCCAACGTGACAACGCTAAACCTGCTGACACTACTGTGGAATGCCCACATGACAACATGAAGAACATGTTAGATACAATGTTCGAAAGGTTCCAATCAATCATGAAAACCATGATGGACAAGATGTTTGATCAGATGATCAAACTAATCACACGCCTGGTTACACAGAGGGACTAAACATCCGTATTATGATCTGGAACGCCAACGGGATTACTACTAGGAAGCAGGAACTGGAGTTATTCATTCATGACGAAAATATTGATATTGCCCTAATATCAGAAACAAGACTCGCCCAACGATCACATATAAACATAAAAAACTATATAGTCTATAGGACCGACCACCCTTCTGGGAATACTCACGGCGGGACGGCAGTAATATTAAAGAACAGCATCAAACATTATACGTTAGTACCATACAGGACTGAAAAAATACAAGCAACATCAATAAAATTACAACATAAGAATAGCGAAACAACACTCGCAGCAGTTTACTGCCCACCGCGACATTCTGTTGAAGTTGAAGAATTCACACAATTCTTTGACCAACTGGGTCCTGTTTTTATATGTGGAGGTGACTGGAACTCGAAGCACACTTTTGGGGATCTAGACTGATAAATCCACGTGGGAGACAACTTTATAAAGCCACAAAAAACCTTAATCTCCAATGCATCTCTCATGGTGAACCTACATATTGGCCCACCGACCCAAATAAGATACCGGATTTGCTTGATTTCTACATAACAAGAAATATAGGTCATAATTACCTCAAGATTGAGAAATGCGAGGACCTGTCGTCGGACCACACACCAGTGATCTTAAACTTGTACAAACAAATTGTTCCAATTGAGACCCCAGACTATGTTTATAACAAAAACACGAAATGGGACCTATACCGTGAAATCATCTCGAACAGTCTGGAACTTAACGTTAGATTGAAAACGGGTGACGACATAGAGACTAATATTGAAAAGTTCAATAGCCTAATACACACGGCCGCCACTGTTTCCACGACTAAATGTGAAAACAGACAACTGAGGGTGAAGCATAAGGATTACCCAAAAGACGTCATCCAGAAAGTTCGGGAACGACGCAAACTGAGAAGAGAGTGGCATAGAACCAGGTACCCTCCGGATAAAGCAAAACTGAATAGAGCAACGGAACAGCTGAAGGAAATGATTAAAGAACATGAGAATCTCTGCCTTCAAAGCTACCTGTCTCATCTCACCGCAGAAAAGGACTCGAACTATTCGTTATGGCGCGCAACCAGAAACTTCAAGTGACCTAAAAACACACACCACCTCTTAGAGGCAGGAATAGAGTTTGGGTAAGATCCGACAGCGAAAAAGCGACTGCATTCGCCGAACATTTATATACTGTCTTCACTCCTCTAGACAGTGACAACCCGAACGGAGATGAGGAAACTGGGTCTTACCTTCAATCAACAAACCAACTCTGCCTTCCCTTGAAGCCTGCAAGCCCAACTGAAGTAGCAAGAGAAATCAAAGCTCTGCCGAAAAGAAGTCTCCAGGATATGATCGCTTGGATTCTGTTCTGCTGAATAATCTGCCACGAAAAGGCACAATGTTCTTGGTAATAATTTTCAACGCTTGCCTAAGGCTCTCGCACTATCCATCTCAATGGAAACTGGCTCAAGTGATCATGATTCCTAAGCCCGGTAAACCACCAGAGGAGCCCTCATCCTACAGACCGATTAGTCTTCTACCTCTGCTAGGAAAACTTTTTGAAAAGATTATCCTGAACAGAATGCGTCCACATTTGGATACCATTCTACCTGAGCATCAATTTGGGTTTAGGCAAAAGCATTCCACCATAGAGCAGGTACATCGGCTCACAGACACCATTAGCCACACTTTAGAGTCTAAGAAATACTACTCAGCGGTTTTCCTGGACATAAGCCAAGCTTTTGATAGAGTTTGGCATGACGGTCTGTTATTCAAGATAAAAAGATATTTACCACATTCCTTCTACCTCATATTGAAGAGCTACTTAAACAGAAGATGTTTTGAAGTCAAATACAACAACATAACGTCTGATTTGTACGAAATTCGGTCGGGCGTGCCTCAAGGCAGCATCCTGGGACCAGTACTGTATCTTATATTTACAGCTGATATCCCAACAGATGATAATACTCTTATCGCCACATATGCTGACGACACAGCAATATTGTCAATGGATGCAAATCCGGAAATTGCATCATCAAATGTGCAGAATCACATAACTGAAATCGAATACTGGATGAAGATCTGGAGAATAAAAACAAATCAAGGCAAATCTTCACATGTTACCTTTACCCTAAGGAAAGGTGACTGCCCACCAATCATATTAAATGGAGAACATATCCCACATTATGATAATGCCAAATATCTGGGCATGCATCTGGACAGAAGGCTGACATGGCAGAAACATATCTGGAGTAAAAGAAAATACCTAGACTCGAAACTCAGAGAGATGTACTGGCTGATTGGCGGAAAGTCCCAGCTCACAAATGAAAGTAAATTGGCAGTCTACAAAACTATATTAAAGCCGGTTTGGACTTACGGAATAGAACTCTGGGGCTCAGCAAGTAATAGTAACATTGAGATCCTGGAAAGGTTTCAATCTAAAGCTATCCGATCTATGTTCAATATACCAAAATGCATCCATAATAAATATGTTATGCGCGACCTGGGGCTAAAAACTGTTAAACAACAAATCGCCATATGCAGTGAAAACTATCAGCAAAAGCTTGTCAACCATGTAAATGCTCTGGCTTCCAAACTTTCGGGATCTGGAAGCATCAAACATACAAGACTGAGGAGGAATAGTGTTCCAAGCCTTCTAATCAGATTCTCAAAAGAATAGTGTGAAAGACCAATGGGCTCTTTCCACTGAAAATATGTCAAAAGAAGCAGACACTTGTCAAACAAACGAGCAGCTAAATGTCAATGACAGATTGCTGTGTGGAGCAGGATACAGAAAAAAAACTGGATATAAATTATGGTCTAATAAATGTATAAAATAGTATTTTTTTATTAACATAAGGAAGTCTCTGCTGTACGGAACAGGGTTATATTTTCAAAATGACGGGCGTTTGTCCTATCCTTGGTAATGTATATTGATATAATGTCTCAAACTGCATGCTTTTAGAATTATATAACTAGCTGCTCACTTCGGATGCAGAGGTATAGAGTACGAAAAAAACAAGACAAGATTGAACTGTTCAACTTGTAAATACAGAAAATAACATACCTAAGTATGTTAGCACTAACAAGAATTATAATCTTAATTACTTCCACGTGTGTCATTGTTTATCTAAATAACTAATCTGAGTAATCTGTTTATATAAATACCTAGTCTACTCACTATATACCATGCGCATTTCGCGTTAGCAACAGATATATAATTAAAATAATTATAATCATAGTAGATACAATACAATGCGTACTTAACAGTTGAAAGCGTAGGTATGCATATGTGACTGTTCCTAATGGTTTCCTAATTTTAGGAGGTTCAGTTCAGCGCAATCCCTAAAACAGGACTTATAACCTTCTTCCTTCTTCCTTAAATTATCAATATTATGAACTAGACCTAGAGATATTAGGGACTTCCTTCACGACATAGCAACCACATGTCGGAAGACGTCGCGTTAGAATGCCTCAGGGCCTGATGGGTACTGGATGGACCGAAGATCTGATCGCAGGAAATCGTTGGATCTGGTCAGCACACACAGGACCACTCGTTGTGGAAATCATTAGGGGCCTTTGTCTTAAGGCTTGGGCACATAGGCGCGTTTTTTTTTTTTTTTTTTCTTTACATTAGCCACACCGGTGTCGCGCCCCGCTGCCCCACGCTCACAAAACGCGCCTATGTGCCCAAGCCATTAGTGTTTGTTTCTAGGCTACTAATGATATTGCATTGATTTTATTGATACATGACCTGCTTAGTTACATATACAAATAAACATGCTTTTCTCATAATAGTAGTTTCTAAGCAGTTAGCAGATCAAGGGTCAATAGATAATTATGTACTTAGTTATTATTTGTCTTAATTGATTGCACAAGGTGTTTATGTTTTTGCTTTGCCAGCTTGACTTCATTGACACCAAACAACAAATCCAAGCAGCATGGCCTAATGTGCAAATACACTGCCTCCAATGCACAACTTTATTTGCTAAAATCTCTTAATAAATCTTTAAAAAAAAAATAGAAATTATTGCTCCAAAACCAAATTAAAAGGAGTAACTTATGAGCCATTATTCTATACAATACAAAAATATTAAAACTGAGGTTTTGCAAATATTTTAAGTAAAAAGAATAGAAATAAAATTTGAGCCATTTTGGTTCATCACAAAAACTTCTCAATCTTTATGTACCTACAACAAGACAAGTACAGAAACATTTGTGACCCTGCCTATGAAGCCCATGGTCCTGGGTCCAAATGCCAGTCAGAATATTTAGATATTTATTTCTGAGTCATGGGTGTTTTCTATGTATTTTAGTATTTATATGTGTCTATCTATTATATAAATCGTTGTCTAGTACTGCAACATAAGCCTTACTGAGCTTACCATAGGACTAGGTCGATTTGTGTAAGATTGTCCCAAAATATTTATAAATTTATTTTACTGCAACAGGTTCTGAAAAGCACATGGACCATTTTAGGAAGTCAGTTTTAACTACAACTAATTTCCACAACCAGATAAATTCAACTGAACCATAATTTACCAAAATCGTTTCAGTTATTAGTTCTCCCCCTAACTGCCTATCAGCCATGGATATCCACTGGTATTAGGTGGGTTAGCAATCACAGTATATTCTTCCACTCAGTGCTACACATCCTTCAGTGGTATCTGGTTGCAGATTACAGACAAGACACAAGTCCATTCTTTTTTAAACTAAATACCTTATTGTTACAGACTTCTTGGACTTGAACATGATTGAAGCTGGACTGCAGGCAAAGACATCAGTGTTGGACCACTTTTCCAATGAGATTGTTACAGCCATCATGCATGCTGTTGTGGACAACTTCAGGCTCTTTGCGAGGAAGATACCAGTGAAATATTATTACCTGTACAGTTCATTCATTTAGTTGTAAAGTACCTGACCATAGTATAGCAGAAATGAAAGTTTTTTTTTTGCATATGCTGTAACTCTCAATTTTTTAGAAGAAATGAATGTTAAGGAAAACAAGTACATATATCAATAAAAAAAAATCCATTTAACACCCTGTCCTAGGGTTTCAGAGGTTCAGCTAAATAAAATAAAAATACTTTATAGGCTTTTGAATTATATTGTTTAACTAAATATGAGGACAATAAATAGCAGGATACTTGTTTTTATAAATGTAATGAAAAATACAGAATTTCAATGAACTTTACAAATAAAAGAACTGGTTTTACTTACAAACTTTTATTTAAAACATATCTCCCATAGATTCCTCAACAAACTTTTTATAAATGGCCATAAACTTAGCAACAAAAGCCTCTAAGTGAAATATTGGCTTGTTACCAAGGCGCATTCTATGTTCAAACTTGGCTGCGTGACTAGCTACTTGGCATTTCATGGCCATGTCACAATTCCGGACAAGTTCCTTCAAGAGGCCACCAAAAATCATATCAGGTGGGACACCATGTATAATTAGCTCATACAGCTTTTGACGCACCTCTCCTAGCTTCTTTGGAGACTGTTCAGACAGTATCATAGAAGCTGTCTCTCTAATAAAAACTTGCCAGTCAGGTTCTGGAACTTTCTGATCCACAGTAAATGGATATTGTTGTACTTTACATGCCTCACACATAAGGAGAGCTCTGCGAATATTTCTATCAGCAGCTTTTGCAATACGTAACCCAAGCTCCGAGGGCAAATTTAAACCTTCCTTCTTGCAAACATTATGCAAGACCAATGCAATCTCTGTCTCTGTAGGAGCGGGAACACGGATAGTCAAGCATCGAGACCTAATAGCCGGTATCACACGCGAAATTGAGTTTGCTATCAAAATAAGGCGGCAGGTAGACACATACTTCTCCATAGTGCGGCGCAGGGCATGCTGAGCGTCTTTAGTGAGGTCATCAACCTCATTTAATATCACTACTTTGAATTCTCTTTGTCCAGATGAATCTATTTGATGAGTCTGTGCAACATTCTTGACCAAGTCCATAATTACAACTCTGTCATAGATTCCGACGTCCGTTGGGTTAACTTCAATATGATAATTGCTACTTACAGTCATTATTTCGAGTTTCTTATTGGATGGAGTAGTGAAAGTCATGGTTTCTTGTCTTAACCTCTCTACGCCTGAACCATACAGTTCCCGCAGCAAACACATAATTCTCGTCTTTTTTCCGGCTCCTGAAGGCCCATAAACAAGTAAGTGTGGGAAATCGCTTTGTTGAACCAGGTTTTTTAAGCGAACGGCCTGGTCTTTATGAAAATCCAATTTTGTTAAGTCTCTCGGACGATGTTTGTCCACCCACAAACTCATTGTATATAACACGAAAAGTAAATTCGTATTAGCTGGTTAAAATTACTGATATAGCTAATAATATTTTTTCATTAATAGTTATATACACTAAGTAAATTTACTGTGAAAACCAGACCGGCTACAATATTTTAAATTCAATTTAGTATCTTAAAGACTTTAATAAATGTCACAGACTAATAAATGTCAAAACGACAACGATTTTGGCGCGATGAACTCTTTTCACTATGGTTAAATTAAGGAAGATATACACCTGCTGACTAATCAAATAAGTTGCAAATATTTTTAAGTACGGCACGCATTTATGCTTTTTGATTTTGATATAGAGGAAGACGACAACGATAAAAAGACATATCAATTCATTTATGCCCCTACTTTTGTAACAATAAAATTGTGTTTATGTCGTCTGCTTTTCTAATCGCGACCCTTCCGCATTGTGTAAACCCTATTTTAAAGTAACGGTAACCATAGCCAATTTGACCAAAAAAAGCGGCGCTACTGCGAAAAAACGATATTCATTTTTGGACGATTGTCTGTGTCACTCTCATAACGCCGTAATTGGAGTAAAAGAGAAAGATGCTCGAAATATATCAACATCGATGTTTGCGGTACCGTGCCCTATGAGGTGTGAGCGTTATTCGCAATGAAAACACAAAATAACTCCTGTAGTATATGCGAGAAAGAGAAGCATATATCTGTCGTCTCCTACGCACGAACACGGACGCTAAGCGTGTGCAGTCCAACAGTCTGTGGTAGATGCCTGATGAAGAACGGTGATCGTGTGGCAAAGCAAGGAGCCGATATTGTGTGGTTTGGTACAAATACATGTTAAAGGTAATACATAAGAAACAAATACTACATTTTGGCGACGAGTTGAATCGGTAAGTAATTACACTTATGATTTAAATATTTTTTAAACATAGGGAGGAGTACAGCAGCGTACTTGTTTTAAAATAAATCTGTGGTCTATGTTAAACCATTCGTTTAAGCGATGGTCTTTTAAATAACATATAATTACAGGGTATTTACGCTGTTAACTGATCACGCTAATTTAATTTCATGCAAATAAAATCTAGCTTTTTGTAGCTTACGAGCATAACTAGTTCGGTTAGTTTTTCTAATTAAGTTACATGTTCAAAACATAATTGAAAGTACAGTATATATCACTAAACATGTGTGTCATTGCATTTATAATGTTAATAATAGCAATGCGAGCGTGGTTGAATACCTACATAACAATATTCCAATAAAAGCGTTGAGAAGTGAGCATTTAAAAAGCACACGCCGCGGCGGGAAACGCGGCGGTGTAGCCGTTGTCATTTTAACGAGAGCGTCATACGATGCGAGATTGTTTTGTGGTGTTTATGGCGATTTCGATTTGCTAGTTTTTATTTTCTTAGCGCTATGTAAAGTAAATGTATGTAAATGGTAAGATTTTGAATAAATCAATATGCATATCTGTGCAGAACACGACACTAATCTAACGCTAGTATTAAAGAAAAGTTTTAGAAGGTGTTAAATGATAATAATAATAGTAACCGTTCGAGTGCGCATTTACGGTAGGTTTGCGTACCTGTAGTTAAAATTACAAAACAAAACTTTGCTATTTACTATTAATATCGTTATAGAAAGTACAGATATCAAATGACAATTAAGTACACACATACCTACGTAATTAATTTAACGAATATCGAACTAGGGTTTTGAAGTAAAAGCGACTTAAATGTTATTACAACGCTACTTTAGCGTATATGGTACCTATATTACGTGCTAATTACTTGAAATGAAAGGCATTTTCAGTTATTTGTTAAGTACCTAACTGATTCATATATACAAATATGTTTTTTGTTTTACACTGCTTGGATTTATTAGGTTACCTATCTGTCAATTCTGGTAATACTCCGGTCAACATGGAATAGTCCAATCAAGGAGGTTAACATTTTGAGCAACTATTAAAATAATTCGAATAACAGTAATATGGAAAAATAATACGTACGATTATAATAACAATAAAAAAAAAGCAATTTTGGGCGTGATGGCTCTTACTACTTAGATGTGGGTATGCAGTTGATGACTGTAATACCTGTTAGATACAAAAGGATAAAGGAAGCTTAGACGGAAGGATGCAGACTGAGTAGAACTAAATGGATGGCGTCAGTTTAGTGTCTACTATAGTCAATATATATATATATAAAAGTGTTTTGACGGAGATGTAGACTAAGTAGGAATAAACGGATGGCGTCTGTTTAGTACCTGCTATAGTCCATATTTTGCTTGTTAACAGGAAGCAACAATGACGACACCATCGCTGTCGCTTGAAAAGTTTGACTGTGAAGGAGATATTAATTCTGTATGTATACGATGGGAACGTTGGAAGAGAAGTTTGTCTATTTATTTGGAAGCGGCAGGTGTTAAAACTGCTGTTAAAAAACGAGCAAGTCTGCTACATTGGGGAGGGGCTGAACTCCAAGAAATATTTTTTAACATACCAGGAGCAGACATAACCTCAGAGGGTGCCGGGGAACTCGATGTATTTCAGGTTGCCATTGAAAAATTAGATAACTACTTTGCACCTAAGCAAAATAAGAGATTTGAAAGACATATCTTTAGACAAATAAAGCAAGAAGAAAATGAAAAATTCGAGAAGTTTTTAGTTCGACTTCGGCAACAGGCTGCAAAGTGCCAGTTTGATAAAGTAGAAGATTATCTTATCGATCAAATAACAGAAAAATGTGCATCAGAAGAACTTAGGAAGAAAATACTTAAGGCTGGAGATGATATGACGATTGATAATATTATCACAGAAGCAAACGCCCTCGAAGCCATTAATAGACAACTAGAAGGGTATAAAAACAAGGACAAGAATGCTCTACTAGAAATTAATAAGGTAGAAGATAAGACTAAATTAAAAGAATGTTATAGATGTGGGAGCTGGGCGCATCTTTCCAATAATGAAAACTGCCCCGCTCGGGGAAAAAAATGCTTGAAATGTGGTCATATTGGACATTTTAAGTTACAATGCAAAAGTCAGATCCTAAAAAGAAAAAATGAAGATGTAAGAACTGATGATAACCGACAGAAAAAGTTTACAAAAAGATTTAAAAAATCTTCAAAAGTTCACGAAGTTAGAAATATAGAAGAACAGGATTCTGAAACCGAACAAGTCGAGTATTTATTTAATATAAACGGAGATGACATGGTAGCCTGCCAAGTAGGTGGAACAAAGATTAATATGATGATAGACTCAGGATGCAAGAATAATCTTATTACGGATAAAACATGGGATAAAATGAAGGAAAGGGGAGTTAGAGTCACTGATATAGAAAAAGAACCGAATAAGAATCTTTTTGCGTATGGGTCTGAAACACCTTTGAGACTATTGGGATCTTTCCGCTCTAAAATTCAACTAGCCGGGAGAAAAGAAGACGCAACTTTTTACGTCGTCGACAAAGGTACACGGAATTTACTTGGGAGGAAGACAGCAACTTCACTAGGAGTTTTACGAGTAGGGTTGGAAGCAAATCAGATTGAGGTCAAGCCATTTCCAAAAATAAAAGATATATTAATACAAATACCCGTTGACAACAAGATTAAGCCTATCGTGCAACCTTATAGAAGAATTCCAATTCCTTTGGAAACGAAAGTGGAGGAAAAAATTTCAGAGTTACTCGAAAAGGATATAATTGAGGAAGTACGGGGTCCCTCAGATTGGATATCTCCTATAGTTCCTATAATCAAAGAAAATGGTGACGTGCGACTTTGCGTTGACATGAGGCGTGCTAACAAGGCAATTAAAAGAGAAAATCATCCATTACCCACTATGGATCAGCTACTACCAAAGTTCAGAAATGCCAAAATTTTCAGCAAATTAGATATAAAGGACGCTTTCCATCAGCTGGAACTACACCCAGAGTCAAGGCATATAACGACTTTCATATCAGGAAAAGGCGTATATAGATATAAAAGGTTAATGTTCGGCATTACATGCGCTCCTGAAATATTTCAAAAAACTCTTGAACGCATATTAATTGGATGTGAAGGAGTTGTCAATTTTATTGACGACATTTTAGTTTTTGGCGAAGATCAACAAGAACACGATATCAGACTTCAAAAAGTATTAAAAGTTCTTAAAGATCATGATATAGTCTTGAAAGAAGACAAATGTATCTACAACGTTAACA
The DNA here is from genome assembly GCA_022674325.2 of Grapholita molesta. NCBI lineage: Eukaryota > Metazoa > Arthropoda > Insecta > Lepidoptera > Tortricidae > Grapholita > Grapholita molesta. The sequence goes on along the minus strand of CP053129.2, from coordinate 8,764,935 downwards.
AAGTCCAATTTTTAGGGCATGAACTAACTCATGAAGGAATTAGCCCACTAAATAAATACGTTTCGGCTATTATGGACTTTCGAGCGCCCCAAACAATTTCGGAATTGCAAAGTTTTTTAGGGCTTGTCAATTATGTGGGGAAGTGGATACCAAATATGGCAACAGTCACCGAACCGCTAAAGGAATTATTAAGAAGGAAGGCAGGCAGAAATGCTGACATCAAAGACCTGTGGCTGGAAGACCAAGAAATGGCATTTAACAAATTAAAAGTCGTTTTATCTGAAATACCTAATTTAGGGTACTATAATGTAAAAAATAAAACGATGGTGTTTGCTGATGCAAGTCCTGTAGGCCTGGGAGCGGTATTAGTACAAACAAACGATGCTGGTCCACGTATAATAGCATATGGTAATAAGACCTTAACGGACTGCGAGAGGCGTTATTGCCAAACAGAGAAAGAAGCTTTGGCCCTGGTATGGGCGGTGGAGCATTTTCATATGTTTCTTTTCGGGAAAAGATTCGAACTTATAACCGATCATAAGCCCTTAGAAGTGATATTCGGACCGAAAGCCAAACCATGTGCTCGCATTGAAAGATGGATATTACGTCTACAGTCATACGATTTTCAAGTTATATATCGCCCGGGAAAGAACAACATTGCAGACCCGCTTTCTAGACTGTGTAAGAGCCTTGAAAACCGAAACAACAATATTAAACAAAAAGATTTTGTGCACAGCGTAATAGAACATGTGAGACCTGTAGCGGTACCGCTGGAAGAAATCGATAGTAGTTCTAAAGAAGACCCAGAAATACAAAAAGTCAAGTCAGGCCTATACGATTCCAAGTGGGATGAACAAGTTAAGTGTTACAAGATCTTAGAAAATGAATTATGCTTCAGTGACAATATCCTTTTAAGGGGTAATAAAATTGTCATACCTAAAAAATTACGAGATAAGGTATTGGAGGCCGCTCACGAAGGGCACCCTGGTATCGTTGGAATGAAATCTAGACTCAGAACTAAGGTATGGTGGCCCAGGTATGACAAGGACGTAGAAAAAGTGGTAAAGTCATGCAAAGGATGTACCCTCGTCTCAGCACCAAACCCTCCAAATCCGATCAAAAGATTGCAATTGCCAACACATCCGTGGGTTGATATTGCAATTGATCTCCTCGGTCCTTTGCCATCCGGAGATATTCTTCTGGTGGTTATTGACTACTATTCAAGGTACAAAGAAATAAAGGTTTGCCGCGATATATCTAGCAAGGCTATGATAGCAATACTGAGGGAAATGTTTAGCCGACTAGGATGTCCAGTCACTATTACGGCGGATAATGGCAAACAGTTCGTTAGCCAAGAATTCAAAGAATTCTGTCAAAGTAACGACATTCATTTGTTCAACACTATTCCTTATTGGCCCCAGCAGAATGGAGAGGTGGAACGCCAGAACAGAGACATCCTTAAACGCTTAAAAATAAGTCAGATTGAGAAAAAGAATTGGAAAGAATCCCTCCTAGACTATTTGACCATGTACAATAGTACACCTCATTCAACGACTGGGAAAACGCCAGCAGAATTGTTTTTCCAACGAAAATTTAGAGACAAGATACCCATGATAGAGACTTTTGAGTATAGTCATAAAGACCAGGATATGGACATCAGAGATAGAGACAGAGAACAAAAAGAAAAAGGTAAAGAGTACGCAGATAGGAAAAGAAGAGCGGACGATGGAAACATACAAACAGGGGATGAAGTGTATTTGAAAAATATAAATAAAACGAATAAACTGACACCAACATTCGGGCCAACTCCTCACACAGTAATATCTTGTAAAGGCGGGGATATTAGTATTGAAAATAATGAAACTGGGCAAAGACTGAGGAGAAACGTAATACACCTTAAAAAGGTCGAGGGACAGTGGAAGGTCTCGGACAAAGAAAGTACAAGTGGAGGAGATTCAGGTGTTTAAAAAACGGGGGGAGGGGATAAGAGAGAAGTATACGTATAGGATATGGAAGACTGATGATTGCTAATGCAGAAATTAAAGACGGTAATATGAAGTTTAAAAGTATAAAAAAAAAAATAACATGATACATGTAGCTTATGTCGAAAGTGATGATTGTTAACATTAACAATAATATACTTAGCAGATGTTGAAGTTGTAGTTTTATTTAAATAATAATATTTAAGTAAATAAAATAAATGATAAGGAAGGGATGTAGTATATGCGAGAAAGAGAAGCATATATCTGTCGTCTCCTACGCACGAACACGGACGCTAAGCGTGTGCAGTCCAACAGTCTGTGGTAGATGCCTGATGAAGAACGGTGATCGTGTGGCAAAGCAAGGAGCCGATATTGTGTGGTTTGGTACAAATACATGTTAAAGGTAATACATAAGAAACAAATACTACAACTCCAATTGTATTTTTTCATATCCCTCCAACTTAGACTGTTCTGAAAGGTTTAGTTTGAAGGGGAACAAAAATAGCGCCATTTCTGCTATAGCCATGGAAAGTTACATAAGACCATCTCTTTCTTAGCACGCCTCGTCTATCATCTATCTGTCATAGACATACCATTTCCTAGATGTCTATGCTATGAATAAAAAACTATCAAAAAGTTTAAACGTCAAAAGCATGTAAATGTCAAATCATTTTCGCTAGCGATTATGGAGCGAAATGCTTTTGTGTTTCGTAATAAACACGTTATGTTTACAACTGGTATTAAAAGAGGAAACAACATTTACGATAAAGACACTTTAATGGAAACAGATGGCACGTTTACATTAGTCGTTACGTAGAAATAAAACAGTTGTTTTGGTATAAGTTCCTTTGAAAATGGATCCAGAGGATCAGAGTTCAAATTTCACCAGAGTTGTTGACTCTGTAATGAGTTTATTTGGTGAAGTAATGAGTCGAGATGCAGTCAGTGCAATCGTGGAGCACTGCGGCGGAGACTGTGAGTACTGTTTATTTATCAATAATATTCTGATAGACCTATGTATTACTAGTTCCCCTCCCCCGCGTAATCTCACATGACACATGCGCAGTAAACAAATAAAACGCGCAAAACATGAAAATTACCACTATTAGAAATTATATACTTTGATTTTATTTATTTTTTCCGTTTTTTTATACCGAAAATAACTTTTACATTTTCTTATGAATTTATTATTATTTATAAAAAATAATTTATTCATAAATAGGAAAACTAAACTGTGTATTTACCAAGGACGAAAAATCTATAATTGAGGGTGGGGGGCTAGGGGGTCTAGAGATATCCTGCATACCCGAGTGCTAAGTGTTTCAACTTTGTCATTATTCAATATTATCAACTTGCTGTTATCACCATGAGTTGTGGTATTGTTAAAATAATGTACACAACACCAGTATACAGGTAAACAAAGATAAAACAACCAGTTATTTACAGGTAATATATTTTGTACATTATGAACTTGAATGTCATTGCTATTATATGAATGTGATAAGCATATTGATTTTTTAATAAGTACCTATTAATACTTTTTGTATGTGCCAAAGAGATCATAAAGTTTTTCTATAAGTAACTTAAGTTTACCAATATAACTTGTACTTATAATTCTATGTTTAATAGGACAAAACTACATATATATTTATTTGCTTATGTTGTGAGTGATTCAGCAATTTTACTAAGTGACAGATTTTTTTCTGAACACTAGTCCTTTGGTGAGTCCTCAGAGACAGTTACTTTGTGAGGAGATTTCTGAGCATAACTGTTTTATCTCACTAGGAAAACTTACACTTGTTGCATGTGTTAACCTCGTAATGCCCACCATACTAAAATATTTAATAGTTAAAACCAACCTTACTATGCAGTGAATTGGGTTGAATTTTCTTTCGTATGAAAACAAATGAAACAAAAGAAATTCTACCCTATTTCCTTTTATAAAAGATTTCAACTCCATTGAGAGGGAGTGTACATTGTAATGCACACTGGGTGTTACGAGGTTAAGATACTGGTGGTCTGCTGGTATAGTCTCCATAAGGGTGCCGTTCCACCAGAGCTATGCTGTGCTACATTTACATATATATTAACCTAGCTACTAGCTATGCTATGAAGTGATGTGTTACTTGTATATAAACATAGCGCAGCATAGCTTTGGTGGAAAGTCACCCTAAAGAGGCTTATTCTGTATACTGAGCTAATTTAATGCAAAAAAAATGTTTTATTATTACTTTTTATGCTAAACCGCAAAGGCAGTGGAACTGGAATGAATTCAAATACTTTAGAACTGTTATATTTATGATTCATTTGACAAATACTTCAACAATTTCAACATGCAACAGGTGTGTTTAATGTATTAAAGCATTCTGTACTTAAGCATTGCAATACAGAAAGTTATATAAGTGAAGCTAAATTTGAACAATGGTATTTCATGCCGGTTTCATTATAATGACGTATTCATATAATCACACAGGATATTAAAAAAAATGTAGTGGTACAAGCACACTTAGTAACCATAAACTTAGTGACTTTTATTTTATTTCTAATTATAGGCCATAACAACGTGTCTATCAATGTTTGACTATAAGCAACATAATAATTTCAGAAATAAAATAAATAAGTATTCAATCTTTATTGTGTAATATTGACATGGCTTAGAAAGCAGGTCCCGGGTTTGAATCCTGGCAATGGTATTTATGTGTGTGCTTCTCACAAATATTTTTTCAAGGGTTATTGATGTTAAGTCTGAAGTTAAGCGACACATTGTTGTTTCTTGAAATACATGTTTAACAGCCTCTTTGCTTAGTTGATATTGACGCTGCTTAGAAAGCAGGTCTCGGGTTTGAATCCTGGCGAGGGTATTTATGTGTGTGCTTCTCACAAATATTTGTTCAGGGGTTATGGATGTTAAGTTTGAAGTTAAGCAACATATTGTTGTTTCTTGAAATACATGTTTAACAGCCTCTTTGCTTATTTGATGGTGACGCTGCTTAGAAAGCGGGTCCCAGGTTTGAATACTGGCGAGGGTATTTATGTGTGTGTTTCTCACAAATATTTGTTCAAGGGTTATGGATGTTAAGTTTCAAGTTAAGCAACACATTGTTGTTTCTTGAAATACATGTTTAACAGCTTATTTGCTTAGTTGATATAGACACTGCTTAGAAAGCAGGTCTCGGGTTTGAATTTGAATCCTGGTGAGGGTATTTATGTGTGTGCTTCTCACAAATATTTGTTCAAGGGTTATGGATGTTAAGTTTGAAGTTAAGCAACACATTGTTGTTTCTTGTAATACATGTTTAACAGCCTCTTTGCTTAGTTGGTATTGACGCTGTTTAGAAAGCAGGTCTCGGGTTTTAATCCTGGCGAGGGTATTTATGTGTGTGCTTCTGACAAATATTTGTTCAAGGGTTGTGGGTGTTAAGTTTGAAGTTGTTTCTTGAAATACATGTTTAACAGCCTCTTTGCTTAGTTGGTATTGACACTGCTTAGAAAGCAAGTTTGGATCCTGGCGAGGGTATTTATGTGTGTGCTTCTCACAAATATTTGTTCAAAGGTTATAGATGTTAAGTGACACATTTGTATTGTAATCCTCCTGTGTAGCTTCTTTGCTTAAGCATTATAATATTTATAATATGTATTCGTCGAGTAGGTGAGTAACCTAAAACCTTATTGACATTACTTGTAGACTAAGAGTCCCAAAATATTTATTATGTACATACATAATAAACGATAGACATTTCGATAGACGATTTAGACCGAAAACCTAAACTTTTTTTTCCAAAACCGCGTACCTACACTAGGTATTTGTCGCTAGTCACTCTTCATCTAACAGATGTCACTAAAATACAGTTTTTTTATTCTTTAGCCTATAGTGTCCCACTGCTGGGCAAAGGCCTCTCCCGTGGACCCCCACAATTCTCGGTCTTTTGCTGTTTCCGGCCAAGTGCTGAGGAAGGCATCCAGATCGTTCCGCCATCTCTATTTAGGCCTGCCCCGTCCGCGCCTCTTTTGTGGCATCCACTTGGTGGCTCAAATGCCCACCTATTCGGAAATACAGTTATAAAAACAAATTTGTACTTTGATATGTAGTTAATGTAGTTAACAGAAGCGCGTCCATAGTTCATACAAGCCGATTTCCGTCCGCTTAACTACCTGCCCCAAAGTTCAACAGTTTCTAATAGCGCAAAGCCAATGAGGTCCTTCTTGCCTACGTAAAAATTGAAACGCCGCCAATGACATTTAGCCACCCTTTTCTTTCAATAGGGAGTTTGTAGTTGATTGTAGTAAAACGAATTTTATTTGTAGTTGCCCCAAAAAAACAATAGGTAGGGTGTGGAAAACCTGAGCACCCCACTTTCGAATTCTTCAACTTTTAAAATTGAATTTTGTTTAGAATCGTTTGTAATTGATTGTAGTTCATTTTATTCAAGGTTGAAGTCTGTGTGAATTTTTTTTTGGATTGTAATATTGCTTAGGTATAATTTATGAAACGGTCACCAAATCTAAATATTTAGAGAAATTTAATGTTAAATGATCGTCACAAAACTGACATAATTTAAGTTTTGTACAAGTGTTACTTAGGGACATTTTGCTATATTTCTTTTTCACTAGATACACCATATGGGTGAATCCATGAAAGTTGGGTAACTATTGGACACATTTTGCAAGAGCAGTTTTTTATACGCTAATGACTAACTTTTTCATTTATTGGACTGATGTTACACCAAATAATATATACCCAAAAGGGCCAGTCGATTTAATAATTATTTAAGGAGAAATTCGCGTGTTTATGAAATCACCGTTCTAGGGACTGACGGTCTAGGCTAGGGACTGACGCAACCAAAAGTTTATCATAAAAATACATGTAATGCTAGCATGCATGTAACATTAAATCACCATTTATTTTTGTAAAAACAAATAGTTTCTACTATTCTCTAAGTATAGCAATCAAAAAATCTGTCAAACATATATTAATTATTACTTATATCTATTGAGATAAATTTAAAGTGAGATAAAAATATCTGACGCATTTTAGCACCATCTTAATTGTATAATTAATATTATAATAATATATTAAAATGAACAACTTAACTTAACAGTACATTCTAATTCTTCACAACATATAGAATCTTCTAAAATTAATATAAAAATATCTCTTAAAAACATACCCATAAATCTCTTACATTTTTCTCATAAGTATGAAATTAATTATTGTTTTAAATATCACAATAGAGGTTAAAGGTAAAGTTTAGTTCTCATAAATATTAATATATTTTTTAAATCCTGTTTTTCGCTTCCGATTATGTTCGGAACTGGCCCCTCCTTCATCTTCACAAAAACATCTGCGACATCATTTTCGTTTAGTTCAACAGGCAGAAATCATCTTCTTCATCATATTTTGGACATATCTCAGGACACATTTTTCTCATATGTAACTTATCTAAAACGTAATCTCTTTTACTGTAGTTTATTTTACAATTATGGTGCCCACTAGTGCAGGCATCTGGCTCGTCACCTTCATAATTTGTAAAAACTGCTGAAACAGTAAGGCGATTGATGTTGCTTGCGTATTCTAAACTCCTTAATTCAAAATAAGCACAACCATCATCGTCGCAGAAACAACAGAGATTTCATAATAATTATATTTGGAACTTAAGTATTACCCGTAACCTCATGAACCTGAAAAGTTCCTTTAAATGCTTTTTGATGGATCGTTTATTAAGGAAAACATTATTTACCCTTTCTGTGTCGGTATCTTTAATAATAGCAACTTTTATACATGGGCACTTTTCACGAAGCACACAGAAAAAATCGGATAGAATTGTTATGTCTCCATTTTAAGCAGCTCAATTTCTTGACTTTCGAACTCCATTCGGAGCTCCTGTACCATGATCCACTTTATGAAAATTCCACTTAAACCTCAGAACAGCACGGTATATTGTGTGTGGTATTAATCAAAAGTTATAATCGTCAGTCCCTAGTCATAACGTCAGTCCCTAGCCAGTTACAAAACCAGGGACTGACGGTCTAGGGACTGACAAATGCAAGCAAAATCGCGTGTATCTTGTGGTTAGAAATATTTAGCGAAACCAAAGAAGCACTACCAAAACAATGCACAGGACACAGTAATATGCAATAGGTAACGGGAAAAATAACTCTTTTACTTTAGCTTGAATATCTTACCTAGGGACTGAAAAAGCGACTGGAACAGCACGTGTGTACGCTCTAAGGACGCCGACCGCCCTGGCAAGAAGATGGCCAAGGCGGATCGTGTCGTGTCCTCGGCTAACTTCACGTTATTACTTTTAAATTATGTGGTGTAACATAATGGTGTTTGCTTAAGTGCTGCGTATTTTTAAATTTTAATTGTGGCTAGGGACTGACATAAATTATTGATAACAATTCTAGTGCACAAAAATTGCGATGATAATATTTTTTTTTTTCTATCAAAGTCTTACAAGGTGTTGCGTTATGTAATGTAAATTGATATTAACACAAATAAACTAGTAATTTCAGCATAAAAACAAACTTAAAAATAATAATAATCTCAAATGTGTAAATGAGACATGGCTAGGGACTGACACTTGAGCCGTATGATGATCATTTTCTATAATAAACAACGTAGCGATCAATAACAAAACGAGTGAACGGAATAAGCTGTCTTTATATTTATCCAATATTACAAAAAAATATAGAATAAGTTATATATTTCACTATTAAAATATCTGAAACTCAAAGTTACCCAATTTTCATGGAATGACCCATATATATTTTCACCATATTTTTGTCTACGCGAATTCCTTATAAGTTATACTGGTTTATAGTAGTTATTAAAAACATAAGTACCTAGGTCATTTTATAAACGGGGGGATCCCCTTATATATATCGATGTTTGATTATCTTATCGGCAACGTAAGTTACAACACATAATATTTATACTTATTTTACAGTGAATGGCATGATTTAATTCACAAGAACTAATGATAAAAAAAAGATAAAAGATCTCTATTTTTCACCTTAGGCACATTACAACGCACTTATGAACGATAAAACAAATGCCTTTTTTATACAAATAATGAAATATAACACACATATATGTATCAGTAGAAAATTTGATCAATTTAAATCCAATCTACGGTAATGCGAAAAGCGTAGTTTATATCTAAGAGCTTAGTTATCGATATAATATATCGATATAATCGCAACGAAATTTTTTATGTATGTGCTTATACCAGAAATTATTATCGTCACGTTATAACACTTATAATTATAAATCTTCGCTGCTATAGCACTATATAATTAACACTTTGGCGGACAGTACGCCTATAGCCGTCGCGTATGTTTTTGATTCCTATGGTATGTGACAGATGACGTAATTTACTGTCCACCAACGTGTTAAGATACCGTTTCCTTGTTCTGGTACTCGTATAAAATAAAAGCGTAGCTGTTTCTCACAAACCTTTACATTACATTACATACATACCTACATTTCAGCCGTATGCAGTCCACTGCTGGACATAGGCCTCCCACAAATATGACTTATATCATCTTGAGGGGTAATTGCCATAGTCGCCACGCTTGGAAGGTAGGTTGGCGACCGCAGTAGCTGTAGATTGGGTTTCGATGGACGCTGCTGCCCGTCCGCAGGATTTTTCCCTTTGTCGTCTCTTACGACACCCGCGGGATGAGATGGGGTGGTGCTATTCTAGTCAGCCGGCATCACACGGCACCACAAACCTATACTGAACCGATATTATTTCGGTTGCGAAAGGCGGCAAAGGCTTTCAGCGGGAAACCAGCAACGGTTACGAATAAAGCTTAAGTTTTTAAGCAATATTGGGTTAAATCTATAAGGGCTTACTATTAGGTAACATTTGATTTCGGAAATTATACTGAGAAATAAATTGTATGGCATCTTTATTTCCAATATTTTACAGTGTAGCTAAATATAGATTATTTATTTTTGCATATTTTAACGAGGGCCAGTACACAAGAGTGACGTCAAAGTTGTATGCATTGTGTAAGAACCGTTACGATACGGGTAGTGCGAACGTGAGACTGACTCTCATTCGTGTAGCTTCAAGGCAATCGGTCTTATATTGACTATTATATGCTTACAACGAATTGATTCATACATAAATAAAAACTGGTAACTAGTCAATCTATCTATCCATAATATCCATATATATTGTGAATCAATTTTTTGTTACAGTAACTGAAGCTATTGATATCATAGTTAACATGTCAGAGGATTCTTCTATCAGCAAATTATCAACTAGTACTCTAACATCTGGTCAACCAGTTGAACCTGTCACAGAAGTTCCACATGGCGCACTAAACTTACAAAATACTGGAATGCTGATACCAGACACACCTAATCAAACAGCAGGGTCATTAATTCATGCCACAGAATATCAATACCCACAAAATATAAATATCGATATATCACAACCAAGATTTTCATATTCTGGGGCGTCACAATCCAAAGGAGCTTTCCCGAAACAGCTCCCTAAACAAGGACCGATCAACAATCAAATAGATATAATGACGCCACAAGCAAAGCAAATTGTCGAATGCCACAATCAAGGGAGTAGAATTTTAATTTTAATGAGAGGCCTGCCTGGAAGCGGAAAGTCATTTTTGGCACAATCACTAGTTAAAGTGATGTGTCCCGGCATGAATTATAAATCATTCATATTCAGTACTGACGACTTTTTCATGCATAGAGGAAAATATGAATTTCAAAGACACATGCTCCCTGAAGCTCATTGCTGGAACCAAAACAAAGTTGTAAATGCAACTAGTCGCGGTATAAGTCCTATTTTTGTTGATAATACTAACGTGGAGATAAGGCATATGGAGCCGTATGTCAGAGCAGGTGTCCGCGGAGGATATATAATTGAAATTTTGGAACCAAACACTCCATGGGCTAAAAAAATTGGTCAACTAGCACGGAAAAATTCGCACGATGTTCAGACTTTTGCATTAAAACGACTACTGGATTCTTACCAAGATTGTCCTGGTGGCGCTTTTTTAATTAAAATGTTTGGGCTATCATATCCTGCAGATAAAATTCCTCCAGTATTGCGAAATTTTCCAGCTGTTTTAGAACAACAACCAAGTGCAACATCTCAATTTCAAATGCATCGAAGCCAGGTAAAGTTTAATATAAACTTTGTTACACAGTAATAACAATTTTAATTTCCTTTTGTATTTCTTAAACACTAAATGAAACGTAATGTATTTGTGATTTTTAAAGGTTAGTTCATCTACAACGGGGTCATATGTGGCACCTAATGTGTTGCAGAATAATCCATCTATTTTGAGAGCTGATGCACCACCGTGGGAATTTCTTGTTCCCAGAGGTACAAGCGTACCTTCAAATCATTCGTACGTTGTACCAAGTGAAAATCATGTACACTCAAGTGAGTCACAGGTCATCCTAACTCATCAGGCAGACGTCTCGACATCACCTCAGCAATGTACAGATATAGAACCTCATAAAAAATATGAACAAGAAGCATCTGGTGCAGGTTCCTCCACAGATAATAATGATGATGTTGATCCGATACATAAAGTAGAATTTGTGAAACTTGAAGATGTGCGAAAACAACTAGAGCAAATTGAAAAAATCGAGGAAGAATGGGAAAATGGTGATGCATGGAATGATGACTCTAAATCAACAGTAAATCCTTTAACACAAACTGCACCAGCCTTTATTCCCAAGCCGCCACGTAACGCTCCAGTTGATTCTACAGATCCAGATAAATTTTTGCCATCTAGTTCCCATTATAATGATTGGTCAAAAATTTCAATGTTTATGCCGTCATGGGCTGATTCTCAACCTACTGATTTACTAAGTACGCCAAATGTTGAAGTTGAGAAAGCTACTAGTGGCACTAGTGTAGAATTTGGTGACACTGACTTTAATAATACAAATCTAAAGGTTCTTATCGGTACACCAAGAGATATAAACGTTTACTACACCGGATTAAATGAAGAAAAGATTCCTAATAGACGAATGTTGGACAAAAGCAGTATGACTAATGATCACGATCTCATAGCAACTGAAACTGTTCGGTGCAAAAATGAAGAAAAGCACTTTGTTGCATTTAGAAAATTGTTCAAGAATATATCTAAAGTGGAATTGAGAGATATATTTGACAAATGTCTTGGTGACGTAAACTGGGCTGTTGACATAGTTCTTGATGGTATGGCTAATAATCAATTGCATACTAGTAGTGGTGATGTATCGGATACAGAAGATATCGACGACGAACAGTGTGAGTGTCTAGCAGCGTATAACATAATACCTAACGTTAATAACCACAGTCAGGAAGCACAATCAAACTTAGCTATTTCTGATGTAAGCCCAATACAAGCTGGACCAGGCACATCACTACCTAGTACACCAAAATTAAAAAAAGACAAAAACCTTTCGGAATCATCAATACAGTTAAAACGTCAAATAGAAAAAAATGTTGTTATATCTGAAAGTCACTACTCTGACCATTGCCTTAAAATAAGGAAAATGCGTCGAGGTGAGGTAAATGACAATCCAGGAACTTCGCATCAAGAAACAGAAGATAGGGAAGGAGATAGTCCTGTGGCTTCAACGTCGACTGCTGAGCCGATATTGGTGTCTTATTTGAGCACTGACGATGACGATTCTCAAACCGATTGCAGTGATGACTACGAAAGAGTGGTCAAAGTTGATTTGGGAAGAGTTTTTGTTTCTGAGCTTGACAACATGTTTGGTCGTCATGATATGGAATATCCGGATAACATAGCGACATTTGTAAACATGCCAATTTCTTTGCTAAATGAAATTAACGCACTCTGGATCGAGTCCTTAATGTATCAAATAGAGGATCAGTCGCGCCAATCTGAAATTATGCTTCGCCAAGATGAAGAATTCGCAAGGTGAGTCATAGGAACAAATTAAATTCTGAATATTCTATTACGCTACTAATTTTTATTTTCATATTTTAGATATATATCAAAATTTATATTTCCTCTCGGGCTTTGTCCCAGCTGTAGCTGCACACAAATATGATTTTCTATGTTTCAGACAACTTGCTTTAAAAGAAGAACAATTGGCTGAGGCAGGACAAAAACCCGCGGTCCCAGATTTAAAAGATATTATGGACATGGAACTAGCATTGTCAATTTATAACAAAGAAATCACCGCCGAATGGAGGAATAATATGCCAAATGACTTGGCTGCAAGAATGACGAGAGAGAAACTTTACAATTTGTTTCCAGATGTGAGTCGAGAAACACTTTCTGAACTACTCGTGGCTCATGATAACAATTTTCAGGTTACTGTTGAGGTGAGAAAATATTGTAGTTTAATTATTTTATCTGTTATTTTTTATGCGAAAGATGTATTTTATCTGTATTATTAAAATGATGACTCTTTCATGGCGGTCCGTGACGGGTCATCGACACGCGCTCAGCACTTGTGGTGCTTGAATAAATTTTCGTCTTATTGCATGAATAAAATAAAAACCGTTTACTTTACAATAAAACAACCAAAATTCGTCTGATTTCTGTAAAAATCGGAGAAAATTAGCTGTAACAGAGGGACGGAAAGACAGAAGTGATCCTATAAATACCTTTTTTTAATTTTTTGTGTGGAACCTTAAAAAAAATTACAAATATAATCTAACTTGTCTACAAGTCACGCTAATTGGACTTCTTTACACTTGATGTGAATTGTCTTACAAAAAATCACTTTACAATGGTAGAGTATTACCTAAAACTAGAGAGCGGCGTAATTCCAGAAATTTCAAATTAAATTTTAAATTATATTAATACTACAACTTTGCGCAGGACATGGACGGGACAGTAATTTTTTTTGTGATTTCTAGGTGTTACTATCATCAACAGGCAATGCCAGTATACTAGAAGAAGAAAATGGCGTGGCTAAATTTATTGTTACAAAGGAATTGGAGCGTCATGAAAAGTTAATTGAAGAACAGAAACAGGTATGATAAAAAAGAGATAAAACATCTTTGTTTTTCTATTCAGGCCGATTACAGCATTGTAATCGGCCGTATTAAGTATGCACTTATGAACGTCAAAAATTCTATCACCGGTTCTGCACCTTTGACCCGAGAAGATTATTACCGGCGAGAAACTCGGCGGGACTTATCTTTTCAAAACAATACAGTCAGCGTCATATAGTTGTTAGTAGCAACCAAACTGGCCAAATATATCGATACAGATTTTTATTTAAATAGCAATAAGAATGTGTTACGATATATTTGGCCATACTGACTGCAACTCTGACTGTACGTCAAATCTTAAAGTACATAATTATGCCTAGTAGCACAAGAAAACCACGTCCGACTACGTCCAACAATGAGCTCACGCTTGAGTCTGGAGAAGCCTAACTGGGGAAGTACCTCCTCCTTACAAAATACCACAGCCAAAAGACAATAGCACTGCTACCTTTCAGGTATGTAGTGCTGTGTTCCTGATGGTGAGTTAGGTTCCCAGAGCTCCAACAACTTTTAGGGTAGGCAACGCGCATGTCAATCCTCTGGAGTTGCAGGCGTCCATAGGCTACGGTAACTGCTTACGATCAGCCGTATGCTTGTTTGCCACCGTCGTTGTATTAAAAAAAACACAAACACTAAGAAGCTTTAAAAATAACTGGTTTATTAGTGAAATCTTATATTTGCATAATGTGATTACAGGCATTGTCTGAAGTGGAATGGCCCCTGCTGCCCAAGGATGCCAGAGTTGACATGAGCACGGTCCATAAATATCGCGCCGAAGCCAGCGACCACTCGGAGCAGCGAAATAAGTAAGTCAAATTACATAACCTCTAGCCGCCCGGAGACTTAAAAGGTCTCCCATTGAATGCCATTTTGAATTTTAATTATGACAAATAGTTGCTCTTGGCCTGGCCAGTTTTGATGTCTGGGTGGCTGGAGGATAATTATACTAATTAATTTTGGACCCGGGTATGTCCTTAAACTACGTCCGACAATGAGAGGTAGGGCACAGCGAAGTACCATCACGCTCGAGTCTGGAGAAGCCCAACTGGGGAAGTACCTCCTCCTTACAGAAGACCACAGCCATAATAGCACTGCTAGCTTTCAGGTATGTAGTGTTGTGTTCCTGATGGTGAGTAAGGTTCCCAGAGCTCCAACCCCCCTTAACGGTCGGCAACGCGCTTGTGACTCCCCTGGTGTTGCGGGTGCCCATGGGCGACGGTAATTGCTTACCATCAGGCAATCCGTCTGCTCGTTTGCCACCTTATGTCATAAAAAAAAAAAAAACTATGACAAACGGAACAACGGAAAAATATGCCATTATGAAGAAAACATTGATTTATGAAATTTTGGTGAAGTTAAAAGATAAATGAATAAATTTTACAGGACATTCTTACCGAACCAGGTGCCCCTGGGGTGCCCTGTCGGACAGGTGGGACAGGTCCCCTGCCTCTGGATTGCCTTCACCGACCATCCAGAGTGGGGTCGCTAGAGCTGCGTTCTCGAGGGTAGATGTGGAAACCTAAGCGGCGAGTTGGCTATATGTTTAAATTCCAGTGACACCTCTCTACCCTTAGCCCTATGCAACGGTGTTGCCCTTGAGCCATCTTTGATGTCGCTTTTTGTGGGGGCCCATCTCGCACAGGGCTAGTCACAGTCTGCCGGAAATAAAAATCTTACACAAATCGACCTAGTCTTACGGTAAGCTCAGTAAGGCTTGTGTTGTAGGTACTAGACGACGATATATATAGGTAATAAATACCCATGACTTAGGAACAAATATCTGCGCTCATCATACAAATGAATGCCCCGTCACTGTCACTGTCGCAACCCACTAGGCCAGACCGGTCGTCTGTTGCTGTTACTTGCGCTTATTCATCGATAATAATACATTTTCAGGTACCTAAAACAAGCTGAAAGCTACCTGACTCGCAACATGCCCCAAATCGCCGCGTACTACTCGGACGTGGCGGTGTTGCTTAAGAAAAAGTTCGACCACGCCAATAGTTTGGCTGCCGCTTCCTTGATGCAGGTATGCTATCTTGCCAAGGGTCATAAAAGGAGGGTACGGTCAGATGCAGAGAAAAGGTACCACCGTGCCATACAAACTCGTATGGCGTGACCCTTAAAGGTACACCTTTAAGGGTCAAAAATTACTGACTGACTTATAAAGTACTACCGTTTTGGACCCGGGTATGTCCTTAAACTACCTCCAACAATGAGAGGTAGGGCACAGCGTTGACCATCACGCTTGAATCTGGGGCAGCCCAACTGGGGAAGTACCTCCTCCTTACAGAAGACCACAGCCATAATAGCACTGTCACCTTTCAGGTATTTAGTGTTGTCTTCCTGATGGTGAGTAAGGTTCCCAGAGCTCCAACCCCCCTTAAAGGCCGGCAACGCGCCTGTGACTCCCCTGGTGTTGCGGGTGCCCATAGGCGACGGTAATTGCTTAACACCAGGCAATCCGTCTGCTCGTTTGCCGCCTATGTCATAAAAAAAAAACGTATGGACCTACCACTTTTACCGCTACTGGCTGAGTAGCAGCGTTGAAAAGAGGCCAGTGCCCTGACATGGTGACTGTCACGCCAAGAAGGCGTGAAAGAAGACTCCAGCCTCCAATGGATAACGGCACCTTGCAATAGGGTGTCGCGGGATCGCTGCAAGCAAAGCACCCAACCGCGTAATAGAATACCTTCCTGAGGAACACCATACAAGATAAATGGCTAGTTGTTAGATATCAATAGTATAATATTAATAGAATTCCATTTGTTGTAATTTTTTACATGATACAAAATATATTTTCGAACTCCATAATCAACTAGCAAGTGAAAGCTGTAACTCTGATTAAGATAAAACAATTTTTATTTTTATACATTTTCTTTTTGTATTTTTTTACTTGTAAAGGATATTATGATATTAATACAGCTTTTAAAAGATATTTAAAATGTAATTTAACTAAATTACTTTCCAAACTGGCATATCAATGACAGTAAAATGTTATTGACAGTTATGATTCAAACAGTCCATTCAAATTACTAATTTAATAATAGCCTAATAAACCATTATAATATCCAAAAACAGCTGTAAAAAGTAAAATAAATTACAATAAGTTAAAAAAAAGGTCCAAAATATTTTGTCTGATTTCAGCGAGAGTAGGAGCATTCAATTGCAAGTTGTTTATGGAGTTAGAAAAGCATATTTTGTATTATGTCAAAATTACATACTGTAAATCAGGCGATACCAACTCTATCGAAGAAAACATTTCTAATAAAGTATGATAACAACAAAACGCATTTACCATCTATTTTCAGGTACACGCAGCAAACAACACGGACAAATCCACTATCGACCTTCACTTCATGAGCAAGCCCGAAGCCAAGGAGACACTTGACCTGTTCCTAGACTCTCACATTCGCAAGTTGCGGGAGTCGCAGAACGGGCCGAGGTTCCATACGCTGTTCTTCATAACTGGCAGGGGCAAGCATAGTCCCAGAGGGCCCGTGATCAAGCCAGCTACGAAACTTCGGCTTCGAGAACGTGGGATTGCGTGAGTATCAGATAGATAGATAGTTAACACGTTCGCCCCCGCTGTTTTACTAAACGCTTACAATATCTCGATCACTCAAAGCATGCCACTGGCATTATACGATTTATTTATTCCTATGCCGCTGTCATAAGTCAAGTTTTTACTCTTGTGGCAGTAGTACAGGAATACGAACGTTTCTAACACAACTGTTGTGTCGCCGGCATTGACCAGTTAATTCAACTGAACACACTTACGTGTTACCGGCATAGGAGAACTGTCTTTAAACACAAATACGTGTCACTGGCATAGGAATTCAATAAGTGTTGATCACATATGTTGAGTCACTGGCATTGAAGAAGGTTTAATAAGATCACAGACGTTGTGTCGTCGGAGCTGAACGTGTTAAAATAAGTATCCCATCAATGCTGATGATTTCGCCAGTGCCAAAGTGCCTTTTGCCTCAGCCAGTTGTTCTTCTTTTATAGTAAAAGTTGTCAAGTGTTGTCAAGCAAGTGGTTTATATATCAAAATTTATATTTCCTCATAGAAAATCATATTTGTGTGCTGCTACAGATGGGGCAAAGCCCGAGAGGAAATATAAATTTTGATATATTGACCTGACAATATGAAAATAAAAATGAATAACGTAATAGAGTATTCAGAATTTAATTTGTTCCTATGACTCACCTTGCGAATTCTTCATCTTGGCAAAGCATTATTTCAGATTGGGGCGACTGATCATTTATTTTCGAATAACATAACAAGTTTACTCTTAGAGCATGCTCGTGTACGGTAGTAGGCCTTGCATTCTGTAAAGTGGTAGCTGGACTTTACAGAAAGCCACGAGGTGACCGTGGTCCTGGGACTGCCGGGTGTTGACCAAATAATAATACTGCGTTATATCATTTCGTAATAAACTACCGATATTACACACTATACAATGTTAAAGAACAAACAAAAAAAAATATTCTCAAGGCATTTTCGTCGTTTTAAGGCTCCACCGGAAACTGAGTATCACAGTCACAGTTAATCAAGTTTATCATGTCACCGGTTGCCATAGTAACGCTTTCCCGGACAATTGTCCATGAACTGGTTTTATCAACTTTAACTTTATTAGCTGAAATTAAGCACTTAAACGCATGATTTCTGAAACGCAATAAACCACTTTCATTCTGGTGCGCTCAAGTTTCTTCTGTATGTGTTTATTTAAATATTTAACTCTAACTGAACTTGTAGCAGAGTATTCCAAAGAACCGGCATTGTCGTGCAGTATGACGTAACCCAGGACTTACTCAACCCTGGGACAAAACACGACACGCTTGAACCGAATTTCTCATGTTATACGAGTAGAAGACAAAATTCAGATAAGACATATTAAAGAATATTGTGTATTTACATAGCAATTATATAAACATAGGTACTAAGCGGTGGAGGTTTCTCAGTGTTTGCAGGAACAATCTTGACTTTTCCAAGCCCTATAGAATATATAGTTACCTTCGCATAAACTCGTTTTCATAAACAGTTTTGGTCTCTTAATTTCCAGGTGTGAGTTAAGGTTCTCCCAGATTACGTGACCCACGTATGTAATAGAGACGCGATAATCATTGAGATATGTTCTTTGCTAGAGAATTCTTCTAGTGGAGAATTAGTCATGTAACGTGATTTGACATTTAACAGTGGCTGTTGCGAATGAGATTACAAGGATTTTGTTTACGAATCACCTGAATTGATTAAATCATTTCTAAAAATAAAGAATAAAAAAAAAACATTTCTATACAAATTGTTAACACACACTGCGTGTTAGTTCTACATTATTTTGTTCGGCGATATAACGCTATAAGCGCTTTATGCGATGAAACGCTATTGACCTAGCGGTAAGAGCGTGCGACTTGCAATCTGGAAGCACGTTCAAACCCCGGCGCGTACCAATGGGGTTTAAGAAATTTATGTAAGAAATATCATTAGATGTTTACTAGTCGGTTTTCAGTGAAAGAAAACATCGTAAGGAAACCCGACTGATTCCAATAAGGCCTAGTTTACCCTGTGTGTTGGAAGAAGGTCAGATGGCAGTCGCTTTCGCAAAAATAGTGCCTGCGCCAATTCCTGGGACTAGTTGACATCCGGACCCCAGGGTCCCATGACCCGTGGCGAAATGCCATGACAACGCGAGTAAGATAAAGATGATGATGATTTCACGCTATCAAAGTTGTATTTTACTTTTATTAATTTACTTATTTTTTCTTTACAGATACTCCGAACGCAACCCAGGACTTCTGACATCCAGAGTTTTCGCAGAAGACAAGCTGACACACGAGATTTCCTAGAAAATGGCCCACGCCTTCTTTCAAAAACGTATAAAACCTTTTGATGGTCAGCTAAGGTTCTTTGAAAGTGGGTTCGTACATAAAATTGTACTACAGCAAGGCTTTATACTGATTTTCTATCGCACTGTTTTCAGTTATTATGTTCCGTCCCATCCTTGGGTATCGGACCCTAATAGAGGCATTTACAATCCATACGAGAATTATGGTCATATGTGGTCAGAATATGCATCAACTGTAGTCAATCATCCAAGGTTTTATCGTCGTTACTAGAAGTAACTATTTTTCAGATAATCCTAATTCTGAGGTTAGAAAATGCAGAGCCTGTAATGCCGATGCCAATAAATTCCAAATATAGTCTGCTCTCTTAAATTATACCGGGTGTTTCCTGTAAGAAAAGCAATAACTTTAGGGGCCGCTTTTACACCACGAACGTAGCAACATTTGTTCTACGACTTTATAAAAATGTGTCATTTATTGCCATATTACCTGTGATTTTTTCGAACAAACTAAATAGTATTTTCAATGAATATCATCCAATAGTCTAGTTGACCTTTACTGTCAGCCTACAAACGACATTACTAATATTTAGTAAACTGTAAGTTATTTAAAAATGCTACGTTTATGGTGGAAACTATGCCTAAAGTTTTTGCTCTTATTACAGGAAACACCCGATATAGGTAATATTGCGACACCATTATCACCCTTATATTGGACTCGACAAATGCTGAATATCCGTCGGCGCATAAAACAATGCTTTATAATTATCCCGATCATACCGTAAAGCCTAAACTTCCAACTCCAAGGAATAATATTAAAAATTCAAGGCTTTAATAATGACTATAGTACATACTCCAATGTCATAATATGTTTCCATTCACAATACAATCTCTAAGTAACTAGTAGGGTGATTCGCTAGTAAAAGGACACAAACCCGACAGGGTCTTACGGCATTTATGTGTGTTAATTATATGTAAGTATAACTCGAAAGTAAAAAAATAACACTGGCCCCATTTTCAAGTACTAAAAATGAAATCTGTTCAGAATATTTATTGGAGGGTGGCCAGTATTTGCGCGTTGTTTTATACTTGGATGATCAGAATTCATTTTTAGTGTACGGTGGCCAGGTATCGAAAAGTGGCCAATCGAATTATGCCTCGGTCTTTATACACAGTCCAGATTACTAACTTATGGACTGTCATCTGACGCAGAGGTCTTAGGTATATTTGTTCGGTGTTCAAGCGGGCATTATATGGAACTCATCTGAGTGAAATTGATGGTTCTGAGCTTACACCGAGACAACTTTAAACAGACAAATAACTTCGATTTTGAAGATACTCGTCATTATCAATTTAAAGGTTTACATCGACATTGGAAACCTATGTTGTGTCTACACATGGTTTTAAATAAATAATTGTAGTTGATAAGAATAAATGTTGAGTAGTAATGTAATGTGATATGTGTCCATGATTATAACTAAATGTTAGTCCCCAGCCAAAAACTATGATAATCTAATTTGTTTTCCGTACAATAAATATTTACTGATTTATATACAACATATATGTTTAGCCTTATACATTCTGAAGCGTATTTATATTTGCATAAGTACTAGTTGGTTCTAAATTAAGAAGACTGAGATTAAATACAATGACAATGACCAACCTTCTTATTCATAAAACTTAGCAAACGTCAGATAAGTCTTGTCCCTTTCTAACAAACAAACATTTCAAACAGAAAAAGGAACAACAACAATTAAGTTTGACAAGCGGTTATGAATAACGATATTACTCATTATTTTGATATTTAGTTTCGTTCATTCACTGACATTAAGTACATGTGACAGTACATTATTTCGACATACGTAAGTAGTTATATTTCATAAACTAAGGTCTATATTATTATTACATTTTTTAATGGAGTAGTATTCTGAATTTAAATTACATTTTTGGTACAAGCTTTTATTGCCGACTGTACTTTTTTGTGCAATCATCGTGGGGATTCAAACGTTCCTAAACACAGTCGGTTTGTCCTGTGTAGTTATTTTTGCTATAGCTGCCTTCTGGCTCCAGCATCAGATTGTCACCGAATTTCATACATCTGTTAAATTCTTTCTCAATTTCAAGGATAACGGTTTTAAAATTCAGTTGCAAGATTTGATCCGAACATACCTACATACATTGCAAGTAAAAGCTTGTAAAAAAATGTGAGGCATTGTTAACCTTTTGAGAGCCAGACGGTCGTATTCATCGACGCTTACAGCTTAAAATCGACGTTCGGACATTCCAATACGGTTCATTTCAGCGTATTAACCGAATAAGTTCTCAAAAGGTTAAAACATGCAGCGTCAGGTTTGCAAAACGAAAAAATAAAGATGCGTTGACTGTATTTGGAAGAACTTACCTGCTTAGCCAATTTACTGGTATAACTAACTACAAATATATTTGTACCTTAATTTTTTCTATATGTCAGTGTAATAGACTAAATATTGCTTGTTCATCATTTACACATGTGTTTATTTCTTACTTAGTAGGAACAGTCGGCTACAGAAATGGCTAAGCGGGTACGTTATTTATAATGATTATATTATAGATATTGTACAGTCATACGTCATAATACACACTCTACTTTCTTAAGGATACATTCTATTTGTCCAATATATTTTCCTATTTCCCCAAAAAAATATTTTGAATTAACCAATACCTTGGGCTACATTGGGTTACATATGGTTGAGATATTGGACAAGTGGAATATCCAAAAGAAAAAAAAATGTAATAACAAAATATGTAATTTTTTTTATAAACAGTCAAAGTATAATTTTTTTTATTGTAAGACATTTTTATTAAATAGATAATTAATGAAAACAATGCCGCCTAGGAATTGTTCCATACAGGTTGCGACATTCTTGAAGCTTTAAATTGAAATTATACAAATAATGAGAGTTAAATAATAATACGCACAAAGTGATGTAATATATTGTAGGTTTATCTGTGTCATGTAAACAAGATGGCGTTTTATATAAAGATTTGACAATCTCGTAACAAAAGGTAATGATGCTTTACAGTGCCATCTATACATGATGCAATTTATTTTGCCTTGCTTTGTGCCTCTTATTAATTTTTGTTGTCGTTGAAATTTATATAAACTAATCATAATTATAATGAATATGTCCGACATGGTTATGTCGGACATATTCATTATATATAATTGATGTTATATATGTGCATGTAGTAATTCCAGAGCTTCTATTAGTGTATTGTAGTGTTAAATGTATTGTTATGAAAGCACTTTTTTCGGTTTCACACTCAATGTGATTTAATATGTAAGTAGATAACAAAATATGGGACAATCTTACCACACGTCGACCTAGTAACACACAGTTCACAGTAAGCTCAATAAGGCATGTTGTGGGTGTGTAATGTACAGACATGGGATTCCGTAGGGCGAAACTTCTTGACAGCTAGGGTCTTCCTACGTCGATAAACTTATTTATCGATACTAGTTCTAAATACTAGTGATCACACAAAGTTTTGCTTATAATTTTTTTTTATTAAAAGATTATTATATAATAAAATAAGAACTCAATTTTCTTCTTCTTTTTTGAAAACGTTTTTAAAGGTTTACTCGTCAGAATTTATTTCTTCATGACTGTCCCATTGTTAAAGTAAACCACCAGAATTTGCTATGTATGAATTTCATACTGGTCTTCAGAACAATAGTTACGAAAAACACACAATTGGAGGCGGTCACTAGTAAATAGAACTAGTATCGATAAATTAGTTTATCGATATAGGAAGTCCCTAGCTGTCAAGAAGTTTCGCCCCACGGAATCCGATGTCTGGTAATGTATATACCTAGATATTTTTCTAGCAGGAACGACATTTGTTTAGTGCTTGCCACAATAAAATATAGACAATCCTGTTATCGACAAGTACATACTACTTCAACGACAATATGACACACAGTCTTCGGCTGCCTACCTAGACGCCGCGTGCCATCGATCTTGAACAAATTGAACGTAATCCGTACGATCCAATTTACTTTAATTATTTGCAATAAATAGTTCGAAATCGTTTTCTGAAGTGTGTAAAATATAAATAAATAGATAGTTTTGTTATTGTATATGTATGTCGTTGAAGTTGTACTTATCGATAACAGGACTGTCAATGTTTTTATTTTGTCTATTACTTACAAGAAATCGTTCGTGCTAGAAAAATATCTGTATATAGTAATATACGAGGATATATATACAAGCCATGTAGAGATATATAGTTTTTAGTAATATACTTTTGTTGTATTATATTTAAGTCAATGTATTTATATGACACGTGGAACGCTGGTGACCTAGCGGTAAGAGCGTGCGACTTGCAACCCGGAGGTCGTAAGTTCAAGCCCCGGCTCGTAATAATGAGTTTTTGGAAACTGTACGAAATATCATTGATATTTACCAGTCGCGTTTTCGTGAAGGAAAACATCGTGAGGAAACCGAAAATAACTACTATTTACGCATTTAGTGAGAAACAGTCCGGCCAAGGTTATGATAAGATATGTATTAATACTAATGATGGTAGTAATATTTGTGTAGGTATTTTAACCTGCTCTTCGGTTGTTAAAACAAACTCGGTATCTCTTCTGCTTTATAATCTGTTCTTCAATTGTCATTGTAATGATTTCTAGGTACTATCGAACAAAGTGATTCATGACCCACGAAAATGGTTGAAAGTGTCAAATCAATTTAATGACACTTTCAAAACGTTTGTCGGCTAGGTGGGTCACGAATCACTTTGTTCGATAGTACCTTCTTCCTAAATTCTTCATTATAACCTACTTTTTAACTACCATAGACTTCATCGCTAACTAAATCTGTACCTGGATTGTTAACATGTATACAAAATCGCGTTAGCGCAATTCACGACAAATGCACTATCGCCATCTATCGCCATAAACTATAGATTTCAGTATCAGATATATATACAATTGTTCGTCGATTTAATGCGTAACTCAACCTAAGTTCTACAGATGTTCTATAATCCTTGATTTAGATGTATAGCAATTTACGACATTCTGTGTTTCCTATTTTATTTATTATTCTGGATAAATTTTGCAACTCTGAAGACGAAATCATATAGTTGTGTAGTTTTGTGATGTTTCTGTTGTTGATGTCTAATCAGCCCTGTTACGAGGTTATTATATATTAGGAAATGCACTCTGTACTAATTTTTTAAGGTAAATACCGTAACTCCATACAATAATTATATGAAAAATGAATACTGGGAGCATACCCTAGACTATAATGCTATGCGTGCCGTGTGTGCTTTGTGGGCCGGTTTACAATTGCGAAGTTCTTGGCATATAACGTATAATGGTCGTATTTGTTTACTCATTTTGACTTTATGGGTTCACTAAGGTCCATGTCCAATCTTTACAACCGAACAGGGTGCTTTAATCAAAGTATTTTAAAATTAAGTGTTCTATTAAAATAATGTATGTTTAACTATTATGCGGACAACGGTTTCATATTAATCAGACATAAAATATGAGAAAACTTATCTAAAAATACACAATCACACATAGGGTAGGAAAAGGTGTGTAAGTAATTTCTTGTTCAGAGCCTTGAGTGTAATTTTTTAACATAACAAAACGTCACCATTGCGTTAGAGTTACCCATATGAATAACATTATCACTTACGCGTTCGAGACGTTTTTTTATGTCAAAAGAGACTTAAGCCCCATTTAGACCATGCAGGAACTGAACTTGTATACGATTTTCATTACATTGCGGACTATCGGAGAACGGCAAATTCGGTCGCTTTATATAACCCCGCAATGTAATGAAAATCGTGTACAAGTTCTTGCATGGTGTAAATGGGGCTTTACACTAGAGCCTCAGTACGTTCCGTTTCACGTCACACCTACTTATATTAAAAAATATGTGTCTATTGGCTTCCATGTTAAAACATGTGAAGTCGTGTTCTTATGCAACATAAAATGTTGCGATATGTGGTTGTTGTTGTATATCGATGTATTTTACTACTCTAGTTATAAGGATTATGCTAAACCTTACCTTAGTTTTCTTGCCATTATTTTGTTAGGTAATTAATTATGTAATTCTGTATTCCATTCAATATCATTTTTTATGTTGTTATGTTTACGTACATATTCTGACGATGTTCTAAACTAGTGTTCCAAAGATATCGTTTAAAATGAGTCACCTTTAAGTCCGTAATTGTTAAGTTTTTAAATATATGATAAATCCTAATATTACCTAATCAGAGTAACTAAAGTGAGAAAGGTCAATTTACTAAAAGTAGTGAAGAAGTCTTGATAAGTAGTTTTTTGATGGAGAGATCGAAGTGTGCGACTGGTAAGGTGGTTGGTGGAAGTGGTCAGAAATCTGGTCCTAAACTTTAATCATTCCTATTTTTAATACTCAAGAACACGGATGTATTTTAAAAATCTATTCATATTTACTCCGTTTCTAAGCTTTTCCGTCTTGAAAACTGGGTCATTGAGTTTGTCATACCTATTTATCAAAACCATTTTGGATGCTATAAAATATAATTATGAGTAAAAAGAACACTTCAGGGTTAGATTTCTGAACACAACACGACTGCCATTTAAAGAAGCAGTTTTTAACGAGCTTAACATATTTAAAAAAAGGGACCTAAGCTTAGTAGGTCATATTAAATTGAGAGAAAATATGAGCTTAGTAGATCATAATTATACTGAGAGAAAATATGTAGGTAGCTATGCACTAAATTTTGGACGTTTTATTGGTCAAGCAAAACTAAAACTTGTAAAGGTGATTACGAAATGTGATACATTTACAACTGTGTTGGTGGTTGGTTATGCTTATAGGGGTCTGTGACCTAAGGGACCCAGAATAGTAGGCACAGAAAAAAATATTACTGACCTAAGATTTTGGCCTAAGTAATTTAAGAAAAAAATTTACAAGTGTCCTGTTTGCCAAGTTTTGTATGGGACACTAAAAATTATGGTTTTATTAAGTGGTTATAAAACTTTTTTTAAATGTTCGATAAAATCGTATTATTATGTACCTATCCTACCGCTCAATTATAATGTTTAGTTAAGTTAATTTTGTTAATAATGGTATTTTTTATAAAGAATCGTTTTAATCTATCTAAATGTAATACATTATGGATGTTTTTGTCAATGAAACAATAAAAAACTGAACAAAAAAATTAATGTCATGACTGTATTAACTATTCTTTTTAATTTATCATTTACTAGCTGTGCCCCGCGGCGTTACCCACTGTTTTCCCGCAGTAAAACGTAGCCTATGTGTTAATCCAGGGTGTCAGCTAACTGCATAACAAATTTTAATAAAATCGCTCCAGCAGTTTAGACGTGAAGAAGTAACAAACATACATAGGTACTCACAAACTTTCGCCTTTATAATATTAAGTAGCTTCACCCCGCGACTTCATCTCCCTCAGTCTCAGTCCCTCTGTCTTAATTCAGATCTTTGTCTATCTACGCCACGTTAGACTTGCGTGATCGAGTAACTTTCACGTTTTATTTTTAGAAACACGTGTTGTAATATCCTATGTTTATTAAGGAGAAGCCTGGGCCATATCGTGGGCCCAACCCGGTTATGTCCTGGGCCCGGGTATATCCTAAACTGCCGCGAACCCTCCTGTCAAGCGTGGCGACTACGGCATTCAACCCGCCATGCTCAGATATCGCGCCCCTATCGGAGGCCTATAGGCTACTTATTTAATTTGTACGATATTACTTAATGACATTTAGTTTGTTACTTGTTTATTTAATGTTGACATTCTAATGGCTTGACTTAGTTTAGTAACTAGAACTAGGGTGTTCGATAAACTTAATCAGGCACTCCGACGAATTGAAAGTTGTAAATGATTATAACTATCCTGCGACATTTGCAAATCTAAATCAACAATGGTAATCGATTGTGCAAGACCCGGTGACTTGGTACATGCTCCATACTCCACTTGCATAATTGTAATGCCCACCTACATATAGACTCATTTCTGATTAACTTGGTAAGTAACAGAGACGAGTAAATATTAAAGACGGTTAATATCTATACAGAAGTTATGTCATTATTGTTTAAAGGTGCGCCTAAGACTAAATGCGAGTAGATTACACCGCACAGATGTTTGGTGCCGGATTGTTTAAATTATGCCGCTCGCTTCCCTTTACATGGCGCGCTTTGTTGTATCATATTATGCAAGTCTCGCACAAAGCGCAGTGTAAAGCGAACATTCGTGCGAGCGGCGCATTTGTGAAATCTAGGTTTCATACCATTTTAGGGAGGCGAATTTGAAATTGATAGTCCTTGCTATTTACAGGTGTCTGGCCGGACAGTTGCTATTTTGAGCGAGCCGGTCGATGTGACACTTAAATTGCATGTTCTGTCTTGGTGGATTTTAACTTTGCTTGAATGTCAACGACCTTAAGATGAGGTCGACAAGTGCTACTGGAACGTAGTAATTTCCGAAACATTATGTCCTCTTAGTTGATTTGTTATTAGCAAATACTACACAGCTCACAAGGTTACATGCACATATAGCCCGAGGAGCCGATGGTCATTGGGGAAGAATAGTCCTACTCGTATCGACTATGGATAGGAAAACATTCACCAGACTTCGGGTTTTTTTTAAGACATAGGCGGCAAACGAACAGACAGATTGGCTGGTGGTAAGCAATTACCGTCGCCCATGGGCAGCCGCAACACCAGGGGGGCCTTTAAGGGGGGTTGGAGCTCTGGAAACCTTACTCACCATCGGGAACACAACACTACATACCTGAAAGGTAGCATTGCTATTATGGCTGTGGTCTTCTGTAAGGAGGAGGTACTTCCCCAGTTGGGCTGCCCCAGATTCAAGCGTGATGGTCATCGCTGTGCCCTACCTCTCATTGTTAGACGTAGTTTAAGGACATACGCGGGTCCATGATGGTTATGTGCAACCTTATACCGGACGTCCAAAACTAGATGGACGGTCTACTTTGTAGTTTCGTACGGTTCGTTGAAGTCGGTAGCTGCAGTGTGGACTGCTCCCTGTGGCGGTCTATCTAACAGCGAAGGTCTAACAGTGGACGCCCAGACCGTCCGCTAATATAGATTTGTTCCGTGCAATTAGAAAGGTCATTGCAACATTTATATCGTAGTGGATTTCAGTGCAAAAATAGAGGTAACTATGGGAGCGCCAATAGTTACCTCTCCTCTGCCTTATGGAGTCAGCTTACAACTATTTATGAACAAAGTGTAACGTCAACAACCAAATAAAGGAACTTGTGACTCGTTGCACAAGAAGCTAATATATTTAAAGCAAACGTTTTAAACCTGTAAAACAGATGTTTACTTACAACTTAAAAATAAATAAACAATTCTTTATCCGTGCCTTATCTAAGCGGTCAATTCCAATCTTTCGAATCAAATCACCACCCATACAGGATGTATTAGTTAGTTCTCTTGTCTTGTAAATGCCAAGGGCACTGTAATGAGGTAATAATAAAACAATCCGTAAAATGATTGCGACCGTTAGCTAGTTAATACTTTATCAAGTCGAACATAAATTCGGCGAAACTAGCTTGGATTTGTTTCCGCATTGGTATTTTGGTTCAGGAGCGCTAACATGATAATCGATATGATAATCGATAATCGAACGAGTGTCTCTGACACTCTCATGAAGTCCTAATTGGAGTAAAAGAGAAAGATGCTAGAAAATGTTGAACTTCGATGTACACGGTTGGCCTGGTGTTTTTAAAATATGATTTGATTTTAAATGTGCCCGCAATCATAGATAGGTATTAATGCAACCAACTACCTCTACAGAGATTGAACGTTCTATTAAGAATCATTTACTTAACTAGATCGGGGGTTTAATTGGTTGGGAGCTTCCCTACTCTGGTCTTGTCATAAATAAATAAATTTTATACGAAATTCTTACACAAATTGCCGAGCCGATGAGCCCCACCGTAAAGGTCAATAAGGCTTGTGTTGTGGGTACTCACAGCCAACTATATATATCATTATAAATACTTAAATACATAGTAAACACATGACCATGACTCAGAAACAAATAAATAAATAAATATTTCCGGACAATCTGACACGAATCGACCTAGTCCTACGGTAAGCTCAGTAAGGCTTGTGTTGTAGGTAGGTACTAGACGACGATATATATAATAGATAGATACATACCAATACTTAGATACATAGAAAACACCCATGACTCAGGAACAAATATCTGTGCTCATCACAAATAAATGTCCTGACTGGGAATCGAACCCAGGACCATCGGCTTCATAGGCAGGGTCACTACCCACTAGGCCAGCGCGGCCAGGACCGGTCGTCAAGAAAAATACTTGTCTACATCTCATAAATAAATGCCCTTACTGGTATTTGAACCCAGAACCGTCGGCTTCATAGGTACTATTACCCAGTGGCTTCGTAAGGCCCACGGGCCTTCCTGTACTACCAATTACTGTAAAGGAATTTGAATTTTATAAAATTGGAAGAGAGTTGAATTCCATTTGTTTCTTTCGATTTTAACACAAAATAAATTATACTTTATTTCCTACACTATAAAGAACGAATTCGAGTAGCATTTTACTTGTATGGTTGGTCTTAGGAGGCTAGGGTGAACCTATCGTGTGGTATATCATTACTACTTACTTTAGACACTTAAATAGGTCGTGTCTGTCAGAGCTTAAGACACAATTTCATCATTTCGATTAATTTATTACATTTCCTACCTACCGACACATTCCTAAGCAGGCTCCAACTCACTACTCCATATTGTAAGTGTAGATTACATTATACTATAAGTAGAAAGTAGAGACTGCACGTGCACAATCCCACAGTCAAACCCTGTAAACTGTTTTGTGTGACTTTGTTACTAATTAAGCTGTAACCTTTTTCATATTAAAATAAAAAATAGACGGGCTCAAAAATAATTAATAAATTATCTTTTCTGTTTATTAAAAAAATAATAATCAACATTTTAGAAAGAGAAAGGTGCAGTGAATGTGTTGTAATGAATACCTACCTAACTTGTAATAAAATCATGTCATTTTGTAAAGGTCAATGTAACGGCCTTAAAGCACAAAAGAATAAAATGCTTCAGGATATGCTTAAATTAAGTTGGTAGAGTGCATTGTCCTGGCTGTTATGGACAGTCACATTGTTGCGCGGTTTGCTGGCAGTCGAGTTTACGGCAGAACTTGTATAATATTCGCGCACAATTACTTAACTATGCGTTTTAAAATAAAAACTGAAGACTATATTGTAAGGAGTTAGTTCATAAGTAAGTAATATTGCATACCTTGCTATTTGTATACACTATAAATAAGGTGTTTATTCAATAAAGTTGAGTCTTTAATCGGCATTCACGTTGTTTAATTGTTTCACCTACTACCCGTATCGCATGGCGACCCTGCCACGTGAGGTGTCGGGTTCGGCCGCCGCCGCGGGTGCGGACGTGCATTAATCGGACGTTCGCCGACACTCTCGTTTATCGCACTTATTTTATCGTCAAATCTATCTCAACATGTGCAATTCAAGAGTAGAGAAGGAAAATGTCATCATCAGCCAAAACGCCGCAGGAAAATCGAATAATGATGCTGCTTTTCATGAGATGAAATATCACTTGTCGTCGATCAGTATTGTCATGATAGTGATTTGCTCATTCCTTGCCATCGGGATACTCTACGGCTGCTATAAAATATACAAGAAGTGCCACGGTAAATGGTCCAGGGATTTGATCGTCCAATACAATCTTCGCCGGTCTTTTAATCGCGATCTCCGTGAGACCCGCTGCCATCACTGCGGACCCGCTCGAGGTGTTTCCTATACAGCAGACAAGGTGAACGAGTGACAGGACAGGACATTACGGCGATCCTACAGTGTCAACAGTGAAGTGCGCGTATTTGGAAAAGTAAAAAGTTAATGTGCATCTAAATCTAGTACGTATACGTATAAAATCGGAACTAAGGTAATAAGTGTGTAATGTAAGTTAATTTTAAATATTTTTTAATTTCGAAAGAATTGTCTTCTTTTAATTTTAGTTATTGATGGTTATTGATAAATCAAAGAAACATTTACATCGTATAATAAATACATTAATTATTTTGACATGCTAGAAAAATTGCAAGAATTATTTGATGACTTGAAAAATATTAAAGATAATTTAGTTAAACTTAGCTATGATAGAAGGACCCCCGAGGTACTTAATTTAAAGTTAGAAGAATCATTTTTAGTTTATTCCGAGTATCTAAAAGTTTATGAACAAATACAGAAGGAAATTGAGAATAAGAAAATATCGGGAGAAAGTTTGTTTGATATTCAATCATTTTGTGAGCATATTAGGAGTTTGTATAAGCAAATAGAGGATTTCTGTAATAAAACCTATACAAGTTCAAAGTTTCCAGATAAGAAAAACTGCAAGATGGACGAGTTTAATTTGAAAATTGCGCTTTCATTAATACCATTGATGACTGATGACGAAATTGCCATAAATCAATTAATTCTCTATAGAATACTACGACTCCACTTTAAAAAATGACGGAAAGCAACAGCTTATAAATTTTGTTTTGAAAAATAGGCTTACGCAGGTAGCAAAATTAAAATTAAGCTCGTCTTACAGTACTGTCAAAACTTTAGTGGCCGACATGAAAAAACTATTGTTGCCTAAAAAATCAGCCACTGCAATTCAAAATAAATTGCAAACGTTGCGACAAGGAGATTATTCACTAGATGATTATGGTCAACAATTGTCGAAAATGTTTGTTGATCTCACGATCGCACAGTCGGACGGTGACTCAAATACATTTAATGTATTAAAAGGGCTTAACGAAAAACAAGCAATTAAAAGATTCGCAGACGGATTACGCAATCGTCGAGTAAGCACAATTATTGCGGCTCGTGATTATACATCTTTAAAGGATGCTATTCAAGCTGCGAAAGACGAGGAGACGACCTCAAGTAATACCTCAGGTGATGTATACACTTTTAACCAGCGTAAACATACTTATTTCAGTAGAGGCTACAGTCGAGGGCGAGGTTCTTACAGAGGGCAACTAAACTACCCTTCAGGTGCTAGGACGCAGCACTACTCAGCCCAGGCGACAGGAGGAGCATACAACAGAAGCCGAGGAGCTGGCAGAGGAGGCTTCCAGTTCCAGAACGGTCATCGAGGCCGAAACATCCAAGAAAACCGAGGTAAGTCAAACACTTTTCGAGGAATCAATGGATATCGCAACGAGCGTATTTTTGTGAACGAAACCGTTAAAAATGTAAGACCTAATCAGTTTTTTCGTGAATAACGAATATATATTTGCTTGTGAAAATACATGCACAATTTATTTGAATGTGAAAATTACAGACCATTATGGTTATGTGACACCGGAGCGTCATTATGCGCTTTGAAGTTAGCGACCGCTTTGAAATTAGATATTCCAATTTATAAAGACGACTTAATTATTAACGGAATAGGTGGAACAAAACAAGCTATTGGATATGCTTACATTGAATTATCGGAATGTGAATACATATTTCAACACAAATTTTATATTTTTCAAGATTTACCTATTAAGTGGGACGGAATTATAGGTTATGATTTCCTTAAAAAATATCAGTCTAACATAGATTTATGGAATATGGAATTAAAATTAGTATCAAGTAATAATCAGATAGTTTGTATACCTTTGCAAGATGTTAACACTCATTTTATTCTTCCCCCGAGATCTGAATCA
This sequence comes from Grapholita molesta, assembly GCA_022674325.2. Classification (NCBI taxonomy): domain Eukaryota; kingdom Metazoa; phylum Arthropoda; class Insecta; order Lepidoptera; family Tortricidae; genus Grapholita; species Grapholita molesta. Next base: position 8,731,355 of record CP053129.2, on the reverse strand, counting down.
TTGCATTTTGTTACCACTGACTTACAAGAAGATTGTGTAGTATGTTCGTCAGAACTACAAGACGGTATATTTTTGGCAAGCTCAATTGTACGACCTTTCAATGGAAAATTACCTATAAAAATTTTAAACACAACCGAAAACGAGATCAAATTAAATGAATTAAGAATAGTCATACATAGAGCGAGTGATTATGACATTTGTTGTTTTGAAAATTGTGACTCAAAAAGTGTAGATCGTGTAAAGAATTTGTTTTCTCATTTAAACTTAGAAAACCTCAACAAAGAAGAACAGATATCTATAGAAAACTTATGTGCCAAATTTTCCGATATTTTTATTTACCTGGGGACAAGTTAACAACAACAAATATTTACAATCACTCAATAACATTGAAAGAAAATATTAGTCCTATTTATACGAAACCATATAGATTGCCACATGCTCAGAAAAATATAATAAATACTCAGTTAGAAAATATGCTTAGAGAGGGTATAATAGAGAAATGTTCGAGTGAATGGTCTAGCCCACTTCTATTGGTGCCTAAAAAAGTCGATAAAAATGGTGAGAAAAATGGCGGATTGTTATTGATTACCGAAAGTTAAATAACTGCATACAGGATGATAAATTCCCACTTCCTAATATTACTGAAATTATTGATTCCTTATCAGGTTGCGTATATTTCACACATTTAGATTTGGCTAACGGATATTATCAGTGCAACTTAGAAGTAAATAGTCGAAATTATACTGCCTTCAATTCGGGTCAATATCGCATGACACGTATGCCACAAGGTTTAAAAACTAGTCCGAATTCTTTTTCTAGAATGATGAATATAGCAATGTCTGGCCTAACATACGACAAATGTTTAATTTATTTGGACGACCTGATAGTTTTTGGGAAAAATCTAGATGACCACAATTTAAATTTAATGGATGTTTTTAAAAGACTACGCAAAGTCAACCTTAAGTTAAACCCGATTAAGTGCGACTTCCTGAAAAAAGAAATACTGTACCTAGGGCACGTAGTATCATCCGACGGTGTGTTACCCGACCCAGAAAAGATAAGTGCAATTAAAAACTATCCAACACCTACAAACTCTGACCAAGTGAAAAGATTTGTTGCATTTACAAATTATTATCGTAAATTTATTCGTAATTTTGCACAAATAGCTTTGCCGTTAAATCATTTATCTCGTAAAAATGTAGAATTCCACTGGGATGTTAACTGTCAAAAATCTTTGAAAAACTCAAGGAAGCGATAACATCCTCACCTGTTTTGCAATACCCAGATTTATCAGAACAAAACACTTTTATTTTGCAAACTGACGCGTCAGGGTACGCGCTTGGTGCTACTCTAAGTAATTTTGACAATAGACCAGTAGCATTTGCCAGCAGGACCTTAAATAAAGCCGAAAAACGGTACCCAACAGTGGAAAAGGAACTTCTAGGAATCGTGTGGAGTATAAAGCATTTCAGACCTTATTTATATGGACGTAAGTTCATTATTAGAACGGATCACAAACCACTGGTATATTTATTTGGCATGCGCGATCCTTCAAGTCGATTGCTCAAGTTCAGGCTTGCGCTAGAGGAGTACGATTTCAAAGTCCAATATGTAAAGGGATCGGATAACGCACCGGCCGATGCTTTGTCACGTATTTGTTTAAATAGCGACGAATTAAAAGAAATGAATGAAAATATTCATGTCGTGACGAGGTCACAGGCTAGGAAGATTTCTGCTACTTCTAGGCAGACTATTGATTCTAGAGATAATCGGACTGATCAACCGAGAATCGTAGAAACACATAGTAAAACCTAAGGAGTCAGTAGAATTACAATTTTGTCAAGACAAGAGTTAGTTAAGAAACTCAAGCAAGTACAATTATCTTGTGAAAATAAAATATTTCTCTATGATTCTATCAAGAAAATATTATATATTAAATTTCTAGATTCTTCATCGCAACTCTCGCCAGGCGAATTTGTGAAAGAGCTAGATATTTTTTGTAGAAAAATAAACGTCGACGTAATATATATTACAAAAATAAAAATAACAACGTGTTTATTGATAAATTATTGCACGAATTTAAAAGTCAAACTGCAGTTCAAATTTAAAATTATGTATTTTAAAAGATTTAGTAAGAGTAGAGGACAAAGGTCAAAGAAAGGTAATATTAAATGACTTCCATCTCTTGCCTACTAGTGGCCACGCGGGCATGAGACGGATGTATAATAACGTTAAAAAATATTATTTTTGGCCTAACATGGAAGAAGACATACGGAATTTCGTAAGGAGTTGTGACAAATGTCAAAAACATAAATATTCAATTCCGGTAAAGGAGCCTATGGTTATTACAACGACAGCTACGTATGCGTTTGAAAAATATTTTTAGATATAATTGGTCCAGTAGAAGTCGATGATAATAATTATTCTTATATACTAACCGTTCAGTGCGAGCTAACTAAATATATCGAAGCATATCCATTGGTTTCAAAGAAAAGTGAAGAAGTCGCTCGAGTATTCGTTAACAATTTCATACTTAGATATGGCATTCCCAAATGGATCGCAACCGACAAAGGTACTGAGTTTCTATCAACTACTTTCAAAGAGGTAAGTAAACTCCTAAATATAGACCAACTGAACTCTACAGCCTATCACCACCAGAGCATTGGAGCGCTGGAAAATACACACAAGCATTTGGCTGCTTTTTTACGCATACAATCAGAACAGTATCCACAAACGTGGAGCACTTGGTTGCCTTTTTGGAGCTTTTCTTTTAACACCTCAGTTCACACTGAAACTAAATACACGCCATTTGAACTTGTATACGGTAGAAAATGCTCACTTCCTAGTAATTTATCCGGTGACATTGTAGAACCTTTGTATAATCATGAAAGCTACCCTAAAGAATTAAAATATAGACTACAGGTATCTCAAAAAGAGGCAAGAAATAATTTGATAAAATCGAAAATTAAAAGAAAAGAAAGATATGATTGTAATAAGAAGCCAACTATGTATAAGCCCGATGATTTAATTTTAGTAAAAAATGAAGTAGGTAATAAGTTAGAAAGTATATACTTGGGCCCATATAAAGTATTGAAAGATCTTTCACCTAATGTAGAAATAGAAATTAATGGTAAACCAATGTTAGTTCATAAAAATAGAACTAAGTTTTATTTTACTCCTATTTAAAAAAAAAAACTCATGTTATTTCATTTTTTTTTTTCCTCTTTTCCGTGGGAGATGTAAGGAGTTAGTTCATAAGTAAGTAATATTGCATACCTTGCTATTTGTATACACTATAAATAAGGTGTTTATTCAATAAAGTTGAGTCTTTAATCGGCATTCACGTTGTTTAATTGTTTCACCTACTACCCGTATCGCAATATAATGTTATATTAGATTGAGTGTCAATCATTCAGGTAGCTACATAAATCAGTACTTGTAACATTTTTTACTGCTAGTGCTCCTGGCACAGGTTTATCTGTTTGAGCTTCTGACATGTCGGTATTATTGCAGATAACTACTAAATGTACTAATTAAAGTCACCGCAGTCACAGTTGGTAACTAACTGTGATTACGATTACTTGGAATTGTAATTAGTCCCAGACGCCGTAGCGATCTACCCTCTTTCGTGTTCACTTACGACGTCAAGCACGGCTGACGTCGTAAGTTCCAAAGAAAAAAACTTGACATATATAATACCCCATTTTAAATAGTGTTGTAGATAATTGCCCAACCACGCAAAAGCTATATACTTGACAGTTATAATAAATAAATATTACAGGACATCCTTACACAAACTGACTGAGCCCTACGTTAAGCAAAAAAAAACATGATTCAGGAACAAATACCTGCGTTTATCGCACAAATAAATGTCCTTAGTGGGATTTGAACCCTGTCATACGACTCGGCTTCATGGGCAGGGTCACTAGCCGTTAGACAAGACCTCTCTGGTTATGATATGGTACCTCGTGTAATTGTTTACCATATTTTCGTGAAGGTTCTATTTTAACTGGTTTTTCAAAGGCTTTTATGCGTAGCGAGACAGATAAGTTCTGATCGTTCAACTGTTCGAGTCGTTCCGATTTTTTGCTGATGCTGTGATTAAAATAGCGAATTTCGGCATTGTAGGTACTCTAGATCGTAACTAATGTTAATAGAACAGATTGTTAAGTCACTTGCGTTCCGTTTAGTATAAGTAATTTTAGCCAAATGGTATAACATATGAACTATTTATTATTACCCACAAGGAAGTTTTTTTTCTTCCGGCTTACACTACTACCGTGCTAAGGAACCAAAGTATTGCAATAAGTATATTACAACCCGGCGATAACGTTACAAAAAAGTATAAAATTTCTGAGATCACTGGACCGTGGAGCCAAAAGGAAGTGCGGAGCAAAGGCCTTGATCTGTCGGCGTTGCCAATTAAAATAAGTCACTCGAAGTACCTATCAACACAAATTTTTATATCACGTCACAAAAAAATTATATATTTATTATACAGGATTTAAAAACAGTACCTAACTGTTACAAAGTTGATTATGGCATCTAAAATTGCAGTTGTTTTTTAAAGCACAGTCAGCAGCAGTAGTAACAAAGAGGCCGGGGTGGGCATTATTGATAAGAAAACAAGACCGTGTAAAGTCTAAGTAATAGATTTTCTAAATACCGTTTACTTATCTATAATTGTATATTCACAAAGATAGGTTTAAAGATATGCAAGTGATTTATTATTTACCGCATTAGGTATTTCCCAGAACTGAGAAAAAGAAAGGATCAAGCATTTAAGGGTTGAAGCAATAAATCTTACATGGTGGCATAATTCTACTAGTTGTCGATGGCTTGTTGTCGTATGTTTTACTATTTGTAAAGTCCTTTATTTGTGAATATCTGAGTTACAAGGATGATCACATGTTCAGCAAAGATCACTCAATAAGAAACAATTGAAAGTCACACTAATAATCCACTTATCGGTATGTACCACAACAAAGCCCACCTATGCATCATTAAAATAACGAGGACGATAGACCGGGCCCGCTCAAGGCCCCCGCGCCCTATGGCTCGCTTAATTTGACGTAGGCCCAAAGCGAATGAAATCGAAAGGCTATCTCTGAGTCAGACGACATGCTAGTCGATTCACAAAACTGCTTTGAGCCGTTATACGATCAGTCCCTGGCATAACTAGACCTAGCGTACTTCAAATAGTACAAATGTATACCATTAGAGAGTTTCCTCAAGTAGGTAATATTATCACTGTCATCATAAATTCATCTGATAATTTGAAAAACAATATACCTGGTCTACATGAAAAACTTCATAATCAACTCATGAAAGGGAAGACAATTATCGTGGCAAAGGGTTGTTGGCTTAGCTAAAAGTAGGAATAAAACGGTTGTGAAAATATCTTGAATGTCTAATACCAAGTCATAGTTAGTAATAAGCAATATTTGGTAATTTAGGTATTATTTGCATGTAAATTATTTATTATTATTTGTTTAGATTAAGATTACTATAGTAATTTCTCTGATTATTATAATATTTTAGTTATTGTCTTACTAAAATATACAGAACATAATATAAAAGATAATTGTTAGGTAAGCTATAGACCTTGTTGTCTGAAATATTAAAAGATATTTTTTTAAATGTATTTTAAGTAAAATCAGCAGCAAAAGTGGCTGAGCGGGTGAATTGTTCAAAATGACCTACACGAGGTCTTAGTCTCTTGACATTAGAGATGTGTTGACGTCATTTTGAAAACCTCAACCGCTTACCCACTTTTGCTGCTGACTGTACATCGGTGTTTCTTGCAGGTAATATCTTTTTCTTAATTCAGATGTTAGGGTTAGAACCGATGATAGCTTTAATTTTTCTCCATGTTCATAAGTTCATTGTTATACGCTTAAATTGTACAGTTAAGGTTTTTTTAATTATCGTGTTATTGTCTTCCATTCTTAATTCCAGGTATATGAAGAAGTTGCCCTATATCCCAGAATGTATGATTTGTACTGGTTAAAAAGCGTGAATCGTTTAATGAAATTTATAAACAGCAAATGGTATGCGCGTCAGTAATACGAGGTAATACACGCCGGCTCACCTTGGCAATGAAAGTGAAATGGACGCACTGCACACATACGTATAAAAACCGGAGCACTCCTAACCGAAATTATTCAGTTACCAACTTTAGAACCAGCAACATGTTCGCTAAGGTACTAAAAATAATTAGTTTTATTGCGAAGTAATAAAGATTTAATCTAGTCTAATTCATCTTTTCGCAATATTTTGCAATAACGTCGGGACGATCTTTCGTAAGAGCCGTCCTTTGTCTCAGGTTAATGGAGTGCGTTGCTTTGAAAGAAGCAGGCTGAACAACTTTGTAAAGCTTACAAAAGTTTCGAATGCAAAGTAGTCGAACACATTTTATAGTAACAAGTTCTGTTAGTGCACTACGGTAGGGAAAGTTCAGCAATAAAATTATTAATAAATGTCGCTTGTTTTCAGGTATTCGTAGCTCTGTGCGCCGTGAGCATGGTCCGCGCTGGCGGTCTCCTTGCTGCAGCTCCAGTCGCTTACAGCAGTCATGCGTACGCCGCTCCTGTCATCACCAAGACCATCTCCCCGGCGGTCTCTTCCGTGTCTTCTTACTCCACACACACCGCGCACGCCAGCCCCGTTGCTGCGTACGCCGCTGCCCCCGTCGCCACCTACGCCGCTGCCCCCGTCGCTACCTACGCCGCCGCCGCTCCCGTCGCGTACGCCGCTAAAACTTATGCCGCTCCCGCCATCGCAACTTACGCCGCTGCCCCCGTGGTGACCAAGACCATCACTCCCGCTGTGTCTTCCGTGTCGTCGTACTCGACCCACACCTCTCACGGTTCCCCTGTGGCAACCTATGCTGCCGCCCCTGTGGTCGCTAAGGCCATTGCCCCCGTAGCGTACGCCGCCCCCGCCGTTGCATCGTACGCCGCCCCCGCCGTTGCATCGTACGCCGCCCCCGTTGTCACCAAGACCATCACCCCTGCTGTGTCTTCAGTTTCCTCTTACTCCTCCCACACCGCTCACGGCTCCCCTGTGGTAGCCTCTTACGCTGCTGCTCCTGCTGTGGCTACTTACGCCGCCGCTCCCGTCATCTCCACCTACGCCGCTCCTGCCATCTCCACCTACGCCCACGCCGCTCCCGTCCTTAAGTCGGCTGTGACCTACTCTGCCGCTCCCGCGGTATCTCACCTGTCTTACAGTGGACTCGGTGCTCAGTATGGTTGGTGAACTGAACCTCGTATTTTTTTGTAATTAGAAAAAAATAAATTTGTTTTTAGAAAATATATCTAGTATTTTTGATTTTTCACACACAGGACACAGGTATGTACCTACACGAATAAGAACAGAATAAATTTACGATAGCGGAATTATTTTATGAACATTATGTATATTTTGGAATTGGAACATCACATATCGAATGGACAACAAAGGGCTTGTTCAAACGACAAGTCGACGACAAACAGTTACGTAATCTGACAAATACGAGTACACAATATTTGTTACTGAAAGATTTTATTACAAGATTTTATCCACTTTATTTATATAATGATAAACACTGAATTGAATTAGCTCAAGTTGCTTAGTTAAGAGCAATGCATCCTATATAACAATCTTTATGTAGCCAGCGTCAAGAGTAGGTAGATAGCGAAACAATATACTAAAAACTTTACCATTATGGAATTGCTTTCCAAGTAGAAAGATATCTCTGCACTTTAAAAAATAATTATAATAACAACACTTGTAATGTAAACTATACAAAAATATTTTGTTTTGTAATTTATTAATTGACTTTATTAATTTATGATTTGGCCACATATTAGAAGTAGATGATCATATGAGATTATGTGTGCCAACTGGATTGATAAAACAATGTTCAAATTTAACCACATATTATAGTCATGGAGCGTTTCATGTAGGTATCTGTCAGAATTGTTTATTTGAATGAATGAAAAATGAAAAACGTTTATTTGGTGAAAATATTGAACTTAATCTAATTACATCTTATACTAAGGTCGATAACACCAAAATGGATGCCGCTCAGCATATGCCGATGACTAAGTTTTTAGCCATGGCGCTGATTTTCAGGGCAACCAGGGAAAAGAGAAGAGAAGAACAGTTGAAAATAATAACTTAGACTAACGTGCAAAAACCTATAGATCCGTATATAAAAAATAAATAAATAAAAATAAAAAGAGAATAACACAAATAAAATACTTGAAGGGGTATATCTTATAGGGGGTATTCCTTTTCCAACAAACAAATTTGCTAGAGTGACGTTATTAGCACGGTGTGGCAGTTTATGTACTTGAAGTTTGGAGATTTAAATAATGATTTTTAGTCCTAAACTTAAATGAGCCTAAGGACGTCGAGTTTCTGATTGGCGGTGGCAGATTATTCCAACACTTCGTGACGGCGTATCGGAAACTGCCACGAAAAGCGGCCGTAGAGTGCTTCGGGCCAATGAGACGTTGAGCGCCCCGTATGTGGCGTGCGGAAAATTGTAATTTAGCATACAAATACGACGGTTGCTTGGTGCTGATAAGCCCAAACAGTAAGGAAGAGATATGCAAACTACGTCTGGCCGCCATATTAAGCAATTTGTGCTTTTTTAGAAAAGGAGTGATATGGGATCTTAGAGGAACATTAAAACAGTACCGCGTGCGTGTATGCGTTGTATTAACAAGGAAGTACGCGCGAGCAGGCAACCACCGAAAACAACATCGGCATAACTTAACTTAGATAGAATTAGAGTATCACAGAGATTTATGCGTAAGTCCACGCCTATGTAATCACGGAAACGATACAAAACTTTGAGCCTATAAAAACAATTTCGCATTAATTCCGTTACGTGCTCTTCAAAGCGTAATTTGCTGTCCATAACAAGGCCTAAGTTTCGTGCAATGTGAACACGCTCCAAAGTATCACCCATGATAGCAACCTGTGGCACGTAGGTTTCAAGGTTGAATAATCTCTTTTTTGATCCAAACATCATCAATTTTGACTTAGATGCATTTAAAACAAGATTGTTTAACGTACACCACTGAGCGATGCGTCCCAAATCAGAATTTAGCTTTTCAACGGCGGCGTCAGCTTCATTAGGCTTGAAAGAGATATATAATTGCATATCATCCGCGTACAAGTGATAGTTACAATGATTGATAGTATTTATTACATCTGCACTGTATAAAATAAACATAAGTGGTCCCAATATAGAGCCTTGTGGAACTCCCGTGAAACAGATAAGGGATCAGAAATGGATACAACACCATTTGCATCACGCACTTGTACACGTTGTGTGCGTCCAGTTAGGTAGCTTGCAAACCAACGTAGAGAGCAAGCATCTAAACCATAAAATGATAACTTAGATAAAAGCAGGGTCGTATTAATAGTGTCAAAAGCTCGTGAAAAATCTAACAATGCAAGTATTACATTTTCGCCATTATCTCGGAAACTAAGAATATCGTCAACTACATCTAGTAATGCAGTCGTGGTGCTTCGCGATTTTCTGAAACCAGACTGCTTCTCAGGGAGCACATCATTTGCCTCTAAATACTCTGTTAGTTGTAGGCACACGACTCTTTCAAGGACCTTCGACAAGAAGGGCAAAATACTTATTGGGCGAAGATCCCTGAAAGCCGTAGGGCTAGGTATTTTTGGGATAGGTCTGACTACAGCACACTTCCACGCCTCAGGGAAGACACCTGTTTCGATTGACTTATTAACTATGTTCGTGATAATTGAAAGTGTATGGGGAAGTGTCAACAGAACCATATTTAAGGTAATTTCATCACTGCCTTGCGCATTACTTTGTATCGACTTCATAATGTTGAACACAATAGTTTCCGATACATGTTTTAAAGAAAACACTGAGTTATTATATTTATTGTACTCGTACTTAGTTAAAAGTGAAATGTCAACATTGTGGTTCCCAGGCAGTGAAAGAAAATGTGCATTAAGCTCAGACGGGTTATTTAAATGTACTGGTAGATCAGATTCTTTTCGTTTAAAGTCGGCAACGGTATTTTTAATATTTTTCCACAGACGTCGGGGGTTTTTTAAATTATTATTAATGTGGTGATTGAAGTACGCTGTTTTTTCGCTGTGGATCGCTGAGTTTACGATATGTTTTAGCTCTTTGTAGTACTTAATGTGCGAGTCTATCTTCGTCAATTTGCTACGCACATGTGCATCATCTCGAAGTTTCATCATCTTTTTAACAGTGTACGTGATCCACGGGTAAGACTTATTCTTGATTTTAACAGATTTGACGGGGGCGAATTCATTAAACAGCTCCAACAAAGTATCATTAAAAGTATCTACCATACAGTTGACATTATCGGAAGTGAGACTATTCCATTGAATTGATGTAACGCGCTCATTAAACTGCTTAACATCAATATCTTTTATGGGTCTGTATGTTATCCATTGAGTAGATATTTTATCTTTTTTAATCGATATATCAAAACTAATTAGGGCGTGACTGCTCAGTTCTGGTATATGGTTCACGCATAAATTAGTTATAAACGAATTTGAGCATACCAGATCGATCAAGGTCTCACTATGGTTCGTAAAATGAGTCGGTTTGTCTGTGAATTGCGTGAGATTCATGCATTCAAGAAAATCTAGCAATTTTTTTGTATCAGAGCAATTTTTATTAAGCAAATTAATGTTGAAGTCACCCACTAAGATTAAAATGTCAAATTTAGCCAAAGTCGAAATTGTGTCATTCAAAGCCTCAATAAACGAGTCTACACTAAACCACGGTGGGCGATACGCCGTGCCAACTGCTATTCGAGTCCCATTCATGGTTAAGCTAAGCCACATCTGCTCTACGAGTGGTGCCTGCGGGTGTGAAATAAGCCGAGCGGCTATGCCCTGCTTCAGATAAAATCCAACGCCGCCACCGCGAGCGCGGGCTCCTCCCGGAGCGCGCGGCACGTCACGTAGCCGGTAGCCGGGCGGCGCCGGCGCACGCTCTTCCTCGCTCGCCCTCAGCCAGGTCTCATTTATGGCCATTATGTCTACATCGTAACGCGCCATTGCAGCGACAAATTCGTCATGGCCTGTACCCAAGGAGCCGGTATTCAAAAAGCCAAACGAAACATGTCTAGATTTAAATTGAAGAATAAAGCAGTGTATTTTATTTATATATTTGCAGTGAAACAAAAAGTTGCACAATATGGTGGCGTGGCGTCGATTCGTTTTATAATATTTAAGCAGAGTGTTTTGTATACATAGAGCACAATAAATTATGTTAATTTGTGGATGATTATCAAAAATGCTATTGTAATTAATAAACATATTAAACCATTCAACTATGGCAGTATTTAGCCGCTTATTTTATAATAGCGCACATGAATATTATAAACAAGATCGATTATTAGGATAGGAAAAACAATGATGCACAATAAAACAGCATACACGAAAGTAATTAACAGCATTATGAATACGGCTAAGCGGGTAAAATAACTATAACTAAGACAAATTGGGAGTAGATGACCCGACACTAAAAATACGCTCCAAATCACTATCAGATCGAATCCGATATACTGGCAATGATTCCGCTTTTCTGGCATAAATTCTCCCCTCCTTTGTCCAGATGTATCGCCATTGTTGAACGCGACCGTATTCACGTGCCTTCCCAAACAGATCTCGATTCTTCTTAGTGAGCCGGTCATGAATTTGGAACTTTGCAGGGATGTGTTCAGGAAGACCGATGTTTCCTGTGTCGACGCCGCGTCTAACTCGCTTTGTGCAGCGCATCTCGGAGCGCCCGGCGCGCCAGCCGCACAACGAGCGGCCGCGGGCGCGGGCGCTGCGACTGCTCGCTCCGCTGTGTCGCAGCGTCGCGCGGGGGCCCGACTCTGTCAGCAGACACTATTTCGGTTGCCTCCAGTGTCATCCCAACTTTAGACGCCAACGCTATGACAATATGGATAGTTGATTCACCTTTGAATTCTGGGATGCCTGATATTTCTAAATCGTTGCAAAGTGCGGTCTGGTCCCTTTCGTTTAACTCGACTTCGAGGCGAGTAACAGTGTCGCGTAGCACGTTAACGTCGCTGGTCACATCGGGGCGAATCGAACACTGAGCAATGTTAACCTTTATATCTGTGTTTTCCGTCTCCAAGGAACAGATTTTTTGCGATGTGCTAGCAGCAGTGATTTTAAGCTCGTTAATTTCATTTCTTAATGAAATTATACAGCTGTTAAAATCCTTTTTCAAGCTGTCTACTTGTAAACAAATTCTTTTATTTAAATCAGATTTAAGCTGTGATAGTTTCAGATCAAGTAGTGCTCCAAAATCGCCGTAGGAGATATGACTTTGTTCCCTATCCCTGGTCACTTTTGTAGCATCAGGCTGGTCATTGGGGAGGTCCATCAATGAGTCATCGCAGGACATATTGGCTAGGTCCAACGGCCCCTCGCTGCATGATCCAGTAGCAGGGGCCGAAGCGGGCTCGAAAATAGGCAGCGGACGTGTATCCGTTCTCTGCAGGGAAGTTTCGACCTCCTTCCTGCGTGATGTGACGTTACTGCAACTAGTGCACTGCCAGTCTTGCTTTAAACCAGCCACATTAGCTGTGTGCTGAGCACCTGTCATGTTGACACAATTGTAGTGAAAATTGCCCTTGCAATACATGCAAGCAAGCAATTGAACACCGCTAACTGTATTTGATTTATCTTAGCCAGGCAAGATGTTTGAAAAGATTTAGACCACCTCAACTTTGCGCTTATTTCGCACACAATGATTATTGTATGAAAAAATGTGGTTTATAGGATTAGTTTCACATTTTGCCGTTGCAAAGAGTATACATAGCAGCGGCAACAATTTTGTTCAGGCTGATGAAGAAACAAAAATTAGAAGGCAAACGCATATTGACTCCCGATGAAAAAAATAAGAAGGCCAAGATGTTGACTCCGGCTTTTTTTTCGAAGAAAAAAAATACCCTGGGCTACTGATGCATAGCTCTGATATAAATCTGCAAAGGAATTGAATTGACCAATTATACCGGGTGTGGCCTGTAATAGGAGCAAAAATTTTAGGGATCGCTTCTACACCACGAACGTAACAACATTTGTTCTACAACTTTAAATAATTGGGTAATATATTACTTATGATTTTTTCGAACAAAGTAAATAGTATTTTCAATGAACAGCATCCAATAGTCTGATTGACGTTTACTGTCAGCCTACAAACTTCATAGTTTTTGCAATACATTGCTTGCTTGGAAAATCTTTTTTTATTAATATTTAGTAAACTATAAGTTATTTTCAAAAGTCGTAGAACAAATGTTGCTACGTTTGTGGTGATGAAACGATGCCTGAAGTTAAAGCTCCTATTACAGGACACACCCGTTATACAATTTGACACCTTTTGTCTATTCTCAATCAAATAAAATACAAGTATAGACTTACATATAAAAATAAAGGTGAAATTAATATAGTACATAAAAGTCTATATCTAGAAAATATGTATACATAATAAGTAATTTATATGTATAAGTAACCTTCCCATATTTACTACAGTTAGGGTGAACGCTCCAGTGAATGAACCCCCCCAGTGAATGAACAAAATCTCGTTTTTTGTCTAAAATAAGAAATACAACTATTTCTACCACTTGTCGTATTTTTTTTCTTATTGTCAACTTTGTTTTCTATACAATGGCAACACTTGGTAAATTTATTTTTGACCGGTTTTAATATGACGGGCGTTTGAAATTCACGTGTATCTAATTTTGAAGTTTTGTATGGAGAAGTTAAATCCCAGGTAAGAACAGTGCCTGTTTGGAGCAACATTTAAAATGATTATTTGATACTTATCAGTTAAAACTTTTGTTATTTGGTTGAAGTAAGTGTACAACCTTATATAAATGAACACATTAGTCGTTTATTCTTCGATTAAGTTATTATTATTTCGTGTTCCATTACTGACTTATCAAATGTTCTAAAACCAGTAAATGAACAATGTGTTCATTTACTGGTGTTGTCTCAATTTATTTTTTTGCCTTTTAAATGTTAACGTAATAGGTACTTACACAATTTTATTCAGTAGTTATCTGATTTCGGTTGTGGCCTATAGTAAAAGTTGATCGAAAACACGAATAAATCCAGATTTTTATTTCCCCATTTTGATATCACCATGATGATTTTCATAATACATATCTTATTAGGCAAGGCGTCCTGTTAGTCCAGTAGCTAGTCCATCCTTTTTACCAAATAAACTAGTACATTTTAGATTCCATATTCTTAATATCAGGTATTGCCGTGTAATGCCGGCTGACTAGAATAGCACCACCCCATCTCCTCCCGTGGGTGTCGTAAGAGGCGACAAAGGGGAAAATCCTACGGACGGGCAGCAGCGTCCGTCGAAACCCAATACAGTTACTGCAGCCAACCCGCCTGCCAAGCATGGCGACTGTAGCAACTACCCCCAAGACGATACAAGTGATGTTTGTGGGAGGCTATGTCCAGCAGTGGAATGCATACGGCTGAAATGTATGTATGATGTACGTAATGTAATATCAGGTATTATTACATTCCATTAAATCTCAATACCATGGCAGGCGCTGTCTCTATCGTGTCCCATGACATGGTTCGAGACAGCCGAAATATCCGCTTAGTTTACCCGTACATTTTATTAAATTGCCGACAGGGCTTTTGCGGGTTGGCTGCGGCTCCGCGTACGCCTCTCAAATACCCTGAACACATATACGGAAAAGACGTACAAAAAAAATATTAAACATATCTTTTGTAAATGCATATTTAACACACAAAACCCAAAAATGTGTTAGTTTAAGATATCAATTTAATCAAATAAGTGACGTTTTAACTAGTACTGTTGAAACTGTGTAAACCTACGAGCGAGTATTATTTTATATTTACTTAATAAAGACAGAAAGTATATAGGACTCAGTTATTTAAGAATCAAAAACATTTTACTCCATTGTTTATACTCGTATACTTCTCCTGTAATGAACAGCTTGTATGCATACAAGTTACGTTTTTATTACACATGCATTAAGATAAAACATAAAATAGTATCTACATGCGGAATAGAGTCCAATCAAAGTATGAGGCCTGGCCCGGTACCGCAAACATCGAAGTTCGTATATTTCGAGCTTCTTTCTCTTTCTCTCCAATTAAGGCATAACAGAGACAATCGTCCGAAATTTACGAAAATCGCCTTTCGCGGTAGCGCCTTTAGAATCCCTTAACTTTGGTCCGAAGAGGAAAGACGCGAACTAATTTTGTTTTAGTCTTTTAAACAATCAATTTTTACTTCACGTTCCTCGTATATCTTCGGTAATTGTAACTAGTAAGATCACTGGCAATTGATTATGAAATTTTACGAACTGATATTAAGAACCACTTCAGTCTAGTGCCCTTTCAAATGTCCTCTGCCGATGCCGACCACTGTATGCGCTCACAGAATGGGCAGCTAACTTGTTACTATCCATAAACGCCTTGACAATGAAAATGTAACCCACTATCTGCATTTCGTTGGTATAAAAACCAAATACTTGACTCCGATAATCATTCAGTTGCCAACATTAACTCAAGCAACATGTACGCTAAGGTACAAAATACAAGATATTTAAGTGTAATAAGACTTTGAATAAATTAAATTAATAGATATATACTAAATATATAGAAATAAAAATCATATGTACATATTACAAGCTTAAAAATGTTCCGTTACTTACGACAATTGCCTTACACCTAAGAATCGGAAGTGACAATAGAATTACAAAGAAAACCATGGAGGATTTTTAGGCTAGATCGCGATTTGTATTATATTAAACAATAATACTGATTTAACATCAATGAATAATTTGAAGTTTAATTTTTGAAGTTAAAGTCATAATCGTCTTGTTACGTTTCAGCTGATCGTGGCTCTTTGCGCTGTGGGCATGGCCCGCGCAGGAGGTCTTCTCGCTGCGGCTCCAGTGGCGTACTCCGCTCCCGTCATCACCAAAACTATCACTCCGGCTGTCTCCTCCGTGTCTTCCTACTCCACACACACCGCTCACGCCAGCCCTGTCGCTGCGTACGCCGCTGCTCCTGTCGCCACCTACGCCGCTGCCGCTCCCGTCGCGTACGCCGCTGCCCCCGCCTTTGCTAAATCTTATGCCGCTCCCGCCATCGCGACTTACGCTGCAGCCCCCGTGGTGACCAAGACCATCACTCCCGCTGTGTCCTCCGTGTCGTCGTACTCGACCCACACCTCTCACGGTTCCCCTGTGGCTACTTATGCTGCCGCCCCTGTGGTCGCTAAGGCCATAGCCCCCGTAGCGTACGCCGCCCCCGCCGTTGCATCGTACGCCGCCCCCGCCGTTGCATCGTACGCCGCCCCCGTTATCACCAAGACCATCACCCCTGCTGTGTCTTCAGTTTCCTCTTACTCCTCCCACACCGCGCACGGTTCCCCTGTGGTGGCCTCTTACGCCGCTGCCCCTGCTGTGGCTACTTATGCCGCCGCTCCCGCCATCTCCACCTACGCCGCTCCTGCCATCTCCACCTACGCCCACGCCGCTCCCGTCCTTAAGTCGGCTGTGACCTACTCTGCCGCTCCCGCGGTATCTCACCTGTCTTACAGTGGACTCGGTGCTCAGTATGGTTGGTAAAGTGAATCTCACGAAATTATTGTAAATAGTGAATAAACAAAATGATTATTATGCGCCTTTATTTCATTAATTCTTCTTAGATCATGTCCCTCACATTAGGGCATCTAGTATTAGTTTCTATGTTTATCAATTTACTGGAAAATTATTTATTTCATATAGTGACACATTAAAACTTATAATAATACGTAATACCAAAATTGAAAATAAATTATACTAATTTAGTAAATTATCAATTTACTAAATTTCTTAAAATCCTTATTTGGTGAAAATTTAACTTCTACATTGCAATGATAAAGCATAATTTATCATTTAATAAAAATTAATTAAATAGTATTTTAGATCATAGACATTCTGACACAATTCGACAAAGTCAAACGTTTATTCAGTACAGACAGAGATCCACAGTTAGCTCGAGAAAACTTTTGGAAACGATATACAATATTAATTAATACTTAAATACCTAGAAAACACTCGTGTGAACTCAGGAACAAACTATGCATCTATGCCCATCACATAAATAAATACCCTCACTGTGATTTGAACCCTGGCCAGTCAGCTTCATAGGCAGGGTAACCATACCCACTAAGCCTGTCTGGCCTGGGCTGGCGATATTTCAAATCAGTCGAGAATAAAGCCAATATCGATGTTTACAGAAACGGCAATCATGTATCAATAAGGTGCACTGGTGCAAAAGTTAGATCTTCAATTCCGGTTCCTACATTACCAGAGGCTCAAGTGTATGTTTCTTTTGAAATAAAAAACGTCTCGAACGCGTAAGTGATAACGTTATTCATATGGGAAACACTAACGCGATGGTAATAGTAGTTTATGTATCTGTGCATAATGAAGGGCATCACAACAAGAGTGTGGGTTTAATAATATCACACGATTGTTGTATGATATTCCTATCTGTATCAAAGCAGTGAAAAAAATACAAAGACTGCCAAATTAAACATTTTTGACTCAGAATTCATTGCGGGTGAATAAAATTGTATTTGTTAATTGTTGAAATGTTATTTTATCTTATTTTCTCGCAATCGAAGTGAAAACTAGTATGCATAACTCGGGTCTAAACGCCTCACTTCGTTCGGGAAAATAACCATCTCGTGGTACTATGCCCTACTTTAGCCCCTTGTCAAACAATCTACTATAAGATGGGTTCAGGAACCGTAGGGAAATGACCTGCAGTATTACTAGTGTTATTTGAAACATTAAAAAGTCAACGAACAAAACAAATGACAGCTTGGAATGGCGGCGTTGCGTATTTCATATATCAGTCAAATATTTTTTTAAACCATAGACAAGCAAATGAACTCCCTATTCTATTGTCACTCAAGATCTTATGTCGTTCGATTTATATTAAAAAACATAACGAATTGGCGTTTCGTATCAATGACTGTTTTAATATCTATAGATACTAGAATAGACACCCTACTTGAATTTGACAGCTGTTCCAAATTTAAACTCATAACCTACGGATTTCAGTAGGTAATGTTAACATTACATCTCCATTCATTTCTGATGGTTGGTAATGCTGGTCATTGTCTACGGTTTCTGGACGCATTTTAGAGTACTTATGACGTGTACGTAGATAAAGTAATATTACGTTAAAAACTTACATTCAGGGCTCAGAACTTAACGGGAATATCACTTTCGACCTGATTAGGTTTTTAGAACTACTACTACTACTAGAATTTATATTTGTCTTTATGTTTTTCATGTTTGTTATTCCGTTGTTCAAAATAAATTAGACCTTGTTTTTCATAGATATGTGATGAATGTAATATTACATTAATTAAGTCTAGGTAGGCATTAATTAAGTACGTGCTTGACCTAATTAATTATTCTTTAAAGTCAACGGAAATAAATAAAAACACGATTTGTAATACGTAGGTAATGTATAGCTTTATGTATTCTATATATGTACCTAAGTATTATATTGTACACTACCTGTACAAGTGTATGCGTTTATTTTGTTAATTTTACCAAAGCAATATTGTTAATATACTGTGTGTTTTTGTTATATTTTGCACTAACAAGTTTTACGTAAGCCGACATGGTCTCAGAGACGACGAGACGGCTCCTAAACAAAAAAGATTAAAAAAAGTTTTGATATGTAAAAATAAATGAATTTTACTTAAGTAGTACCTAATATGTTAGCAATACCAACAAGTTCATTTAGAAATACATATTATTATTTAAATGCTAGTCACATTTTCAGTACATTAAAAAATTACGCCTAACTAGATCAAGGTTTATTTTGAACACTTTTAGTGCTTTAAACTATAGCCAGAGGCACGAATTTAATCCTTAGAACAAATGGAAAAAGATAATTAATAATTTTATTTATTAGCGATATTTACTATACTTATGAATTATAAAATAAATTTTACAGAACGTCTACCATGGTCGATATTTTATCGTCTATCGCGCTATCCGTCACTTTCGCCCTCACATACTTGTTAGAACGGGGCAGATATTGTGACAAGTGATAAAAACCCGACCATATTAGGCTAGCAGGACATCGTTAGCATATAAAACTGCCCCCACGGTCAGCTCAAGACGGCTTGTCTTGCGGGTTCTTAGCCAACGATAGGTATATACAATATTACAAATACATAGAAAGCAGCCATGATGTAGCGATATCAGCGATATTTTTTTTATGACAAAGATGGCAAACGAGCAGACAGATTGCCTGATGGCCAGCTATTGAATATTTAGGTACTATTGGCTATTACTGAACAGAAATTATGTGAGGTGACAATAAATACAACTTTTTAAGTTTTGTTGCATTTTGAACTTTAAAACCCTTCTAATAGAGTTGAAACCTGCCTTACTGCTTTAGCAAAGGCCATTGAAAAAGGGTTAAGGTGTGGTGGGATAAGAGTAAACATGGGATAAGTGCGGATAGTTCGATTTAGTACATAGATAAAGTGAATAGTTGTTTCGATTGCAACCAGAGACTTTATTTCCGATGGAAACATTAGAGATTATCCCGGACTAAGTATTCACAGCAATCGCCAACGCGCCTGCCAAGCTGATAGATTAGATTTTAACTTCAGCTCATGTTGAATAATTAATTACTTATTGCACTTGCACTTAGCCTAACTTAAATTGACTACATTACAACACTTATAATAGATATTTCAAATCAATTTAACCTAGTGCCCTTTCAAATGTCCTCTGCCACTGTTCGCGCTCACTAAAGGAGCAGACACCTAACTTATTACACATCATAGACACCTTGACAATGAAAGAGAAACTAGTGCAACATTTGGTCGGTATAAAAACCGAGGCCTTCTTTTCGATAATTATTCAGTTGCCAACACTAGGTAAAGCAACATGTACGCTAAGGTACCACAATATGGATTTATATATTTTATAAGTCTATTGATATTAACATCAAGCGTATTTGTCAGAATGAGAAAATAATAATTTGAAGGATGCATCAAAAGGGAAAATTAGGACGTTATAAAAAAACGCTTTGATTTTCCTTCTAAATGGGATAATTGAATACGTTGCTTAAGGAGAGCTTAGTTCTTAGCGCTTAAGCTTTGATTATCACGTACCTATGTTTTTATCCCTTAGTGCCACTGTTAGACGGATACTGATGATAACTTTTTTCAGCTGATAGTTGCTCTGTGCACCGTGGGCATTGCCCGCGCTGGCGGTCTACTCGCTGCAGCGCCGGTTGCCTACTCCGCTCCCGTGATTACAAAGACCATCGCTCCTGCAGTGTCTTCCGTATCCTCCTACTCAACGCACACAGCGCACGCTAGCCCCGTCGCCGCGTACGCTGCTGCCCCCGTCACTGCGTATGCCGCCGCTCCCGTTGCGTACGCCGCTGCCCCCGTCGTCGCGAAGACTTACGCCGCTCCCGCTTACGCGACCTATGCGGCGGCTCCCGTAGTCAAGGCCGTGGCACCGGCTGTGTCAGTTTCCTCTTACTCTTCCCATACCGGTCACGGCTCACCCGTGGCTTACTCGGCTGCTCCTGCTGTCGCTGCGTACGCCGCCCCAGTTGTGACTAAGACTATCGCCCCTGCCGTGTCCTCTGTGTCATCTTATTCTTCTCACACCGCTCACGGCCCCGCGGTAGCCACGTACGCGGCTGCGCCTGCTGTGGCGTACTCATCCGCTCCCGCATACGCTGCCTATGCTCATGCCGCTCCAGCCGTAGCTGTTAACGCCGCTCCCGCCTACACTACCTACGCTCACACCGCTCCAGTCCTGAAATCCGAAGTGGCGTACTCCGCTGCCCCGGTATCGCACGTCGCTTACAATGGTCTTGGCGCCAATTATGGTTGGTAATTGAATGAATGGCGTTATTTATTAAAAAAGTACAAAATAAAATACAAACAAAATATATGTGTCTTTGATTTTATAAACTTATTATAGTGGGAAAAAACACCCAACTTCGATATATTACGGCTTTTAATTAAACATAATGGATTTAAAATATATTATTATTAAAGCTGTTTAAAATTTTTTTAAGTATGTATTATTAACCAAGCACCAACTTCATATTATCAAATAGTGCTTGAAATGGAGACCTATGCTCTCTGAAACCGAAACTAATCGACTAAAATAAACGTGAGTGAAGCCGTTTTATTCATAAAATGTCGGAATAACTCACGAAAGTTTAAATTTAAATACAAATTATATATCTACCCAGATACTTTATAGAGATTGCGAAAAATTTGGTACCTTTAGCATTTAATTTTCATTATTTAATATACATTACAGGGCATTTTTACACAAAATAAATTGCTTGAGCCCCAAGGTACGCTCAAGAAAAGCTTGTGTTGTGGGTACTCGGTCGAGATATACGTAATTTGCATATATTAAATAAATAGAAAACACCCGTGGCTAAGGAAAAAATATCTGTGCTCATCACAAAAATAAATGCACTTACAAAACATTATATTAAAACTTCAGTCACTCTCTCACTCACTCATAGCTAGAACGAAATCCTGAAAGCTGAATTTAAGTACTTGATTTCGTTATAAATATAGTCAAGGGCATAAATAAGTGTATACATAATTACGCACTTCACTAATGTATTTATGTACAGTCGCCATCAAATATTTCGGAGCTATGGGAGTGGTCACAAATGTATGAATATGAACTTTATCGCCTTGACAATAGAGGTGCTGTTCAGATATTTGTTCCGAGTTCCGATATTTCTAATGGCGACTGTACAAACAATATAGTTACCTACTTTTGATACTTTAGATGCCTTGGAAGCTAGCGTATGAATACGCTAACTATTGATGCTGACCATACCATAAATATTTTGTGGTTTTAGAACATACCATTTAAGGTAATTTAAACTTTTATGGCTACCTTTTACGACTCGTTTACCAATATAAATAATGTACTTCACTTGAAGAACGCAATTAAATAAAATCTACAATGTTTTCACGAGATAATTAATTGGAATACTGTGCAAATTGTTAAAGTAATTTAAAATGTCACATTGATGTCAACTATTTGACCATCAAATTGAATTACCATTCGAATAAGTTTTAACGCAAAATGCGAGCAAATAAAAGGCCATTGAGTCATTTCTTTAGCAATGTCGGTAATAAAACATTTTAATGCCTTTTAATTGAGTACTCGTATAATGTTATAATGCCTATTTAAAATACTAAATGTTTATGTAATGTTATAGTTTTATATTAACTGTTAATTACTGTTCGTTGCAACCAAATCAGCTAAATATATCGGGACAAATTACAAATCAATATTTGTGTAGGATAAGATGTGTTACGATTTACGATATATTTGGGCACGGGGTCCATAGTCCATACCGGGTCGCATAATGGCGTCTGTCATCCACTCATCATTTGGCATAATTCATCATCTGTCCTGATGCCATTTTATCATAACATTCTATTCAGAATTATTATAAAACAAACCTAACATAAAGTAAACCGTACCATTCTTTAAAAGCCCTGATAATTCCTAGTTTCTGAAAAAAATACGTTATGGCAAATGATTAATTATGCCAATCAAAATTATGCGACCCGACCCGTTCACTTGGGCACTAAATGATGCTAACTGCACGATCAACCGATTTTATTTCTGGACCACTTCATAAATAATAAAAATACAATAAACAAATTAAAAATATTGTAAAAATCTTTCCTAACAACCAATGTTAGAAATGATTGGTACATTCTTAACAACACAGAGCTCAATGAAGATAACAAACAAACAATCATTAATTATGAAATTCATTAAAACATTAATTAGCCACTGTGATATGGAGCTGAATCCAACGCCGAGGTATCGAGGAGTCCCACCTTTCGGTAAGCGTTTCTAGGATGGTGTTCAAGTCACAGCGAATACTTATTATAAGATACAGTGAAATCTTTATGAAAGTGCAACTGCAGTTATGCATGATGGAGCACGTATGTATAGGCCAGTCAAAATCGACACAAAAAATAGCTAAATTCGCAAAGCATGATGTATCTCTGAATTTTTAGTATGTTATTAGGACCCATTAGGGCTATGTACACACAAGTTTGCAATTCACAAAAAGTTGTGGAAAAAAAAATATTCACAAAAAACCACGAAATTTTCAGGATTTTTTTAGATTAATCTCTATGTCTCCGAATCCATGCATTTTTTGTTCAAAGTTTCTATATACGTTTTAAAGAACATTAAATTTGTGATAAATTAAAGCTAATTAGATATCAATAGGGCTATTGGTCACGGAATGGCAACATTTTGAAAATAGGCCACTTTTTAAAAAATATGTAAATTCTAGTTATAGCCTTTTTGTGAGCTAAAATTGCATCGACACTACTGAACCAACTAGTACAACTTATGGGATACGATTTATAAGCAATTTGATAAGCTTTAAAATAAATGTAGATCGGGCTCTGTAGGATTCGTAGTTCTGTCATAATTTCAAAAAAACCCAAGCGAGGTAAAATCCGCATTTAACAAATATGTACCTATGGAACATTTCTTCATAAAGATTACATGTTAAAGTTGTTATACTATGCATGTGTATTAAAGAAAAATAGCCTTCGTTATTCCCTCGGGAGTTATGAATATTGTGTAACTGAGGAAGATATAATAACTATAGTACAAAGTAATACGTAATATCAGACTAAAGGGGTTTTTTAGTTAGCAAACGTTAAGTATGTTTAAAACTTAGATACCTATAGGCCCAATTTTAGGATACGTAAAACTTATTTAACAAAATAATAAAATGTAAAATAAAATAAAAACGACACTTTTATGTAGGTGTCTGGATAATGACGTATGTGAAAACTAATGTAAAATAATATACCTAGCTCAAAACTATCGTGAGATCTCACGTTTTATATTATAAGTTTACAAGCAACATTCTATTATTTTTTATTAACTATATAAAACGTGAGTTACCTGCATCTATAGGTACATTGAATATAATATACCTACCTACCTCAGATACCTAATAGTACTATACCTATATAATAATAAAGTACTAAAACATTACAGAACAAGAATAAGAAAGGTCTTTTTCAACAATTAGCCTTAGTACATTTTAGATTCCATTCAATTTCAATAGTGATTTTCACCGTGTGCG
The DNA here is from genome assembly GCA_022674325.2 of Grapholita molesta. Taxonomy (NCBI): domain Eukaryota; kingdom Metazoa; phylum Arthropoda; class Insecta; order Lepidoptera; family Tortricidae; genus Grapholita; species Grapholita molesta. The sequence continues at coordinate 8,707,109 of CP053129.2, read as the reverse complement.
AGTGTTGTATCTTCCTGTACGACACGGACAGCATGCACTTAGTGTACCCCGTATATTTTCGTGTCTTTAGCATCGGCTTCGCAGACTTCTATCATGTGTTTGGAACACCATTGTTGCAATAAGAGTCAGGTATATTATTTCCGGTCGTTCTCATCGTTATTGCTAACAGCGAGTACTTTGAACAGATAAAGTCCCAGTCAGGATTATACACTAGCAGGTTGTCCTTAAGATTAGACCGCTCATCTGGACGGCGAGGTGGCAAACTTCATGTACCATCCTCGCCTGCGCCAGTTCCAGTCTCTGCTCTGTTGTTATCGCGGACAGGACTAATGTTTGAGTCAATAAGCATAATATATCGGTGCTGATGATCGCTCGCTACGCGAGCAATGCCCATTGACATCACCATCCCGTGTGAGGAGACCCTCGTGTAGGCAGAAAAGTCCAGCAAGTAACTAAACTTGGCTGACGAGGGAACCGGCACACGGGAAGTTGTTACTGCGATCATTGTTTTGATAGTTGTTTCAGCGAACGATCTCATACCGAAGTTTCTCGACCGACATCTTGAGAGTCGCTTCAAGGTTGTGTAAAGGATCAAGGCTCAGATTCAGAAAGCGCTAACCCTTGGCACGGCGCCCTCGAAGTTTTAGATTTATGTTAATATTTATTTTGATTAAAAAAAACTATAGAAACAAAAATACTAAAAAAATAAGGACTCCTCTATTGCAAATGCAAGAGCTTCTAGAGAAACTTACCGGAATGCTGCCATTTCCATCATTCGAGAGGACTTCATGATCATGACCAACTCCAACTCTGACGACCCGCCAATTGGAGACCTATCTATTGAATAGAGCAACGAAAATTATGACCCACGACCCACGAGGTCTATTTTTTAAACTCACGTACTCGTCCACGATGGTTGATTTCCAGCACTCGTGTTTTTAAAATACCATATCTTCGTATCTGACAGAGTAGGTATTCGACTCTACATATGTGTCTAATTTGATTGACTGATTGATTGAGAAAGTAACTACATATGATCACTTATGTCTATATAACAATACATTTAATTGTCTATTTAATGATTTCAAGCCTTCTGTTTCATTGTAGGGTAGGCAACGCGCATGTGAATCCTCTGGAGCTGCAGGCGTCCATAGGCTACGGTAACTGCATACCATCAGGCGGGTCGTATGGTTGTTTGCCACCGTCGTTGTATAAAAAAAATACTAATGCAAAACACTAAAAATAGGAAAGTTCATGGAACATACCTAGACAAACGCGATTCCGTCTTGGGTTTTTCTGAAATATCGAGAGAACTACTAGGGTTACAGACCCCCTTCTACATTTAATTTAAAGTTCAATAAATTGCCTATAAATTCTAATTATAATTTTTTTCGTAGGTGTAAGAATTTCTACAAAATTTGGGTTCAAAAATGGTATAATACTTAAATTATCGACTTGGGCAAAAAGTTACCCATTTTCAAAGGGTCATATTTCCGTAACCAATTGACGTATAGAGGTTCAATTAGGCTTACATTATCACAAATTTAATGTTCTTCAAAACCTTTATAGGAGCTTTTGACAAGAAATGCATGGATTAGGAGAAACACAGCAGAATCTAAAAAAATCTCCAAATTTTTGCGGTTTTTTGTGTATAAAAAAAATTCCACAACTTTTTGCGAATTGCAAACTTGTGTATATATAGTCCTAATCGGTCCAAACAACATACTACAAAATCAGAGATACATCATGCTTTGTTAATTTATTGTCGATTTTTACTGGCCTATGTATATTATGACAGTTTTTGGCACCCGTCGATCTAAAATGCGGACTCGTTTATCCTGTCATTATCGTGAGACAAGAGTAACCATTTATAATACCGGGTGTGGCCTGTAATAGGAGCTTTAACTTTAGGCATCGTTTCTACACCAAAAACGTAGCAACATTTGTTCTACGACTTTTGAAAATAACTTATAGTTTAATAAATATTAATAAAAAAAGATTTCCCAGCAAGCAATGTATTGTAAAAACTATGAAGTTTGTAAGCTGACAGTAAACGTCAACTAAACTATTGGATGCTGTTCATTGAAAATACTATTTACTTTGTTCGATAAAATCACAAGTAATAAATTACCCAATTATTTAAAGTTGTAGAACAAATGTTGTTTCGTTCGTGGTGTAGAAGTAAACATTTTTGCTTCTATTACAGGCCACGCCCGGTATATTATATTGTATTGAACCTATGTAGTTGTTTTAAATAATTAAATAGTATATCTATCGAGATTTCGATTGAGAGCTTTTTCCGATATATTCCATGATGATGAAGCGAAACATTGATTCCATCATTTTGGACCCGGGTACGTCCTTAAACTAGGTCCAACAATGAGAGGTAGGGCATAGCACAGTACCATCATGCTTGAGTCTGGAGAAGCCCAACTGAGGAAGTACCTCCTCCTTCCTGAAGGCGACAGCCATGATAACACTGCTACCTTTCAGGTTTGTAGTGTTGTGTTGTGTCCTGTGTCCTGATGGTTGAGTAAAGTTTCCAGAGCTCCAACAATTTTTAGGGTAGGCAACGCTCGCCGTCCATATGCTACGGCAACTGCTTACCAATATATCGTACAGAATAATTCATTATACCTCTAGAGTTCTACTACAATTGCTATTCTTATTTATAAAGTTTTTAATTTAATAATTAATGTCTTTTTTATCCTCAAACCTTGCGTTTTAAGCAAGACTTCTTGGGTTTGATTCCTGGCGAAGGATATATTTATGAGCATCTACAACACGTCTCAGCCTTCGTCGTCAATGGTTCGATTAGTGTAATGTTGTCCCAAAATATTTATTATTTATATTATTTAGGGTTTTTGTAAATTTATTTTTTATTATGCAGAAACGTCTGCTAGCGAATATCTTCGATATTTAAATCGAAAAAAATTTTTTATAAATTTGTCAAACTCTCTAACTACTACTGTATACTTTATTAGCATAACTTCTTATACCACCGATCTTCAGTAAATATATCTATTAGCAAACTATTTATAATTACCAGTTTTCACAATCAATTTAGCTGAAGAAGTGGTAAAATAAAAATTTTCAAGGGATTATTTCCTGCAGGTCATTATCGTATTTAGCTTTAAACTCGTTATGTGAAGCGTCGGTGGTAAACGCTAAAAGTTTTTGAAATCTATTGGAACCTTGAGTTTCTATAGCTAGACTAAGCGCAAAATACAAAAATGAATGAAATATTGTACACCTCAAATGAAACATTACAGAGAATATTAATAAAAAAAATCCAAACAGTAGAGGTTAACAATAGGCGGTCTTATAGCGATCTCTTCCAGACACCCTTTAGGTAGCGGAAATTAATTGTCCAGTGTCTATGTCAGTAGGTGTAGTATGAATAATTTAATCAGTTCGACACAAAATGTGTCGGATTTACGCGTTTGTAATTAATAAGTAAAACGGCAGGCTCACATAAAAATGTGGACATGAATCTTTCGATGCCAACTACTAATAATTTGACCATCGATGTACAGGATGTATAACTTGAAATTGCAAACGACATCTAAAAGGTCGCGAGTAATTTCCTATACTGTAAATATTTTGGATTAATTACTGGAAGTTTGGGTGGAGCTTTACCCTGACATTGTTACAGTTGGCAGTCGTAATGCCACACGAAACTCGTTCTTGCTACCATATAATTATGTAGCCCAAAGCGCTATTTTGTAATGCAATGGATGTTATTTGCACCGGATAGCTCGAGGATTCGATACCAGTTTGTCGACGCTGGTATAAAAGAGAATGCAAGTGCTCTTGAAATTATTCTGTCATCAAAACACACGGATTAAACATGTTCGGAAAGGTACGGAGCGATTTTAGATTAATATAAAATGGAGGTTTTAAAATTAATATAAAATGTAGTAGTATCATTTTTTGGTTACGTATAGCAGAAACATAAAATATAAATTTATTCAAATTATTTAACTAAACATTGGTAAATTAATTCACAAATAATAATTTCATATTTTAATTGTAAATGGTGTAATAATATCATTGAATAATATTTTATTTTATAAAATATGGGCATTTAGTTTGTGATTTGCTCAAATACCCCGGATTGAGTTTAAAATGAACTAAAAATACAATTATTATTAAACTTTAGTACTTCCATACATAGCTTACAATAAATCTGTAAGGAAACATGTAGGAATACGGATTTGCCAATTAGTATATTTAAGATGCAATTACTTACTAATGTAGATACTTGTAAGGCCATTTGAAGAAAGAATCGTATTAATATTTCATATATCAATATGTTTTTGCTTTTCCGAGATACTGACGGTTTTCGAGTTGACGAAAATTTTAATGCCTCATTGTTTCAATGTTCGTTTCTGCGTTCTAAACAAAAAAAAAGACGTTGCCGGCGAACTTAGAACGTTAATAACGCTTACACGATGGATTATCATTAATTTTTTGATTTTATTTACAGTTGGTTGTCGTTCTCTGCGCCGTGGGCATCGCCTCCGCTGGCAACCTGCTGCACGCCGCGGCCCCCGTAGCGTACGCCGCCCCCGTCTCCTCGGTGTCATACGCCACTCACACGGCGCACGCCGCACCCGTCGCCACGTACGCCGCTGCCCCCGTCGCGTCGTACGCTGCTCCCGTCGCCCACTACTCCGCCGCCCCCGTCGCCCACTACGCCGCCGCACCCGTCGTTAAATCCGTCGGTCCCGCCGTCTCCTACCAGAGCATCTCGACCCACTCCGCTCCCGTCGCGTACGCCGCACCTGTGGCAACTTACGCCGCTTCCCCTGTTGTGCAGAAGACCATCGCTCCTGTAGCAACTTACTCCTCTGCCCCAGCGGTGTCATACTCCTCTTACTCCACACATGCTGCTCCTGTAGCATACGCCGCTGCGGCTCCAGTCATTGCGAAGACCTATGCCGCCCCCGCTGTGCAGACCTATGCTGCCCCCGCCGTGGCTTCGTACGCTGCCCCGATTGTGACTAAGTCTATTGCTCCCGCGGTTTCTTACTCTTCTTACTCCACCCACTCTGCGCCTCTGACATACGCTGCTGGTCCCGTTGTCGCTAAGACGTATGCCGCGCCCGCAATCTCTACCTACCACTCTGCTCCTGTGGCTTACGCCGCCGCTGCTCCCGTGGTCGCCAAGACGTACGCTGCTCCGGCCGTGCACACCTACCAGGCCGCTCCCGCCGTGGCCTACTCCGCCGCTCCCGTACTCAAGACCGCCGTCACTTACTCCGCTGCCCCAGCTGTTTCCCACGTCACCTACTCTGGTGCCTACGGCAACTACGGTTGGTAAATTACCCGAACGAAAAAAGACTGTTATTGTTTTATGTTGATATTTATTGTAATATAATGACAGAAAACTAAAGTGAAAATATATAATGTGAACCGAGTTATGATATTTTTATTTCTATATTAGTTAAAAAATTGAGGTGTAAAAGACAACGACTTACTTATTAATTATGTAATGCCGTAAACAGATATAACTTAATAATGACCTCCTTGTTGATTCTTTGATCTGAGTATCCAAGAAAAGGCGAAAGCAAAATGTGTATTAAATAGACGAAAACATTTTAATGGCACTTTCATGATATGTTAAAAGGTTTTCCTTAAAAGATATGTAAAAACCGGCTAACAACATGTTAGGTCATGTTCAGTGTAAGGTTTCTATCCTTCACAAAATCAATTTATAAGCTATGTTTGACTACTAATAACTAAGATACCTATCTATCAAATCTTTTTCGATCTGCTGAACAAGACACCATATTTTTTAGTATAACACTTTAGTTATTGTTTTACAGTTTTTTTACCGTTATTCGTTGTAATTTGGTATACACTCGTATACCAAATTACAATTCTCTCGTATATACACTGAACTTAATCGTGGACAGACGGACAGTTATGGCGAAATCACATTATTAGTAGAAGCGGTTCTTAGTTGACATCTTGTAAGATAAAATCTTACCACATCATAAATCTTCAATAAGTGACAGCTCTGCTGTGGTGCCACCAAGTTCAAAGTAAGCAAGTTAGACTTGTCAATGAATACTTTGGTCATCTGTCAATATATATTAAAAAGAAACTGACCAAGAGTATGTCGGGCCATCCTCAATAAAGGGTTCCGAAATGTTCCATCCGTAACTCAAAAACTGCTCAACCGATCAAGTTGGTAATAATTTTCCTTTGCAGCCGTTTTTAAGCCATATTTCACGATTATCAACTTTGTTGCGGTTCGAAAGTTCAAAACTTAGAGTGGAGGGAGGACAAACAATATTTAAGGTAAAACCCATAATTCAAATACGAGTACCTATCTAGCCTCACCTCATACGCGCTCCACTTCACATGGAGGGGAAGAACACAATTTGTTTTACAGGGGACAGGTAGACAGACAGAAAGCCATGGCGAAACTATAAGGGATCCATTGACTACGGAGCCCTAAAAATAAATAATATTTTATTGATGTGTTTGTTGTTCTGTCTTCTATAGTCTCCCTACCCTAATCTCACTTCTCGATTCATTCACAAAAAAAATACTTAGCTAGTCTTTAGTGTTACCTAACCTTGCTATTTATAAAGACTACCCAGAATCTGCCTGAATCGCCTGAGGAAGCAATGTTGTTTTCTTGTGAGTAAATTAAGGCGTTATTCCAACTTACTAAACACGACCCGAAGCCTTAGTCAAACGGCATGTCGCGCGAGTGACTAAATAAACGTGAGTAAAGCCGTTATTTTCATTTATTAAATATTACAATGACTCACGCAAGTTTAAATACAAAAAGTATAAGACATCTCTTGGATTGCGTGTATTATTAGGCTCTGTTCGTATCTTAGGTTCTGTGTTGTGTATGATTATTTTCGTCCTCACAGTTTTTTGAATTGAAATGTAAGTTCACATTATACTGGTTCGCCTGAGAAATATATATAGAATTATACAAGGAATGTCATGGAACGTTAATTAATCATATTAAATATTTGCTTGGAAACACATCACGGTCATATTTATAAAAGTGCGAAATTTTATGCGTGGATTAGTCAAACTTGCAATAATCAAGTCATCATGTAGGTCAGTTGATCGATAAAGTAAATATTCGTACTTTGCCAATATTTAACAAGTTAATATGAATGTTTTGAGTAGGTCCATAAATATAGATTCCTGAGGCAGAATTCCTGAGCACTGAAATCGTATAAATTGGATTCCTAAAAGACGAACTATTTTGTTTAATTGTGTACAAAACATTTATAACGTATCCAATTCAGATTCAATGCATATATTATTGTTACCAAGAACAAATGGATTGATATAAAGCCGAAAATGAATCGGTAAGATATTCAAATATTTTCGTCGATATTACTTTTTATGTCCCTATGAAAATTAGGGAAGTCGACTACGTGTTCTATTTCATGTTTTAAGCAAGTCTATAAAACAATATTAACTATTTACCAAGTGCAATCAAGCAAAGCTTTTTCAACGAGAAACGAATGATTAAAGCAATTAAGCAAGCTATTAAACTCTTTACAAATTAATAAAACAAATCATTGACAAGGGCTCTGCATAAAACACTTTTTTACAAAAGTGCGTCAGTAAGCGACTCTTCACGTCAACCACATATTGAGGTCGACCCAGAATCGTAATTCCGATCGGTGTGATACTCCTAAAATCAATATAGTTGATTTGATCAATTACTGAGTTCATGGATGATGACGTTGGTTGGTTTCCGACATTGTTAATTGTAGCAATCATATTGTATCGTCACTGAAGTTATAGGTGAAGAACTTAATTAAACTAAAAACCACGTCTACGTAGTCGTGTCGAGAATTAATGTTTAGCTTATGTGAAACATCTGAATCTGAATGTTCCATTTTAGTTCCGATGAGATTCGGAATAGTGTTTTTTTTTTATTATACCATAGATTTTTCAGAAACATGTTTTCTAATGCAGTTACTTGATCATTTTATTTCATAGATAAGCGTATAAGAAGGCTTGCTCTTTCTTGTAATAAAATTTGCTAACTTATGGTTTCTTGTAGTTTACTCTTTCGTCGGATAACGAGGATACATTTATACTGGTTTTTATTTAGGTGAATGTTCAATCTACCCCCAAAAGCGATTATAACAACATCCCCGCAATGGACTGAAAGGCTCAACCAGAAATACGATCGGAAAAATAAATCAGGGATCACTGCCGTTATTTATCACATAGTCTCGATTTTGGTTTCATTTGAATTGATTTATGATTGGGACCATCTTCTGCACATTAAATGATGGTTGTATCAATGTTTGAATTAAATCGAGTGGAAAAATAGGAGACACGGTATTTAGTTACAATTAGATACAATGGTAGTACTTACAAGAAAGATGTCATAAAACAAGTAAAGTAACGAAAATAGGGTATAAATTTGGCTTTAGAACCCTTAATTTTTAAAATTTTCACAGGAAAGACGCAAACCTAATTGATCTGTATTTCTTAGGAACATCTTATGTCTATTATATTGCCTTAAAAAGAGAGGTAAAAATCACGAGTGATTTTGGTAGCTAATTCTGAAATTCAGAAAATTCTGATAGATATAGTACACCTGGTTAGCGGCAAATAACAAGAAAAGAAAATATTTTTCACTTTTTATATTTGCATATTTACAGGCGGTATAAAACTGACAAAATAAATATAAATGTAACAATAGAGTTGTTTAGAGGGTTTGTTTACCAGCCGTAGTTACCATAAGCGCTGGAGTAAGAGACATGGGAGACAGCCGGGGCTGCGGAGTAGGTAACGGCGGTCTTCACTACCGGGGCGGCGGCGGCGTAAGTGGCAACGGGAGCGGCCTGGTAGGCGTGCACGGCAGGCGCGGCGGCATAGGCCACGGGCGCAGCGTAGGACTTAGCTACAACGGGGGCGGCAGCATAAGTTGCCACAGGCCCGATGGTCTTGTGTACAACGGGTGCAGCAGCGTAAGTCGCCACAGCAGGGGCGGCGTACGCGACGGGAGCGGAATGAGTCGAGATGCTCTGGTAGGAGACGGCGGGAGCGACGGATTTAACGACGGGAGCGGCGGCGTAGTGGGCGACGGGAGCGGCGGAGTAGTGGGCGACGGGAGCGGCGGCGTACTGGGCGACGGGAGCGGCGGAGTAGTGGGCGACGGGAGCGGCGGAGTAGGTTGCGACGGGAGCGGCGTAGGACGCGACGGGGGCAGCCGCGTACGAAGCGACTGGGGCAGCGTACGATACGGGAGCGGCGTGCAGTAGGTTGCCGGCGGAGGCGATGCCCGCGGCGCAGAGGACTACTATGATCTGGAATATTAACATTTGAAATAAGTTATAAACAAAACAAAATCTTCTATGTACCGTAAAACGGGGTGAGTAGTGTAGGATGAGATGACAAACCTCAATACAATTTAATTCTTTCATTGTATGCAGACTTAATTTATTAATAAGTGTTATTCCGGTCGTTTGTATTTAGTTTTTTATGACTTAGGTTTCCATAACTTTAAAGATAAACACAGAATAGTAGGACATCCCTCTTCATCCCAACTATGGACTATGGAATATAGAAAAAGGTAATTCGGCGAAATTGTAGGATCGCGAATTATGAATATATATATATATATATATAATATATAGCTCTATTTGTTATAAAAGAGATTATTTAGTTAGCAGTACCATATAAAAACCTCTTCACCCGTCTGTCATCCCTAATCTCTACTCACCCCCTATTATAAGGTAAAAAATATGTAAGGTTTATAAAATAAATAATTAAAATATCGTATTAAAACAGACAATTATAAGTTTAGTTTAGCTTTTAAATATCAAAGTAAGTTTTTTTTACTGAGTTTTTGTCGACTCTGTAAAATTGGAATATTGCGTCACATTAGTTAGTGTGTACAAGTGAAAAACTTAGCTAAGACACCTGGCCTATGTACTAGTAACGTGTAACCACTACACAGGTATGGTCCTTCAGTTACGTTTTTCACCCATATGGCACCTTCACAATAATGACAAAATACGATCGCATGATTAAAAAAATGTAATAACAAAATTTGGATTGCGTACCTTGGCGTACATGTTTGTATGAGTGTTCTGGTCAGAATACTTTTCGGAGCACTCGCTTTCGCTTTTATACGTGTATCTTCGAACAGGTATTAATCATTGGTTATTGCAACCGGTATGTTTACAAAGTCAAGGTGAGGCTCCACCCATCGATCTTTGGGTTACACAAGTTATTTATGTGCCGATATTTTGGTTCCATAAGGAAATCCTGAGCTGATCGATTCGGTAAGATGTTACTGAGGGATTATGTCATAGCTTCCTTGATATCAAGGGCTTCATGCTTTTTGGCCTTATACGATTAAGTTAACTACAATCTTTTTTATAGGTATACATTTAATAGTTTTTTTATTAATCTATAGGATGTTGTAAATTAATGGAAGTCAATTAAAAAAAATTAGAAGCAATTTTATCACTTGTTCGACATTGACGACAGACAAAAGTACCTTGAATATTGTACATAGAACATTTTACTGAAAGAAGACATTATTTTAATTTAGAAAACAATGTAAACTGCATTAATTGAATTTTAAATAATTACATGGTTGAACCGGGAATTGAACCCGCGTAGTGCGAGATTTTGTTTTCTCGCTATCTCGCACTACTATACCGTGTAGCCTTATTATACCGATCGCAGGGCGAAATAATATAGTGTCAGAAATAACAGTTAAGCCACACTGTTACTATGTAGGCACAAGGCACAAACACTTTTGAGAAATTACTTAAGTAAAAAAATAAACAAAATAGATCAGAAACGAAATAATTTATTCCAATTCAATACAAAAATTATCTTTGCTAATTGTTTCTTTGTAAATCCAGTTATTACCAGCCACCATGGGCACCGGAACCGTAGCCACCGTGGCCGTAACCGCCATAACTACCGTAACCAGAGCCGTAACCAGAGCCGTAACCAGAGCCGTAACCAGCGCCGTAACCAGCTCCGTAACCGGCACCGTAACCACCATAACCGTGGGCGGGAGAGCCATGTACACTGTATTGGTTAGAGTAGGAAGTCGCAACCGGGGCGCCAGCATAGCCCAAGGCAGAGCCCGCAACACCAGCATATCCCAGTCCTGAGTATGAAGGAGCAACACTCTTAACAACAGACACATGAGATGTGGCGTGACCGAGACCGTGGCCCGCTAAGCCGTATCCACCATATCCCAATCCTCCGTAGCCACCGTGGCTACCGTAACCTCCATAGCCTAGTCCCGCTCCGTAACCTGCGTGTCCACCGTAACCACCATAGCCTAGATTTGAGCCATAGCCAAGGGCCGATCCGTAACCAAGTCCGGAGCTAAGCGCTCCAGCTTGAGCGAAACCGAAGAGGCAGGCAGCGATTACAGCGATCTAAAACAAAAGAAATATGCATTAAGCACAAAAAGAAATTCAATATCGCAACGTTAAAATCGTCGGTAACAAAACAAAAGTTAAAAAATGTTTCTTCTTACTTTAGCGAACATTTTGTTGTTGTTTCTTCAGAAGTGATTATTTGAATGTTTTCCAGCTATTGTTAGCAGGCTTTTATATGAAAAAGGTAGGATATAAAACATTCTTCACCAAGGCTCTATTCTATGAAACGGACCGTAACGTGATTACATTTTTTGCAGCCCGCTCGTGTTCGAGTGTAACATTATTGTTGGATAATTACGTTGTCTAATTTGAATTATTTCGTAAATCACCTGATAATAATCTTTTAGCAAATCCTCCCTTGTAATTTTATCTAATTAAATCTTGAAGTTCTCTTAACTGTAAATATATGGGGAAATTAATGATTATTTCGTAACTTCGCAGTTAAATATACCGATATAAATGTTACAGCAGACCTTGTGGGTGTCTTACGACGATTTTTTGTCTTCTCAAGTTTGGACGTGAATTGGGTTGAATCATATTTACTTATTATTTACTTCACTGCCGGGTATAAATCATTGTCCAGCATTCAGATTGCTAGCATTTTTTTACTATAAGTAAATGTTAATAGGTTTTGTATCAATACCATAAAATTGGGCGACTTAGGAGTAGGTATTTGGGGCTGCTACTCGAACTCCTACGTACTTAATAGCAAAAGTGTTAAGAAACAATAATTATACCTACGAGTATAAAGCACCCCTTTATTTTAAAGCTGCTTAATTTGAAGCATTAAGGTAAGTTCATTGTTTGTCGGTAATTAGTTTTAATATCGACTCCATAGTTTTCTTTCATCTTACCGTGCGATAGAAAATCCGAGACTACATCTTCTTAATTTTCCAAAAAAAACAAACACAAAAAAAACATCGAAATCGGTCCATTCATTCACGCGTGATGTCGTGACCAAGAAAAATAGGGATTGATTCTCAAATACATAGAAGAAGAGAGAAAATTTGTAACTACAAATCTTATAGAAGATAGAAGATTTGTAACAACAAATCTTCTATATACTACTACAAATAACTACTATTTCTTAAACAACTACTTCTACAAACTAGAACCTAACTAGGTTCTTACGTAGTATTACTTTTTATATCGTATCATTGAATTCATAAGGTGTACCAGTTAGCCCATCACGGAAAGGCGCCACGAACTTTCACTGCAGGACATTGGCCTCCACCGTAGATCGCCACCGTAAGCGATCTTCAGCATACTACAGCCAGCGACTCTCAGTGACCCGTATGAGGTCATCGGTCCATCTAGCATGTGGACGGACACTGCGCTTTCCTATACGAGTCCTTACTCTTCTATTTCATTAAGCTGGACACCTCCTTGTTTTCAACGTGGATTATGCTGTTTTTACAGTTGCGCTTTTCTGAGCTCGGGAAGCAGCATTTGAAAAACCGATTCGACGTTATCGAAAATTATTGTCAGATGATTAATTTCACAGTTCGTATATGGGTCCCCGGCCTCGGTGATGACTTTCTTTCCTATCATTGTTTTTAATCATTTTACGGCAAATGTAACCACTTTTTTTTTGTTTTCGCATAAAATGATTACCTTTTCAATACTACCTATTTAACTGTTGCAGATTTTAATTGTCAATAAAATTGATTCTGCGCTATTGAAGGTGCCATTATCAAGTTCATGGTTCACTGAAGTCAATGACACTATTTTTAAACTATTAGTCGCTCAGTCAGCTCACTGTCTAAGGTGAAAAGCCTTTCAATCAAAGTGTGAAGGTCACTGCAGCTACAAAATTAATTGGTTGCCGTTTATGCTTTGTGCTTTGGCGTTTTAGAGTTCGTAGGTCAGAGTGGCGATGCGTTTTTTGTCGATTCCGTGATTGTCAGTTTTTGTCAAGTACGGGCAGTGTGACAAATGCACGATATACGATAAAAATGCAACCATATTATTTATACTTTAGTCAATAATGAGAAAGAGTTAGACATACGGATATAAATAAGAAAAATAATTAATTCTACTTCATTCAAAGAGAATATAAAGATTAACTATAAACAAAACACGCTGTTTTTTAAGTAAAAAAATGGGCGGTCTACGTGTTGAAGCATGAATGAATCAAGGTTTTACGGTCGTTCTGAGTAAATGATTCAGTCTTTCCAGATTAGAGTGGCCGCTTCGCCGTTTTGAGCGACTTGCACTGAAGAGGTCAATTTGTACTGGTTGAATTGTAAGTCAATCGGAACAATCTCAATGGTCATTATTATATAAGTAGCATAATATACAAAGACCTTATGGTGTGTTATTGGCGAATGAGTCATAAAAAATTAGGGTGCACGTTATTCAAGGTGGCGTAATATTTAATTGCCAAGAACAATGGGTAAAGACTAACAATCCAACCTTGTCAGCATGCTGGTACATACGCAAACATTCATGCCCACTAGACATACAGAGTATATGTTGAAAATATATATAATGAATATTATTTATAATTAGTAATATTGTCCGGGACTGCTATGCGCGGTCACCTTTGGGGCCGTCTTCCAACCTCAAAAGCATAGCAATAAATACGAGAATCACATCACTGAATTGAAGAGATTGATTAATCTTTCGTTTGCGGATATATATGTATCACTCATTTCAGACCTGTAGCCTATATTGCTCATGAGTAAGTAGACATGTCAATCAATCAGATTGATTGACCTGTTTTTTTTTGGGCCTTTCTTAATAATTCAGGTGGAAGCATTAACATTGCAAGTGCCTTACAATGGATTTAAGTATAACAGTATCTAACACTGACATTGTTATAATTTTTATTTTATTGCTGCATTTCCTCTTTTGCCTGATGCTCGACACATACCGGGGCGAGCAAGTATTCTTGAAATAGGCGAGAAACTTAGCGAGTGGTGTCTTCTACCGTGAAAAAAGTAAGCAGCAAAACAGATACAGTTCTTTAATGTACAAGTCTATCCCGTCACTCGTGTGCCAAATATCGATAGCAACCAACATGGCCTCCTCCTCCTCCTCAAGTCGTTCCCTCACTGCTGAGAATCGTGTGGCTTCGACGGAAACGTTGCAATAGGCTTCTCCATTTATTGCGGTCTTCAGCTTGATGGAGAGCCTGTGACATCGGCATCTGCAGTTTGTGGGACTGTCCCACACGATACGTCCCTCTTGGACGCCTACCATCAACCTTGCCGGTTACAAATAGTTTTTCGAGATTATCAGTACTTCGACGTGCTATATGGCCAAAAACCAACATGTACCTATCGTGCTATTTGTATGAATGTTTGATGGCATATACATTATTTGCCTAAACACGACGTTAGCATATCTTTGTATGTCTTAATATTTCTTAGTATTTATTATTAATAAAAAATGCATGTGATGTATATAAGTCATTTTATTGTTTGCGTTTAAATAATTTACAATTATCCTATAGTTTACCATCCGTAACCACCATAGCCGTAACCACCAGTGCTGTATCCGTGACTGTATCCACCATAGGAAAGGGCCGGGGCGTACGCAGAGTGGCCAAGTCCATAACCATGTCCAAGCCCGTAGGATGAGTAACCCAATGGGGCGTAAGACTTAACAATGGGAGAACCATGGTAGCTGTACTGCGAGACGTGGGAGATGGCTGGAGCGTGGGCGTAGGAGATTGGTGCAATCGTCTTGACTACAGGGGCGACTACGGTCTTTGCTACAATAGGGGCGGAGTAACCGATGTCGTGTCCCAAGCCATAGCCTCCGTAACCACTATATCCGTAACCGCTGCCGTAGCCGAGAGATCCGTAACCGAGGGAGCTGTAACCGAGTCCTCCGCCGTACAAGCTACCAGCGCTGGCGAGGCCGAACAAGCAGACGAGGAGGGCAAACTAAAATAGAAAAAACATACGGTTAATGAGTAGAAATGAAATATGCTACTTAACACCAAAATAAAAAAATTGTGACTAAATTCTGAAAATTATAGGCAAACCTTGGCTTAGTAGGTAATACAGATCTCATTATAAGACAGGACAAGCTATACAATCGATGGCCGCGGTCCGTATTAGTTGCTCGCAATCGGGTTGGCAGCACGTTGTTGCTTGCAATTCTACTGCATTTATGCATAATTCTAATTCACCACCTGTCAGCAAAGAGTGCCAAGTAGGTGGGCTCAAATTGTCACAGCTATTTTAAGTCTATCATCCTTACCTTTCCAACCATGTTGATTCCTTGGCTGTGACACTGGATATGTTTTTCCGTCAAAAAATGTTTGCTTATATATGGAACTACGAAGGAAGTAACATAACCTGAGCCAAGGCTCACCATTAGCAAATTGGTCTGATTGCGACATCGTCACCGCCAAAATGATATTTAATTTTAATAGTGAGAAAATGATACTGAAGGTGAACACACAAAGAAGTGGAATGAACTCCGTAAGGAAACATAAGTTTAATGAACAATAAAAATGGCGGTTATGGCCAGTCTGAAGTACAGTTATAGACATATGTTTAAATAAAGGTCGCTTGTACCCCTATAATAAAATAAACCAATAATCTAAGCCATCATAATGTTAATACTTCGAACGAGTTGTTAAGCGATTTCCATGTTTATTTTATTATATTTAAGGAGTTCTATGAGCTATTGTATAACTCTTTGGATATTTTCGCATTTTAATGAAGATTACCTGATGAATACTTATTGAAGTAATTGATAGGTATATATTTTATAGTCCTACTCCAGTAGAACAAATTATTCAGTAAAATTTCGTTGTAGCGGTGAAAAAGTTAATACTACGGAATCTTTACTGCTGTCAAAAAACTCTCATTTTTACTGGTACTTCATGTCTTTTTCCTTGGGATAGATATTTCATGTAAGGATGCATACCATTGTAGTTTGTCTTATACAAACAGTTATTATTTCTTGAGTGATCCAGTGATAGTCAGTCTGATCAACAGCAGATGATGAGCAGCAAAGCCTTAGAAATAGTTCTACGTTGACACTTTATAAACAAATAGTACAGGACATCCTTACACAACCTGACGGTAAGCTCAAGAGGGCTTGTGTTGTGGATATTCAGCCAACGATATACATAACATAGGTACTATAACTTAAATAAATAGAAAACACCCATGACTCAAGAATAAGTACCTGTGCTCATCGCACATTTGTACCCAGGACTGTCGACTTCATAGGCAGGGTTACTACCTACCTAGACCAGCCTTCGAACGTGAACGGTATACCCTAAAAAATATGTGTGCCACTGAAGGGCTGCTGGGCCACGCGTCGCAACAGCTCGTTACTATTCTTAAATGTCACTTACGGTGGATTGGTGATAACTAAAGCGTGATGAGACAGACGTAATGTGTATCGGCCCATGGAGTACAGATGTAGTGCAAAACTATTTTTCATCGGGAAAACTTGCATCTGGATCGACATACAACGGCAGCCGAACTGTCAATCAATGACTTTATTATATGAGTGACATTTTCATATCTAATGTCACATGTCATTTTTCACTCTGACATTTGACACCAAATAATTAAGATCTATAATAATGGTATGAAAATTTCGGGTGTCATCGTATTCCGATAAAGATCCGAGTTTTGCTGAAGGATAATCATTTCTCACTAAATCTGTAGGCGGATTTGCATACTTAGTTAGGTATCTACTAAGATATATGTCTGTAATGCGTGCTTGTAATGGCTTCCAATGACTTAACTGGATAGTATAATTTAGACAAAAGGATTGTTATTCACGTAGATATCTCACGTAAGATATCGCCTTTCTGATCCGACTAGATTTACTGTAACTAATTGATTTATAGTAAATACGTATAGTAGATAATTATTAAGGTACAATCATTTTCTTTAGTTTGAGGTATCTTAAGAAACAGACTAATAATAAATGGGTTCAAAATACGACTTTTCTTCTTTGCCATGCATAATGTACTAATTACAAACACAAAATTGAAACAAACATAAAACGAGACCTAGGACCGTCACAAAATCAGTGAATTAATTCAGAGATTTTAGTTTTATTTCATAACATATCTTATTTTATACGACAAACTCAAACTCAATCGTTTATTCAGTAAGTAAGCCACAAACGCACTTTTATTCGTAAAGTAAAAGAGAAAAATAAAAACTACACCGGTTGTAACTCTACACCTCTGACCCGAGAAGAATTTTGAAGAAGCCGGCAAAAAACTCGGCGGGACTTACAATACCTAATATCCTCCCATTACAAATAATTACAAAAAAAAATGATGTAACCATACACACACTATATACCTACGCTTCATTGCTTGTAAGTAGTTCATAAAAGTAAGCAACATATTAACTATAAGCTCTTACTTCGTCATCCTATGACTCTTACTATGACATAAAACAAAAAAATCCTCATTTCCTCCGACAAAGGGAATAAGCCAACGGATGGGTAGCAGCGTCCATCGATACCTCGGTCACCAACCGGCCTGTCATACGTGGCGACTAAGGACTAAACTACCACCACGATGATACAAGTTATATTTGGGGGACGACTTACGGCTGAAATTTGAGCACAGATAGAATCAGTATTTTCTGGTTTACCATTATGAGCTTACGATTTTTGGTTCATCTGAGTCTCCCAAGTGAATAACAGCCTAGATTTAAATAATAAAATTAATATTTTTTTTTATAAATATTATTAATTTTATTATTTAATTGATCTAAAAATATATTTATTCATGTCAAAAATATATTTTACCGGCTAACTTAAGACTAACTTAAGCCTAGTCAAATAGTCCCTCTCGAGTCGTCTCTGGTGCAAAGGTACCCATTACACTAGCCGCGTTATCACGCTGAATAGCGACGGACAACCTTTGCATCAGATACGAACCCGCGCGGGCGTCAGACCCCCTCTCTCCGATTCGACGTCCCACTTCCCTAGCCTCTGACCCCCAGCAGCCAGTAGTCTCGAATGCAAGGGGTACAAAAAAGTAATTAGTGCCTCGAATATATTTTTTTTATAAATAATAACACTATTCTTTGTAAAGTTCAGTATGTTTTAAACTGTAATGCGGACTTGACATGTCACAACTGTGACTTACGTAACGTAACGGTAACGTAGCGGTATGTGCCCATAATACAAATACAACTCCAAAATCTATTCAGAGGAACTCTTTTATGTGAATGAAATTCGGTACCGTATTTGAATTTTTATGCATAACCATACGAGGAGGCTATTAAATACAGTGTGTAATTCTTATAAGGGCGAATCTCTTAACGGAGGGTAGAATAAGACATAAGAAATATATGTATTTAGATAACTTCTTTCTTAGAAATACCCGGTTTTGGACCCGGGTATGCCCTTAAACTACGTCCAACAATGAGAGGTAGGGCACAGTGATAACCATCACGCTTGAATCTGGGGCAGCCCAACTGGGGAAGTACCTCCTCCTTACAGAAGACCACATCCATAATAGCACCGCTACCTTTCAGGTATGTAGTGTTGTGTTCCTGATGGTGAGTAAGGTTCCCAGAGCTCCAACTCCCCTTAAAGGCCGGCAACGCGCTTGTGACTCTCCTGGTGTTGCGGGTGCCCATGGGCGACGGTAATTGCTTACCATCAGGCAATCCGACTGCTCGTTTACCGACTATGTCAAAAAAAAATAAAAAAAGTACAATTTAAATATTATCCATATAGAAAAAAAAATGTCCCGTAATGTAATGCAACACACTCGAGTTAAACACTCATTGACAGTTCGTTTCAAAAGCTTAACTATATCGCGTAATGTTCGCAGTACATTACTGCTCAGAATTTTTAGAAAAAATAATTACATAATGTGTAATAAGTTTAATCAAAGAAAAACCTTTTGGTTAATGATTATACTGGCAAATTTTATGTCTAGTTTAATTCTTCACCCGTATTAGACTTACACGCAGTATAGTTTTCACCTCAAGTTATAAGTACCTAAGTAACCTATAACGTATAAATACGTATAAATAAATGTAATTGATAAACAAAACAAAAAAGAAGTAACCTACTTAATATAAAATTGTAATCCTTGTATGTTATTTGAAAATAAAGTAAATTAAGAATTGTTATATATATCTAATATCCCTTTATCCAATAGTCATTCAAGTTGGTTCTATCAACATTTTCACCACTTGTCACTCTCTTCGAAGCCGTTGAAGGCGTGGCATTGTTTATGTTTTGACACAGTTTCTTGACCTTGTTAATCTAAAATATCCATCGTTGTTTGACCCACAACTACCTTCAATTTGTATGAAGCGAACGTTCAACTTAAAGTGCTATAGTCATACATAATTCACAAGTTGATGCTATCTTTCATTTTAACACACAATCATACATAATAAGCAAGATAACCATTAATTATACGCTTTATGTTGTCTTTTGTATTCTTCTTAATTTTAGCAGTTTTAATTATATCTTTTTTATCTTTATCTAGATAAATTTGTCGTAAACGTTTACTTTAAACATTTACGACATTAAGAATTAGTCAAATCAACCCCGATAAATGGTTAGTGGATTCCTTTTTAAAACAACACATATTAAGTGACAATGGTTTCATTTAGTTTTGATCCTCTGTAATGTTCTTTAAATTTTTATCTTTTTAAAACCTATCGCTATTGGGCTTTTTTATACCACGAAAATGGAAAAAAGCATACAACCCGCCTGATGGTAAGCAGTAACCGTAGCCTATGAAAGCCTGCAATATCAGAGGATTCATATACGCGCTATAGCCTTTTAGTGCCGTCGTGCTTGAGCACTAATAGTAGAAATAAGAACTGATGTAGGATAAATATTTATAATGCAAGAATATTTAAAATTAATCGTTTCAAGTTTAGTATTTCAATTATGTAAGAAGTTAATGACATTGACACGACGTCTGTAGGGTTGTGGGCAGCTTGTAGTGATGCGCCACAGCCTCATGCATGATGAAATTCTATACACTCCTTTTTTTAAGAACTTCATGCCTCTTGGGTAAACCCCGGCAGGGAGTTCATTCTACAGCCGGGGGCGTTCTAGGGAGGAAATTCCTTCTAAATCGCACAGTGCACCGGCTCGCGTATGGCTAAAATAATAGCCCAAGCGCTCATATAACTTCCACTCCCAACTTGCAGGTTTCAAATATAAATACATTTTATTCATAAAATGTCCATGCAATTTTACGGATCACTGCACATTGAGAGAAGGCTGTGTTCAGGAACGGGGTATGTGCTCCTAGCGTTTTATACGACTTTTCCATTAAATATAACATAAATATATATAAAAAATAAGGTGCTGGTTGTTCACTAATCTTACTATGAGTCCTGCAGTTTATTTGACATCCTAAGATACATTTTAAATTTAGATTTTCCTTTTAATTTATAGCGTTACGTTAGATACCTACAACGTGATGACGATTTTTGCGTATTTGTTTACTTAGATTATACATTTACTTATTCTCTTAAATATACAGACGTAATTGAATAAAACAGGTTATAGAAAAATATCGTTTTTAATTTCAAATTGTATAAAATAATTGTTTCTTCAATCACAGAAAATAACTAGCTTTTACTCATTTCGAATTGATCACCACCCGTAATTGGCCAATCCATTGTACGCCACGTGGGAGACCGCGGGCGCTGCGGAGTACGCTAGGCCTGATTTTAACAACGGCGCGGAGTACGTGGCGGCAGCAAGCGAGGCTGGGGCGTAAGACAGGGGAGCCTGGGCGTAAGCGCCTAGAGGAGCAGCGTGGGCGTAAGCCGGCGCGGAGTACGCGACAGGAGCGGAGGCGTAAGTCGCTACAGGCGCCGCGGCGTAAGTCGCAACTGGAGCTACCGCCTTAGCGTACACTGGAGCAGCATGAGCTGTATGTGTCGAGTAAGACGACACAGATGACACAGCGGGAGCCACGGCCTTCACAATCGGTGCGGAGTACGCGGGCAGCGCCGGCGCAGCGTAGCTCTTAATAACCGGGGAAGCGGCATATGTGGCTACGGGCGCGGCGTAA
Organism: Grapholita molesta; assembly: GCA_022674325.2. NCBI lineage: Eukaryota > Metazoa > Arthropoda > Insecta > Lepidoptera > Tortricidae > Grapholita > Grapholita molesta. The sequence goes on along the minus strand of CP053129.2, from coordinate 8,685,686 downwards.
GATGCCAGCGGAGCGGCGGCGTATGGTGACAGAGCCGGTGCGGCGTACTGTGATATAGCTGGCGCGGCGTACGATGAGAACGCGTAAGGAGAGGCGTACGGCGAGGCATAAGGCGAGCCGTAAAGCCCACCGGCTCTGGCGGCCGCTACTGCGCACAGAAATACTATAATCTGTAAAGAAAGAGAATTTTTATTATAGTTATTTAGGCAATGCAAATTGATTTGCAAATATATGGTAGAATCCTATGGGAGTTTTTAGAAAATGTTTAGAGAATGTTCCTTGACTTTAGAAAACTTAACTGTCATCAGTTTTATGATGATGAAAAGAAATATATTTCAATAAAAAGTGAGTTTTCGATTTCATTTCAAAATCTACTAATATAAAACATACGAGTAACAAAGTAAAAAGTAGATTTTTAATTTACATTAAATTTTGTGCTTTATTTCTTTTAACAATTCATAAACTCCCATATAAATTATATTATTTTAAATATATAATTGATAGAGACGCAGACGTTTCAATTTTCGTTGCGGAAACCCCAGTTAATTTACGACAAATGAAAGTTAAAGTTTATTCGCCCTAGGCGAACATTAAGAATTACTAATGAAATAAAAGGTATAGTGAGTTTGTGTTGCTTTTATATATGTTCTATACTAAAAATGAATTATAACTGTTCTTAAGACTAGCCTCACCCTGTTTAAATTAATAATTTATCAATACGAGTTTATATTATGGCCTTTGAGTTTTTTTTTTGTTTTGTGAATTTAAGAAACATATTTTTGTTTAATGTACAGCCTGCTCAAACTTATTATTATTAACTATATGGAAACTATTTTTTTATTGCTCTTAAAGTATTTTAAAGTACTTATTGTTAATAAACCGAAAAGTCTGGTCTCATGCATGGGAGCTATCTTTTGAGGCACTTGCTCAAATTGTTAAAAATAAGAACAGTATTTGAAATCACACAAAAAGTTTAGCTTTTACGCCACTATTCATGGTACTATTAAATTCACTTTTCGCAAAAACATGACACACTTATTACACAGTTCGCAACTCCATACCTTGGCAGCCATTATACAAAATCCACTACGGCAAGTGATACAGTTTGGTGGTGCGCAGTAACTTTTATACGATTCTAGGTTACCCCCAAGCTGCGTACTAGGTCGTTAGATCCCTGGCTGCGCATATTCCCATTTGTACAAACACAACCAGTTTAACAAAACCTCAAGATACATATAAGTATCATGTGTTGAGAAGAGCACGTATATTGGTTATAAAGAGTTTGCTTTGTCAGTTTTGTAAGCGGTTGAAATATTGCGCAGCTTTACTCACATTGCGAATTGGTCGACGCTTGAGTGACCAGTGTCAGCGCGATCCTGTTTAAGGATACATGTCCCAAGATAAGGGACAGAGTTACATATTATGGACAACGAAAGGCAAAAAAACCATTGTGGAACTCAAATGCTGCATTACTTTATCGGAAATACAAAAAAAATAAGATAATTCGGTAGTAGTAGAGGAACGGTGGGGTCTAGTTATACTAGGAAATATAAGATACAATTTAGCTTTATAAATGGCTTTGCTAAGCAGGATCATGCTATCAGTTCAGTGTATGAGATTATTTCAGATGGTTTGTTTTGTCGGTTGTAAAGTATATTTGAAAGTGTGCTGTTTTGTTCATCGATATCTATATGTAAGGCTGTAAAACCGATGTCTTACAACCTGAATTACAATGTCGCACAGTGTCATATAAGAAGAGAAGCAACTTTGTGCCAACATTAAATAGAATCAAATATAAGCCTTTAATAATATTTACTTTTGCAATCTTCACAGGACACATACCTAATATAATTTGACGTGATAATAGTGCGTAAGTGCCTTTTACATTTTTTAACGGATAATCGTGTTTCTATTAGTACAAGCTAACAAATAGAAACACTTCCACTTGTCTTTTACATTATTTTAACATCAATATATAATTTTAATGTTTGATCCTGGCTTGAAGTATGAAAATATTCATATGTAGAGCTCTAGTTTTGTTTGGAAAACTGGGTCAAAAATTAGTATTAATTTAATTTAATGCTGTTGATAAATAATATCTTATTTTTACAGTTATTACTAGAATGTATTAACTTACAAATATCGGAAACACCTTCATTTTTTTTTTTTATTCTAATTTTTGTCGAGGCCTTGAACACACTAGGTCAGCCTCATGGATACATTCACATGTACTTACTTACTCACTAGACAAATCTATAAAATGATATAAACTAATTGCTTCATCTGACATGGGCTCTGCTAGCCAAAATACCTTCATTTTATCACTATTCATATTTATAAACGAAGAAAAGACATAGGACTTTCTATAGCTTCTGCAGTTTTTTGAAATTTGAAAGAAACATCGTTTGACAAGTATGTACTATTTGATATTCAGAAGAGGAAACCATTGTGAGAAAATGGTAAGAAACCATTGTGAAAAAATGGTAACTCTCAGTTAATGAAAATGTGTTAACGACAAATGCTGGCATTAATATCAGAGTGGCAAAATGCCAGGACATACGCTAAAACATGATGATAGATAATTTCAAAGTAAATATGTAGGTACATAATAAGTAATTTAAGCGTCTATGAATAACGATTACTAACAAGTCACCGAAAATAGTAAAGTCACATTTACTATGTGCATTACTGATGAGTATCACCGCTTTGGAACCGACATGTATAAGTCAGATCATGTCAATTAAAAATTAAATGTTTGGTACACCTTTACGGTATAAGATTTATTTTTATTAATGTTTCTCTACGTGTATGAATCGAATTTCAAACAAGTATAGTAAGAAAAATAACGGCTAACAAAGTTACAACATTAAGATTTGTTATACTTTCTGCGATTACAGGCAATATTGGTAATATCATACTTTAACAATTTAAAAAAGTACTTTTGTTGCCAAATGTTGTACGAGAACAAAGTTGTATTTTGTCATGGTAAAATATATTTAGGGAATATTGACTACAAAACTTTTTTTTTAACCTAACATAATTGCATAGTGCATTGTATAGGACCAAATGGCGAGAAAGAGGGGGAGGCCATTGCCCAGCAGTGGAACACTCTTATAGGCTATCAAAAACTTAGTTTAGTATAAAAAAATTGTAGTAGTGACAAAAACATTGCAATAATAATAAAAAAGTGATTTCAGCAGTATGCAGTCCATTGCTGGACATAGGCCTTGGGGGGTAGTTGCTATAGTCGTCACGCTTGGCAGGCGGTTTGGTGACCGCAGTAGCTGTTGATTGGGTTTCGACGGACGCTGCTGCCCGTCCGTATGATTTTAGGAGAGTTGGTCCGTTGGGAGATGGGGTGGTGCTATTCTAGTCAGCCGGCAGAACACGGCACTACCCCCCTACCTACTATTACTTACTTCAAGGGTAATTTTTAGTTTACTTAAAAGATGTTTAAAAATGTGGATTTGTCAACTTTTTATGAGTATTTTAGACTGAGTCACATAAAGGATTGATGTTACGACTAATATTATCTTCTTCTCAGGTTACAGCTCCTGTACAGTCAGCATCATATAGTATTAGTCAAAGTGAACAAGTATAGTAACACATCCTCACTGCTGTACAAGTAAAGATCTGTACGGTTATATTTGGTTAATTTAATTACTAACTATATGTCGTTGACTGTACAATATATCGATGCATCGTATGTGACCTAAAAACATGACCAATATGCAGCACCTGGTTCGCTTGCGAAACATCACCGTTACCATACGAGTACCCGACCTAAGATCAGAGTCGTAACAGCCATTAGAAAACTGATTTGACTATTTATCGTATTTCCAAGCAATAAATTCTAAATTCAAGCTGGTTTTCAACTTCTTCAGTACCCCAGGAGCGTCAACCAAGAACCAAAAATAGAGCCACATTCGGAATTTCCAGAATATGTCTGTCGCTCCACTGAAATGACATACAGTTTATACTAGTGCTGTTTTTACTTTTCACTAGAGTATTATTGCAAGTACATTCAGGCGCTACTTTACCTCCATTCTGTTAAATCACCAGGGCAGGGCAGATTTAATGTAGATTTATTTAATTAATTACATAAATCCTCTAACACTGAGGCGCTATGTATAATTGTATATGTGTGTAATATGCCCAGTCAAGTTTGCCAAGTTTCTTAACGATTTACGAGCTTACAGAATAAAGTTTATGGATATGTTGTATGTGGTTGAAAATTTTGCTTGTAGTTGAAAATTTTGCAAGTGTTACTCAAGCACAGTAGCAAGCATGGGTAGTATTAGTTTATTATGTAATGATAGACAAATAAACAATATCTTTGCACGACAATTGACCATGTCGAACTCGTTTTCCTAGTCTACTATGATTGATCATGTTACACATCTGTTATGACATTTATAGTAGTCGTATAAATCATCAGTTACCTCGCACTTGCATAGTTGTCAAAACGTGACGGATGTTTCATTCCGTAGACTACCTCACACCAAACTCCGTATCTAGACACGCGATAGCATGTCAAGCCAAGTTCAAGCAAAGGAACTGGCCAGCCAGCGCCGAGTGATTACACGATCCACTTAGTGCTACTTTTGAGCCTTCTATACTTTGACTCAAAACCTCTTTAACGTAAACATAAAACTACTTGTATTTAATTATATCCATTACGACATCCAGAAGACCAAATTTCATGAAGTTTTTATCAGAAATATATATATATGTAGCATAACTTTATAAAATGACTGATGTTATGAAAACTGGCCAAGTCAAACCTAACCTACTTTAAGATCTCCCATTTTTTTTAATAATAGCAATTGTTATATAACAAGTATGTGAGTGCGGAAGTGAAGGATAGCGCGATAGACGATAAAATGATAACCAATAACCATGCTATCAGTACTGATGTGAATAAGGGAATGAAGACTAGATTGCCACCTCTTTCTGACTCAAAGTCTTGAGATGACACTCCACACTGTTGCTTCATTGGTACAATCTTCTCTGCCAAAAATATTTAATATTATTTATTCCAGCTTTTTCAATTATTTAGATACATATACCATCATAAAAGCGATGGGTGGCCTGGTAATAAGATGTGGACGTAAGATGTTTTCGGACACAACTACGGATAGTTTTTATACTAAGCAGAAACGTCTGCTAGCATATCATCGATACTTAATAGAAAAAAAAAAATAGAAACATTTGACTCGCAGCAATACATTTTCCAGTAAATATAAAGTAGAAAAATTTTACAAGTCCAAGCGGGACTCGTATAGCAGAAATGGTAGTGCACTGGGCTTGTGATCCAGTGGTTGTGGGTTCGAGTCCCGCTGCGAGTCAATTTTTTCTATTTTTTCTTTCTATTTAAATATCGACAACTAAGGATAGTCATGAATTTTGAGATTTCATGTATTGAAGTACCACTGGTTTATAAAAACTGCTTAGTTACTTGCCAATGATATAATATTGTCATGTTACAGGAGTAGGGTTAGACAGAAGCGCTGGTTGTTTTCTTGGCGTTTATAAGTGCAAAAGTCAAGGAAGTTCAAAAGTGCGGTGGCAAAGTTCAAAAACTAAAAAATGTTTGATCTTTTTTGCGTTTCAAACTGAAGGTCGCAAAGCCGTAAAGTTTCTCGCTCGTCTGATAGGTTTTTCTCAACATGTTCCTAAATTTAAAAAATCTGTTGTTATTAATTGATGTAACGATAAAAACTTTAGGGAACCCGGAGCATAAGGCATAGTTTTCCCTCTGAGTAAAAAAATCCCGATTTTGTGAATTTAGTATGTAAGTCAAATCTGGGAAATAAGTTGCCGAGCAGACCCAGCTCCATTGACCCGTAGCAAAACAATCGTTAGGAAAATGATGATGACTTTATTTCGATACTTGCACGGACCATTACGTAACACATTATGTGGTTTTTGTCTAAGGGCACACTACACGTGGCGCAACTAGACGCCGGACAGGTCAATCGTGCGACCGGTTGCTTGACTAGTCGGTCTGAATTCGCGCTGTTCTCGCCAAATGAACGGCCGTAATTGGACCGGTCTGGAACGTCTAGTGGAGTTGTCGAAATATTTATTCTACGATTTCTGCCGCATCATTGCACTTCGTTGTGAGGGTTCCGTACCAAAAGAGTAAAAACAGGACCCTACTAAAACTACTTGTCCTTATTTCTGTCTGTCACTAGACTGTATCAGAATTTTCACAGATGACGTATTTCTGTTGCCGCCGTATCAAAACAAATCTAAGAACAACATAAATAAATATTTGACTTCCAAACAACCACGTGATTTTTACCGTTTGTTGGTCGATATTAATCTTTGCAATTCACTTCAAAATAACCTTTTTTTTGAAATGGTAAGTAGCACTTGCGGTTTTACTTACAATGGACAGTTAGTTGCAAGGGTCAGCAAAGCAAACAAGAACAAGATATACAGTTTTTAAAATGACTTTCTCAATACAAAGTAATTTATAAATTATAGTTTTTTCGTAACACACAATAAAATAATGCAAAAGAGCTGATAATTATCGCGTAGGTACAGTTGAAATTAATTATATCACCGATTCTAACACAGACCACACGTCTCGGTAAAGATAAAGTTTGCACGAAAACTCGGTGTAATGTCTCCATGAACGCACGGATACATTGTCGGCTATTGTGTAGCGTACCTAACGAGCTTGACAATAGGCTATGTGGAGCAACCTTATTGTTGGACACGACACGCGATTTATAATCATATTTTTAAAGAATTTCGGCTAGACTTGTTACGAAACTGGAGTTAACATCCCTGAAGAATGAAGTTGACCTATGTTTTTTTCTATTACATTTTATTTGGGTTGGATATACAAATATGGGTCAACAACTTTAGGCAAGTCACATGTTGTACAGTCAGTATGTAATAGTTAATAACATCAAAATAAACGATTACGATATTTACGACTACCTATATTGCTTACTCGTACTAGCTGTATGTTGCTGGCTGTACAGCCGACGAGTAGTAAAATTCAAAATTTTGTTTGTCGACTACACTGTTGAAAACCCATAAAGGATCCTAATTCATTCTAATTTATACTTGAGCGCGCTTAGTGGAAGAACTGGAAGAGTAATAGTCATTTCGACATACGAAACAATCCTCCCTTGTTTTGTTTTTAAAATGGATGCGACAGATTAATACCTTCAATAATAACCATACATGTTAAACTATTAAGGAATAGATATCATTTTACGGAAGACGTATTATTATAGTACGTAAGAATTCAATATTGGATTCGGACAATGCAAGAAAGTAGCACACTATCATATATGATTATGCTGTTTAAATATTATTGTGAAAAGTATATGATTTGAAAATTTTTGAACATTGAAATTCAGTCTGTGCAATTTAAGAGCACATAATCAATATAACTTGCAATTACGTTCAATCGGAAAATACGACTGGCCATTGATCTTATCAAATCTCTACTAGATGACAGCGAAGTCTTAGCAGTCATTGAAGTACTGTCACATGCGATGATGTGTAAACTTAAGTCAAACAACTTGTCAAAAAATTTGTTCCGTAGCTCTTAGCGTGTCCAAATAAAGTCATAGGACATATTATTTTAGTTATACATTTGGCGTTTTATTTAAATAATTTGGCGAATTAGGTTCGTCTTCAAATCTCTGGCCTCTGGCTCTGTCTATGAAGCGGACGGTCCTGGGTTCAAATCCCAGTACGGGTATTTATTTGTGTGATGAGCACAGGCATTTGATTCCTGAGTCATGCGTGTCTTCTGTCTAGGTAGTTATTTGTATCGTTGGCTGAGTACTCACAACACAAGTCTTCTTGTGCTTACCGTGGGGCTCGGTCAATTTGTGTAATATATAATATTACAATATTATATATATTAATTGGTATTTATTACTTTATTTGTAATATTTGACATTGAAACCGATGGAAATAAAATAAACCTAAGGAACCTCCTACCTATATACCTAATCCCTACTAAACTATTTTGGAAGACTGAGACTTTTTGTAACACCCAAAGGGGCACTTTAAGAAATATAGAAAAGCAATTCTAACAATTAAGATTAAAAGCAATTATAACAATTAAAAAAGCACTGTTATAGTTATTTTCAATACATCTGCATTCGTTGGTATCCTGCCATTTGACCAAAACTCATTTGGCAAAATTACACTTATATATTATGCGTCACGTAAAAAGACAAATAGCCTAATCGTGGAAAAAAACCTAGGCCTCCGTTAGGTATGACGACGAGCGAAGTGAGGAGGAGTATTAGGTTGAACTGCGAACTTACAATTATTTACTGATATTCTAATCTTCTAACCTACCTGTTAATAGTCTGCCCCAAATCAAAGTTGCAACCATGCAGAACTATGTCTTCAAGACCACAAACTGGATTTTTAGACAAATGATAATTTTGCGAATCATGTTATTTGGTGAAATGAAAAAAGGTCAATTGACAATTTCTTATTTAACCCATTTACCAATTGTAGTGTTTACTAATTGATCATTTGCTAAGTGAGTTTTTGTAAGATGATACTTTTATCAAATATCTTGTTTGCCAAATGATCACTAGGTGAAACGTTGTTTGTCAAATGATCATTTGTCAATATTTTTTTGGTCAAACATTAGTGAACCGCATTTGTTACTATGCCCTATATTTAAAAATCTACTAACCTGACCTAACAATTAAATTTGCCCTTTCTGTAACGTAAGTAAAATATATTAAAAGTAAAAGGCAGAGGTCATAGTAAGATGAGAAGGGAATACACAAGGATTTCAGGGTCGGGTTAGCAATTAGGAGAGGTATAAAAGTCGCTTTTAATTTTGAAATCCCTATCCTAAGTGGTGTTTTGCATTTCTTTGCGAATAAGTTAGGTATTTTTCTTCCCTGCGTTGTCCCGGCATTAGCTACAGCTCATGGGAGTCAGGGTCCACTTGGCGACTAATCCCAGGATTTGACGTAGCAGTAGTTTTACGAAAGCGACTGCCATCTGACCTTCCAATTATTGCCTTATTGGGATTAGTCCGGTTTCCTAAAGATGTTTTCCTCTTATTTGTCCGTTTACCGTTTTTTTAAGATGACATATACCTACTTTAGAAAAAGCGACGAGGACTTCCGTCGTTTACCGCTATAGCCGGAGACGCAGGTTAAAATCCTTCACGTCTCTTTTTCTTACTTAGGTATATTATCATCTATTTAAATTTTTAATTTATACTGTGTGAAAGTCTAATACAGGCGAAAAATTAAACCAGGCATAGAATTTACCAGTATAATCATTAACCAAAAGGATTTTTTTTAATTATACCTATTATAATTATGTAATGTAAATATTTTTTTGTAAAATTTCTAAGCAGTAATGTACTGTGAACATTACGCGATATGAGCTTTTGAACCTAACTGTCACCGAGTGTTTAACTCGAGTGTGTTGCATTACAATGCGGGCCGAATTTTTTGATTTGGATAAAATTTTATTTGTAGGACTTTTAACCAAAAGTTATCTAAATATATTTCTTATGTACTATTCTACCCTCCGTTCGCCCATAAAAGATTTACTAGGCCATTCTTGTTTATTTAATTCAAGCGGATTCTCTAAGAATAGTTATGAATTAGCGTTCTGTTATAATAATAATATGTTAATTCGACTTAAGTTCGACAGATGGTGGGTGTACTGCGCGCTCGATACCAAAAGTCACTTGCCGTTGAGTAACTTGTCTACCCAAATCATTTTTTTACGATTAAAACAATTTTAAATAACCAAAATTTTCATTGTTCGTATTACGCAACAAGTGTACATTTTAAAATTATTTTATTTTACTGATATAGCGATTTTTTTTTCGCCTACTAAGTGCTACAAAGTGCTTCTCTTTCAAAGAGACTAGAATCGAAATTTAGCTAGTGTCCATATTTTAATCAAATCTATGCCTGGTAATGTTAGAGTCGGGTAAGATAAGTAGAATATATATTATATTATATTTTGCCAAATCGCGAATAAGGACGAAGTAACTACGGAGACTAGACGTAAAGGGCGTTGGACGTTCGGGATTGGTCGTTCGAGGAATTAGACGTAGGTACAGGGACTGGACTTTCGGGGATTTGGACGTATCGGGACTGGACGTTCGGGTATTGGACTTACAGGGATTGGATATTCGGGGAATTGGAAATACGAAGCCAGAATCACTAAAACAAGTAAAATCGCGTTATCACAAGTTTTAACTCCATCCAAAGTAAGCAACTAAAGTAGTAAATCGTAAAAGAGTAATTAGTGGTAATTAATATCGATAATTACATCGATAACTCTTGTAAAGTTACGATTCCAAATGTGTAAATTGAAAATGTCAAGACTGCAGTCAATTAGAACTTGTAAATCACTCGCAATCCGTCAAGAGTTATGTGAGGTATTCTGTTCCAATACGTGTATGGAATTCTAGAACAGCTTCTATACAAAAAGGACGAATATTAAGTATAAGAATGTGCTAGTTTCTGAAAGTGGTATTCGTCTTGCGTTTTACTAAATATCTATTAGCAAGTGTAGTAGTTAGCAATTATATCTACATCCAATTTTGTGATAAGGGCTGTTTGTTTTATGATATGACATGATATGATATATGTAATATTCATCTATAGACACATTTTGAGGTTCAATCCTATTTCGTTAAATTGCGGATTGTTTTTTTAATAGACAAAATATCAGGTTTCAATCCTATTTTATTAAATTGCATAGATAAATTGCAGATTGTTTTCAATTTCGCTTTGCTCCTATATTTTTTCTCATTTTCGTTAAAACAATACCTACATTTATATGGTAACTATGTGACGAAACTCATAAAAACCTAAATCTTTTTCAGGTTCGTTACGACAGTTATACATGCATTTGTGTAACGAAACTGAAAAAAAAATACAGGACAAAGGGTACAATAATAATGCAATTCACCCAGAGCCGAAAGTTTGAAAAGGGCTCGGAAACATTGGTAGCTTAGGTACAGTATAGGTACCTACATATATAGTTAGGACTTTTTTTAGGGCACTAAAATCGTCAAACATAATAAAAATTCCATGAAATTTGACCAAAACCGCATTTGAGAAAATGACATGCGATATCCTACCACTTAAGGAGAGTCAAATAGGTAATTGTCCAAGAATGTTAGTAAGGTCCATACATATACAGCAGAGTCTACCATAAATGATGTAATTTAAAGTTGACGAGTTGACACATTGCTTCGTAATCACGGTCATTAGGAAAATATGAACATACTGTTATTCGACGTATGTTTAGATAGTTAACATTCCTTTATAAAAAATACTTAATTTAATGCCATTTAGTCTGATGCACTAAGGTGTAATGGTTGAAGTAAATAATAAAGTATGTACATAAGTTTGCAGATGTTTATTTATAGTTTTATTCTTAATCTAAATAATAAATAATTACAGTGCCTACAATAAAGTCAAACTTATTACTACTTATAGCCAGCCGCTATTACATGTCATTACATTCCAAGAAAAGCCTGCGTCCTGTGTCAGATAAATAAGGGCAGATTGAGCATACATTTTACCAAGAATAACTAGCGCCTTGGCTACTAAACATTGCATGAATCACCGGAACTTCATCTACAGGCATATAACTCTTATAAGTCAAAGCTTCCATATTCGGCGTCGATGCATATGCAGATAAACCCTCATTTATCAAGAAATGACTGGACTGTGATGGCGCGTTAATGGCTTTTGATATATTTGGAACATACAATGTTTTCGGTTTAATATACGATGTAGCTGATGAATCTTGAAAACCATACGGATCACACTCGCTCAAATATCCTCTAGGAAAGTGCTGGACAGTATTCTCCTTGTAAAATGAGATAGCTGGTGAAGGTATGCTTCCTAATGTGTGTTGCCGAGCTACAGGATGGTGGGACCATAAAACTATGGCTCGAGATGATGCTAAATAGCATAATAGTATCCACACCTGAAATTCGTTAAAATAGTTTGGTTATACACATACACATACATATTACAATTTTCATCATCGTCTGAAAACATTAATTCAATGTTGATTGGGAAAAATCCCTAAAAAAGAGAAAATTATGAACAACGCTTAAACTTAAGCGCCGTGCAAATGATCTAGCTTGCTCTACAATCGCGTTATATATTTTACGTCACACTGGACGGTAAGAGAGATTTACCGCCCTAGGGCGCGACGGAAAATCTCACTTTACACCCAGATGAAGACGTAAAACTATGTACGCCTCAGATCGTTTGTTTATGGCCCTCACCTCCGGTTCGGGCTACAAATACCCGCGATCTGAGCCATTCTTTGATTTACCGCCCTGGGTACGTAATATACTATTGTAGAGTGCAGTTAAGAGTACGTAATTGAAGATACAACTTAGCTTAACAAAATTTTGACTGACATATATTGTTTATTCATTATTAAGTGGGCAACATGTCAGTGGTTACATTCGTATCTTATTGTCTTCCTTTATTGGCAGTCTTGAAGAGCCCAAAAATAATGTGGTTGGCTTGTAATTGCAGCCGTAAGTCACATAGACTTGTCAATCATGAATCGTCTGCGGTCAACTAAGGGTACCGAGTCAAGTTTTAAAAATATTGGCTTTAATTTATTTTAAGATTTTTTTATGACACAGGCGGCAAACGAGCAGACGGATTGCCTGGTGGCAAGCAATTAATGTCGCCCATGGGCACCCGCAACATCAGGGAGTCACAAGCGCGTTGCCGGCCTTAAAGGGGAGTTGGAGCTCTGAGAACCTTACTCACCATCAGGAACACAACACTACATACCTGAAAGGTAGCAGTGCTATTATGGCTGTGTCTTCTGTAAGGAGGAGGTACTTCCCCAGTTGGGCTGCCCCAGATTCAAGCGTCATGGTCATCGCTGTGCCCTACCTCTTATTATTGGACGTAGTTTAAGGACGTACCCGGGTCCAAAAAGATTTAGGGATTTGTACCTTATGGAATCACGATTATATTATTTAAATAGAAGTAAGTAGCAATTTTAAGACTAAATTAAACAAATCGCTACGTGTAACAACGTTTATATTCTATCGTACCTTTGCTCTCATTTTAACAAAAATCGAACAGTGACTAAACATATTTTCTGTAGTCCGCGTTTTATAAGGTCCTGTTATTTACTTATTTCACTTTTATGTTGACCTGAGTCACAATGAGGACAATGTATCACAATAATTATTGTACGAGTAATTTGAAAAAGTCGACCTTCACTCAGTAACCTTTGACAGTAATAAGTCCAGTAAGGTTAAAAAAGTAAATATTTGCAATTAATTAAAATTTGAGCATGTAAAGAAACCATAAGGGTTCCTCAATAAAATATGACTTGCCATTCTATTGCCCAATGTCCTTTACAGTAGAACGAATTGTCTTCGAAACATTGCTTTTACCGAAGCATTGAACACTAATAGGAAGCGATTTGGGCTCCATTCTATCTTGCTTCTTCGCCATTATCCTGATAGCATCGACTTACTGACTCATCCATCACTACTCAAGGGCAGTTGGCAAACCACGACAAGTTGGTTTTAATTTTAACAAAATGTCAAATTCCCTTCAATTAAGGTTAATTGCTTGTCATTACCGAAAGGTAAGGTTTGTAAAATTACGACTGATAAAAAGTGTGCTTAATAAAAATTGTAGCAATCAATATCGATGATTTGGGCCATTAAAAACTTCGAATATAATAATATTGATAATAACTCGGTAAATTAATTATTCTTTAACACGTTTTACTAAGTAGTTAAGAAAAGTACATAACAAAAAAATAAGTTATTCGCCAAATTTAAATGAAATTGTATAAATATAGTATAATATAAGGCTTAATCGTACATTGTTCCTAAAATATTATAAAAGATTACTTACAAGTGTGAGGTCAATAATTTAAGTGGTTCCTTAGTTTATTTTTATTTAAACACAAAGTTAGTAAGGAATACCAAAAACGTTGTGCATTGCTACAAATGTTACTACAGCCGATGAAATTTTATTGGATTTCTGTTAGCAACGAATAAGTAATATTTATACAGTAGGTGGGTTTTTTGTGCTCATAAAATCAATTGTCTTATCTTTATTATCATATGGGAAAGTCTGCGCGGGTAACTGTTATAAAAAAAAACAAACAAAAGGAATATTTAAGAAAGACAATGCTTTTTTTAATAACAATAATATTATATATATAAACTTATATAAAACAGCAGCAAATACTTCATCAAATTAATCCATAATTATATAATTACTAACAGAAAATAATGCACTTATACTTAAAACCACATGACTATCTTGAATCATTAAAACTTAGTTTCTATGGAATTCCAATAATAGAAAATCCCAATAAATCCAATAATTGGATTCTATTAATGCTATTAATTAATGGTTCAAATGATAGTAATGTGGTTTTCAGTTTTAGTTGGATTACTTTTTGCGTTTCACAGCCATTTGCCCTTCAATCTTCAAAATACATTATCTATCACATCTGTGTAAGCCCTATCAGTTGCCTGTCATTGTAATTTGTACCTGCGTAGGCGTCATTTGTCAGGTCCAGGGATCTCTTGCGGATGAAATTTGTCAATGAACTGTTTACAAAATTAGCATCAGTTAGTACTAATACCACAAAGGCGTAGGCCTGACCTACATATGGTTAGTTAGGCGTGTGAAACTTGTGTTACTTAAGTAGCTCCTTGATTATAATGACCTTGTATCTAGCTTTTCACTTGTATTCTTTACCTTTATTGTCATTCTTCATGTAAATGTATGATTTTTTGCCTAATTGTTTCAGCGTTCACACATAATATTATTATCACACACATATTGTTCGATAAAAAAAAGTCTGATAGTATTTTTTTTTAACAAATACGTGCGATAATATTCTTTACTAACGCGAAAAAGGATATCTGTTAAGTGGTATCGTTGTCTTAATTCTAATAGTCAGTCACAATGTCATTCAAGAGTCATGAGATCTCCAGTGGCGATCATGTAGATTTGTACTATGATAAGGCATGAAGTGGAGCAAATGTCAAATTGGTTGACTATACCAGCACTAAGTCTATAAAAGTCAAGCTATATATAGCAAGTAATAATATGAGATTGATCCTTTTGTTACAAAAACAATTTGTCCGACATAATTGCCGTGCTCATACATAACTTGAGGTCGGGCTTAAAGGTGATGAAAGTTTAATGTGCCACGGTCCTTAAAGCCATCAATAAAACATGGGATGGTAAGTAGGAACCCGTGTCGAACCAATGCATATATACTAGGTCCCATTATTGTTTTTATAGGGCAAGGTAGCTTAAGTTGGGTTTGTGATAGACTTAAAAATAGAATCCATAACTACTTGAAGGATATTTTTCGTGTTATAGAAGAATTGATATAGGCGTCGTTCCCTAGTAGACTACGAGCAAGGTTTATCTACGCAGTAACCATTGTCCTAGAAAGCTAAATCGTATTGGTAGAATATTATTAACATTCACAAAATGGGGAAATAAACACTATTGAGTGGAGTACTAATAATTAGTCAGAAATCTCCATAAATTATAGATGTTTTCAAAAACATTTATTCCGAATAGTGAACTACCCATCCCTTTCAAATTTTTGAATCGAAGGTCCAAAAAAAAAATTAGGTATCATAAAGATTTAAATATGGAGAGGCGTGGTGTTTTTGAGTTTTCGCAAAAATATATCCTTACCTAAATTCACAAGCGGGACGAACATATATAATCTGCTACCGGGGGTATTGTCCTTATATACTGCCACCGTTTGAGGACGGACAGCAGCGTTCCCTTAGAAAGATGAATACTGCGATCACCAACCTGCCTGCTAAGCATGACGATCTTTGCATTAAGCCTCCGATGCTCGATACGTAATATCTGAGAAGCTCCCGAATGTCTCTCAATAGAATATTAACCTACAAACACCTGCAAAGTTGGTATCTACCAGCGGTGGCGCGACCAGAGAATTCCCCGGCTTTACTCATTTTCTCGCAATTCAATAGATTTTTCTGGGCTTACGAAGAAAAGGAAAGCCATATTAACTCCGTTTTGCCTAACACAAAAATTTACCAGCCGCCACTGCTATCTACATAAGTATATATATCTTAATGATCAATTAACCTTAAATCTTAATAAGTAGAACACGATTATTAGTTTTTAACAAGGTTTATTAGAATTCTATTTTATTATATTTAAATTCAAGGTAAGTTTGCTTAAAATAAAATCCTTGAGTTATGTGCTTGTTAAGTGTTTTCGAATATAGGCTTTTACTCATTTAAATTTTATTTTGGACCCGGGTATGTCCTTAAACTACGTCCAACAATGAGAGGTAGGGCACAGCGATGACCATCACACTTGAATCTGGGGCAGCCCAACTGAGGAAGTACCTCCTCCTTACTTCTGTAAGCAGTGGTGGTGGTCTTCTGACCACAGCCATAATAGCACTGCTACCTTTCAGATATATAGTGATGTGTTCCTGATGGTGAGTAAGGTTCCCAGAGCTCCAACCCCCCTTAAAGGCCGGCAACGTGCTTGTGACTCATCTGGTGTTGCGGGTGCTCATGGGCGACGGTAATCGCTTACCAGCAGGCAATCCGTCTGCTTGTTTGCCGCCTATGTCATAAAAAAAAAATAGAAAAAGACGCACGTTGCTATTTCAACTGATAACCGTTATTCTACTGCATATACTTGTGAGTGTAACTAGATATAAAAATTAGTAAATTTTTGTCTGCCATTGCTTTGCCACTTCTAGGGGGATGCAGCAAGCATTCCCGAAGAGCAGACCTAACGCCATCTTACTGCTCGGGTCGTAACATAACGTCCAACCGGCCGAGAAAGCAATTGTTGTATACCATATATCAAAGAATTAGTATTTATCTTTAATACATTACACATGGGTCCAAGAAGCTACCTAGTTAAATGCTTGTAGCTAAATTCAACAATTCTCTTCACGCATTATACAACTTATGAATGAAGTGAAAATGAAATCGTTGTACAAGGACCTTTGTTACAGCTATTCGCACTTCCATAAAAGTGGCAAGAGTGACGAGTCTGGGAGAACGCTGTAGTACTCGATACCTGGTTGCCCTCAACTAGTGCAATCTGTCGAATTACGCCCTGTGGTATAAGGATGACTGACGTTACACCGTCGCTCTTCTTATACGTCGACCTTACGAGTCCGGGCCCACCGTCGACCCACCGGGACGGCCCGGGCCCGAGCGGCCCGACACTCGAATTATGCTCATCACACAAATAAATGCCTTGACTGGGAATCGAACCCAGGACCATCGGCTTCATAGGCAGAGTCACTACCCACTAGGCCAGACCGGTCGTCGGTTTGTGTGTTATATTGCTTTCCCAAATAACATTTGTAATAAATAAAATTCATATAACATTTTGATGGGAGATCTTTTTATAGTGCTATTTATCTACTCAGTTAATTTATTTACAGCATTAAGGTGAGGACGGATGAATGTAGTGTAAATTATTAACCACATAACTACTAGTCAACATAGTTACTATTTTAAATAGCACTTTGCATTTATTTTGCAAACCTAAATTTCTAATTTGAACGCAAGGCCATCTTACATTTATGACTAATGTCTAAGACATCGATATCGAAACTGATACACATCGATATTTCACTTCAGAATAACACAGACATATATTCAGGTAAACTTTGCAAGCACTATTTTTTTTTGTGCTGGTACATGTTTGAAGTATATGTATACAACGTGGAACAGACACATTCAACACTGAAGAATACTTTTAGTTTCCAGTGGAAAAGCGTTTTTTTTAGTTCGAATTTACTTAGAATTAAATCTTCATAATTTTACTGTAAAATCACATACGGTGTAAGAAAATTTTAATGTTCACAATGAGTATCTATCATAATTATAAATATTGTATTTATGAAATGTAAACTAGTCAATTATATTTTTTTAGTGTTTCATATAGTACCTTCATTATTTTTCACTTTATTATTTTAATGTAATTTGCAATATGAAACATAATTAACTGATTGAACACTACTATAACACAGCAGTTTTACCTAAATTAAAACTAAAATAAAGTTTTTGCGATCCAAAAGTGCCTATATTGCGGCATTACCACGCTAGATGACTGTAGACAGCCTCTGCATCAAAAACGACTCGGAGCGTAGGTCCTCTCTTTTGCCAGAGTCACGCACCACCTTTTTCGCTTCCGAGCCCTCCGCCCCCGCCTCACCACATTTTTCTTTATTTGTGTAGCCTTGTGGTCGGTCTATTTGATTGAAAATGCCATTAAGTATTAACAAGTTTAATTACTGTTACAAAACAATATTTAACATATATTTTATTTTATTTAAATGAGTGACCGAATGATAATGATGACATAAATAGCAACTATGGTAACAACGTTAGAGCCTTAGCACCCAAAGTACTTTTCACTTGTGCGATCTACAACTTAAATGTCTATGTAACTTTCCATACGGCCTTCACGGCGTTACTGATGACAGATTCTCGCGTAACTTAATTGCCTAATAAAAGGTCATCTGCGTACATAAATCTTCAATAGTATCTCGTTTACTAAAAACTAGATCACAATCTCATAAACTGGTTACACCGACATGAAAATAATTAGTCTGGGTTTGTACATACATTATATTTATTTATGAATATTAGCCGTGGTGATGGAAGGCGACGATGTCCATGCGATATCGACGAGCGTGTGATGATGGTCTACTCGAAATAAATGGCTGGTTGGAATGACGCTCGTGTTAATGTCAATATATTATATTTGTTCCTGAGTCATGGGTGTTTTCTATGTATTTAAATATTTATATGTATCTATCTATTATATATAACGTCGTCTAGTACCTACAACACAAGCCTTACTGAGCTTACCGTAGGATTAGATCGATTTGTGTCAGATTGTCCCGAAATATTTATTTATTTATTTTAAATGAAAATTACAATAAAAGTAACAATAAGAATTATAAAACATAATTGATAATGAAATATGGTAAATAAAAATAACAACTAGATAACCTAGACCTTCAAATAATAAAATATAAATTAGGTTAGGAAAAACTCTGAATCGCAATATAAAATACTTTCATTTACATACATTACCCCACGAGAGTGTTTCCATTCTAAAATTATTGATCTGTTTGGCAATATATGATAATTTTATTAATTGTCCATATGTGCCAAAAAGTTCCTAGATTTACTTTGTACTTAGATTCATAATATACTTTCATCATCATCATCATCATCATCATCATCATCATTTCACTGCTGGACATAGGGCCTCCCCTAAATATGGTTTGTATCATCTTGAGCCTAGTTCAATCTTATATTCCTTACCATAAAGCTTCATATTTACGCTATTAAATAGTAGCACATGATGTTACTTAACTTTTCGGCTGCCTGCAATATTCAAATTCAAGTAGTAAAGTTAAGTAAATACTAAAATAATTTAAACTTAAAGGAGATACTTAATTATACATATAGTCTGACATGGGCGTATGTGTCGACGGAAAATACTAGTTCGTGTACAGGCAGCAAAAACATTCTACAAGATTCTTGTTTTAGTTTATTTTATTTTTATTTTTTAAAGGAGTCACTATATTTTCGTGATAGAATTGTTTATGAATTATTAAAATTTCAATAATTGCAGTTTAAAGGGATACATTAAGTGTTAATAATGTAATAATCTATCTATGTATAAATATTATTATATATCGTCGTTAAGTATCTACAAAACAAAGCCTTAGCTTACTGAAGGTCAATTTGTATAAAGATATTTAAACGGCCGTGTTGTGCCAGCTGACTAGAATAGCTCCACCAGATGGGGTGTAGCTATTCTAGTCGGGTCTCCTGCGGGTGTCGTAAGAGGCGACAAAGGGAAAAAAACGCCGGATGAACAGCAGCGTCAGTCGAAATCGAAACCGGCGTGTGCGAATGCGTGCGGCGACTACAGCAACTACTCCCAAGATGATACAAGTCAAATTGGAGGAGGCCTATGTCCATTAGTAGACAACATACGACTGAAATTAATGATGAATTTTAATTGTAAGTATGTAGTGTACCTGGGTATTGTCCCACCAGATATCATTGGAGGACGGGTAGGCAACCGAACAATGGAACATACTGCAATCGCCAAGTATGGCTATAATGTCATGAACCGTCCAATGCTCAACTCTGCAATGCGGCTCCTTGTCTATGTGGACGGCTGTAGCTAATAGTAGTTAGTACTGTAGTAATTGGAGACAGTGTAGCTACTTTTTGCTGGAAGCGAGTTGTCTAAAGGTAAGAAATAATACAAGACCCTTTTTAGGGACCATCAATGAATTTTTTGTATATAAAAATGAATTCCTCTTTCCCTTAGTCACGTCATCACGCGTGAACGGCTGGACTGATTTCACTAATTATTTTTTGTTGCGTTTGTAAGCCAGGAGAAGGTTCTAATAAAATATGAAAATTTAAGTACATAACCACCACATTAAATTGACAATTTAAACTTTTTAAATTCGAAATCATCATTCATAGTTAAGACAGGACAACGTCAGGTTTGCTAGTATGTAAATAAATAAAAAGTGAATGGTACAAAACTTTTATGTGTAAATATTAATTTGTAAACCGTACATGTAGCATAAGTTCCGTTTGCGCCGCTGACTAGTTTATTCCGCCAGCCACATGCATGTTATAATGAATATTATAATGCCAAGTGGGTTTGGTTGCAATTTTCTTAAATAGGCAATCAACTACTACATTTGATTATTTGCATTTAGGCCTTGGATAGATCTAGGACATAATAAAAAAGGTTATTTCAATAGTTCGTAATTATGATAGTAATTTTGGTAGAGTGCATAGATAATAGACAATTGAAATATAAGTATATGTCATGGACTTAAAAAGGTATATAAATTCAGCAGTGTCCGAAACCAGCAAGAAAATAATTCTAGTTCGGTGCATAAATAAATCATTATTTATTAGGCTTTCATGCTGAAAGGTCACTTTTTAAAGGTTATTTTTTTTCCTTTCCCGCCATTTCGTGGTTTTTTATGGAATCGATTTATTTAGAATAACCAACAATGTACATATAAATACAACGTAAACAATAAAACTAAAGAAAAAATAATAATATAAATTTAAAAAACGTCGTTAATATTGGGCCCTTTTGTCATGGTGCAGAGGATGCTAACAGCATTCCCCTGCTGTATCGCGATACTGATGCGTTGCGCGAGGAAGCTGCCAGCTCTGCGGTCACCAGTGGAGTCGATGAGCATTTTAGAAAGGTCTTTGAATATGATATGAGCGCTGGGGCCCCGCGGGTTTTGATTCCGAATAGCATAAATGGGTGGAATGGGTTTATTGTAATAATAATAAAAACATTTTATTCCACATTAGCACATTACAGACAAAACATGCGAACAAATTTAAGCTAATGGTAAACAACAGATAGTTTTATCGGTAAGAAGCGATATCCACAGTCTACATCCAAAGTTAACACGCAATGCATACTGTAGTTCCGCGACATCCGCTTATATCTGATTTTCTATCTATATAATATGTCTGCAAATAAATTGTATAGGTGAACTTATGCTTCAACTAATTTCAGGCATGTGCTAGGACTTTAGCTCCGTCTCTCTTGTGTATGAAGAAAGGCGTATGTCAGTGGGACCTCTGAAAACTTAAATACGGTTGCGATTATATCAATGGTGTAGCCGTATAATTTGGAATTAAGGTTCATTTTCATTACTTTTTTTGCTTTTACCCAGCTATTAGCTTGCATTAAGAGAAAAAAATTGGTACCCAGCCACTAATTCCACTGCTTTTTGAACCAGAACGCAAACGAAATAGGAGCAAGTAAGTGATACTTACTCTAATTCAGTGGAATTCAATATTGAATGGTAATATAAAACATTCTAAAACACAAAGTAATAACAGTAGCAGAGCATTGGCGCGTCGCCTAACCCTTGCGCCGTGTCTGCCAATACGGCGTAAAACAGATTACCATGTAATTGCAGCCTCTGTCTCAGTTGCGCTGGACACTAGCCAACAATCATTTTTGTGCTGATAACACAGGTTTTGTCGTTTTATTTACATTTTTCAAAATACTCAAATGCTGAATTCTCCACGCTCAGTAACTAACTATTGGTGTATCAAGAATGCAGGAGAGCCTGACTGCTAAGATCAACACTGCATAAGTTACATAATTTTAAATAATCAACATTGAAACCCCAGGAGGGGTTGGCTCAGGCATATTCTGGGGTAAAAATGGTCTACGCTTCCCGCATACGCATGTGTTTGTATCGCAAATATTTCACTGATGCGATCAGAAGGTATGATGGATGCCATTTTAACACCTACCTGTATCCTGCATCACTCTTTTGCACTTACCGCGTCCGTGTCTCCTCTTATTCCAAAATGACGTTAGCATTAAAATAACATCAGCTTGTCTCAGTTAAGCGGAATGAGTAGTACAGGCTTCTAAAGTCTTCCAGTACCGATGTGGATAAAGGTTTCGCACTGGTTCAGGGAAGAACAAAACGCGTAGGGCAAGGAATCTGGGTACTTACTGCCGGGCTGGGTAATTCTGGACTTTAGATTTAGAGAAGTTCCAGAATACTGCTTACACAAATACACCTAATTTGCAAGCCGTATTGCGCATGTATAATATCAAATATACGGGCCATAATAATGAGCCACTCGCTCATAAACATTAACGTACCATAATTTTCATATTAACTTAAAGCCTAGCCCACATTATATTCTACCTACATCAGAGATCTAATCTCCCCGATCCTAATTTACCGTAACACCTAGCTCGGGGCTACGAGATTAATGAAAAACACCGGGAGCCGTGTTCAGACTTTAGGAATATGATTTGATACGCCGTAAACTAGGATTACTGTGATTCACGGGTCAACATCGATCACTGACGTTCAAACTATAAAGAATGTACCCCTGACAGAGTTTATAATGTTATCAATGTTTATCTTAAGCGTGAAACCAACATTATGAAACTCTGCAGTTCGCGTTTAAACCAACTCCTACTAGATTTAAAAAAATGCGGTCGATGTTATTCTACGCATTAAAGTAACCCCCAGTCTGCGATGATGGTTTTATTACCGCGTGTTGCCTGCACTCAATCACTCATAAATTAGACTTTAGGGTAATTAATGATCATCTAGCATTTGTCCCAACATATTTACCACGACTCAATGGAGGTGTGGTGACCTAATTCCAAAATTTAGCATAGAAACATTTTTTTACGATAGTGTCTATTTCCTGGCCTTCGAAAACAAAAGGAAACACACGTAGTCCTTTTTTGTAGTGAGCCTCCAATATATTAATGTTATAAGTTTGTATGTTACAACTTGAAAACACGATTTCCTACCATTCGAACCGATTTATCTGTCCCTCTCACACCTTTTGTAATCCTTATTCTGTCACATTTGCGTTCCATTTCACCCAACCTTCTTCCATTTCATTTCTACTTTGGACAGGGATTGTTGAGCCACTTACATAATATGTTTCTAAGCGAATATTTTATTGAGTAAGTAATGCAAATTGGGCGTGACACAATATTGGTAGACGTCGGTTATTCATTATGCAGCTAAATTATGAACATTGGCGTGTGACTCAATCTTTGTGGGATTAGTTACTTCAATTAATATTAATCATCATCGTCATCATCATCATTATCATCATGTCAGCCTAAAGACGTCCACTGCTGGACATAGGCCTCCCCCAGAACGACCCAAGAAGACCGGTCCTGCGCCTTCCACATCCAGCGATTAATATTGGCTAAAGAAAATGCCACAAAACTATTATTTATACTTATATAAGTAATATGAGTATGTAATCGCAGCCATCACTTGCCAATCTGTCCGAATATGACAAGAGGGCGAGATAGTCCGATTCACGCAAAGATTGCGAGATTACAGATAAGTATAGAGCTTTGGACGTTCAGTTATTGCCTTCGCTGTAATTGTTATGAGTTCAAGAACATAGCCTTGTCGCCAGTATGGATCAATGCCAATATTAAGTGCAAAGAGTGTGTGTAATAGATCTATAAAATAATGGGGCATTATACATGCCATCTTGTATTTCAAATACAAAAAGAAGTCACCTTTACTTTAGTCACTTACGCGACACATTTCGACGTTGGCGACTCTAGCGGGGCTTGGTACTCTTAATGCTTACATATATTCTTTGGAAATTATCGCGCGATTGAGAAAACAAATGTTAGTGAAGATGTAAAAATATTATACTTACTTTTAACTTTAGACAAATTTTGGGGAAAACTCTATAGGATACATACGTTATTTGTAGCGCTACAGACAACCATACAGATTATTTTTAAATAGTTGGAAACGAATTAGAATATTTTTTGCCCCCAAATTTATCCGCATTAAAGTGGATTTGTCCAATCTCAATTTCTCCCCTC
Source organism: Grapholita molesta (assembly GCA_022674325.2). Classification (NCBI taxonomy): domain Eukaryota; kingdom Metazoa; phylum Arthropoda; class Insecta; order Lepidoptera; family Tortricidae; genus Grapholita; species Grapholita molesta. The sequence goes on along the minus strand of CP053129.2, from coordinate 8,661,228 downwards.
ACTTCAAATTATATCACTGATATCAGCCAGACAACAGCAGTAATCAAATTCGCTTGTGTTTAAGACACGACGATGATAGTCAAAATAACATTCTGCTACTATTTTCTCCTTACCTTTAAGGTCTACTACTACTTTACGAACCTAGGTAAATTTTCTGTAGTAATACAATTACACATAACATTGCAGTACAACGACATAATGTTGTAAAATTGCATATGTAGCCACGACGACAGGTGCTCTGCTTCCCATCGCAAAGGTCCTGCCATTTGTTTGGCCTCCGCATCTGGGTCAATGTGAGTTGTCGCGTCGCTGTGTTAAAAAATTGGTCTACAGTTATTATGTGACTAACAGTACAGTGACTACAAGAAACCGTTTATAACATCAGATTGTACAAACCAAATAACATTTTTAAAGTCGTTTAATATCTTTATTGCTATCAATGAAAACATAATCATGATATGTAGAAATGACCTTGCAACAAAAAATTATAGATTAAATAAAATCAATACTAATTTCGTTCAGTGGATGTTGCTATGTAATTTTAATAAGAAATTCCAGTAATCTGTGGAAAGGGTGAGTCTAATTGTTCTGAATAAATATAATAAACATTGTTATTTTACTACACCTACACTACCTTTTACTACACTTTACTTACCCTTATGTTGTTTTTAACATCGTTAAATAGGGTTCATCATAATCATCATCATGATATTTAACTACGTTAAATAGGGTTAAACTATTTAATTTTATATCGTTCTCTATCAGGTAAATTCCTAAGTTATTATGATCCACATGTTTCATTGTAATTATTTATGTTTAAAAATATATTAAGTTGAGGACATAAATATTTGGTAGAGAGACCTAACTGTCGTAACGTAGGAACTATAAGTTGTTCGGTAGGTATATATATATTAGGTTTAGTTTAGCCCAGCTATCATAGTGTATCAAGTCATGATAAAATACTTGTTTTAATATTGTGACTGTGTTTAGTTATATTAATGCGACTCGTCAGCACTTTCATGTTTACCGGTGGCCAGTAAATTAAGTTTACGGGTCGTTTTAAACGAGTTCAATTGATATTTCAAGATTTTAGTAGATGGGCATTTTTGATATGTTAAGTGCTACATTATGATTAAATGAAACGTTATTGCAGACAGTTTTATCATCAAATCTTTAAAACAGTCCTATAAATGCTTACGCATGTTTGTTAAACAGTTTCATGGTATTTATTAAGCTTGAAGACCATGAAATCGTCCCATAAACGTGTATATGACCGGTTCTAGTATTTTCAGTTATCTTAATTGACTTATCTAATTGCAGCCTCTCAAGAATAGTCTTACAATCAGCCACTGATTTCCACTGCTGGACAGAAGCCTCTCCTATATCACAGAGCATGAGGTTAAGGTCTTAAATGCGATATGAATATGCTTGGCAGGCGGGTTGGCGATAGCAGTATGATCAATTTCTTTAAAGGTCTCTGCTGCTTATCTTTTGATGGTTTCTGGACGCTCGACCTGGGTCAAACCTGTCGTAAAAAAAGACCCACGAAATATAAAATACTAATATAAATATATTTATACCTCGCGATGTTTTGTTTTACGAAAAAATACAAAAATTGTCATAAATTCAGTGTTGCCAGTGTTCGGACCCGCGACTTCCTGATTGAATCTCAAGTCTAACCTTTAGACTGCTAAATATTTTAGATATTTAAATCAAAAGAAAAATAGAAAAAAATTACTCGTAGCGGGACTCAAACCCACAACCACTGGATCACTAGCCCAGTGCACTACCAATTTTGCTATACGAGTATCGCTTGGATTTGACAATTTTTTCTTATTTTCTTTCGATTTAAATATTTATGGTATTGGCTAGCAGACGTTTCTGCTTAATAAAAAATCTATACTAAATATTTTTTTGAGTATTTTATCTATTTTCTAGATCTCAGCGTGGTTTCGCAACCAATGATTATTTTATATACAAATATATAAGAAATAATATATGGGTTATGTGTTATGGCAATTTATAATACTTTGGCACATAAATAGGCTTAAGGTAAACTCGTTCCGTCAAATGTGTGTGGAGCTCAAGTCAAGTTTGTGTTTTATTAATTCACTTTATACCCTAATTCACATTTAAAACGGCACCCATTTTCCTCCATCGCCCTGCCTCGCCGTTTTATTACTTCCGTAGCTGTATAATATTTTGTTTTTTATGTTAAGGCGCAGATTACTTCTGCCTGATCTTTCAATCAAACGTTTAGAAATATCGCAGTATAAAAACTATACCGTGGGAAATACTAAAACGAGATTAGTTCTACTGTCCAGTGAAATTGTCCTTTACTATGGTAAAATTACGTTTTCTTTATAATACAACTTATACAACTTACATACATACATATCAGCCCTATGCAGTCCACTGCTGGACATAGGCCTCCCACAAATATGACTTGTATCATCTTGGGGGGTAGTTGCCATTGTCACCACGCTTGGCAGGCGGATTGGCGACTTATACAACAGCACACGTAAACATATAAATATATTAATTGAGATACTAAGTACTACCTGAAAATTGTAAATGCTTTGCTTGCATAATTTATAAGTATATACCTTAGACTTGACTTAACTGGGCATGTAAGATTAAAATACAATTTATACAGTTATTTAAATATATTAAGCTAATCCTATAGCGCCAATCGATACTATGCAAATATTTATATAGTCTACAAATATACCTATTAATTAATATTTCTAAAATGATGGGGGCTAAAGTAAAAAAAAAAACCAAGGCTTATCCGGTCCTTTTCACCGTAACAGTATAAAGGTATAAGGGTAATGTTTGTTCACTCGGCATCTAAAAGACGGTTAATGCCACCGTAATGAATATTTAAACTGGCATTCATAAGACTACCTACATATGCGACTATGTTTTCGATTGCTTGCAACATCACGGGACTTGTGATATAGCGCGACATTACTTAATTATGCCAAACGTGCGTGAATTGAGTAGGTACTAGGCACATGGTGAATTTAATAACAAAACCTATTCGATATTTAAATCGAAAGAAAAATAGAAAAATTTGACTCGAAGCCGGACTCGAACCCACAACCAGTGCACTACCAATTATGCTATCCGAGTACCGCTTAGACCTGTTAAATTTTTCTATCTTATCTTTCGTGGTATACGTCATCATGGGTGACGTGTAGTCACATCTACCGCCAGCGTATTGAACACTTAACGGCATCGAGGTCTCAATTTACATTTTTTTTTCTATTTTTCTTTCGATTTCAATATCGAAGATATTCGCTAGCAGACATATCTGCATAATAAAAAAAAAACCTATGTATAATAAAAAAAATAGAGACGTAAAAAGGTGTATTAGAATTAAAATGGAAGTATTGGTACCATTCAAATGGTACCAATACTTCCATTTTATAAACACACAATACAATACATAAACGCAAAACACAAATTTCACGGTCAACATATTTTTTTTTTGATTTATCATACACTAAGATGTGTAAACATTGTATATTGATGCCATATTACCCTGTTATTAGTCAGAGGCGTTTTATACGTTAGGCCGGAACGGGAAAATTGACTCTTATTTCTAACCTTTTGTATTACTTTTACATAATTGATCCGATACAAACATTTGATCCTTATAAAAAACAAGAACGATTGACATAATATAAAAATAATCCACTAAATTCATGTAAAACTTTTTTTTTTTACTTTTTACGTTTTACTATCAACGAATTTCTTAAATAGGCCAGTCTTGCTGCACACCGTCAACTAATTTCGCATGTTACAAGTGGCCGTCCGCCACACTACGAGGAAGAGTTGTAGGTAGTAGAGTGTAACAATAAGTTTAAATTTAGAATTTTGTACGTGAGAATACGATAGACGTTGCACGATTTTTAAACGGATGTATGGTATTGTGGGTTAGAGAGGGCACGACTTAATACCAGCTTTACATAGATTGTGCTTAGTTAGCTTCAACATTTTTTGTGTGTGGTTTAAAAAAAAAGTGTTTAATGGTTGAATTTCGAAAACTGTTGTATCTTATTAAGATGAGTTAAGGACCTGCAATTAGTCTTAAGATTGTCATTCTTTTGTACATTTTACCGGGTACAACATTAAATTGATACTAGATGACATAATACGCCGTGTGACGCCGGCTGACTAGAATAGCATCACCCCATCGCCTCCCGCGGGTGTCGTAAGAGGCGACAAAGGGAAAAATCCTACAGACGGGCAGCAGCGTCCGTCGAAACCCAATCTACAGCTACTGCGGTCGCCAACCCGCCTGCCAAGCGTGGCGACTATGGCAACTACCCCCAAGATGATACAAGTCATATTTGTGGGAGGTCTAAGTCCAGCAGTGGACTGTTGACATAATACTTAAGAATGATCAGTACCACTGGCGTTTGACCTTATTTAGGTAAAATAATTTTGAAATTCACACATCTAGTAGACGTAGCACGTAGTAGCACTATCCACCGTTAATTTTAACAATGCTAACAATACAGCTACATTTTCGTTCGTTGCTAAAACATTTGTAAATAGATATCAATGCCATGAAATATGTGTAACAATATAATTATATACACGCGAAACAACTTTGTCATGGCTTTTGTCAGTTGAGACCGTTTTAAGAAGTCATTGGTTTCGGTCTTGCAGACTGATTCTTTAACAGCAAATATCGATGTTGCTTCCAAAGTGCAGATACACTTTAAATATCGTAATTCTACTGAAGTACCTGTTTCTTCCGTAAAGCAAGTCGTTTCTCCATATCAGATATCTCAAAATGCCACAAACCGCATGTATATTGGAAATTCACTTTGTATTTGGAGTTTGTTGGTTGTGATGCACTAATGGGCAACGAGGCAGCAGATAAATTTTCCATATTTAAAGGATATTCTAAATATGTAAATAATTTTCACTATCTAGGTACTACTACTACTACTACTTTGGAAGGTACATATTAAAATAACTTTTTAACAATTAGATCTATTATTTATTTCCGTAAACATGTCATTACGAGGACAACAATAGTCTTGTCTTACTTACTATTACAAAAATGACATACATACCCGTCTATTGCCTATATTTTGTCTATAGACAGCCGACGGCAATACAGGGTTAGCTTTATGTAAAATCAAAAAATAGTGGCTACTATTTATGAAATGTCAAAACGATTTTATAATACGGTTGGTAAGACACATATGTTGTGACGTCATTAGACAAATATTTCATTCATATCTCTTACCAAACGTAAATGATTCTTGATGATTGGAAGCAAAACATGTTGGAGCTTTCCTTTATGTGTATACTGTTATGTTATTTGTAAAAGAGTATATCTATCGGGTGTTTCCTGTAATAAGAGCAATAACTTAAGGCATCGTTTCTATACCACAAGCGTAACAACATTTGTTTTGAAAGTTTTGAAAATAAGTTATAGTTTACTAAATATTAATAAAAAGAGATTTTTTAATAAGCAATGTATTGCGAAAACTATGAAATTTGTAGGCTGACAGTAAATATCAACTAGACTGTTGGGTGCTGTTCATTGAAAATACTATTTAGTTTGTTCGAAAAAATCACATTTAATAAATTACACATTTTTTTTAAGTTGAAGAATAAATGTTGCTAGGTTCGTGGTGTAGAAGCGATCCCTAAAATTATTGAACCTATTACAGGAAACACCCGGTATATAGTATCTACAGAATAAAAGATATATTATAATAAAATCACATAATCTAATTTGTGTTTTAAGATAATTATTTTACTTACCCAGATCAGTATATGGGCTTATATGACGTAATTTCACGTTTCTTATGCCAGTTTGGCACAATCTCTGCATGGATTAGGTCATAAATCGTTAAACATGATATACGTTTCTAAAATCTACTTTAAATTCAGTTTTTTTATTTAGTTTGCGAATTTGTTTTTAAACAAAAAGGTGTTGTAAGTTACTTATGTCAATTAAAGTTTTATTTAAATCTTTTTTTAAGATGTTATTGGTCGAAGACCGATCATGTCGCTCTATTAAAGTTCTGTTTTGGTTGATCTACAGATCAGACCAAAATGAAAATCGTTTATAGCTAAAAGTGCTAAAAGGCATTTTATGAAAATGTAACAACATCATAATTATGTATTTATTCCCACAATTCCAAATCATACAGGACGTAATTAAATCATTACGTGCGCAGGTTACTAGAAATAAAATATTGTCAAGTAGTCCCGCCTATCCGCACGTGCAGTCAAGGTAAAACGGCCAATGTGCAAAAATATATATTCAATGTACAGAGATATACATATCAATAGGTACGGTTAAATTACCTTGACTGTACTCCATGCGGTCCCATGATCCCTGACGTAGCAATACCACAATAGACATATGTCTGCCGAAAATCTGGCTGAAGTACAACCTACTACTTAGTTACAAAAATTACACGTGAGTTTATCCGTTTGTAACTAAGTAGTAGTTACATGGCTCACGACAGTTTTAATTGTATTGATGTACAACCTAATACGTATGTCGCCATCTTCGCAATATAAAAAAAGTTTTTGTAATTTCACGGTCACTGCCACTTTACGAGTATATCCGTAGCTCGTTACTTGAGTGCCAATTAAAAACTTTGAAGTAATTTTGAACACTCCTTATTAGTAGTTTTCTAACTTAATGGTTTCCGGCTATGTAAGGCTGGGCTTACTGACCCTGTCAACAAAACTGGCGGTTTTGGGATAGAATTCCAATAAGATATATTACGAATTGTTTCTGAATTATGGACATTCTTTATGTAATATAAAGTGGGACAAGAATTACTTTATGAGGGATAAAAATACCTATTAAAACATTAGTTATAAATGTATGCCCCACTTTATCTTATATTATTCAGTATGTTATTTATGTTGGGTGTGACTGCCTATAAAGACGATTGCATTTATTTGTCTGATGAGCGCAGATATTTGTTCCTGAGCCTTGGGTGGTTTCTATGTAATCTAAGTATTTGTGTATCATATATATATCGTTGGCTGAGTACCCACAACACAAGCCTTCTTGAGCTTACCGTGGAGCTCAGTCAATTTGGGGAAGTATGTGCTGTAACATTTGATTTTTACTTTTTATTACGACTAGGTCCATCAATGCAATATTGTTCTTTAAATATTTTTAGTTCAAACACGTTTTTTTTTGGGTACATGCCCAAAAGTAAAGGGATTCCATTCCTCATTGTTTAATTGGATTCTAATACTCCTATACAAAATTTCCAGTTTTGCCTTAATGGGTGACAATAACTCAATAACATAACATGCACGCAAGCTTTGACTAACTACCTAACTTCTGACCACAAGAGAAACAAAAACAAACGAATAATAGTTATTTTATTCGTTATAAAAGGAAGCAAAGTTAATGTTTATCTTCTGGTGCTAATATTGAAACATTTGAGACCCGAGTCAGCGAAAGATTCGACGAGCATAGCGAGATTCCAAAATTCCAAGATTTCAAAATTGAACCAAGAAAATAGCGAAAACATTAATTGATCAAAAAAAGACGAACAAGTTCAAAAACATTAAATTAAAGAACATCCAAACTCGATTAGTAGGTAATAAACAATTTATTTGAAATTACTTTGCATTAATGTGAATAAAATGCAACTTTGCTATCTGCTTTTAAAAAATATAATAGAACTTTCCGAGCTAGTGAGGAGAAAAATGTTTTTCATCCATATTTATATTTATTGCAATAAAATCTGACACTATATTTTTGGGCCACCTCATACGCAAGTAACATATTTATATGTCACATATCTTTATGCTTAGAGATAGATCTGTATGTTTAGGATCTATCGCGAATGACTGTTTGTCTCTGTATTGTGCTTACTTATATGTGCGAATGAGAGCGGGGCAGCAAAACTTCGAAATCCGATGTTCCCAGCAGGCATACCGGACTTATTTGTATTTACGTGCTGGCAGCACAAAGCAGCTATAGCTAGTTCCAAATGACATAAATATTAATATCTCATTCCTGCAAATCCATCTTTTCTTACGCAAGTAAAATTTACAAGTGTGAATCATTACAATCACGCGAAGTCGCATGGAGAGCCTAGTTGTGACGTAAAAGTGACATAGTACAAATGATATGATATGAGAATATGAGATACAAGTGTGCACTTACCTTGAACTAGATTTAAAGTCAAATTTACGCTGTCACTGTAGGCGTATAATAAATCGCTTATTGTTTTGCTGTCTCTAAATGTTGAAGTTACATCTTTCATGAAAATTACTCTGCTATCGTAGGTATGTCAATGTCAGAATGCTTCGTTTATGAAAATTCCAAGTTTCTTTGTTTATATCTCAGCTAGAAGGTACGAATCCAATTCAGGTGCGGGCATTTAATTTTGTGTGTTTATGACAAATGTCTTTCCAGAGATTTGAGAGTTACCGTCATTTCAGCCGTAGTACGTCCACTGTTGGACATAGGCAACCCCAACCACCTTCTCTAACGGCCAACGGTTCTAGGTAAAATCTACTCCGCCCACCACTAGGTACTTATGATTAGCGATTCGGAGGGCTATATCGGTTACTTTACACTCGCATCAGAAATGATCTGAGAGTATCTGAGAATATTTATTTTATATTATAGATATACGTATGATGAAATTCGGTAAAGAGATAGTGTGAGATAGAAGAAAGGACATATACTATATTTTATCTCACAAACATACTTTAAAGACTGACTTGGCTGGCCGGGAAATAAAAGTTAGTATTGATATATGTAGGTATGCATATATGTTTTAAGAGTATGTATACTGTAGGTTATTGTTAAATTGCTGGTCATTATGTTACGTAGGTACTCGTACCTATACAATAGTCGTAAGATAGATGTTATGAGTGAATTAAATCGATACAATATCTTTTCACCAAAATATACGTCTTTTTATTTGATATGGATACTAATGACTTCCAATGATTAGCCCTTACATCATTATTATGCATCTACTGTCAAAGTTTGAGTAAAAGTGTAAACTCAAGACTTCAAATTCGTAGCATAGTATATTTGTTTTTCATAAATGACATAAGATAAAATCTACAGATTAATTAAATCGAAAGCTGAACGTCTGAGCCAACGACATTCATTACGCTTTTAATTAGTTATATCAAAATTAATTTATTTTATTGAAATATCGCAATAACTCCGAATTAATTACTTAGTTCAACACAAATCCGAACGTCATAACAAAAGTTTGGTGAACCTTAGAATAATAATACCCAGAATACATTTTATCTTTATAATTAATTCTGCGGGAAGCCTATAGAGCTCTTATACATATCTGAACTGTAAAAAAGTCAACCTAACTACATTTTATCTCTATGTCTTTGTAAATAATCAAATTAAACAACGATATATTGGGTCCATGCCACAGGGGGACTTGCTGGATGGGGTATTCTTTTTATAGGTATTTGGCAGTAATTAATTATTTTATTTATACTTAGTTAAATTTATTTTTATTTTTGTTATTAGGTATTACTTAATATTACTTTTGTATATGTTGGTTAGTTTTATTGTAAAAGATTTGTAAAAAACAACTTTGTTTCAAGATAAATGTGATCGGAATGGCTCCGAGAATTTATAACAAACTGCCAGAATACATAAGAACACAACAACTAAATAAATTCAAAAGTATGTTAAAACTGTTTTTGTTTTAAGAAAAATTACTCCATCTATGAATTTCTAAATGATAAGGACATGTAAATAGTATATGTATTTTAGACGTAAGTAATATGTTGTCATGCATGCTCTCAAATTTGTATGCCGTAAGGCGCCACATAGTGAAACTTACTAAATGTAATTTGTAACAACCCATAACCTATGTTGGACGAATAAACAATTTTGATTTGATTTTTGATAATATATAACAACGATATTGTAATACGAGAAAATTTAGGCTTATATGCATTTGCTTAACTGCCTCATTAACGGTCAAAATGCCTGAAAATACGTAAAATGTGTATAGGATAAAAATAGATTATAATGTGAGTTTTATACGTTCTAGTTGTTATTAGTCTAAGCGGAACGTGTTTGAAGCTAGCTACTCGTAGCGTCGTTAAATTTTGGCAAAGGGGGAATGTGAATTGAGTTTTTTCCGCTAGACTTGACGGTAAGAAATTAATCTCCAGTCAAGAGCAGCCATGTTTTTCACTGTTTCATTTTCATTCATTTTGATGATGCTATCGCTTGTTAAATTGAAATTTGGGACGCTAACTAAAGTGATTTAAGTTTTAGTCAAAGTACTTGTTCAATAAGTAGGTATGTTACGAAACAAATTTAATTCTTTTTATAAGTTTTGTCTAGTCATAAATTCATAAATATGTGTAGGTAGGCATCTCTAACCCAATTAATGATAATATTACATTTTTCAAAGAAACATAAATACATGATGCAAACTAGGGACAAAATTGATACTGCTTATAAAATTAATTAATTTTAAGCGGTCTTTCACCCGGGTATGTCCTTAAACTACGTCCAACAGTGAGAGGGCACAGCGAAGTACCATCACGCTTGAGTCTGGAAGAGCCCAACTGGGGGAGTACCTCCTCCTTACAGAAAACCACAGCCATAATAAACACTGCTGCCTTTCAGGTATGTAGTGTTGTGTTCCTGATGGTGAGTAAGGTTCCCAGAGCTACAACCCCTTTAAAGGCCGGCAACGGGCTTGTGACTTCCTTGGTGTTCCAGGTGCCCATGGGCGACGGTAATTGCTTACCATCAGGCAATCCGTCTGCTCGTTTGCCACCTTTGTCATAAAAAAACCAACGGGGCTCGACAGTACGGTACTCATTTGATGCTTCGGTACTCGGGCAAACCGTGGTAAAGTCACTAGGTTTTTTCTTTTTGGTAATTGCTATTTTATATGCGGGAATTTAATTTTAGTTAGAAACTAGTAACAAAAAAAAATTACATTAAGTTGCAAATAATCTTTTGGTAAAAATAATAAATAAAGTGGCTATTCTGTTACAGTCTCTTTAATCTGTACCAAAAGAGCCTTTTGGGCGTTATCGTTTAGTGGATCGTACTTACTTTTTAGTTCGAAATATTTACTTTTATGCTACTAAAGGCCCATTAATATACATTTTGAGTGCTCGAGGGAAGTTTGGGTCCAGTGTAAATAATAATTGGGTACCTAGCTAACCCTTTATGCGAGTTAGTTCGTAGTTTTACCTTCATAATGGTCCCTTTTCGATCTGTATATGGGTTGGCATATCGCGCATGGTAATGCCTTGTGTGACGTTGATAGAATTTTAAGTATTGGGAACCAAATAACTTGTCTGGCATTCAGATTCAAATCATAATAAACAGGAAATAAGTCCCATCCTCGTGATTTTGCCTAGCTCGAGAGGTACTCTACTGATAGATTAGGAATCTATATCTATATACTACACAAGCAAGGACAAGGATTAGGCTGCCGGTCTCAGAGAGAGTGAAGTCGTTTTTGACCATTTGTACATGGATGACCTCAAATTATTTGCGCCAAATAATCAACTGAAAACCACCGACGTCTTAGTGCCACTGAGATGGAGTTTAAAAAAGCGGGAATGGGTGAAATTAGTATATCTAATATTTACAGATTATTGAAACTCAGAGAACTTGATAGTACGAGGGGTGATACAAAAATAATGATAATCGAATACTATCCGTGGCTGAATAAGGTAAAAGGAGGTCTTATTTTTTAAAGCGGTTACTGGCCAGTAAATTAAAAAAAAAAAATATTAAAAAATATGTATATGTCATTGAGTTATCTTCTTTTGTTCGTAACTGTTCGGAAAAAATACATGAAAATGGAGAAAAATGAAGTGAGAGCCGTCATTAAGTAGTTGTGTTTAAAAAAAATGTGTACTAAAGATATACATATTGAATTATCGGGAACATTAGGGGAATTCGCACCATAAACTAAAGGACATCAACTAAAGACGAGCACCGCGAGGGCCGACCGTCCACCGCCCGTACTGACAACAACATCAAAAAAATTGAAGATTTAGTTTATAGTGACAGAAGAGTGACGATCAGGTATATAAATGAAATGACAGGGATCTCGTATGGCAGCATTCAATGAATATTAACCGATAATTTGAACATGAACAAGGTATCCGCTCGTTGGGTGCCACGAATGTTAAATGACGACCAAAAGGAAATACCAGATGTCAAAAGCTAATCTTGAAAAATTTCAAGCTGACCCGGAAACTTTTTTGCGACGATTTGTCACCGTAGATGAGTCTTGAATTCACCATTTTGATCGAGAGACCAAGCAACAGTCTATGACCTGGAAACGACCGTCCTCTCCAACCCCAGAAATTTAAGGTCACCAGTTCAGCGGGTAAAGTTATGGCGTCCGTGTTCTGCGATGCCGAAGGGGTAATAATGATAGATTATTTAGAAAAGGGAGCCACGATCACGGGCTTACACTACATAGAACAAATAAAGAGATTGCGGGAAGCTATCAAAGAGAAGCGACGGGGTAAGTTACGGTCCGTTGTGTTGTTCCACCAGGATAACGCACCTCCTCATAAGGCCAGAGTTGCAATGGCTGCAATCCAGGATGCGGGTTTCGAATTGCTTGATCACCCCCCTTATTCACCAGACCTAGCCCCCAGCGACTTCTATCTGTTTCCACGGCTAAAGGGACACCTCAGAGGCAAGAAATTTTTGAATGCCAATGAGGTCATGGCTGCTGTGGAGGCGTTTTTGGACAGTCAAGAAAAAGATTTTTTTTTAAATGGAATTTGCGGTCTAGAAAAAAGATGGTCTAAGTGTGTAGGCTTATTTGGAGATTACGTCGAGAAATAAATTTAGTTTTTGGTCACTTGAGTTGTTTTACATATTAATTATCACTACTTTTGGATTACCCCTCGTACTTAGGTCTAAGTTATTGGGAATTGAGGATATATAAGTATATTTCAGGGATAACAACGCCTCTATTGTCAAAGCGATACAATGCATTTGTAACCACCTTCACAGCTCCGATATATCTGATTGCGACTGTACCAGCGGTGATAGAGCGCTTCTTCGGTCGGTCAATATGTTTTTAAACAAGAATGGCAGAGAATGATTGTTTGTTGTTAATAAATATTTTTGGTAAGTAAAATTCTATTATGTAACCCATAAAATGTAGTTGTTTTTTACTAAGAAAAAGTATGAGTTAATGAAGGTTCGATGCAGTCTTGATTCTCTCTCAGATTTTGACTTTCAGCCAATATATAAAGCCCTTAGAATACTCGTACTAGAAAATGTGTTAAGCCTTTCAAGGAAGACTTACGAGTTACGAAACTACATCCTCATTCTAAAGGGAAATGGGATACTTCCACATATTTTTGTTCCATTACAACGTGTTAAGTTTTCCGTATTAAACGACTCAAAGGCGAGGTAACTGAGTGACGCGGAGTAAACTGCCGTGAAAGTATTGGGTTCCGTACGTATGACGCTTATTTTTTCTATAAAATAAAACAATTGGCGATCTTAGCACTGAGTGTAAGTTTTTAACGTAACTTTACGTTACAAACGCGTTTGCGTTTGCTATATAAATAACATTATCACTTACGTGTTCGTGAACGTTTTTTTTTACGTCAAAAGTAACTTACATTAGTGCCTCTTATCGCAAATAATGTGATCGCGATTTTTTCCACGTAATCTTTGGGTTCTGGAAACTATTATGAAAATTATATAATGTTGGTTTCATAATCGATTTTATGTTGCATAAGTATAATATGTAACAGAATTTATTTACATTTGTATAGTTTTAAATTATGATTTAGTTCCATCGGCCAGTTTTCAGAAAATCACTCAATCAGAGTGACAAGTAAAAAGTTAAATAATGTCAGTTTTGTGACGATATTGGAGGATTTTTTTTTCTGAAAACTGCCTATTATAGACCTAACGAGACTTAACTTAGCATTTTACATTATTTTTCCATAAATGAGATCGAGTCCCGTTTCGGTCATAAGTGACTCATAACAATGTAAAACTCTTTAATCAGTACCTATCCCTAAAGTTAAGACACACAGTTAAAATTAAGTTGAACTTTTTTTTTTGTCTTTACGTATTTCTGTAAATAAACGGAATCCTAAAATACCTAAACCTTATTAAAACTTTAAATGGTTATGAAGCTATAAAAGTAACTGTGACGTCGTCCTTTGTGCTCCTTGCTTCACTTACATTATAATTCTTGCTAAATTTCGCAGTAATTAGCAAGAAAAATTATAGCAATTAACACCGTGATTCACGGAGCAAGGATTTTCTTGTGAAATTTATTCGCAGTAAAAACCACCGACTCTGAATGCCATATTGTTTTTGGTGTTAATTAAATTTAGCTATTACTTTGACTGCTTCCTTTGAAGTCTTCACGTTTTTCAATGTGTAATGAAAATTGGCCAATTTTTTTTTTTTTACAATGATACTTAAATCAATAAAATAATACAGGACATCCTTACACAAAATTCACTCTAACTATAATGAAATAAGGCCTTTACATAAATGTTACGTCAATCAACTGTCAGCCATACGATCTTTGACTTAAGAATGGATTCTCCATGACTGATACCCATCAACTTAAACCGTCCATTATTGGTGCTTTTACCTTATCGATATTTATATTTGTGCCTACTGCTACTTAACAAATCTCAGTTTCTTCAGTTTCGACGATTCGAATGATGCGATCTTGTGTGGACCAATCTCAAGTTTGATTTTCGAACGAGAACTCGACTTATTCGGCCAATATCGGTCGACAATGCATTCCCAACGCCCATGGTTAGTTTCAAATGAATGAAATATGGGAATTTTATATACATTCCTCCTTGTTACATAATACCTCCTTATCACATTTTTTCGAAGATGCAATTATAAAAAATACAAGGCTTAGAATATTTATTCATTGAATTAAAATAAAACATAAATAAGAGACATAAATTAAACATTAACACGGCTCTACTCACGTTTATTCAGTCACTCGCGCGACATGTTTCGGAGAACATAGGCCTCCATTATCAAGCACTAAGAGTGCTGAGTGTCCGTTCGATTCGGCGATCGCGTCGCCGGCCCGTCGCCAGCGTAGAGCCGTGTTAATGTTTAATTTATCAGATATGTCTCACGAAAGTTTAAATACAAATAAATAAGAGACATAATAAAACTAACCATAAATATAACTAACGGTGCCCATCACGCAGTGCCTCCTGCGGCGCTACCGCGAAACACGATATTCGTAAATTTCGGACGATTGTCTCTGTCACTCTCATGACGTTTTAGAGTAAAAGAGAAATATGCTCGCAATATACGAACTTCGATATTCGCAGTACCGGGCCTGGATTATTCGTGACATTATCGTCAATATCAACGCGGCAGTAAAATATAAATGCAACTTTTACCCGAGTAACACGTTAAATCATTTTAATGGACATTAAATCTAGTGTCTGGATATAGGTTCATTTCGTAAGCCCAGGTGGAGCTTGCGGATATGTGAAGTCATATGTGTACTTATTATAACCATGTAGGACGGTGCCTATGGAGCTATATAGTGCGTCGGATTCTGATAAACTGCAATAAAACTTAAATGAAATTTATAAGTAAGTGACAACCTGGAAATATAGAAAAAGTTACAGCACACAGAATGGAGAGAGCTAACTTGCAATATAATTATGTACTTATAATTTATTTGTGCAAGTGCATACACATTAATGTTTCCAATAATTCCTAAACGGCTTGGCAGTCGTAGAAAGTTAGGCAAAACTATACGATCGTTTTAGATCCATTTTAATTACTTGCTTGTAGGCTACGCTATCTGTATATACAAAATTTAAGATTTGAGTTTGAACGGTAGGCCACAATGGCAAAATAAAAAGGATTCTCTAACTCTTTTAATAATCTTATTTACCTTATCTGTCTAACTATAATTAAAACTGATCTATATTTTGTTCATTGCTGTATTTATTACTTAAAATACAAGAATAATGAGAATAATTCTAGAGTGAAATAATAGGATATGTATGTTTAAGGTTTTATAATAATAAATCTTATAGCCACAAGAATCAGACACTGTTGATAGTTGAAAGGCATGTAATTGTAACTATGTCTCATACAAGCAGCATATTTGCATACGGAGATACAGACTGTGTTCATATATGCGTCGCTGCTGTGCATGGGGAAAGAGTGAAAACGCTTTAAGTTTCATAAAATGTATATGAGACTTATACCCTTTTTCTCTTGACCAAATATATAGAATTAATTATTCACTTGTAGTTACTCACTAATACTCTCCCTCACTCAATCATTATTTTAGACAATGTTTACTAAGCAAGAACCGAATAGTAATACCGTTTGCATACGACTACTAATACTGTGTATCTACGATAATACGAGTATATACATATCACTACTATCATCAGCTTACCATCAACCATGCTGTTTAACTAACATTCGGATATTTTTGCAATAATCCATAACTCAATACTGTTTTATTAACCTAACCTTAAAAAATATTTCTAGTTTCCTTTAGCGAAGATCACAAGCAAAAAGAATATTCAAACACGCAGCACAAAACGAATAATTCTGGCTATATCACACAGCTATAATGAAAATCACAGGTTTCAATTAACAAGCGAACAACATAAGCGCAGCCTAAGCTTCTATTTAAACATTACGTATCACGTATCCCGTCTACCGAAGCTTGTTCCATGCGGGTTTCGCAACGAGCCCGGCCCAGTGTGTGGCAACTACTATTCGGTGCGGGCGAGTCTATTGATCAGGATAACCAGTGCAACAACTATAACCTTTATGACTCAAGTTTTATCTTATATATACAATTATACATATACTATAAAACCTGTTTAGTACATCGCTTGGTACTCGAAAGGATTGTGTTAGTTGTGAGTCAAGTTTTCGGGGTCTTCTCATTGAAGAGTTTTTATGTAGTCGTCTGCAGAAAAGAGTATTGAGGCATTGTCTGATGAAGCGTCAGTTTTGAATCTCGGCCAGTTTTTATATGCAAGGCGCTGTATATGCCTTACAAGCAGGGAAAGTTGTTTTTTTTAATGACAGGCGGAAAACGAGCAGACGGATTGCCTGGTGGGAAGCAATTACCGTCGCCCATGGGCAGCGGCAACACCAGAGGAATTGTGATGCAAATATTTAGAAATATAATTTTATTCCATTTATCGCTAAAGTGTGTTAGTATTTTATATTCTAGCAAACTACTTGGAAGTCGAATCCATAAAATAATTTTATGATTTCGTTAGAAACTAGAACTAAAGAAATTACTATTCAGTTAGAAGATTACATAAAGTTCGGTAAATAGAAAATTTGCCTAAAATTAAATACATCGGGCTTACCTGGTCTTAAATGTTCGACTCACTAGTGTTATGCAAAGGGTTGGAGTAGCACAGCAGCAGACTCATGCGTAAACCTATCTGACTAACGGATCTAGATCGGCTCTTTTGCAGCAAAAGGTCAGTCGGACCGGACGGTATTGTGTAATTGTCGGCCATTTGTAAATAACCCATACCAGAGAGCAATAGAGTTAGTGCATCGCAAGGCTTTAATATCTCAATTGTTCGAATGTTTGCTGTGTTACATACTATCATATTGTTTACTACTCGTACGTGACAATACACAATAAAAATAGTTTTTTGACAATAGTCTTAAGGCCAGACTTTAGACAAGATATAATCTGTTTGGATAGTTATTATTATTTTATTTAACACTTCATAATAAAGTTACGGCTATACCGATTGAAATATAAAGAGGCCAAACCTTTACAACGGTAGTATACTCGACCAGGAACGGTAATATTTCAATACCGTAACTATAACTTCCATAGTAATTTATTTTTAACCCGTATAGAAATCAAAAATATACGAAATAAAATTTGTGTTAAGCAGATTTTTTTTAGTTATAATAATTACGAAACCTTAATTTTATAAATAAAAGTAAAATGGAAAAATCTTACTTTTATTATTTCTAAAACTTTTTTGTTAGCAGTAGTTTTGGGGCTTTTTGAGCCGTCAGCCACGAAAGCTGAAGATGCGGCTTCAAATCAAGCCTCAGACGATATTTTCGATACGTTTTCTTAAGTTTATGTCATCCATTTCAATTCAAAACGATAATCACAAATATTTCAGTATGATTAGAATTATAAGCAAATCTTGTACTTAAACGTTTCACAAATATTATGTAGGTAAATAATATAACGAAGTGCGGTGGTAAAGTTCAATGACCTCTCGATGATGTAACTATGATGCGCCGGAGTAGATCAACAAGCCAGTGACTTGTGGGTCAAGGTTGCTGCGCATCCTCCATACATTACTTTGATTTGAATAAAGTTAACAAGTCAAAATTACGATTATAATATTTTTGAAGTTGAGCTATCACAGATATTGCTGAATAGAATAGAATTTAATTGCATATCACATTAGAGACACATTCTATCCCCAAACTAATCCAAGCTTAACTTCTTAACGATGCGATGTAGAAATTGTAGAGGAAGATATCCACATAAGTACATCAGTAACAAATATTTGCAATTAATACGTTCGTTTTTAGTTCCCTTACCGGCTTTCGAGTCCTCGACTCTCGGTTTCTGACTGGGCTAGAAGACCGATAAGCTCTTGTGTTACATAATATTATTTCAAAACTAATACTTCTTGAAAAATGGATTAACTTTAGAACAATCTTCAAATATAATTCTAAAAGATAGTTTTGCAGAAAACGGAATGTAAAAATATATATAGGGCGCAAGCTAAAAATCTTCTATGGTTTATGTGACTCATAAGTCATGAGACTGGGTCTTTACCCCACTTATTATTATAGTTTAATATATTACAAAAACGGCTTGGACTAGGATTCTACTCAGTCATCTCTTAGTCTAAAAAATTGTATCACTTTTACTTAATCATAAAATCACATTTATTTTCGTCTTGTTTGACTTCTATTCAAGAGTTCAATGTCAAACTACTCAACGCGTCTACGCTTTGAAGTAGTTTCATTAAATTCTAACTTTAATGAATAAAGTGTTTTATTATTAGATTGTGTACTGACAGGTCTATATAAGGTGCACATAAATATAGACGCTATCCTAGAATAAAGATATGTTAATAATTACTAAATAAATTACGAATAAAAGTTGTGACTCTAAAACCACTAGTATACTACTTACTTAAGAGTTTGTGTAAAAAATTTCAAAATGTTTTTAAGAATAGCAAAATATATTTTGCTATATCGTTTAATACGCCGCTTATTTAATATACAGCTTATTTAAAGACTAATTTACATAGAGTTTGAATAAAATGAATACAAGGACAATGTTCTGACTTTTTGCTAATTATTAATATTGTAAAAATGTTGAGCCAAGGCATTTTTTAAAACAACATTTCGTAATGCCTTACTAACCTTTTACATTATATCGAAACAATAAAGTTCTAAAGGGTAACTGATTAACCTTCATGATAAATCTTGGCGATTTTTAGCTCGTCACACATATCTGTATAGTGTGAAAAATGCACTAGTTTTTTCAATGCCAGGGAAATAAAGCAAAAACAGAAGAGAAAATGAAGCAAATTAACGACTGGTATTAACCAGTAATAACAATGAAGTACTAACTTCATTGTTATTTGTACAAGCACTTTTACAATAAACTAAATATTGTTTTGTCTAGACGACTCTTAAAGACCATCCTCATTAAGACAAAAAAAATATTATCAGAACACAGTTTATTTGTTTTTTAATTATTAGACAATACAGAATTATAAAGGTGAAATTTCATACATTTCACTTTACCATTACATGAGAATTAAAATAAATAACATGTAAGTACTAGTAGATTTCCTAGTTTTTCAAACAATATATGCTTTTAGGAAAGCGTAAAACTTCTACTATAAATGCGGATTTTGGTTTGCCAGACTTAGAAACCAAAACTCAAGGGACATAAAGCCACATTGTAAATATACTAGTATACCAAAAATACGATCCAGCTTTAGAGATAAGAAGCTTTTGCGAGTCAACGGCCCTTTCAACCTTTTGAATACATTAATTGGAATACGTTTCAAGTGGGTGAGAGCCCTTGAATAAATTGTAGTGATTCAATAAAATTTTCTTAAGATTTTATGCTTTCTCCATTTACAAAGCCAAAAAAATATTGGCAAATCTCAGAAAAAGAATACGTATTACCTGATATATATATATAATGAGACTGTAATAATGTAAGTGGTGACTGAAAAACTGGCGGCTTCCTCGCACAACGTATCAGCGTTGCGATAGAACGAGGAAATGCCGCCAGCATCCTTTGTACAATGCCTCAAGGGCCTTTTTTAGATTTAACGAAGTAACTGTTTAAATACTCGTAGTTTTCATATTATTGCAATTTTAAAGTTTCATGAAAAATATTATGATAATAATAATGAGACCGTTAAAAATTCATGACACCAGAAATATTTTTTTACGCTGCATGTTATACAGGAAAGAGTTTTTGCTAGAGCTTTAATCTCGGCGAGTTTGTATTGCTTGTTATACTTATAAACTAGTGCAGAAGTTGCGAGCAATCAAATTCTTGTATCTTGGAAATCATTCAATCTTAATAGGATTTCTTGATCGTATTGGATTTTATTAGAAAATAATATTGTTGTATAAATTGCACGATATTAGGTAACCATTGATGGTTAGATCGGAATTTGTTTTTCCGTTAAACGAATAAACCAGGTAAGCCAAATCTAATGCAGTAAAAATCACCGAATAATAGAATTTAATAAGTTTTCTTTTGTACTCTAGTAGCACAGTCAGCATTAATAGTAGCGTATGAATCAGCGCACCAAAAGTATCTGAAGATTTTAAATTGCTTCACAAAAGCAGAACAAATTCTGAGCCCTGAGTGTAAGTTTTTAACGTAACAAAACGTCACCATTGCGTTAGCGTTACCCATATAAATAAAATTATCACTTACGCGTTCGAGACGTTTTTTTACGTCAAAAAAAAACTTACACTAGTGCCTCTGGGTGTTTATCAACTTAAATACGATAGAATCATTACATTAAACCGCGAACTGTAGAAAATACTTAATTTGTAAAAAAAATACACAGGATGACAGCTACTTTTGGTGTGTTGTTTCATACGTTAGTATTGATGCTGATTTTACGAGGTCATTATCATTGAGGAAAACTGTACATCATTATTTGTCTATGGAAATCTTTATCTATATGACTATTGTGTGTTTGTTGTTATATTCGTTTTATTATTTATTTTTCGTTAGCATTGTCTTTATTAAATTTGAACTGTATTTATTCTAATAAACAATGAGAAATAACAACGAGATCTACGAAAACGTTAAGCTAAAATTTTAATAAAGCTAACATAAAATAAAATCTAAACGCTCCTAGCGGCGATGACACACCCTGCATATCCTCGCTGAACAGTTTGACTGTGTCCTTGAACAAGAAAGCCGTATGCTCATCAGCCTCATGTGGCATTTGTGAAGTCTCTTCAAAAGTAGAATACATTCATATTTATGCTAATATCTAATTTTGAACGTTAGCTATGATCTAATTTTCTGCATTTCAAATATATATTTTTCCACATTTGGTATGCCTCCCGACTAGGCATGTTTGCCATCTCCAAATTGCTATCTATATGTAGAAAATTAAGGTTGTCTGTGTTGCTCGGCAGCCATTTTACAGGAAGCTCCTTTGTA
Source organism: Grapholita molesta (assembly GCA_022674325.2). Taxonomy (NCBI): domain Eukaryota; kingdom Metazoa; phylum Arthropoda; class Insecta; order Lepidoptera; family Tortricidae; genus Grapholita; species Grapholita molesta. The sequence continues at coordinate 8,639,506 of CP053129.2, read as the reverse complement.
GTAGTAGGTATTGGATCTCTGCAATGAAATGAATATTATATAAATTAATTTGTGGTGTTATAAGGGCTACTAGTCGGTGAGCCAGCCGGAAAATTAAACCTAAAAAATATAAGAGTAACTTTAAGTTAGTTTGTATCCTTAATTTACTAATAGCGTGTCTGATAAATAATCTTTCAGGTTTGCGAAACAGTTAAGGTAACAGGCATTAAAAGATATCCAATTATAAAGACCTTATTTGAACTAATCGGCTTAGTTGCTTAGGAGTTTTGAAGTACGAGATGCAAAATGATTCATATACCATCTATTTACGACAGGTCTGCCCTAGCGGCTGGTCACCCTGTCCTGGGATTGGGTTCACATCCCAGTAAGGGCATCTATTTGATTAAATAGATACTTGTTATTGTTGTAGCAAGCTCACTAGAAAGGTTCCATTGCTTCAAAAATTATACACTATAGTTCGAGGCTAGCTCTTAGTCTATAATTATCGGCAATTAATATGTATTATCTTTTCGTTATAATTGGATTCTCTTCAACAAACTCGAATTCAATTTCATTTCATTGTTCATTTACTCGCTACAACCGACGTTAGATTATTGGTCACTATATTACGTTGTCGAGTACTTGAAATCACAACGGTTGACTTTTACATGTTATAAAATTTAAACAATGTAAAGCACCCTTCTTTCTCTACTTTGCTTCAATGATATATCTACGATGTAGGTTGAATGATCTCTCATTGTAGATGGGCCTATGTACATATATATTTATGGATACATGTGACGTGTTTTATTAATATTGTAACTTACCCGTACTTCGCAAAATTTGTCCACATTGAAGTCATTATCTTGATCATAAAATTATCATGTTCATTTATATTGAATGGCCAAAATACTGCATCGAATAAATACAACAGTTCATCACCATGACATGCGCCTTCTACTTCGTTATAACCTAGTGCCAATTTAAGGTAATTTCTTCTACCCGAGTATTTGAAATAATAATTATACAATGGAGCGTTGCTCGTCTCAGCTAAAATCTGGGACTCAATAATACTGGGCATTTCAAAGTGAAGGTGCGTATACAGATCTGATAAATTCATAGCAGTCTTCATACTTATTGATTCATCACCAAAATAAAAATCTTGGATTTCTTTAGACACTAATGCAGCTTCTTCATTCGTTTGAAATATTAAATCATTAGCCATTAGGTACTTGCCATTTCTAAAAGCAATCGTGTCAACTGTATCGTAAGAAACGAAAAACAGACCTTCTTGATTAGTTGTTCCATGAATTATTGATATATTCGTAGGATTATTCTTAAAAAGATTATAAGGATAATCTGTTATAATAGCTTCCGTATGAGGAAAGATCTTCTCAATACACGGTAAATGAATAAGTTGAGTATTCAAATATTGTTCTACAGGTTTGTCATGAGGTAGTGCAGCTAATTGTTTATAAGTCATGCTATTTAAAATATCGTACAATTTATGTGGATCTTCGGTATCATGCCCTAATGATTTTAGGACGTAATTTGCAACCCATAAAGGTTTCCTGCTTATTGCCCAATGGGCAAGAGCGGAGCCGCTTTGAATAATGGCTCTTTTCACTAACCCATTAAGCTTTCCGCTCGCAATAAGCAGTGATATAGAAGTTGCACCAGCACTAACTCCAAATACCGTTATGTTATCACAATCACCACCAAAAGCGTTGATATTTCTCTTTACCCATCGCAAGGCTGCTAATTGGTCTTTCAGTCCCGCATTACCTGGAGCTTCTTCTATACCTAAACAAAGGAATCCTAAGATTCCAATTCTGTAGTTAAAGGTAACTAGTATTACGTCATGTTTGAGTAAGAACTTGGGTCCTAAGAAGAACTTCCCTCCGTCTCCAAGAATGAACGCTCCACCGTGAACGAAAACCATGACTGGCAATGGTTTTGTAGCGAAAGCTGGTACGAACACATTTATCTTTAAGCAGTCTTCTATTCCTCTGATAACTATGAAATTATTTTGGGGACATGCCGTGGAATCATCTATAGCTTTGAAGACGCCATTCCATGTCGGAGGTGGGAGTGGAGCCTAGAAAAGGAACAACATATGACGATCTCTTTAGTCACAGTTCTCATTCATTTAGAACCAATAAAAACATCGGTGAACCGGGTTAAGATAAATATTTAACGGTATTTATAAACAAACGACACAGTTTTACCTTGAACCTTGCGCTCTCATTCGTTGTCCCATACGGTATTCCAAGATACTCAAAAATCAGGCCATCTTCGCTTATCCTTCCACTCAAAGTCCCTTGTTCAATGGTAACTTCTGGCGCAGGTTGTTCCATAAAGTTCATCGCGACTAGCGTAAACAAAACTACGTGTTTGCATGACCGCATCGCGGAGACGGTTAAGTTACACTAATCATTAAATGGTTGATAAGTATATATCTCGTTTGTTAAAGAGATGTTTAGTTAAGGTTGCTTGTACTTGGTAACAATATATTTACAGTCAAATTACTCAATCTCTGGACAATAGCATTTTTGGCAGACTGTTTAATTTTTCTGAGATATGTTATCAATACTTAATGCCATTGCATTGCATGTTTCATAAACATGGCCATAATCAGTCAGAAGCGTCCACTACTGGACATAGACCTCATCCTAAGACCGCCGCTGGCGGGTTGGCGACAGCAGTACGTTCCAGCGCGGTTAACAGATGTTGCTCCCCACTGCGTCCTTCCGTGGATTCTGGATCGTGGATCGTGGACTCTTCATACGAAGATGCACCAAAGTTCTGTGTTATTAAATCTCACTGTGTATAAATAAACATTTCTTCATAAATACAATTTTATAATTAAATGTAGGGTTTACGTAAGAGTGTGCAGAACGCCTACTACAGTAATTATACTATAATAATATTTGCCCCAACGGCTGGGTCACATCGATTTAGATAACGTAGTCATAGTCAAAGCTATTCATTAATTACGTACACGGTTCATACTATTATTATAGCTCCTTTTTAAACATACAGTACTGCATCATTGACATTGGCACTACTTAGAAATTGTTAATATCTCTCTGTTTCTCTCCTCTTCCACTGCCGCCTATAGGATCAAAACATTTTTTTCTCGTTAAGTACCTATCACTATCAGCCATTTACGTACACTAGTGAATACAAACCTCCCCCATGGCTCTAAAGCATGGGGGCTTTTAAAGCATGTGGGGTTTAATATCATAATCGCCAAGCTCGGCAGGCATTGTTGCACGTCCTGTGGTGGTTTATGCTTACAGTTTAAGGGCAACCCCCGGCTCCTCCGGAGTTAAATTTTACTTAAGAATATTCCCAACTTTGAGTACCCTCAACGGATAACAATGAACAACGTATGCAAATATTTAAGTTATATAATTGTTTAATCTATATAACGGGTACCAAAAACAAACACTCCAACATAGCCAGTTCATTATCATAAGAAACAATTTTCACAATGTGTAATCACAACAGTTTGCTATCTCAATCAATCGATACATTTGCATAGTAGGTACTAACTATAAGCCGATCTATATCAAACTAGCGTGGCGCAATTTTTTGTTTTAAGGCCACACAAATGTTAACCGGTCCGTCACAGATGGATGGTTCTCAGCTATGGCGTAACGTGCCATATGCAAAAGTTTCGTCTCCACTGTGTGCTATTAGTAGTATATAGTATACACACTGCCAAAGTTTCAAAAATATGTACCGAGCAACTCTATTGTATAGTAAATAAGGTTGTAGGATGTATTTATGAAAGGATTCTTTCAGTAAAGGATTTTTGCACTTGACTGTCCAGCAGTGGATCTCTTAAGGCTGAAATGATGATGAGGATGAATACAAGAAACTGGTCCAAACCGATGTATATACGTGGTTTGGACCGTACACAATCCTCAATTTATTATCAAAATGTCAATAATGGAGAATAATTAGGTTAAATAAATAATATATACATTATATTTATTATAAACAGCGGTGATAAAACGGTGACTACGCTTTTTAATTAGCCTTGTGTAAACCCTGTATGTTTATGGTCAAATTGAGATCCAGTAAAAACTTTCCCGAAGAAAGGTTGAGGGAGGTGATGGCTGAGATACGCGTCGTACTCGTGAACGGGTGCTGTTTGTGGAGACCGGTCTGTTTTGGCTATATGGGGCTATAATTTCCTTCTAATTGTATTTCCTTTTGATTACAATATTTAGTGTGATACACTTCATTCGGTGCTTGTTTATTTAAAAAAAAACTGTTTTAAATAATATATATTATGTAGATCTAGACACCTGGAGACCTTTACATCTCTAAGGTTAATTTGTAATAAGTATATTTTATATTTTTGTCAATTGGGAACAATTTTTTTTTTTTATGACATTGGCGGCAAACGAGCAGACGGATTGCCTGGTGGTAAGCAATTACCGTCGCCCATAGGCACCCGCAACACCAGATGAGTCACAAGCGCGTTGCCGGCCTTTAAGGGGGGTTGGAGCTCTGGGAACCTTACTCACCATCAGGAACACAGCACTACATACCTGAAAGGTAGCAGTGCTATTATGGCTGTGGTCTTCTGTAAGGAGGAGGTACTTCCCCAGTTGGGCTGCCCCAGATTCAAGCGTGATGGTCATCGCTGTGCCCTACCTCTCATTGTTGGACGTAGTTTAAGGACATACTCGGGTCCAAAAAATATGTATTTTAAAGTGTTGATGATAAATTATTATAATTTGGAAATTAGAGTGTAGGACACAGTTCAGATAAGAAAGCATACCAAACGTTATGTTAATTTAATTCTAAGCAGTCATATTTGGACTTGTAGGTAATTTTCTTTTCTATATATATTTTTTGTGGTATTTCATTACTGAAATTGTTTGATAATATGTTTTCTTACAGAATTACGCATGTACTCGTATGTTTAAGATTTTTTTTTGTATACTGTTTTGAAAAAATAAGTCCCGCCGAGTTTCTTGCCGGTCATAAAAGTCAAAATACTTCTCGGGTCAGAGGTGTAGGGTTAGAACCGGTGTAGTTTTTATTTTTCTCTTTTACTTTTGTATACTCGACTTGTAAAAGTGCCCTTGTGGCCTACTTACTGAATAAACGTTTGAGTTTGAGTTTGAGTTTGAGTACTGGTTATACTGATAAAAAAGTTTATTAAAAAATACATGAGCACTATCCGTGATGAGTTGTATTTAACATACAAGTCTAATTTATTATTTACTATTATGCTAAATAATCAGCTCGGCCACAGCGAATAGTTAGACATGTACCTACCTATGGCAATTTTTATCTAGTTCTTGAATAAAAACAATTTACTCAACTTTACACTGTATTTCGTTAATGGCATTTTTTGGATTTGGAGCTAGTTTTTAGGACTCTTAAATGTAATGAACTTAGCATGTAATGGACACATATAACTTATCAATGTGTATCGACCTACCTTAAATATTTGAAACTGGTTCTTGCACAATTTTAAAATACAACTAAGGGGTCCCCTGGGAACTTGTCCCCGGATCCCCGGTCCGGGTCGTATCTGAGGGAAAAGATCTCGCCGGCCATTAAACGTTGCAAACTGGTAACGCTGCCAATGTGGGCGTCACATGTGGGCAAGGGATGATTCGACCGGTTCTTCCGCATTTTTTTAAATACAAGTCTGACCTTAGTGGCACCTGATGGTAAGTAACGAGGTCGAGGGTGTAGCACGCAGGTTCAGTAACAGCATATTCACTCTTGCCTTGCAAAGACCCAATTAATTCCTATTAGTGAATAAAATTGATGAAGCCTTTTGCGGATTTCAATATTGGTTTGTATGAGACGAATCCTCTGTTAGTTGTGGATATTTATGAATTGTTTTATGGCATTTTTAATTTGACAGGTTCCTATATTTTTTATTTGCCAATTTATTTATTACAAAAAGAGTACGCACGCACTAGGTGAAATAGCTAACTCGCCGCGCTCGCTGAGAAATTGCTTGCTCGTTTTGTAAAGGCGCTACCGCTTCACCCGTCATGATGATTACAGTAGAAGTAGTATGACGCACATCACAACAGATTTAATTAAAAAGGTAGTATCAAAAATGAACATAAATATTCCAATTAAGTGATGGTAGGCGAATCCGTAAAAAAGTTAAAAAATAAGGCAACAGATATAAACATATTTTCGATATAGCGAATAACTCTAGGATCTTAAGTCTAGACCTACCTCTACCACGTAGTCTCTAGGGCTATGTAAAGTATTTATATTAACACATTTTACAAAACCTGTCAAATTGACGTAAAAGACGTGTCATACGTCATCTGTAGCAATCCGTGGTAGAGGTACTGAAGGCAGGTGTTAAAATTGTCCTTGCAAACAAACTGTGCAAACAATTTTGCAGGAAACTGCTCTTATGGAATATAAAACTATGTTGCTACACTCTAATGATATGCTTAAAAATTCTCAAGGATTTTTTTTTATTATGCAGAAACGTCTGCTAGCGAATATCTTCGATATTTAAATCGAAAGAAAAATATGAAAAATTTAATCGAAGCGGGACTCGAACCCACAACCACTGGATCACTAGCCCAGATCACTAGACCATTTGTAAATTGTTACCCATGATGACGTATACAACGAAGGATAAGATAGAAAAATTTGACAAGTCTGAGCGGTACTCGGATAGCACAATTTTGCAAAATTGACGCCTCGAGTCAATTTTTCCTATTTTTATTTCGATTTAAATATCGAATTCTCAAGAAAGTTACTCTTTTATATATCTGTAATTAAACTGTAGCTATTAAAATACAACAATATTGTTCACGGAATACATTTTAATAAAATCAACACGGGAAATTTAGGAATTTGTTTAATGTATTTCACCTTAAATACATATTACAATAAGAAAAGCCAGAAAGACATACACATAAGTTTAATTATATTTAGACTGAAATAAAATGTTCTGGAGGGATATTATTAGGTTATACGTTACTAAACTTGATAACCAGTCAACAGGTTGTGTAACATAAAAAAAAAAATAGATGACATAATACTTAAGAAAAATATGTCTTGGATGCCGGAGGTTCTTGTTTTTTAATGTAAATAGTAGTAGGTATTATTTAAAAATCAAAGCAAACCAAATTATTTCATAAAAAATAATTTGATGGATTCTTAGTTGCTGTATAAGATAATTAAAGATATGCATACACTAGATTTGTTTAACCGGGTAGAGAAACTAGAAGCTTGTACGAGTATCTTGTTTTTGGTCATTTTTTTATGAAATTAAATATTTTTATTTAATGAAAAAAATATCAAAAACAAAATGACCATCGAACATACTGGAGCCACTAAAACAAATAATGACCAACAAATATGTAACATTCACATCCATATAAGTATGTTATGCTTTCTGCATAAACTTATAAAAATCCACTTTTATTCTTCGATTTTGAGTACTAAGCCTCCGAAAATGGGTGTGAATTGGATTTTGTATTCAGGCATGGAAAAGTTGATCGGGGTGTGCAGTTACCGCAATACATACTAAATGCAAGAGGCAAAAGAAATATGAACACTTCATATATAACAAAAATCTTGAACAATTATTGAACACCTTAAAGTTTGGCAGTTTTGAAGAAATATCTTCTCTATAAATAAAATACGAGATGATTAGAGTAGATGAGCAGTTTGTGCTTCTGCGTATTCCTTTTTCTAAGAATGTCATACTGTATGGATCATGCACCATTTAACCTCTTAAGGCCCACTGGCCTTCCTGTAGTACTAATTACTTTTAAGAAATTTGAATTTCATAAAATTGGAACAGAGTTGAATTCCATTTGTTTCTTTCGATTTTACACAAAATAAATTATACTTTAATTTCTACACTATGAAGAAGGAATTCGAGTAGCATTTTACTTGTATGGTGGGCCTTAGGAGGTTAACTTTCAAGGAGATCGCCATATTTTTCTCAAGACGCGATTTCTTAAATGTAGGTTTAAGTTACATTCGCTTAAAACATCTGTTATGCTACTCTACAACAGATAATCCTGCAAAGCCTGCTGCCGTTTTCAAGCAGGTGTAAGACGCTTCATTCCCAAGTAATAAAATTCTTGTATTTTGTAAAAAGCAGTTGGTTTTTCACATTTTTATCCTTATCTGATCACCAACTGTCGTTTCTTGGTGGTGGTCTGAAAAAAAGTATTAAAATACATAATAAGCTGTCCTGCTGCCAAAATATATTATCTTCCCGTTATAAAAACCATACTTTAAAAAAGATGTTTTATGTCCCAAGTTTAACAAATCTCTTAATTAATCAAATTATAATTATTCAATTGTACTCATTTCACAGCCCCACACGAAAGAAAACTTAATCGTAAGATAAGTATTAAGGCCCAGATAATATTGTAGTACCAGTAATATTGTAGACAAAAGTTTTATTCCATAAGGTTTCGAATGAAATATAATGTTTATTTACCCAGGGGTATTCCAACTGACGCCCTCGCACAATGCCGTGGTCGGTGTCTCTTGTTGACTGAAACAATTCATCAAACGTCAACATGTGGTTCAGATATTGGATAACAATATACGTTGATTAAGGTTGTACATGTTGTTAATACAGTGTGTAAATCCAACACGAGCGACGAAATAAACCAGACATAGGATTTACAAGCATAATCATAAACTAAGAGTTTTGAGAGCCATGTAATATCAGCAGTAATGTACCGCGAACATGAGCTTTTGAAATGAACTGTCAACGAGTAGTGTGATGCATTACATTGCGGCCTGAATTATTTTGTATGGATAACATTTTTATTGTTATTCGAAAGTTAATTAACTTTTTACGTCATATCCTACCTAGCAACCAGATAAGAGAAGTAATAATCTGAATTCAGAAGAATCTGTGAATCATCGAATAACTTAAACAACCGAATATAAAATATGTAAAGTAAATGTATTGTGATGTACGAGTAGGTAATTTAAAAGACGGAAACATACAATAACCAGTTACATCAAAACGACATACAGTTAAATTAAGAACCCTGTTTGTTGTCAAAAGTAACAGTATGTAGCTCAATTTTACTTTGCGAGTATTTTCTATTTTGGTAGGATTTCCGTCTTCATATTAGAGGTAACTAACTTCAAAGCCATGTTGCAAAATACACATTTCCCGAACGCCACGAAAAATATAAATATAACAAGAAAAATAATAAATGGCCCAAAGCGTATTTCTTAGGTAAGATATTCGGGTACAAACCCAGTTCCCAAATTAGCGAGGTGAAGGGCATCCCGAGCCCTGATTTTCCGTCCGTAGGCTCTCCACAGCTTCACACAGAGTGGAGTTAGAAATGTGCACCAAAAAATACCTAAGAGAAAACCGCAGAACCACCAACCGTGCTGAAAAAAAAGGAATCATTAAACAATTAAAAAACGACAAAGTTCTATGTAAAAAAGTGCATAGCATTGTCTAATATTCAGTACCAAATTTTAAAAAGAACCGAGTACTGTAGTTAAGAAAGCCTAAATTATATTAGGATCCATAAGTAATTAGTAAATTTATTTGATTCGAGTAGAAGTAGCAAGCACGTAGGTACCGCTTGCCCTTACGACGTAATGAGTACAACAACGTCTAAAATCGTTCTGAGATTGCATAATTATACTTTGGAGAATTCTGCTGTGCTCAAGTATTCTAGTTGATTGGGCAAAGCTGAAGACGCCGCTTCCGTCCGGTTTAATCCACTTTTGTGTAAATACACGCCTTAAATTTTAATTTATGAAATAGTAATCAGTTATTTTTCAAATTCCTATAACCACTGTCAAAGTAGTTAGAAGCCAATATCGAAACAATCTTGGTTAGAGAAAATACCTAAACAAGTGAATGAAGCTGTAGCAGTAAAATGACTTTGATGATCACAAAGGTTCGAAAAAACTTAAATATTCTATGCAGCGACTGAATGTACATTAATTTCGCTTCCAGTACAAAATGGCATCAAAAAACGACCCCAACATTTTACTGACAATTATTTTCTTACCGTTAATCGGTTTTAGATAAATAAGCAAATTCTTGCTACTAAAAAAAGTTGGTCCATCAAAGATTGCTTAAAATAAAATATCATATTCATGCGCGGTTTAGGATAGTTTACTCTTTTTCTCTAATGTTTAGCCTCCGCCTTTTTGTACCAATTTTGGTGTAATCTACATATATTATGTATATTATCAATCGCTGATTATATGCCAATTCTAAGTCAAATTAATTATTAACAGTTCTACTGATATTCCCTTTATATCCATTTTCGCTAAACGGCTAAACGATAAAATGCAACTAATACTATTAGTGCTTATACAAATAACCTAGTTTCAGACATTAAAGCCTTTTATACCGTTTAGCGCTTGCCCAGTTGCAGTTTGCTTCAAAGAGGAATCTATCTAGATTCAGCTAAAATGTGCTAAGCAAGTTTACCTACGAGTTTTAATGAGATTCGCGAGTAAGCAAGAGTGTTAATAAAATTGGGATGTTAACAGATACCAGATATTTGTGGGAATTATTCAAAAAAAGTTATGTCAGAAAAACATGTTGTTTTGCTAAATTGAAACATGATTGGAAAATGTCTATTTATACCTACCTAACTTTTATCGATGCGTAGGTAGCTAAGGTAGGTTTAATATTCAGAAATGATGTCAATTTAGGTTACTAACACTGATCAATAGAGATTTAAATTTAGACTGCATATTATTGTTTAGGATAATAATTTCATTATTTGCATAAAAAAGGTGAGCTTAAAATTTTAGCGAAATGTTTTTATTTTACTTGATGTTATTTAAATATCGATGCTTATATAAAAATGGTCCCCGTAGAGCTCAATTTTTAAGTTGTTATTTGATGTTGATCTTAATCGTGATTTATTTTTGTCTACAAAATTACTGCACATGTAAGTTTATAATTTTGTGCCATTTTTCACTAGGAATACAGAACTAACGGCGTGGTAGCTTATATAAAATGCAAGTAATTCTTACCAAAGAGCCAATATATCGAGTGCAGAGCAATGATCTAGCTGCGTCATAGACAGTGAAAAGTGGCCGGCAACGCGCCGCGTGTTTCCCAGCCGCTGTAAGCGCATGGGTGCGCCAGCCAGCTACGTGGGATACCAGCCGAGATACATACATTGCTAGTTTCTGAAAACAAAAATGGTATGGTCATAACTTTTGGAACCATAAACAAGTACCTAGCTGTCTTCGCGCCAACTACGAATCTGTAGTAACTAAGTAATATATTTACTAATTTTAATATACACTAAACTTAATGATATTTTCTACAGAATAGTTCAAATAATTTATGTTTTTTTAAGTATTTTTGTCTGAATATATCCTTGTTGTGTGAATGTTACCTTATGAGCAATAATCTCGCCCTGATTGTCAATATAATATTGAGCGGTATGAATGTGGCTGAGAGATATATTTAATTTTCTTCTAAATGGCAACAACTGGAGCTCCAACTCCGTAAGTTTGTACACCACGTCCGCCCGTAGCTGTTCCAGTGGCTTTATATTCGTGATGTGCAATCGTTTGGTTCTTGTTGCTGAAATGTCACGAAATATTAGCTTGTTTTGAAGGGTTAATCAGGGGTCACCATAGGTCACCATTCAAAGTTCAGCTCAGATCTTCGTAGACTTTATAAATGCTGCTGTAAGGCATTGTATTCTTGCCGGTCATAAAAGTCAAAACACTTCTCGGGTCAGAGGTGTAGGGTTAGAACCGGTGTAGTTTTTATTTTTATCTTTTACTTTTGTATACTCGACGTGTAAAAGTGACCTTGTGGCCTACTTACTGAATAAACGTTTGAGTTTGAGATTGTATTGTTTTTTTTAATTAGCTTTAACATAAATACAACTGAGTAATTTTTTTATTAAATATTACAGTATTTTATAATTAATATAGTAACACTACTATATTAATTATAAAATGAAAATAGATGACAATAAAAGGCGCCAGCCACGTTAGCTGGAGATGCGGGTTCAAAATTCGCCTCAAATGCCGGATATCCTCATCACTTTTTCAAGTATATGTCATATGTTTGCAATTTAACATAAATAGTTAAATAAGTTATTCTCAGCTCCACTAAAATTTTTTAACATGTTTATAAAAATCATAACTATTTTATGTTTCAAATCGGTCACTTCAGTACTTACCGAGATATTTAACGATACGACAGGCAAACAGATCAAATGCTATATCAATAAAGGTTTGTTCTTTATCATTTTAATGGACCATAAAATAGACGTAAAGTCACATAAACTAAAAACATGTAGTTTTTACTGCCGAGAACCGATTGGTTTTTCATGATTATTAAGTTTATGACCTACGAGAGATACGCTGGAAATACGAGTCTAGAATACCGCGCCGAGATCTTTCTTATGTCTGTTACTCATGAGATACTGGCAGTAGGATTACCTAAGGTTTCCAGCCTTCCGGCTGTCGTCAAGTCAGATATTTGTGCACCAATGTTCTCCAACTGATCTACTAGAGACGGCAAATCTTTTCCGACCACCGGCCCGTTGTACTCCATCCTAAAATTGAAACAAATGTACCTAACTTGAAACTTCATCAGCAAGGTTCGGACAAACGCCTGTCATATTGAAAACATAACCCTGTTCCGTGCAACAGAGATTTCCGTACGCATTTATAGTATTAGTATGGATATTTGGTTAATATAGTAGCATCACAAGTCTCTGTTGTGCGGAGCAGAGTTATGTTTTCAAAATGACGGGCGAACTTTGTTCATCAGTCAAAGGAAAATTGAGTATATCGCTACCCCTAGGGTAATCATTTCCTTTAAAAAATTACCTTGGAAATTTTGCCTAATGATCTATATAGTTTATTTCGCAAATTTCCAAGCATATAGTTAGTGAATAGGCTACACTATCTTTATCTTTCATCAGGGAGCTAGTCCAAATGCGTCCTTAGTTAAATTAAATCCAACAATATCAAATTCCTGTCTTTTACAAAAGCGAATTTACCTCATAAGACGCATTTTACCCAGTTTACCTGAACTATAATTACCTTCCTTCTTGGATTTATTAAGCAAATACTCTTTTGGTGAGGTTTTATCAAAAAAATTGGTAAAATGTAAATAAACTAAGTTTGCGGAATGAAGATTTCACTTTGCACGGATTACTTTAGAGAAAAAATCTTATTCCTTTGGTACGAGTAAATAATTATTTCATAGAAAGGTTTGTGTTATTTTTTTTTTAATTAAACTTAATTTATTTCTTACTAAATAGCAGGTATTTTTTAATCTAATCATCATTATCATTTCAGCCTTAGGTCGCCCACCAAATATGGCTTGTATCATCTTGGGGGTATAGTGGCCATAGTCACCACGCTTGGCAGGCGGGTTGGCGACCGCAGGCACCGAGGGATAGGCAGCAGCGTCCGTCGAAACCCAATCTACAGTACGGGTTTCGACGGACGCTGCTGCCTATCCCTCGGTTTTTTTCTTTGTCGCCTATTACCACACCCGCGGGAGGTGAGATTTTTTTGATCTATACATGATTTTTGATTAGATCAAATTCTTTTTTTGATCTATACAATTAGATCAAAAAAATCTTCGATATAAATAATACACTGAGTCATGGTGGCATGGTGGATAAGCAATAATTTGCAATATTTTCTTCTGCCGAAGATATTTTTAATAAGCCTTACCTGTATTTCGACAAGTTCACATCAGACACCTGCAATATCCTAGTCAGTAGCTTGTTGAAATTCACAGAGATCGTTTTCAAAAACGTCACGTCAATGGACGACGAGAGACTTTCCAAATCTACCTGAAGTTGGTCCCATTCAAAATACGACGTCTCTTTATTGACATCCAAAACTTTATCCAACTGAAACACTATGTATGCCGGCCGATCTTTTTCACAATCCCTAAAAAATATACATATTATCAGATTCTGTCCTTCTATAAGATGTCATAAGGAGCGATCTCTGAGCAAAAAGCCAAAAAGCGCCACGTTTGACAGGTGGGTTAGCGATTGCAGTTTGTTCCACCGCTCTAAAGGGCATCAAGTCCGGCTGTTGTACATTAAGGTTTTCTTATGTGCAATAAAGATTAAATAAAGGGTCGCTGCTTCTCTTTTGGTGCTGCTAGTCTTTTGGTGGTTTCGGGACACACCCGGGGTAAAGGTACACACTTGTACTTCATTATAGTTACAACTTTACGAGATTGTCTTGTTTTTCTGCATTAATTTGTTAATGATTTTCATTTATTGTTCAATTACGTTCGTTTATGAAAAAAGGTCTTTGTAATAAGTTTTGGTATCATCCATTTCATTAATTTATTCGCGTTCTTAAATTCAGCTTTGAAATGGGGAGGTTATTCTGTTTTATTTCTTCAAATATGTACGAATATACATAGAAGGTATTGACAAAATACCTAAAGTGGCCTAAAGCTTCGACGATGTAATGTAAACTAAGTAATTTATTTTATGATTGACACAGGTTGACATGTACCCTTGGGTTATTAAACATCTAGGGAATTCTGCTAACTTTGACTCATTTTGACGTTTCATTCGCATATAAATAGGCTAGAAAATATAAAAATCACATAATTTAACAATGCTAATATTCGTTCAACACTATATTTTAATATACTTTTTAAAATATGATAACAGCAACACAACATACCTAAGAACATCCTTGATGGATACATCAATAGTAACATTCTCGAGATCCGAAAATAAAGCATCGAAGATGCCTCTTTTATCAGTAAGCAGCGGCGAGGGTCGGTCGAGAAGTGCCGATAAGGTTTGATATTGGGGCGTATCCCAAAGAGCGCGACACACGAAAACCTATAAAGAAAAAATATAAATATTTTCATAACTAGCTCATAAGCTAAATGTCACGTATGTAGTACCTACTCATGATTTTTTTTTTGCGTTTAATAGATATGATCATCATAATCATCTTTCATCGCCTTCAAAGTCACCTCAGAGTAAATCCCTCGGCGGTTTTTTTGCACATAGTATTTCCTATGGTCACTACACGGCACATAGTCACTATGGTACCGTTTTCATCCAAAAAATACGGACGATTTGCATAACTTATTAGAACCCAAAGTTTAATAGTGAAGTCAGTATATAAAAAAAATTGCGATGTTATCGTCTCGTGGTATGAGGGCGATATATATTTGTTTGATATTTGACGTTTCTTAAAAGTCAAAAGAAACAGAAGCATACTGTCGATTCGTATTGGACTGTGTACATTGAAAATGATTAAGAATTGATATATTTTTGAGAAGTTGCAGAACAACATATGTTCAATTTGGGGACTCTCTATTTAAAGCTCCATTGTAAACCTTTATACAACTAGTCCCCGCATGGCCTACCCATGTACCTAAGACGTTCGAAGAAACATTTCTTGTAGAAAAATCCGAGGTAACCTTAAAACAAGCTCATTCTTACCCAACTCGAGTCTTACCTCAGCATGTCCCGCAATAACAAAAATGGCGGATATCACGCCCCATAAAACAAGGGACACGGCGCACATCCAGACAGCCGATCTGGAACATTCATCACTGCTCTGAACGTCTACCATGGTTGACATTTTATCGTCTATCGCGCTATCCGTCACTTTCGCACTGACATACTTGTAAGAGCGTGACAGCTATCGTGACAAGTGATAATAACACGACCATATTAGGCTGGAAAAAGGCAAGTTGTCGCGCACCTACGTAATAAAAGTGGTTAAGTCCGCGTACAGGTCGTAAATTCTTTTAGATTTTTTTTCATATGCGTCATGGTTACAACATGTTATTGAGTTTTGGTGCACGACGGCTCACTTTTTATCCATGCTCTGTCCATCACAATATGTCGAAGCCTGGCTGACCTTAATGTAATTTCTTTTATTTCACGCGAAAAAGTTATTTATTACGTCTCGATATTGGAAAAATAAACTTGTAAAGCTTTATTTGCATGTGTATGTAAAACACAAAGCAGTGATTCTCAGTTCGTCTGAAGATTATTTTTATGTATGTTTCTGATTATTCGAGAATATTTCTTTATAAGAGTATTACGGCTCGTTACCTATTTAAGAATCGGATGGTGGAAACCCTCAAATAATACTGTATACTTTTACTTTCCAGAATTTAATTTGCCCGAATTTCTTTTGCCATAATAGTCAAAGGTCTGTACTATATCATGTGTGTTTAGCATAATATTGATTATTCTTTAATCATTGTAATTCATAAGTATCACATGCTATAATGTCAGTTGCCACTTGCCATCCGTCTAACTCTTCGGATCGGATTGGATAGAACTGCGACTCTAAGCGCGCAATCGTTTAAATGACAGAGTACAGTTAGGAACGACGACGAGTGGAGCGAGGGGGAGCGTGTTAGATAAATCGTGACCCTACTGCTGCGCTAGTGAACCACAAGAACCGATTTTTTTACTAATATCGTAATATCATATTTAAAGAATATTACACTATTACCCCCTATTATGATAAAAAAAAAACATTTAAGCAAATTAAATTCGGGCATAAGAGTATTATTGAACATGACTGTCGTGCAAACAATAGACAAACAATTCTTAAAATATTATACTTATAATACTTACATTTGTAAAGTCCGTCTAGCAAGCTCCTTACTATTGCCACATCCGCACATGAGGGCAAGCAGCATCAGCATCATCACGAAGCCTACGGTCACCACGCACGCTAAAACGCAATGAGAAGTTTTTGCTAACACACTTATTTCAGGCGTCAGGTTAAACTAAGATGAAGCAGGTTTAGCTTTGTCCGTTCATTTAAATAACTACATGAGACCATTGCTATATTTTGTTCTTAATACTGTTATATGTAAAAAACTTGCTCCGTTCGCGTAAAATTCGATCTGTGCCACGGAATGGCTAATTCATTCCTAATTTTTCTTCCTCACCCCTGGAGGAGGAGCATGCAAGGGAAATTGATAGATGGGATACGCAAACAATACGGATAGTATATTAGATGGTAGTTCTAAATTAGAATTCTAAAACTCTTCTAATACTTCTAATGTAGTTTGAACGCTAGTATGTAAATTCCTTAAAAGTGTTTAAATTAGGAATTAATGGTTTCGTATGTCCGTTCTGTTCCACTTGTCGCATTTCTACAAAGATTTTATTAACAGATTTCATATTTAAGTACGTAAGTAAACATATGACTATCCAGCGATTCAATTTACAATTTTATTTATGAGGTAATACGACATAAGCCCCACATAATTATAAGCGTGATATTAATTTATATTATGATACTAAAAAAATAACAGAAACTATTTTAGTTTTTTCATCAGTTAATATTCATAAAGGAATAAGAATATCAGTATTAAAAAAAAAACGGACGAAAGAGTGAAAAATCAATAAATAATAAGAATATAAGGAAGGGTCACGTGGTCATAGATAATTCTGTTGCTCTAGTGAACAATAATGTAAGACAAATTGGCTCAGCGAAAAGTTTTTCACCTAGCCACTTGACTTATACATACCTAATAAAGTAGTCCATCTCCAAAATTCGTATTTTTGCATCCTGCCAAGTGCTGCATCAAACTGCCTGACGACGCCATGCAGACCTGCCATTAGATGGCGTACCATGTCGCCCAGAACACGTACGGTGCTTTGCAATGTCTGTCTTTTTGCTTCTATGTCCCGAAGAATTGCTGTAATACAATATAATTTTCTTAGTTTAATTATTCTCTTTATTGCACTACATATTTAACTAAAAAACTGCAAGCCAACTGTATAAAGCCGTCTGTTAAATTTGTAGTCGTTATTTAAATGCTCTTGTATGAAAATTTGGACAGACTTCTGTGGGTTTCGCATTTAATAGGCATTAATCGGCCGTTTACGCGTGGTGTCTATAGTTTAATCTATTTTTGTAACTTTGAATTATGTCAAGCCATTTAGGACGTAGAAATTATCTGAGAAATGTATATCAATACATTTAATACATAAAGAATATACCTTCCCTCACTTGTGTCGTCTGCGTGGATATTGCATGAGGCAAAGTTTTGAACTCTTGCCGAGCGCTGGAGATTGCGCGGGTCAGATTCTCCACCCCTAACGTACGCAGTTCTAGAAGCTGCTGCTCACGAAGTATCTATAGTAAGCACAATAATTATTGATAATGATAATAAAAAGTATTTATCTGTTACGTTTGCTTAAACCACTGAACAGATTAATTGTGGAAATAATTTGAATCCCGGAAAAGGAGATGGAATAGTTTTCATTCCAAAAATAATTATTTTTATTCTTTAAATTCTATACAGGCGGCAAAATATAAAAGAATATGTCTGTCAAGACATGTGGCATATGAGTACTGAGTAGATACGGGCAATAATGGGCATTATATTGTATGTATATATAACCTGAACTGTGTTGCATAGTGAGTAAGTTTTCGATGGGTATAACATAATATGTCAGAAGAGAAGGAAGGGGGCATTTTTAAGAAGTGACATCTCCTTCTCTTTTTTGTTGATTCAAACAAATGGAAGTATACAAACCACGTCAAATTTTAGTTGTAACTCCAATGAATTCGTATTAATCGTATCACAGAGGGGAGCGTCTTTAGAAGTGCAAAGCTTCTTCAGGCTATCCAGCTGTTTGGCTAAGTCCCTTATCCTGTCTGACGTAGTGGAAGCCAGCGCCCCCGCCCTAATGCTGACGTCGCGAAGCGAGGCAATCTTGGAAGCGATGTCTTCACTCTCTGTAAGCATAGGACATCTATTTTTTGCATTGAGTTCATTATCTTTGTAGAGTTTGACTCAGTTTTACTACGAGTCTCTTCTATCTTTTATTTCGTAAAACTTATGAGAAGAAATGTTTCATTCATTGATTTTCGCGTCGGACAAGAAAACAAACTTTCAAAAGAGACACCAGAAAACGATCCAACTCAAAATATTAAGTATCATAAAAGAAATTCCAAAAACTTATTTTAACTGTTAGAGTTTAGACCCTCAACCTAGGTACAGATTGAAAATTATATTTATTATGGCTAGACCCACAGCATTTCTTGATTACAAAATTCCATTGAGTAAAAACAACATTAACTCTAAAACTTATAAAATTTTTGAACAAGCTACCTAGAGCGTTAAAACTTTAGAACTATTGTCATTCTAAATATTTTACTAACGACCTCTTCCAAATCAAATCGGTTTATGCGTTATGGAAAATAACTGATCATTGGAAACATTCTTATGCATGATGTGTGATAAACAGCCTCCAAATTAAATGTAAATGGACGACCTGGCTAAATATTATTGCACCAAGTTTACAAGGAGAAATGTAAAAAATATACAACTAACATTTACGCCTTACCCAGTCCAAAATAGCGTGAACGGGATTTTATTACTCTCTCCATTTCGCCGTTATTATTTTTTCCTTGACAATAAAATATAACTTCTTGTAATATTGTGAGAAACACTGTATAATAAATACTTCACAATCATAACGAACCGAGGAACCCCAAAGTAAACAAATGAGATACTCTTAGGTTTCTTTTCAACCCTGCTCAAAAGCATACTTTACCGATCAAAGAGGCCCAACCTGAGATGATATCAGCCAGCGAGTCGAGCACCAAATCGATGCCGCTCTCAGACGCGATGGCTTGTTGAACCGGCTCCCCCAAGAGAGTAGACACGTCTGAAATTAATGAATCCAGTTACGAATAAACTTTATTGATATTTACAGCTCCATTTTCGATTTTAATCCTTAGTGCTTTCTGATTGATTCGGAATTGGTTTGTAAATTGTGTTTATTTTAAACTCGTGATATTTCCTGTAAAGTTTAAAATTGAAAAAATATATTTGGATCATTTAAATTCAGAACCGGCTTTCAAAAGTGTTTGTTACATTTAAAACATCGCTTCAATACAAGCTAGTACAAGATTTGACCACGGACTCACTCAGCGGCGTACGAATAATTGTGTATTTTATTACCTATGTATGTTCCAAGCACGCACACATATTCTGCATTATATTCCAACGTCAGTGGACTGGTCGTTACTCATAGCCATGACTGATATGAACACACACCCATAACAATCTGGATTATAAATATGGATACAAATAATCATCTTAATCTATTAAAGGTGAAATAAGGTGAACAAGTACATGTTATACATATTTATAAACTTGACTCCATGTATTTTGGACCCGGGTATGTCCTTAAACTACGTCCAACGATGAGAGGTAGGGCACAGCGAACCGCTTGAGTCTGGAGGAACCCAACTGAGGAAACCTTACAGAAGACCTCAGCCATAATAGCACTGCTACCTTTCAGGTATGTATTCTTGTGTTCCCGATGGTGAGTAAGGTTCTCAGAGCTCCAACCCCACTTAAAGGTTGGCAACGCGCTTGTGACTCCCCTGGTGTTGCCCATGGGCGACAGTGATTGCTTACCATCAGGAAATCCGTCTGCTCGTTTGGCCCCTTTGTCATAAAAAAAAGTATGTTTAATATCGTTACTTACTTCTCAAGTCCTGTCGGTAAGCGTGGACTACGACATCCATGGGTGGGACCAGAGTGTGATGTAGCTCTCGCGCTGACGCTGCTAGCCACGTCGCTATGTCAGCGCACGCGCAGCTCACTATGTTCCGACTGTCAGCGGCAGCTTTGGAGGCCTGCTCGTTACTCAGGGCCATGCCTGATATGAATACGCTGAAATAATAAACGGTTTGACAATTTCAAAGCACTTTAGACTAAAGCATGTAAATATTATAAACAATATCAATGAATAAATGGAAAGCTATTATCAAGTTGAAATTAATAAAAATAAAACAAATTTAATGTTAATCATGAAACCACATTATACACTGAGGCCTGACATAAGTTACGGGCCGGAGGCGCGAGCGGCGGCGTCGCGAACGAACATTCGGCACTCATAGTGCTTGAATATGCAGAACTATCTTCGAAACATGTCACGTGATTTACTAAATAAACATAAGTAAAGCCGTCACTTTTCTTCAAATATTATAATGAAAGTTAAATACAAATTACATTTTGACTTGAAATGTGAAATATAAATGTGATTTTCATATGACGAGACAGCTTTATCAAAAATAATATTTTTATACTTAAACACCCATTTTCTGTGAAATTATTTAACGATCGAATAACTAATAAGATTAATTAATTAATTAATATTGTCTTCGGTTGCCGCGATAATTACTTAATTTAAACTAGCAGCGTTCGTGGTCATCGGGTGGACTCCACCCGATGACCACGAACGGGTTCGAAATATCGGGATGAAGTTTAAATTAGTATACGCGATTTAATCCGTTTTAGTTGTTTTATTTCATGAGTAATTAGATTAATTAGTTAATACTTGAATTGATTTTTGTTTTTTTTTAATATCTACTCAGGTCACAGCGTGTTACGTATTACAGTCAAGTATGAATTACCGTTTCACTACGAGTATGTGGCGCTTTCCAACACACGATTTTATTGGCATCACATTTTCTTGCCTTCATTCTTTTATAATATTAATCCAATGAAAATATCCATCCAACATTATTATATTATCTTCACAATACGGTTTTATTTATTCGATTACTTATAGATTAAATTTATCGAGTGTTTGTTTACAGCTGAATTATACTACATAATAATGATTAAATACAGTAATCTATCTTCGGATAATGCAGTCTAATGTCTTGGACACATTGACAGTATTTACGAAATGATCGATGAATGAGTATGTTACTATGTTACTTGATTAATTTGATACGACGTGACTAACTATACGCCACTTCACCGAACTTTGAACAATAAACGTAAGACACGCGTAACTTAGCTGTATCTTGGTACCTTGTGTGATTATGTCATGCGGTTACGCGGGACCAAGACACACGAACGAGGGCCGATTTTCGAGAGTGCACACGAAATAAAATAAAAAATCGCACGCCAATGTTTTTTACTGTTATTTTAGCATGAAATGTGTAATTTCGATAACGAAAATTATTTATTTCTATAATATCTGATTCATGTTTCTAAAATACCATCATCATTTCTAGCAGTATAAAATGTCACGAGATAAAAATGCGACGCTCAAAAATTTCACCCCTGGTTGATCTTTCTTTGTTTTCACGATAAACTTTTTCTCACTTAGTTTTAAAAATAAACGAACGCAATGAGGTTACTTAGTCAACAGGTTTTCGTAAAATGTTGATTTTCGTAAAATTGTTTATGATATTCCGGTCCAACTTTCTGAATGCAAATTTACGAATTTTACGAATATTAAACGCGCACCTAAAAAACGTAAAATACTATGCTATACTACTATGCTATTCACAGTAGTATGTTCCTACAACGTTTGTACCTACTCCCAACTAAGCCAAGCGGTTTTCCGCTCTATAAAGGAAAGCATTTAGCAGATACCATGAACGCAGTATGTTAATAACTTTTTAGTAGGTAGCTCATAAAACAGTCAGCCTAAGTAAAACGATGACTTAGTTAATGAGGAAATCCAATTCTGGTGTCATCTCAAAGTGCTCGTTAACTTTTACCAGGGGCGCATTCAGATAATAAAAATATATTATCAATTTGACATCACTGTCAGTGGTCTCCCTCGCCAAAGTAAACAAAAGGGGAGCTAAAACTACTGCTAAAATGGACAAACTGGTATCAGATTTTAAAACCTGAATAACACCTTCTAGAGAAAATTGGTAGCTGTGTCGGCACTTCATTTAAGTTTTCTCAGCTTAACATTTCAGCAGTTTAGTTTTAAAAACTCTTATTTATTATGTTTCTGCTTTGAAAAAAGACATTTTACAACAGCCACATAAAGTTGCTTTTTATGTTCAATGTTTGGGTTGGTTGTGTCATTGGGTAAATAGGCGGTTGAGTGAAGTAACGCAAACGAGGCAAGTATTTCATTAAATTCTCGTGAATATGACGCGTTGGGAATGCGAATTAGGCTGTAATGGGCAGATAAACGTCCTAATTTACTAAATATGAATGGAATATGAGCGTGTCTTTAAACGGTGGTTAGATTAGGTTAAAGTGAAAATTTAAAAACCGATGGCATGAAACAAAAGATGATTATCAAATTTTTAGACACATTGCGTTTGTTTTTTGAATCAACAGATGATAAAAACAAGAAAAAACTTACCAACATAGTAATGCCAAAAATAAAGTTATCACCACCAATACCCTGTCATTGTAATCTGACTCCTCCTCGTCAGGAAATAAAGCTCCAGTTTCCGTTTCATCATTGCAGCCGGATTTCGAGAACAGAGACAGTATCGCCAGTATCAGCATGTTCGCTGGTATAATGAATGCTATACATGCGAATATCACTATGACTGCTAGGAATGTAGATTCCACTTTAATAGACTGAAACAAAAAATGTTGATGATTACAGGTGAAAAATTTAACTTGAGGACAATGTAGTTAATTAAAATGGGACTTACGTTAAAATACAGTATTTACTGCTATATATGCAAACATATGCATTGTCATGTACAAAAAAAAAATACAAAAAAATATGTTAGGTTATATAGCACATTTAACATGTTCGCGGCATCAGATCTACTCGACCACATACAAGTATGTTTAATCGTGGCGTTAACTAATTTTCATAGCTAGCAATTTTACAATTACTTACGGTTGCAAACCATGTAGTTTCAAAGCTATGGAACACATAATATTTGTAATAATGTGCTCATTTGTTACAAACTAATAAATATTGGTAATTTTACTCAATGCCAATTGAAATTTTATTAAAAATATATTTCGAGCTTACATAATATTATATTATTACTACTAGTGTTTACAATACATAAAGCGGTAAATGTAAATAATAATCTTATCTAAAACTATTACAATAATGCATTATTATATCCTGAATAATGTGTTTCGTACTAATGAAATATAGATTAAACTCGTTTAACTAAAATACTTCATACATTTTTTAGGGTGACACTGTTAGATCATAACATCCACCTAATAGTTTTAGAATTGTTAAACTTTAGAAAGGCCATGCCAGGATAAGCTAAGAGAATCTGCCCCCAGCGAGTTTTGGTTTGTAATTTTTTTTGATGATGTAGCTTTGTATTAGTAGCAAGTATGCAAAATATCAGCCCCCGAAATGTTACAGATTTTGGTAAAAAAAAAAAAAAAAATAAAATATGATCTTTCTTCAATATCTTTTTTTCTACCGAGCCGATTTTGACGTGCTTCTAATATATTGAGCATACAGTAAAGGTGATTATGCGACATTAATTATAGGACACAATGCCTTACAAAAAAAAAAAAAAAATTACAAAAACAAAAAATACTTTTTTTTCTTTTGTACTTTTTACGTCAACGACACCTCCAAGTTTTTCACTAAAGCTAGCCTTTTTAATAAGCTACGAAATGAATGTATTAACATAATTTTTACCAGGGGTATAACGGGGTGTTTTTTTAATTGAATTCATCACCGTACATTTTCTTTACCCGCTCATTATTAAAATTAATCGATTAAAACTCTTTAGAGAAACTTGTATGTTTATAATGAGCACTGGCCACTTGAAAAAAAAATTAAAAGTATTGATTCCTTTGAACATACAAGTTTCTCTAATAGCACATACTGCAGCTGCGTTGGGAAAAAGGGGTTGAAGGCTGAGTTGTATATACGGCCGACTGTAAGGAGGCTTTGATAGTATACTGAAGCCTTCTAGACCCTTTCACGGCTAGGCATGTATAGTGCTTTTCTCAAACTAATGCAATGAAATAAATAAAAAAATACCACTGAACAAAACAGCTTCACGACATAAGTTTTTTAATTTTCCCTCCAATCCCGCTTTGTAGTATTTTTGCCTTCGATGTAATAATTAATGACTATCATAAATAGTATGGCTATAATTACTATATACAGAATTTAGAAAAACCACCAAAAAGAATGCACTTACCTTTTAAATGATGGCGCTACGGCATCTGCCTTTTGGCGGTACACAATAACAAAATATAGATAAATAAAACTGGCCTGGTTAGATTATTCAATTTTATACACCCGTAACACTATATCTAAGTCACAAAAGCATTGAATCACACCATTTACCACTATTTAGTCTTAATAAACAGAGTTTTACACGCCGAGAAACTTTTCCATTCCGCCATTATTAAAACAAGTAAAAGTGTCCTGTGATTGGTTGAGTCAAAAATGCGTTCAAAAACGCGCATGCGTGGAGTAGTGTTTGGTGTTGCCAATACAATTTTAAAATTGAGAGCATGAATAATAAATATAATAATGTAATAACCTGATGATATGAATATTCAATTACATGATAAATAAAATAAATCTCTTCATACCATTTCGTCTGAAATAAGCGAGATTATTTTTTAGCCCGCTAATCATTTAGTCACTAAAAATGATAAAAAAATATAACTCAGCTGTTTGAACAGGCTTCATGAACACAGACGCCAGGTATACATAAAAATTAAAAAAAAATTACTTCCCGGCCTAGGCCTTCAATTTTATATGAAATTCGTTACCTGTACTCTGGAGTCGATCCGCCCTAAACGTGATACTTCGAAGCCTATTATGACGCACGTAACGAAGACATTTCATTGCATGTTTGAGAAAAGAGTTTTTAATCGATAATTTTAATAATGAGCGGGTAAAGAAAATGTACGGTGATGAATTCAATTAAAAAAAATACCCCTGTTATACCCTGGTAAAATTATGTTAATACATTCATTTCGTAGCTTATTAAAGAGGCTAGCTTTAGTGAAAAACTTGGAGGTGTCGCTGACGTAAAAGTACAAAAAAGAAAAAAAAGTATTTTTGTTTTTGTAATTTTTTTTTTTTGTAAGGCAATGTGTCCTATAATTAATGTCGCATAATCACCTTTACTGTATGCTCAATATATTAGAAGCACGTCAAAATCGGCTCGGTAGAAAAAGATATTGAAGAAAGATCATATTTTGTTTTTTTTTTACCAAAATCTGTAACATTTCGGGGGCTGATATTTTGCATACTTACTACTAATACAAAGCTACATCATCAAAAAAAATTACAAACCAAAACTCGCTGGGGGCAGATTCTCTTAGCTTATCCTGGCATGGCCTTTAGCTAGATACTAACTATTCATAAAAGCTTCATATATTATACTTCCTAAACAGACTTAGTAAAAATATATTATAAAAACGAAAATGGGCCATGATTTTATTACAAATTACTCCAGCGAAAGATACTTTGTAATTATGGCATGACCGATATGTCTTGCGTTAAGAAAAATGTGCTCTTCCGAAAATAAGTCAGGGGAATCTCGGCATAATCATGCTTTTACTGCGCCTGGAGGGTAAATTTCAGACAGAATAAATATACATGAAATTACTTTTCCTAAAATTAAATAATTTTCGGCCAAGCATTCGGTCATCTCAGCAGGAAATTACTTTTTCTTTTAGCTGCAGTTATGTACCTTGAGTTATGAATCTTCATCAAATTCTTTTCAAGATAGCACGTAATCGACACAGTCAAATAGAAGTAAATTCGATTACGGCGGTTTCTATATATTTTTCTTAATAAAAAAAAAACTAATATAAATTTTATAGATAAATAAGGACCAATCGTACACAAAAAGCGTACTCGGCCTCACAATAAGCTTAATCAGGCTCTTGAGACTTACCAGAGATTCGAACCCTGAACCTCCAGTTTTGAAGGTATAGGCACAACTGATCCGTCAAAAGTTCGTTAAAGAGAAAACAATTGAGAACAAACTCCCTGTCACACGAATGTGTAAAATTCAATGTACACCACAGACAGAGCCATTAGCACCAAAGGTTTGGGCACTATCGGATTGCCGGAAGACATCCTTTTAAAGTGTCAGAGGGATCGTCCGTACGATCAATGCCGACAACCGGGGTCAGTGTTAAAACTATGGCTCGGTACGCACTAGATGGAACTGCAAGATCAGTAGCAGCCAGCTTTTATGCTCATTACGCGATAAACCCGATATAAACGAAAAATAATGTATATATTTCAATACAGTATTTAGTTTCGATTACGTTTCAACAGTTTGAGGACAGTTTGAAAATTGACAAGATTTGGTCTAGTGGGTAGGGACCCTGGTTATGAAGCCGATGGTCCTGGGTTCAAACGCCTGTAAGGGCATGTATTTGTGTGATGAGCACAGATATTTGTTCCTGAGTTATGGGTGTTTTCTATGTATTTGTATATTATATATATCGTTGGCTCAGTACCCAGAACAGAAGCCCACTTGAGCTTACGCTCAGTTAATTTGTGTAAGAATGTTCTGTAATATTTATTTATCGAAAAAACATTCCATTGGCATTTTTATCGCTACTGTTTCAGTTTTATATTATTTTAGGCCATTTTTTTTTTGCTGTAGAAATAACTATTTGTATATTTAAAGATGATTTGTTCACTATACAAACTGTTTCATACCATAAATAATTGAACATACGGAAACCTTAAGCTAAATACTCGTTCAAGAGAAAATTGCGCAAGCATCATGCAATAGTTTCATAATTAGGACTCTTCGAAATGTCGTAACAGATTGTACTATATTTATTTGATGTTATATAAGTAGATAGACAATGTAGACATCCACATACGAGTATAAGTTTTGTACTTTGCACCAATGTGCAACACATATTACAATAATAAAATTATGATGACTGTATCGGTATGTCTTAGTATACGTTTTATAATAATGAGTCTGAAACTGAGCGTTTCTTAATTTTTTTGCCACTTTTCTCCACTTCAAATATTTTGGTAAATTTTTTGTTTTTTCTTGTCAAAATAGCGGGCTGATTCTATTTATGCAAGAAAAAAATGTGTCCCAAAGATTGTTTTCCTATTGTGTTACCTTTTTCTATATATTTTCTATGGAGGTAACATAATAGGTAATTCAAAAATGTATGGATTTTTATGGGACATATTTTTTTATTGCATAAATCGAATCAGCTGGTGATTCTGACAAGAAAAAACAAAACTTACCAAAAAACTTTTGGTCGAGAAAAGTGGCAAAAATTTAGAGAAACGCTCAACTCTGAAAACACTCGCTTGTTTAATGCGTTTTAAGCAACCGATATCTCTAGTTGAATATAATATATCTTCGCCAACATCACCTTAACTTTTATAAGAAAATAATTAGATGGAAACTTTTAGTCGAATAAATTTCTTGTGAAGAGAAAATTATCAATTTTGCTGTCCATTTATTTTCCGAGGCGATTTACTTCAGATTGGCTATCCGAGTCTAAATCTAAGGGATTTATTTTGTACTAAATCGAATGCGATTGGTTTTACTGATTTCTGTGAAGTGATAGCGGTTAATAAATGCTATTTAGATGTTTTCGTTTGTAAAAAGGCACAAAGATACAGCTATGTGCCTAACTGAGTAAAATCAAAGTTAATTAGCCATAAACTTTTGAATTTCGGCACTAAGTACAAACTATTTATTAAGACTACAAACAATTTTTTTCTAGCTCCATACAACAAAAGCATTTGGGCTAATTTACCATAGCTTAATTTCTAGGGAACACAAAGTGAAGTTGAAGTGAAAAAAGAAAATTTTACCTGTAAGAATGAGTAAGGAAATGAGAATTGCCCCCATATGATATCCTTGGCAAGACCTTTAATTACATTGGGTTATAATTAGGTTATAAAGTCCTTAAATTTTACAGTATCCACTTATATTCTGTAATAATAAATCTATGTATATGACCTATTAACATAAGACAAAAATTCTATACTATTTTGTGGTTAATAACTTCATGACACAATAGTAATAGTAAACAGTTTTAGAATGCCATTATTTTAGGACGCAAAAGTCCGAAATGACCTCGTTGATTTAAAAATGTATTATTATTTTTGTAATGTTACATATTGGTATTGGTTATAATACCCAATACTGTTATAGAGAACCCTAAGAGCTATTATGCAATAGTAATTTGATTTTAGAATTATTATTTTTAAATAAATATAAATCACTCTCCTACAAAATGAACATATTATATCAAAATACTGATAGATAAAACTCACCTACAGGAAATTCAAACGGATAAATGAACGTAAAGAACTGCGACATAAACCCAAAAGGGTGGAATCCCTCTTGCGGCTTTAGTGCCGGTATCAAATAGGTCTCCGTCTGTGGCCGCAAGCCGAATCTTATCGTACTTCTATCCTTTATTTCGAACCAATCTTCGGTGTAACTTGCCCTTATATTGTTTTCGGTAACTACAACATCTACTGACATATTTAAGGTTTCCATGGGTTTATTGAACAATTCTCGCACTATAGGTATCATCTTCAAAGTTGTCGCTGAAATCTCAGTCGGTTTGGTCATTTTCCGTAATAGCAAAGAATCGGATTTCTGAAATGTAGAAATTGTAGCTTTAGGTTTTAGGCTGTTGTATTTTTCTAGCCAAGACTTCATTGCAATTGAGTTGTTTGCATTGTTGGCATCTCTTTTGCTCAAACCTTCGCTCCATAGACTCCCAGTTTGCCCATTTTTTTGAAATCGTGAATGTTCGACATCCTCCATATCTATTAGGGGCTGTATTGATATTCTTTGATTATCTCTAGAATTTGTTTCCATACAACTATCCCAAACTAAAGGTAGAAGCTTAACGTTAGCGCCGTCTGCAGTCATTTCCTTTGGCGCAGCATTTCGATCAAAGGCTTGCAAATTCACATTTCCTTCGTCTTCGTCATCATATTTTTTATCTGTAGCCTTTTTGTTTTGCTGGGGGTAAATTGTTGGAATTGCCTGGTAATTCTCTGACTGTAGCTGTGCGCCGGGTACGCCGGCGCCAACGACATTTAGATTGTTTCCGGCGGAGGCCGCGGGCGTCGCTTCCGATGTCGCCCGGATCTGTCGGATTTGCAAGGCAAAAATGGCGTCGGTGAAGCCTTCTGGTAACTTGTTTACCTCGAGCGTTGAATACAACTCGGTTTCAGTTATTTGCGCGGTCTTAACTCGATTTAGGAGCAGTATTGCGATGGTAGAAATTAGAGCGACAGTTACCATGACTGCGAAGTTTACGACTTCATATTTATTTCGTGTAAGAGAAGCGTGCCGCGAGGCAGCGGGACAGTGGACTGAGGATTTGTAGCACTTAGCAGTCTGCCGAGCCGGCGACGTTGCACAATCGTATCGAGCCGCGCCACAGTGCCTTTACTGGATTATGTAAAGAGTACTTAGAGAACAGAGCCTCGCGTCTGAAGCTATGGCACTTCATTGTAAACTATACTATTTAGACTAAGTCATATATAGTAGGCTAGCAATAAATATGTTGCAACTTTTCGTGTATAAAATATACAAGTTTCTCATTATTTTACCATGTTCATTAAGTATCAATCTGTATTTGTAGGTCGGTATCTATTTTACAGTTTATTTTTATTTAATTATTGATATTAATTTTCATCTCAAGTGGTTCAGCGGTTTTAGCGTGAAGAAGTAACAGACAGACAGAGAGAGCTACTTTTGCATTTATAATATTAGTATGGATTAATTTATGAATCCAATGAGTTGACGCCAATGACTACATAGTCATTGTTTCTCTAGGAGTAATATATTTACCAGATTTATTTTTACACAAGGTTATAGTTTCCGAGTAAAATCCATCAATCTTCTGTTTTTTCTTGAGTTTTTCTGAAAATAATGTAAACAACTCTTAATTTAAGTGCTTGAACTCCTTCCTTGATTAAGATTTGTGTGAATTCTGCAAAAGATTAAATCAGTGTGTCATATAAAGTAGGTATATATTTACTAAGCTATACATTGAAAATATTATAGATATTTTTCTACTAGGAACGATATTTGCTTAGTGCTTTCCACAATAAAAATATCGAAAATCATGTCATCGATAAGTACATATTACTTCAACGAGAGGACGTACACACAGTCTTATATCGACTATTTACCTATATGCCGCGTGCCACCGTTCTTGAACAAATTTAACGTAATCCGTAGACTTTTGATCCATTTTACTTTTATTATTTGCTATAACTAAATCCAAATTGTTTTCTGATGTATCTTAAATATAAATAAATAGATAGTTTTGTTACTGTCATTTATTTTTAACCCTATTACCCTATATTTGTCTTTGTATTAATTATTATGTATGACGTTGAAGTTGTACTTATCGATAACAGGACTGTCGATGTTTTGATTTTGTGAATGACTTACAAGAGATCGTTCGTGCTAGAATAATATCTAGGTATACTCATTATATAATTATTTAATATTCATACTTAAATATATATCACACTGAGGCGCTAAGGCGAAAAACGATATTCGCAAATTTCGAACGCTTGTCTGTATCACTCTTATTTTGCCTTAATTGGAGTAATAGAAAGATACTAAATAGGAAAGTAAGCAAAGTACTACATAATGAACTTCTAAATAAACGACGTTCGCGGTACAGTACCGGGCCTGTTACTTGTCTAAATTAAAACTGAACAGTAATTCTAAAATTTCGTTGTGATTACATAATGCGAAGGCGACATTACCTTCGTGGTTATACCCGTACACATTACTCTAAAACTACGGGTAACCTTCGCTACTCTACCCTCGTCGTGTCAATTAAATTTACTTAGTGACAACGGCTGTCAATGACATAGTATACGTTAGAAACAACCAAAAGCCGGCGTACCACGCATAATTAAGGGTTCTGTAGTAGCTATATGCTAGATAAATTTCGTTGAAAGTTGAAAGTATATACTTTCGAGATCAAATATTTTTTTTTCACATTTTTCGATGACGATAAGATGGGTTTCTTTTACTTTTGAGGTGGTTATTTCTTACCAGCTTTAATGCTATTTTTTAATTTAGGAAAAATAGATTAATGACATTTAATTGCGTGTATGGATGGTGTTAGCGCTCCCAAATACTTTTCCAACAAGTTTTCTACAAAACTAACTTTTCATAAAATAAATAATAAATAGCTCTAAAATGATTTTTTAATACAATTTTTAAATCAAATAACAGGGTTTTGCTGCTAAATACCACATCTAAAAATAATTCTGGATACCTAACTTCTATTAGACATCGACAAGAAATGCACCAAAAAGCCGTTTTTGCAAAATTATTTAGATTAAAAAAAAAAAGTTTTAATAACAAGTTATTAAATGCGCAAGATTACGATTAACAATGAACAAAGACAACTGTCGCATTTATAATCTACCATGGAATGTTTCAAAAACTTAATTTCAAGTCACACTGCAAAGCACGTAATGGGCGGTATGAAGAAGGAAGAGTATTTTCTCAAATATTTTCGACATTATGTGCCTTATAGTAGATTGCGAAGGCCAGCTTGGCTAGATGAGGGTTACGACATGTTGGCTAGATTTCGCAATTTTATTTCTAAACAGAAATGATAATCATAAAAAATAAGTCCTGGTCACAACAACTGGTTTTCTAATTTACTACACAAAACGAAGTTACTATTTTTATAAGTTTATCTATTTATCTAGTGAGTGATAAGGGATAAGTTAGTAACTTTTTTTGTATAGTTTCCTTTTTTTCTAAAAAAAATGTTTGGTTTTTTTTTTTTAATTTATTGGATTTCGTGTTTGAGGGGTTGCCGGCTTCGTAACAATCTACACATACTCGGCCGGCAACCGCTTACTTCCCGGCCTCTGTGGTAATGTATTATTTATAACAGTAAATCCTTTGGAATTAAGTGACTTATACACCATAGATACGTATAGATAAGTAACAAATGACAGAAGTCATATTTCCTGTACAGTTCCGTACGGTAAGAGCTTATGATTGCAGTTAAAAGGCTTCGCGTAACGAGAGCTGCCACGCTGCAACGCGCGCGTTCATTGGCTTACATAGAAACTATATGGACTCATTATGAACGCAGGCCTAGTATAGTATATAGGTATGTATTTCTGTTTCTCTTTGATAACACCAATTTTAAATTCATACTTGTTCCTTGCTTGAAAATGTACTGTCATCTGCATCGTCAACCCGCTTGCCAGGCATAGTCGCTCATGCTGACAAGCTGTTGTCCTAGAAATCGTTCCCAGGGAAGCCTGATTCCAGTAGTCTATGTGCGTGGCTGATAGATGGAAATACTTGTTTGTATTGTAATGTAAAGGAAATATGGAATAATACTTGGTATAATTTATTCGGCTATATTATTTTGATTGAAATCACAAATACATCTAACAGCATTACAGCAAGGTGCTAAACCGTTATAATAATAATAAAAAAAAAACAATTCAGCGCAAAATACCATTATTTAAATTATCCAAAACTAGGTTTCGCAAAATCGCAGAAGTGCTCATTGCTATATGTAGTTTGCCTATTACGAACGTTTCAGATTATTTGTAGGCACATTACAAAACAACAAAACTGTGTTATAGGATAACAAAAATGAAACCAAATATCTTTAGAAATTTAAAACGGCAATAGAATTGCTCATTTATGAATAACTGAATAATTGTATAACTTGAATAAATTTTGATTTTAATTGGTACCTGTTGGAAGTGTCGGTTTGCGTATTGTTTTAAATTTAAACAATTCTGGATAAGACACACGGCTGTTCTGCAGCTTAAACAGTATATTATAGTACAGTTAATTTTTTCAAATATTCGGGTCATCTGTGTAGACTGAGTACAGAATGCTTTCACAAATCCACAGAACGTATCAATGCTAAATCAAAATCGCACCGCGCAAAGTACTTACGGATTTCCCGATGCATTTTCAACCGTGTACCTTCGAATGCGACCCGGCTGCATAATTCATCTCACTTGCTTACGGACACATCGTGTTTGCAATGTGACTGCATTATGTACGATGCAGTCAGCCAAGGGTAAATCTGTGTTGAAATGTAGCAGACACTTGGCATTATAAATATGTCGTGTACCCATATTTCTAAAATAATTACTCCTTTTAATAGCTTCATATTTGTTTATACAAGCACCACTTACACCAAGAGGTTGAGTCCTTACTGAGCAACTCGCTTCGGGCTATGAATAGTATATTTTAATTAAATCTTACCTCTGAATGGCACACTAGCACGTTACATAAACCTTATGTCCGGGCATGTGACATCAATTTGAATACCGTAAACATCGCGCTTCAGGTCTCAACCATTCCTTTGCATTCCTAAAAATCCACGCAACTAAATGCCACAACCGCCCTTGAAGAGTTCTCAGCGATATCGACTTTAAAAGCAAAGGCATCAAAAGGTTAAAGAAACATTTCCCTTGAACATAGAAATGGGGGCGCGCTCCCGTTAAGGTATGTATGTGAGTTAAGTCAACAACTTTTCTTTCGGGCGGAGGTTTTACGAGATTTTTTTAAGGGTAAATTGACTGGTCGCAGGTGGCTAGGGAAACGGGTCAGCGGGCCTCGGCGTGTCATGTTCATGTGCCACCAGGGACGGAGTAGGGAAATAAATGATAGTAAATTCACCCAGATGGCACTTTGTGGCCAAAAGACATTTATTAGGCTCGCAGACGAACCTTTTAGTCTTTAATTTGCGCGTAAATAGTTGTAACGTTGTTAGATTTCGACGCGGAGTCATTTACGCTCGAAATAGAATTCGTCATAATGGAGCTCCTGCAATTTGATTTCGGCGTGAAATGGAAGGTTTTCATTACATTTAACTTGAGTGGGAGCTCGGTTAATAAATATGAAATGTAGCAAGACTGACAAGGTATTTCTATTTAAGTTTCATATTTTCAAGCTATGGGCAATTAGTTACATATTGACCAAGATGAGAGACTAAAATTGGACATTTGGACCCGGGTATGTCCTTAAACTACGTCCAACAATGAGAGGTAGGGCACAGCGATGACCATCACGCTTGAATCTGGGGCAGCCCAACTGGGGAAGTACCTCCTCCTTACGGAAGACCACAGCCATAATAGCACTGCTACCTTTCAGGTATGTATGGTGTTGTGTTCCTGATGGTGAGTAAGGTTCCCAGAGCTCCAACCCCCCTTAAAGGCCGCGCTTGTGACTCCCCTGGTGTTGCGGGTGCCCATGGGCGACGGTAATTGCTTACCATCAGGCAATCCGTCTGCTCGTTTGCCGCCTATGTCATAAAAAAAATATACATTATCGTCAAACGTCCAGAACGAACAATTACGTTGAACACTGAAACTCCTTGAAACCACATAACTGAGTCGAGTCGGGCAGAGCTGTACACGTTCCTGACAAAGTTTAGTCCTATGATTGAACATTGGTTAGTATGATCGCTTATATGTAAGTAGTTAAATAAGTGAAATTATTCACCCTTTAATGATTATTTATAAATCATGAACATCAGTAAAAGATGAGCCACCTACCTACCTACTACCTACGTTATAGCAATAATTTAGCTATCAGTTGTACCTGTACATTATTTAAGCTTCTGCTTATCGGCATCATAAACATTTATGTTAGGACAAGATTGTTGCGGGTATAACAAGGATCCTCTTTGTTGTAAGACAACGGTCGGGTTGGGCTGGCCGCAAATCGCAATGGATACAAATTGGCTGTTTGTATTTGAATAAGAAATGCTTGAATACAATTACTGTAATACTTCTGGGAAAATAGCTATCACTATGTGTGTTTTCATATTCAATTGGCTTTTAAGGTTAGTTTGCTAATGTCATATGTCGTAGGTGCACGAGGAGTGCAGGTATTCTTGCCTATTATACTTATAGATTAAAATAATGTATTAAATTACAAAAAAATTATCGCTTTCGTTATTTATATCATCTGCCGTGGCAAGCTCTCTGCGCCTACTGTTGATAAATAATTCATAATAATTAAATGTATAATAAATAATAAATAAATATTTCGGGACAATCTTACACAAATCGACCTATTCCTACGGTAAGCTCAGTAAGGCTTGTGTTGTAGGTATTAGACGACGATATATATAAATAGATACATATAAATACTTAAATACATAGAAAAATGTAATGTATCTAATGTAAAACCGTTTCTTTCACTATAAGGAAATTATTATTATTAACCGTTATTTCGGTTAAAACCGTTTTTTATTCTAAATCGAATCGATTGCATTTCTATTTGAGTATTTGTCAACAGTAGATAACATTTGCTGATTAAAGTTTTGTTAACGATTATGATTCGTTCTTATCAAATTTAAATTTAAAATGAAACATTCAGGCTTGTCGAATGCGACCCTGCCCCTCCATATTTCTATTAATTACCGTGTCAACTGGGTCACGTCGTACATCTTCCGGAACTAGCGGATGGAGCGCCGATACGTTGAATGCTCCCCGTTTAACTTACCGAAGCATTACTTGAGTAACATGAATATTATAAATAAACGGTACATATTTCATTTCATTTCATTTATTCCTTAATAAAACATAGTTTTACATGTCATAAAAATACAATGAAGATATTTACATTAATTTCAGTAAGTATATCATAAGTTTGATTGTTGGCGACTGGCTGGGTTGCGCCCTTTATTTTTAGATTATTCTAGTTTTAAATTTATAACAGTTTACATGACATTACTATTACCATTCAGTCTGCCTTTGTAAGTGAAAATAATAACTTGTGCTTGCATTAATATTGGTGTTTATTAAAATAGTTTCAGTTTATACATAGGTTTTCATCAAATTCCCATTACATTTACACAGTTCACTCCACTCGCTATCATTAATAAATACATAGAGATTATACAAATTAATGTAAAAAATAAAACACTTTACAGACACTTTGAGTCGAACTGTTGGAATATAATTTAAGTTCAGTTTACGCGATATTATCCATTTTGAGTTGTTTTATTTCATTTATGATGTCACAGTAACTAAAGACCT
Source organism: Grapholita molesta (assembly GCA_022674325.2). NCBI lineage: Eukaryota > Metazoa > Arthropoda > Insecta > Lepidoptera > Tortricidae > Grapholita > Grapholita molesta. The sequence continues at coordinate 8,602,757 of CP053129.2, read as the reverse complement.
CCATCTGTTATATTTTCCGTTTTTATAATAAATACCAATGTTGGATGCGGAACTGACAGTTTTCTATTCACAATTAAAATAGCGATTAATAAGATGAGATTAACCACAGCATAAGTTTAACTATTACTCGTATTATTATTAGCGAATTTAATATTTCGCATCCACAATTTAAAACGAACGCGGACGAAGTTTATGACGGATGCCGTTTAGTATATTTATGACGAAGCCTATTTTGTGCATTATTATTGTATGTTGTATGTAATAATTATTTAATATCACATTAATTATACGAGCATGTATTTATTGACCGTTATATACAAAAAAGACAAATATTTTATATATAACTTTGGTCATAATCATTAAATTTGTTCAAACCGTTTGACAACTATTGGGACATTAATTTTAATTTCCAAGTACTAAATAATGTAGGATGATAATCCTGGCACTTATGTCATTCATATAAAAACTTTTTAACAATAAATAAAATAACCGCCGAAAAAAAATAAACACAAACAATAGCGCCATAAAAAAAAAATTGTCTCCAATAACGCAATCAGTTATTTTTGGAGTCGGTGCCAGCCTGGCATAATATTCAGGAAAATAATTATCGACGTTTAAACTCAGAAAAACATTCCGTTAACAAAAAACAGGCGTTTGTATGGGACAGGTCCGACAGAATAGATGTTTATAAATAAGGCTATTGGTCTTTACATGTACATAAGTATGTTAGTAAATATGTCTTGAAGGTTGGTATTTAATCAGGATTCACAAAATGACGGCCGGTCTTGCCCTGCCTCTGAAGCCGATGGTCCTTGGTTCGATTCCCAGTTGGGGCATTTATTTGTGTGATGAGCACAGATATTTGTTCCTGAGTCATGGGTCTTTTCTATGTATTTAAGTATTTATATGCATCTATCTATTATATATATCGTCGTCTAGTACCTACAACACAAGCCTTACTGAGCTTACCGTAGGACTAGGTCGATTTGTGTAAGATTGTCCCGAAATATTTATTTATTTATTAATGTATCTAGCTAACTGTCCACACTAGGCTGTCTCTCACAATTTGAATAGCATTCTGAGCAAATTTCACTTAAATTGTAGTAGATCTTGATAAAATATGGAATGTCTTGACTACGGTTTACAATATTGATAACTTGTGAATTATAAACGTTAGAATTATTGCCAAACTCTGACAGTAACCGGAACTATGAATTGTGATCGTGATTTTAGATTTCAACAGCTGGGGTACTCGTATTAATCTTACCCTGCCTTTATTGCTTTAACCTGTAAATTTATACTTCAGTGTTATACCTGGTGTGGTTAAGTACTTCGTTATATACAATACTAGCGACTTGCCCCAGAATAGCGCAGGTACTATGAAGATAGCTATTAAACATTTAAGTAAACCTTCCAGTATTAACAAATAAAACGGGAATTTATCACATTAAAACTATTACAGCCTGATGTAATAGTTTGATGACTTTTCATTGAAAAACCAAATAAAATTAACGAATTTTACATAGACGCAACGGCCAACACCAATTCATCCATTATGCCAACTCATCATCATCATCATCTCAGCCATAAGACGTCCACTGCTGAACATAGGCCCTTGGACCTCAACATGTACCGGTTGGAAGCGACCTGCATCCAGCGTCCATCCTTAATGAGGTCGTGTGTCCATCTTGTGGGTGGACGTCCTACGCTGCGCTTGCTAGTCCATGGTCTCCACTCGAGCACTTTTCGACCCCATCTGCCATCTTATCTGCGAGCAATGTGGCCTGCCCGGTTGCTACTTCAGCTTGCTAACCGTGCTGGATCCGTGTTACTATAATATAATACAACCTTTATCCTCGGCTTATATTGTAGAACGTAGAAAACGATTTTTGACAGAAGAAGAACATGACGTCTATGTAGCAGTGTAATAGTATATTACGTACCTAGGGTGGTAGAACAAAGAATGACTCAGATCGCGGGTATTTGTGGCCCGAACCAGAGTTGAGTGCCATAAACAAGCGATGAGGCCTTCATCATTACCCGTGGTGCGTACATATTTTTTCGTCTTCACCTGAGTGTAAAGTGAGATTTTATGTCGCGCCCTAGGGCGGTAAATCTCTCTTACCGCCCAGTGTGACGTAAAATAAATTATAGGCAACTCACGCCATTAAGAATTATATAGGTATTTTATTTGAAGTTAAAATTCTAATAAAGTACATCCACATCATTGTTCAGATATGTTAAACTACTACATAGGTTAGGTCAATAAGTTAAGTTTTTAACGTACTCGTATGCTCATTGATTGTTTACTAAATGACTGGTGACCAACTAAGCTATGGCCTGAAGTTAACTAACTAGTAAAATTTAAATGAATAGTATAGAAAATAGGATTAATATTTATGATGTATGGTTCAATTTTGAAACAGAATCTATGCTAATCGAAAATGATTACGTTTTAATTAAAACTATTTTGTGATAATTTTAGGACCGTAAGACGCTATAAATAATATTTCCCTGATATAAATAAGGCTGGCTTATTTTATTCGTACTTATTTTATGTAAAATTAAATTAACTTCCCTTTTCCGAGAATTCATGCTAATGATAAGTAAAAAATGGTGGAATTTTTAGCAAATTGCGTTACAAATTCAAATTATGGAATAATTAATTAAATACAAAATTTTACCCGGAAAATGTAAGTCAAACATTACCTTACGAGTATGTTATTTTTAACCTTCATGCTTCAAAAAGGTACTTAAATTTACACGGGTAAACTTTTTGTTATCTATTTGTTTGAGGTGGGTTATTATTGCTCTTAATTTATCTTATTTGTTGATTTAGGTTTTTATAACATTTTAATAAAAGTAAAACATAAAAATAGATCTAAAAACGCATCAAAATATTATAAAAAATATAATCTAAGGTGCTGCCGGCAACGGAGCAGGGCACAGGCTGCTGATGGTTAGGGCTGCAGATAGAGGAACCGCCGGACTATGCAAGCCGTGTCCAGGATTACCGCTTTCGGAATCTTACCCTTAATGCAACCACAACCACGTAGCCAGTCTCTCAAGTTGGTCGCGACGCTATGAGACCGTTCGCCGGAACAACTATCGGTACAATGATCGTAGAATCACCTTCCCACATGGCGGTTAGCTCATATGCCACGTACTAGCTGGACTTGTTGAGATTTATTACTAAGGTTATAATTAAATATTTTGCTAAACAAATTAAGATATTAACTTGATAATTAAAATAATACGATCAAAATGTATGTTAGTCAAAAATGAAGGTTTGTGGGAACAGTTAAGGGCAAAAATATGTATACGCCTTTTCAACCTTTGTCAATTTCTATAAAACGGCTGATAATTAATGCTCGTAATAAGCCGTAGTTTATCTTCTGGATTGGTAGATCTAATTCATCAAATGGCAGTCGCTTTTCGAGTGGACTATGTTCCATTGAAGTTTGGTAAAACCCCAGAACACACGCTAGTAAGATGATTATGACATATTATGGCATATATTATATTACTTTCTTTGAAGTTTGCTAAAGAGAAGCTACTAGAAAACCTAAAGTACAACACCATAGTGATTCACACCGCGTACCGAGCGAATGCGATTAACTCATTCAACACCTGTACAACCTATATTTGTGACGTTGAAGTTGTAGTGCTGAAGTTGTAACAAACTTTATTAAAATCTTTTAATTTTCGGCGTTTAAATATTTCATTTCGAACTCGGGAGTCAGTAGTCGCGCCACAGGGCAGTGCTGACGTAATATTTATGTCGTTTTCTTAAGCTACTTGACTATCTGATTATGACTTATCATTAGATGTCTTTTTTTATAACATAGGCGGCAAACGAGCAGACGGATTGCCTGGTGGTAAGCAATTACCGTCGCCCATGGGCACCCGTAACACCAGAGGAGTCAAACAAGCGCGTTGCCGGCCTTTAAGGGGGGTTGGAGCTCTGGGAACCTTACTCGCCATCAGTAACACAACACTGCATACCTGAAAGGTAGCAGTGCTATTATGGCTGTGGTCTTCTGTAAGGAGGAGGTACTTCCCCAGTTGGGCTGCCCCAGATTCAAGCGTGATGGTCATCGCTATGCCCTACCTCTCATTGTTGGACGTAGTTTAAGGACATACCCGGGTCTTACATTATATTGGTTTCCTTGAAAACTCGATACACCCGTACTCTGCAAGTGTAAATGTGAGTACACAGCCGCCGACACGGGGAGACCCGAAGAGATCTAATTAATTCCGAGCTGCGGTCTCGCTTCTGTTTGACTTCTTAATTAGGTTTTCGTGCTTGCTATAAGACGTCAATACGTATAAGGAGTGTATGAGACGCGTTATTTGGTGTAAGGAATTTTCGTTGCAATTGGCCAGTTCGTTATATAACTTAACCAAATAGGGATGGTGGCACTTAGAACAACGTTAAAAAAACAATTTTTGATTTAGTTCGTTATCATATAAAAATTGTAAAAATACAGCGTGTCAATGTTCGTCACTTCTTTGTTAAAATCCTTTCGTCCGCCTTTGTAATCGGGTTTTGTAACCATTTACCACCAAATATTTTATTATCCTAGTGAGAAACCAGTTACGATTGATGGATATTATATAGTTTTCGTATAAAACCAGTTTAAACCATTTTTATTGTTAACTATTTGTCGTATTTGACGCAATCGAACGGCTAGCATGGTTGCTATTTTATCGTCTATCGCGCTATCCGTCACTTTCGCACTCATATATTTGTTGGAGTGTGACAGATATTGTGACATGATAAATATCCTATCATATTAGGCTAGCAGGTTACAAAATTGGGTTTCATAAGCCGAAAGAGTTAAAATTGTGACCAATTCGTAGTTATGTGAAATTTAACTATCGCTGTAGGTATTTTTTACTTATAGATAGCTACAAATGGGTGAAAAAGGCCCAAGATTTATTTACAACTTATTAGATAACGTAATTAGACTACTTAAGACCTATAAATCGCGTACTGGATATGGGATCTATTTTTATGAATATATAATATAAACATTTAAAACTAATATCACGAGTATATAGCCATATCTATACAATACATATTACTAGCCCTGTATATCTATATGTCCATGTATCGATATGTAGCTTCCGAGAGCCATATATGTTATTATTATTAATATCATCTTTTTTAATTGAAACAATAAAAAATCGAGGACAATTATAAAATACCTGATAAACAAAGAAAATGAGTAGGTAGTCATCATATTTAATCCAAACTACATATTAGAACAACATAATACCTGGTATAAATATCATATGTAGTACAACTTTTCTCGTGTACTTTCCATTTTGTCCGAGTACCATGTATTACAAATACTCATTTGTGAGTACTAGCGTTAAAGGTAATCAATTATTCAAAACACAACCTAGTCAAATGCTAATTATTCAAACGAATCTCGTCTGCCAAATTACAACGCGGTTATCAGCAACCATAATCAATAGCAGTGAAAACGGGTGTACATTGAATTACGATTAACACTATTTTTTATAAATTTGTTATGGTGATAATATCTATTTTATACTCTTGTTACTTAGGTTTTAATAACCAATTGCATATTTATGTTCAATACTGAAATGACAGATTGGTGGACTAAATACAGATTACTTAAACGGGAAACAATACAAAGGAGAACAGTAGACGCGTCCACACCGTACAAGAGACAGAGTTGACTGACATATAAATATACCCGTTACGCATTCATCGCCATTTTCGCTAACCAATCACGTGCGTTCTGAGTTTTCTGGTACTAGCTCTTTATCGTAGACATGACATAGATTTATCTCATAGATCATAGCGAAATTAAGAATAGCTAAGGAAGCGCCAAATTCTTAATCGACACGAAGAATGAAGAATTAGTCGTGTGTTAAATGGAATATTAAAATCTCCTGCGACTAATTTTATTTCTCTATTTTGCCTAATGGTATGGTTGACTGGTAGAGAATGCCATTTGCCATTAAATCAGCCATTTACATTTTTATTCGTTTTGTACAATATTTTTTTAAATCTATGAAATACTAATTTTGAAGCTAACGTGGTCATTGACTTTTAAACTAATACCTACAATACTTTTAATTTTAACCCGATGGAGTCCCGTTAGATTTGTAATTATGTGTGAAAATCGTTATATAATTATGTTAAGTAGTGGGACTTCATAATTATACATGTATAACTATATTAAGTTATAATTACATGATTGCGATTAAGTCCAGTTTCATTTGTAATTATGTGTGAAATTCGTAAGACTATTTAAACTAGGTACGTATTATTAGTAGCAGTGCATATAACATGTTTGTGATTTCCCGAAATTTTGTGCCAGTTGCATGCAGCATCATCACGAAGTAACTCCATAAACATTGTAATAAAACAAATATAGTATACATATTTCTACACTATTATGTTTACTTTGTGTACATATTATTGTAATCATTTCTACCGTACCTATGTTTTTGTACTTTTGTCACGTGCTGTTTCCTCGCCCGGCTAAAGAGTTAACCTTTGAGGAGAAGTGCGGACAATTAAAGTACTAAAATACTACCAAAAGTTAGTGCGACTCCACATCACTAAACCGGTGCCTTTGCTATATCCATCAAACTCTAAAGTTTATTGGGGTTAAATAAAAAAATGGGTGACTCACAATTTATTCCTTAAACTTAATGGGAATACAGAGCATTTTATTATGATTACGAGGATTACTGTTTGTGTACTTAGTAAATAAAAAATAGGGAATAACCTGTCAATATAGTAGTAGTAATGGAATATTGAGTAGAAGGGACACCTGCAATTCCAGGTGATACACACGCGCACTGCCTACCCTACTAGCTGTTAGTACATACTATACTTATTCAAAACTTAAGCTTTGTCAGATGGAGTGTAGATCAGCAAGTATAGTGGCATTTGATTAAGTACATACATCTTATGACTGCAAATCTATGTAACATTCTCTAGTTACCTAATTATAGAATAGATTCGCTCGTGGAAAAACTCAACTCTTTAAGTTCAAATCCTGAACGTTGACATATAATTTACCACATTAATTTCCGCGGAGGTAACACCACGAGATAAAGTTGTAAATGGATTGCGAATTCTACCAACGACCCATCCGAAAGCCAATTTCATTATTTCACTCCGTGTTGGCTATCCACCTTTATAACAGTGCTGGATTTCCTTTTGTTTTCCGTGAAATTAAATAAAAGAAAGTCTGAAACTGTTGAAAAGCACAATTGGTTTAAATCAATTTTATTGTTTTTGTTGTTTTGTTTTTGAAATCAAATATTACTCGTACGTGAAAACAAGAGCAAGTGTCTGCAAATACTGAGTATCAGGTACAGCTCATAGGTAAGAATGAGAAAAAAACGATAAGCATATCAACAAATTGAAATCCAATAGTTTAAAATTTTAGTGCTATTAAAGTTTCTGACGAAACCTAATAGTATTTAATTACTAAACTAACTTACTTACTAACTTACGAAAACACTTTGTAAACTTATAATTTCAAAATAAAAATATAGCTATTTTGATATTCTTACTTCGAGGCCACAACAATCAAATTGGATTTACCATACGAGTAAATCCCAAATATATTACAAATAGTTATGTTTAAGTATTTACTTTAGATCGATTACAACCTATATAGTATATATATATATATATATATATCGGTTGAAATGTAGTTCAACACGACGAATGTGGTAGATAACAATAAGTTTTTTTTTGTATATTTATGCTAAAACCATAGTTACAGTAACATTTTCCGTTTACTGTATATTGCGCTAGTTAGCATACTCAATAATTTGCCATGGTATCTCAAGTTATGGTAAAACTTGTAGTACATACTCGCAGCGCATCCACAATATCCAAATCAGAATACTATTAAAAACTATAAATTCGCTTAAAATCTAAAATGTTTAATATTATTTTCATGAGTAGTGTGTATGATAAGGCTAAAATGGCTGTGATCTTAGAATACAAGCATCGATTGGGAGAGTTAAATAGATATAATAGACCAAATGACCTCCATAGTGAACCTACTAACTATATAAAATCTAAAAATTATAATGATTTAATGATTACGGTAATGGAAATCTTACATACCTAAAACTCTAAACAGCTTTCCCAATAGTATCATAAATAAAGGAGCCTAGTATTGTTGAAAGCATTATTAAAAAAACACTGATAAATATAAATTAATATCTTGCAATGTAATTATCATAAGAGGGTGTAACTCCATTTACGGGTGTGTACTTAGTAGTAAAATCTTTGTATATTAAAGATTAACACTAAGTTTAAGTCAATTGTTTACTAACCTAAATTACAATAAACAAATTAAATTTGAAATTAAAAGAAAAAACTACAAAAACAAAAATAAATCTCATGATTTTTAACACAAGTACTGACAAATTTTGTTTGCCAGACTACACTTGGTAAATATGTTCTTGATACGATAAAAAGTTCACAATATTATTTTTAAAACAAAAAGGCATGGAAACCTAATTGGAAATATGACCGAACGCGATCGCTCGTAACTCATGTTATAATAACTAACCCCACTCAAAACTTTATTAGCCTGGACAAATTCGTTTAATAGCCCATGTAAATCTTCCATCTAATCCTGGTATTATCTTAATCTGTTGCGGACCATATTACTCCAACACTAAAGGATGGGACGGGACCACATTTGCAAAGGAATGAGTTGGGTATGGCAATTGCAAAAACTATAATATTATTCGTAGTACTAACAGAAAGTATTACAACTATTACTATTACTTAAAACGGGATAGTTACATGTACGTTCATTTGAATAAGTTTCAGTTATCTTGCGAGGAAGACGCTTGCAACAGTGCAGAGATATCGGAAATTAATTGTAATATATACTCCATGTAGTCAATTCAAAAACGGGAATTTAATAGTCACCTGTTATTGTTTTTTTTTTCACGATAATATAATTTATATTACTCAAATAAAGCAGTAGACTAAGAGTTTTGCCATGGTTCAATAAAACCTAATCTTCTTAGAAACCAATTCTTAATATAATTATTCAAACTTTCAAACAAATAAACAGGATTTAATCGCGTATATTAACTTTAAAGATGTACCTCCGACATTCCGAGGACGACATTGTCCTCGTGGACATTCGAAACCACGAGGGCAAAGACGTTCTAGAAACGTTGTCAATACTTGGTGCAGGTACATATTTTTTTATTAAAGCCCATTTGACCCAGAGGATATTTGAAGAAAGAGGAAGGACAGAAGTCCTTCCAACATGCCAGTACGTCATCGTTATATTTCTCTAAATTATGATGTAAGTATTGTAAGTGCCAAAACTGACGCAAAACGCAAGAAGCGATAAAATTAAAACTTTCCTATGCGTCAGTTATCTTTTAGGTTTAGGAAACCGACAAATTAATAATATTTATTATAAAGCTACATCTCACAATAGGTAGGTACCTTTCCAAGTGTACACGGTATTGTAATTTATCATTATGTTCAAACTTATTTGTTAATTATACCCCATAAACTTATCTAATGCCTTTACTTGAATACTCGTGACCCTTCCAAAGACCGACCAACTGCATTGAAGTATAACACAAAATGACAATGCGTTCAAGTCGCCGAACAAGTCCCAACTTGCCCGCAAGCCAACAACTTGTTGTAACAAGTTAACTTTGTCCCAGCTGAATTGACCAAACCTTTATTGTAGTTCGGATGTTGTTGGTCGCATTAAGATTTAATTCAATAAAACGAGAGCTAATTGAGAGACGGATGATTTAATCTAATAATCCGCCAAGAAACAGAAAAGTCTGTTTGTACATGCGCGACGTGACGATAGAACTACAAAACTGGAATGAGCTTTAGACAAAGTGTAATGAAAATAATTATTATATCTTCTAAACAGATTCTATTTATTGAACTACGTAATTAATGTATATTTGAACTCAGTTTTCTTTCAAACTCAAGAACATATTGTCAAAAGGTTTAAAAATAGTATAAGTAAATTGTTGTGAGCCTTTTTATTAACTACTGCTTATTTAGTTACAAACGGATAAACTCATTTTTGGGGTGATTTTGGGTAAGCTATGGTACTCATTAGTACATGTCGCCTAGTGTAATATACACGTGGTGTATATAATATATACATCACGTGTACTTACATATGCTTATCCGTTAAGTAAGTGGTATTCATTAATTAGTATTAAAAGAAAATGTGTCATTTCGAATTTTATTCCCCTCGTCTCTTTTGGTTTATTTATGTAATTGCAATTAAAATTATGAAGTTGTGCATATTTTTTCCCGAAGCTTGATAAATAATAAATTTCCTGGTGCAATGGGTATTATCAGGTGGATAAAAAGTTGGAAGAAGATAATAATGGCCCACTCGATAAGGATACTCAGCAATTGATACAAATGAGCGGCGTTAGGGCCGGATTCGCTTGAAAAGTGGATTGCTAGCCGTGTATTAACACTGCTGACGCGAGCATGGGCTAGTTTAGTTTATGGTATACCCATTTCAATAGAAGGTATGCTTACTTAAACGGGGTCCACCGCGTTTAAGTGGACATACCGTCTAATACCCCAGTATTAAGGGGTTTACTGAATATCATTATTATCACTTGACTAATATTGGCGAATGTGTTTTTTTTATTAATTTTATTGGGCTATATTGACAGACTTAATTTTTAAGCAGATTTCAACATGTTAGCTAAAACATAAAAACGTTAAATAAAAAAGCAAGTCGGTATATTTATGTATTTTCTGGTGGGCATAATCATACCAAACTGGAAATGTTAAAGTAATCCCTTTCAATTTAACTTCTTCAATAATTTATTCTCAATTATTTGTATATAATAAATGAAATAATAATTTATCATAATACGATTGTAATTTCTGTAAATAAATGTGTTATAGTCATTCGTATTCTGTAATCTCGATAAAGAAAGATATGGTTTGTATGAATTGTATATTTGAATGTTTTAGTAGCAACTTTCATCATGATGATTACTCATCATCATGATGGTAATGAGTAGCAACTTACCGGATCTCTGAAGTTAAACCATAGGTTATCGAACTTCTGGTTTTTATCATTCATCATTTACATACAAAACTAGAAAGAGACATGCAATTAGTTTAATATAAAAACTGCCACCTCCGGACACTTTTAAAATCACAATTACACTTATTATATTGAGTTGCTGCGCTATGTAAGCATTTTGAATATTATATCGGTTGCATAAGAAATATAAATCACGGTAAATTATAGCTAAAAGTGTATTGGGATAATCTCGTAGAAGTATCGGATAATTCTAAAAATGGATCAATTATTAAGAATTATAATGGAATTGACTGAGTTTCGGAACTAACTGCTACTTCAATCCATTAAATTATATTATACATGATCCCAACAATACGCCTATATTCAGACACGTAAATAAGTAATACCTATTTGATTAATGCTTACAAAACATATGGTGAAAAAAATACGGCTTTACTTACGTTTACTACCCACATGGTAGTTTTTCTCTTATAGCTAAATGACGACCTGTCTTCACCATAAAACTTACTGTCTTTCTCACTTAAATTACAATTGTTTTACTATAAAAGTTAAGGCGTATTCCAGTAAAGTGTATTTGTTATAAAAGTAACGGATAATTCTGAAAATTAGTCAAAAGTCAAATTGCCTATCTGTCAGCCACTAACGTCTGCTGCTGGTAATAGCCCCACCATAGACCACCACTAGGGGCTATTTCTAGAACACTATAGCCACCGATTTAAAGTAATCCGTATGTCTACGTGAGAAAATAAAAATCAGGACATCCCTAGAAGAACCTGGGTAACCGACGCCGCTCACAGGATTGCACTGTTGCCCGGAGAGTCGTTGCTCGTTCGGGCCGAAAAATTGATTGCATATTTATGTAAGAGTTAATTTTCTTCACTTTGAAACATACGAAATTACCCAAATAAAATACACCTATGTAAAAAGTTGCCCAACTGACTCCGGGACAAAAACGTCTTGAAATTCGTGGAATATCAAAGTACCCATTTACTTTGATATATATCTGCCATCGTTCAAATGTCGTTGGGATAACAAATCCATGCGAACCCTGGAAGTAGTTTCGTGAGGTCGTTCCACAAGTTTTGGCGTCGTAAGGGCACAATTTCTCGTTGTGATACTGATATATCGTAACTTGAGAGTTTGAATTATTGCCTAGTCTTAAATAAATAAAAAAATACAGTACTTAAACACATAGAAAACACCCATCACTGGAGAACAAAATATCCGTACTCATCACACAAATAATATCCTTACTGGGATTTGAATCCAATAATACTGATTTTATACGGGTCGCCAACTTATATAGAATACATTTCCTTTTTATATAGATTAGTCGATAATTTATGACCCTGCCTACGAAGATGGAGTTCCTTCTTAAAATCCCGTATTTATGTACTTATCGTTATTATCACGAGTATTCATTTGTGCCTCAGTTGTGAAAGATATGGCACAATAATTACCACTTAGAATCAACTCCCATGTTAATATAAATCATTTGTAATTTTTCGACACTGTCTTCTTTTCAAGTTATTTTTTTGATGTGATGACCTTGATGACTGCTTGTTGGCATAATAAATAAAATATAAGTATTTTTTTATTGTTTGGCAATTATTCAAGATATATATTTGAACAATTGCCAAAAAATAAAATGACTCCTCAGTCATTTTGCTCGCGTTTTACTACTAGTAGACTGGCTATAGATACTTACGTACATACTTAAGTTAATTTTAATAGTAAAGTGTAAACGGATTAGTCTCAATTACTATTTCTTAAACCTTTTAGAGGTACCTAAAACCGGGAACGAGCAGTATTTTTAACACCTATTTAGGTGTAATTATATTATGGCCGTACATTATACTGAAATATTAGATTTATTAGTACCACAATAAAGACGTGTATGCACTTATAAGCCATTTTTACATCAGAGTGGTGTAACAAATATTAACGATTTCCGAGAGGCAGGTAAAAGTAAATATGGCGCTCGTTAGAATCGTCGCCGTCGTTACGTCGCCACCAACTTACCTACAATCTTGTGGGAATGACAGAAAAGCTTTTTTTCTTTTAATGGGGCATTAGGGGCTTATAATGTGTTCGCTGATTTAAACCCTTATTTTCCGCTGAGATGGCAATTTAAGAAAACGTTAGGTTAACTTTTCGAGACGTTCGCAGGTTTTTTCCAGTATATATTTTTTATTACTCCGAAGTGAATTTTTATAAAGATTTAAAATCTTAAAACATAAATGTAAATGTAACTATTATATTATAGCCCCTTAGCCAGCAGTTTATCTAACCGTATTTGAATGTAATTTGAATATACATAATAAGTTACTGCAGATGAAATAAAACAACTAAAACGGATTAAATCGCGTATACTAATGTAAACTTCATCCCGACGTTTGAACCCTTTCGCAGCGTTCATGGTCAGCGGGTGGACTACCACGAACGCTGCTAAGAGGATTTCATGACTAATTATCGCGGCAACCGAAGACTATATTAAGTTCCTACAGATTATAATTTAGGTTAAAACTGTCAGGTACACGTAGTTTTATAAGATTTTTTTTAAATTCTATCGCCCATATCTGGAAAAATATTAGATTCTAATGGTGTAAAAATCTTTCAAATCAGTTTAGTAGTTTCGGAGTATATTCAGTGCAAACAATCAAACAATTAAATCTTTCCTGTATAAATAGTGGTACAATCACCATCAGATATATCAGAGCAGCAGAGGTGTTGTTCAAATATTTGTGACCACCTCCACAACATCGATATTTGATGGCGACTGTAGTATAGTTAGATATTATATTTAACTAATTTGTCTAATAACTCAATGCCGTTTCCAGCAAGTTTTTTTTTAGAACAAGTTTCTGCCTCGTGTAAATTAGTATTCCAAAACTATTTCCATATAAAATTATATTCAGAGTAAATGTTAGATTATATTGAAATTATATTGATTTTTCGGTCTCACTCAGTTTACTGAAATGCTAAATGCGATGGAATTAAATAATGGTGAAACAGAAGTCAATTAAATTTTAAAATACATATGAAGCTTGTTTTTAAATAAACACCACAAATATACTGTTACGCGAGGTTTACTATAAAATAAACCGAAAATCCTTAAGTTCTTTTAGTTTTGTTATGTGATTTAGTAAGTAGTAGTAGTAACTTATTTCGTATTTATTAAATTAATTTCATATGAAAATGTATTTCCAATTAATTTCTTGTCTAACTCTTACATTTGTGGGTAAAGGATTTACAAAATTAATCCGTAAGTATATTAGTCCTTTTTCTAAAACAACTCATTAGTTATTGGGCAGCCCCATTTGGTTTTATTTTGAGATACGTAAACGAGCTACCCTCTATAAAATAAACTTGTTTATTATGTTTTGTATGTTTGTTTTTTTTTTTTTAAGCGGACATCGTCCATCCATGTAAGCTGGACAATATGGCATGTTTAAAACAATCAGCGAAAGATGCTATCCCAGAGCTCGTGAAGGGTCTACCTGAATTTGGAATACCACCCATGGATCCCTTCCATATAGACAAAATTTCTGTTCCGCTACCAGGAGAATTTAAAATTGCCTTTAACAATTGTAAAGTTACTGGTATTAAAAAGGCTGTAATCAACAATATCGAGTAAGTTTTAACTAATACCAATCTTATAAATTGACAGTGACATTTTTGTGTTTTCTTCTTTCTTAGTTTCTTTCTTAGTTTCTTTCTTAGACTATATCCTATTCTATATCTCGGAACATGTCCAGTATTTGAGATAGAATACCCTCTACAGCTATTCAGTAATCGATTCCATCGTATTCTTTTTTTTTTTAATTTATACTAGTCGATAAAGCTTTAAAATGTTAAGTAGTCGATATTATCAGATTACATCAGATAATATCAGGAGGCACATGGTCGGGTATAATAATAATAATAAAAAAAAAAAAAAAAAAAAAAAAAAAATTTGACGCCGTCAACGTTTGACGTGTTTTTGCACATTTTCAGTTTATTTTTGATAAAATATGTATTTACTGGCATTTTTGATTCATTTGGTACTTTCATAATTATAAAAAAGACCGCAAACATGTACCAGAATGCCGATATAGGTACTCGATATCAAAAACGAAAATGTTGACAAGGAGCAAGACACGCAAGGAAGCGTCTACGACTCACGCACGCCCACCATCCTCACCTGCCTCGTCCGTCTCCTCGCCATCGTCGTCGGCCGACGAGTTCGCAACTGCGGCCGACACCAGCGAGTCGAGCGACGAGTGCAGGCAGCCGCCGCCGCCACGACCACCTGCGCGGCGAGGACGGCCGCCGCTGCCGGCACGCTTGGGGCCCGCGGGACACACTGCCCCGCCCACGGCTCCCGCTGCCGGTGGTGTAGTGCGTCGCATGCGGTGGACTCAAACAATGAATGAGAACTGCGTGCGCGCCTATTACGGGGCTACAGAGGGGAACTAATCTGTGCGCGTACCGTGTCCGGATGCTGCCTCTGTTTCAGGCCCTTGAACCAACTATCGACGTGACTGCGCAGCGACTATCGGATCAGGTGCGAGTCATCCAACGGCTCAAGCGATTGGATGACTTGACGCTTGATCGGCTTCGCCTGGAGGCTCTCTCTGCTCGTGCCGCCTTCACCTCGGCGCAGGACCCGCCCGCCACGGCGCCGGTCTCGATGCCAGCATCCGACCTGGCACCACGGGTGCCGCGGGTGGATCCTTGTGCCGACGAGGAGGAGTTCGCGAGTCAGAGTGTGAGTACCACAGCTAATGAGCAAATGAGGAGGACTCTGGAAGAGACGATTACGCAGTATCGCTCCACAAACAACCCTAGGCCTCGGATACCACGCTTGCCAATGAATAGACGCAATCATGCGATAATGGGAGCCTTGAATGCTTTACTAGAGCCATATCTTCGGACTAGTAATGATTTAGATGATACACACTCGATCATGTACTGCGGGGCCATCGCGGCGTGCCGTGTTGCACGAGTCAAGTTTCCGGACGCTGAACGTGCACCTAGGACCGCCGGGGGTGTCCCTGCATGGCAAGTACGGATCGAGCGTCGTATCACTTCATTCAGGACTCTCATTGCCCCCGAGTGATGCGTTTTGTGAACCAGGCGTTCGCGGGGACGAATATCAGGCCCCGCGACTACATGGCCAATATCACGGAACGCATCGACTTCCTGAAGCAGAAAGTCTATGCATGGGCAAGCCGTATTCGTCGCTATAGAGAGCGTGTGGATCGATTCCAGCAGAATCGCCTCTTTCAGAGTGACCAAAGGAAGGTGTACCGAAGATGGGAGGAAGGTGATCCCCGTGTGTCTAACACGCAGCTGCCGGATGCTACTGTCATGACTGATTTCTGGCGTAGCATCTGGTCAGTGCCTGTTGAACACACGGAGGGTGAATGGATGAGCGTTGTTGAACGTGAGTGCGAGTCTATCGAACCTATGGGGGCTATCACCATCAGCCCCGACGACGTAAGTTGTGCAATCCGCACGGCCCAGAACTGGAAAAGTCCTGGACCGGATGGATTGCACAATTTCTGGTTGAAATGGTTTCGATGCTCGCACTCGCGATTAGCAGCGCAATTCCAACAAGCCCTTGAGCTCAGCTCCCTGCCACCTTCCTTAACAACTGGTACGACCTTCCTGCTCTATAAGTCCGGTAGTACCACGGAAGCTAAAACTATCGACCCATCACGTGCTTGCCTACACTCTACAAGCTCCTTACATCCATTTTGAGAGCAAAAATTAACACGCACATTGTCGCGAACAACATTTTGGCCACCTCTCAAAATGGATGTAGGGTTGGGTCCCGTGGTACTAAAGAGCTCCTCCTCATAGACATGACCATTTGCCAACAGGTCCGGCGGAACAGGGGGGCCCTCTCGGCCGCCTGGATTGATTACAAGAAGGCCTATGATTCGGTGCCTCACTCATGGCTGCAGAGGATCTTAGAGTTGTATAAAGTCAATGCAACTTTAAGATCCTTCCTAGGTGCGTGTATGAGGCAATGGACCACAGTCCTTCGTCAACCAGGAGGTGGCGATGACCCCCCTGGCCCGCAGGACTTCATAAGGATCGAGCGAGGAATATTCCAGGGTGACAGTTTGAGTCCCCTATGGTTCTGCCTAGCTCTGAATCCGCTCAGTACTTTACTGAAGGATTTGGGACTAGGTTGCCGGCTTCGGAGAGAGGGTGAAGTCATTTCTCACCTTCTGTATATGGACGACCTCAAATTATTTGCGCCAAACAACCGAGTCTTGCTGGAGCTACTGAAAACCACTGAAGTGTTCAGTAGCGCCATCAAGATGGAGTTTGGTGTCGATAAGTGTGCGGTTATGCATGTACAGCGGGGGAAAGTAGTAAATTCAACAAATTTACAGCTTTCTGAGACGATGTCGTTCAGGTCTATCTCCGAATCAGAAACCTATAAATATCTTGGTATGTCAGAGTCTCTGGGTATTGAGGATGTGGCTATTAGACAGGCGGTGAAGGAGCGCTTCTTCGGTCGGCTGATAAAAGTACTTAATAGCCTTTTGTCAGGTGGCAATAAGGTTCGGGCCTTCAACGCTTGGGTAATGCCCTTACTTATATACTCCTTTGGCATACTAAGATGGACTCAGACCGAGCTGGATGCCCTGGATCGGAGGGTCCGACTACTACTCACCACACATCGCATGCTACACCCACGCTCGTCGGTTATGAGATTGTACATCCCACGGAAGTGTGGAGGCCGCGGCTTTTTAAATGCCAAAAGTCTCCATAACCGTGAGGTGTGCAATCTCAGGAATTATTTCCTGAACCACGAGTGTGGGATGCATCGTGATGTGGTGGCAGTAGACAGGAACCTCACACCGCTTTCCTTGGCAAACGAGAACTGGCGCAAACCAGTGGTACTAAGCACCGAGGACCGCAAGGCCGTATGGAAGAGTAAGGAGCTACACGGGCGGTTCTACAGGGCTCTAACGGGACCAGACGTAGACCTGCCCGCGTCGGTGAACTGGCTACGATTCGGGGACCTCTTCGGAGAAACCGAGGGTTTTGCCTGTGCAATTGCGGACGAAGTTATCATGACGAATAACTACCGGAAATATATCCTGAAGGACGGTACGGTCGACATTTGTCGGGCATGCCGCCGTCCCGGAGAGTCACTCAGGCATATAATTTCCGGTTGTTCTCATCTTGCTAACGGCGAGTACTTGCACAGACATAACCTTGTAGCCAGGATTATACACCAGCAGCTTGCTCTTATGTATGGACTTGCGGACCGCGAAGTGCCGTACTACAAGTACACACCTGCGCCAGTTCTCGAAAATGGTCGTGCCACGCTCTATTGGGATCGATCTGTTATCACGGACAGGACTATTGTAGCCAATAAGCCTGATATCGTGGTGATAGATCGATCGCAGCGCCGGGCAATGCTCATCGATATCACCGTCCCATGTGACGAGAACCTCGTGAAGGCCGAGAAGGACAAGTCCAGCAAGTACTTAGACTTGGCTCACGAGGTAACCGCCATGTGGGAAGTTGATTCGGCGATCATTGTACCGATAGTTGTTTCCGCGAACGGTCTCATAGCGAAGAGTCTCGACCAACATCTTGAGAGACTCTCGCTACGTGGTTGTGGTTGGATCAAGGGTCAGATTCAGAAGGCGGTAATCCTGGACACGGCGCGCATAGTCCGACGGTTCCTCTCTCTGCAGCCCTAACCACCGGCAGCCTGGGCCCTGCCCCGTTGCCGGCGGCACTCTAGGTTAGGTTTTTTATAATGTTTTTATTGTTTTGATATGTTTTAGATGTATTTTTATATTTTACTTTAATAAAAATATTGTATAAAACCTAATCTAAGAAAGAAGATAAATAAAGAGAATAATAATATTTAATTACATAATGCGTTTAGTCATGTTTAAACTGTAAATAACTTTCAGATTTAATCTAAGAAGACAGAAACTCATCGTGGATTACTACGCCAATTTGACACTTAAGGGAGCTTACGAAGCCAGTGGAAAACTAATAGCCTTGCCCATTAATGGAAAGGGGGATGGTAAAATTAAGTTATGTATGTTTTTTTTTTGTATTTAAGCTTAAGGTTTCCTTCTAACATTTTATGTATTACATGGCGTATGAGTACGTTACTTGCCGGCGACGCGAACGGGCACGCGGCACTTTTAGTGATTGTAAATGGGGACCTATGCTCTCAAAAATATGTCCTATGTCTTACTTAATAAACGGGAGTGAACCTTGATATTTATAACGTAGGAAATGGATTATTATTTTTTCCTTTATCTACTTCTATGTTCCTAAGTTCGATCAAAGTTGCAAATGCAACACTGCAAAATGTTGGGTACGATAGGCTTTTATTACCGGCATGCCGAATGAGGTTCATATTATCTATAGATATGTTGATGTTTGGTTGACGAAGTGATCGTCATATTCATGTTTAACCCGATTTTTTTTTTCAGATAACTTTAACACGAAGATCACAATCAATTATAAAATCATTCCAAATGCCTACGGAATCAAACATCTTAATTTCAGGAGCTACAAATTTGATTTTACCTTTGGTGACAAGGGTTTATACAACTTCACGAATCTCGTTAAGGGCAATGCAGAATTAAGTATGTACCTCACAATTTTTTTGTTGTTTTTGTTAGTCAAATGTACAGTCCGTATTTTTTGAACGTGACATAATTTATTATCCTTTTGACAAATATTGAGGTTAGAATTACTAAAAAATAAAATGATACCCCCTAAAATCGTAAGATTGTGTTTGTTCCTGTAAGTTGGATAAAAAAATATATATCAATCATAAGCCAGTTTAATTATTACTTTCTAGTAGTGCACTCTATGTATTTTTGTAATTTATATTTGTTTTTTTTTTTTTTAAGGCAATACAGTATTGGCAGTTATTAATCAAAATTGGAGATTAGTGTCTGAGGAATGGGGGAAACCAATATTGGAATACTACACTGAACTAGTTGTGAAAGAATTTGAAAAAGTCTTCCTGTCTGTACCTATTACAGAGTTGATTGATGGATCTTATGATTGAATAAGCAAAATAACCTAATTAATATGTGTTTTTTTTTTGTTACCCTCTCATTAAAATCACCTTCTTCCCCACAATAACGTTGCAATACAGTCTTCCCGTTCAGCCGTTTTTACTGTACTATGTCTCTCAATGCAAGCCTTTGACAGGGAAAGCACCTCATAGGAAACGAAAACTGACCGAAACAGGTAACATATAATTGACCGGGATTGAAAATTTCTATACAAAATCGTGTTCCCGTGATTCAGGAATTCTATTAGCGTCATAAACGCAGCTCTACGGAGCAATACATACATATTGCTCAAAGATTTGATGTTGTTAAATAACGCAAATCCCATGGGCACCTCCTTATACTGAAAATAGAGGAATAGCCCAAATTGAAGAGCGCGATGTTTTATAGAAATTGTCGATTCAGTATTATAATATGATTCTTGCTCAGAAGCATATATAATTTTCACGATATTTTTGTTATTATTAATTTTTCTTTTTATTGTTTAGGTTGCTTTTTATGTGACTATATTGTTGTTCATTTGTTAGAATAAATGCTTTATCATATGTTAAGTATGATTATGTAAATATTTATAACACACATAGTATTTATTGTGTGTTTACATAAATATCGAAGCAAGTTTTATACCACGGTTGAACCCAAGAAAACTAGGTTTTTAAGCAAAACAAATAATTAACCACAATGTAAAATACTAGATTTAAGCTTCTTCCGCCTCTTTCATGCTTTGTTAAATCAGTGTAACAATAAAGAGGGCATTGTTAGTTAGGACTTACAAGTAGTCTC
Organism: Grapholita molesta; assembly: GCA_022674325.2. Taxonomy (NCBI): domain Eukaryota; kingdom Metazoa; phylum Arthropoda; class Insecta; order Lepidoptera; family Tortricidae; genus Grapholita; species Grapholita molesta. Next base: position 8,581,822 of record CP053129.2, on the reverse strand, counting down.
ATCTAATAATACGGGCGCCCGGCGTATACGTTAGAATATAAGGGTGAAAGTTAGTGGTTTCTTACAGTACCCTTACCATGAGTTGTGACTTTGAGGTTTTCGATAACGAGTATCGAGTTTACTATCTGTGAATCTCGTTCGCACTAAAATAGTACAAGCGAGATGCACAGATAGTAAACTTGATACTCGTTATCGAAAACGTCAATGTCACAACTCATGGTGAGGGTACTGAAATAGGACATGCTTCAGTTGCCGACTTATTAGATGAGCGAGCCTCGGATTTTCTATCGCACGGTAAGATGAAAAAAAACTGTGGAGTTGACATTAAGACTAAAATGTAAAAGTATGTGATTTCGTGCTTGTCGTCGAGTTTCACTTGTTTGTTAAAGAACGTCTCTTTTTACAATAAAACAATACACACATATATCTTCACTGTTGTGAACTTTTTTAATATCGTATAAACACGACCAATTATGTGCCGCGAAAATGTTTAAGTAATTTTTTAATCGCATCATTTCCTACAAAGAGTTACTTAGAAAAAGCAAGGGAAGCTTTGCGTTCCTAGAACATTATGGCTATCCGTCGACAGCTAGGTATACCTAATGGGTGCTGCTACTTGTACTAGAACTCTTTATTTGGTGGAGATATTCTTCTTTTGGATTCATATAAATTGTGAGACAATTTCCATATCAAAGATTCTAGCTTATCCCTTATTATTAGCTTATTAAGGGTAAGGTCTTAAATCACTATAGTGTAAATTTTACTACATATTTGAATAAATTTAAAATCGATCAATGATGGTTACGATCTAGAAATTCAGCTATTCTTAACACCACTAAATACAGGACTTATCTATAATCATAAGCAAAAAATAAAAATAGTAAAAATGACTGACTCGTCGTAATATACATTATTGCTTCTGCACTAATACGTGACCTTCAAGAGGCCATACCGTTGGCTATTTTAATAACTAAATTCCTAAATTAATTACGAATTATTATAATGAAATTCAAGGTCATCAAAGATTACTGGACAAAATTCGGCACCGAAAACATTAACGTATACAGGTATTTCCAAATTGGCTTGTTAACTTCATTTAAACAATAGGGTATTTTATAACAATTCCAGTAATAAATATTAGCTTCTTTTTTGTCGACTGTTCTTCAATTAGGAATTTAGGTACCGTCTTATAGAGTCTAAACATAAAGTTTGGTCATATTAAATTGTGGTAGCCAGAAAGGCGATCAACTCCTCCATTAACACACTCGCCCGCGGTGAAGGAATGGGATGCTAGCTCGCTTCATGAGCGGTGGAGGACAGTGTAGGTACTACAACAAACCGGTCATCACTATATTATAAATACTTTTCTGTTTCATTCTAATGTTTTATTTTATTATGTTTTTCTTTGTTACGTTCGAACATTTTATTATGAAATTTATTTTGGAATACATATCTTTAAATTTAATATTTCGTCTCTTGTTTGGTTTTTACAACATTTTTATAAAAGTAAAATGTAAAAATACATCTAAAACATATAAAAATAAGAAAAACATTATAAAAAACCAAAGAGTGCGACCGGCAACGAGGCAGGGCCCAGGCTGCCGGTGGTTAGGGCTGCAGAGAGAAGAACCGTCGAACTATGCGGGCCGTGTCCAGGATTAGCGCGTTCTGAATCTTGATCCAACCACAACCACGTAGCGAGAGTCTCTCAAGATGTTGGTCGAGACTCTTCGCTATGAGAACTTGGAGGAAGGAATTATCGGTACAATGATTTCAGGATCAACTTCTGATGTGTCACCACGATATCAGGCTTATTGTCTACAATAGTCCTGTTGATGAAAACAGATCGATCCCAATAGAGCTTAGCACGACCATTTTCGAGAACTAGCGCACACACCTGGTGTATTTGTAGTACTTCGTGGTCCGCAAGTCGGTAAAAAAGCGCAAGCTGCTAGTGTATAATCCTGGCTGCAAGGTTATGTCTGTGCAATTACTCGCTGTTACAAAGATGAGAATAACCGGAAATTATTATTATTTTTATTGTTTTAACGCCGGCGATAGTGCAAAAGGTAAGTTTTCTGCTAATGTCATCTTGGGGACGTCATTTATACAGGATGATTTCGGGCTTGTGCAGAAGAGAAACTGGTATGATACAGATAAACGTACGACTACGATAACCGTACGATTGGAAACTAATGACCAACATCAGGTCATTAATTTCCAATCACTAATAATCATTTCATCATCATCATTCATCACTATATCCAATTCTAATCAATTTTCAACAATAGTTTTATTTTTAAATCAGAACTAGAAAAATATATTTATACATATAATTTGGTCGCCTTCAATGTGACGTCTTTTCACTTTTCATTTACCGTAAGTCAAAAGTCGAGGAGTGACCATGATATAGTTAATTATATATTACTTTGACTTTCAAAATTCTGCTTTGATCAAATATTATTATGACAATGTTGATATGACATCGAACTAAAAAAAATATTTTTGGATTACAATCCAGAAATCATCCTGTATTCCGAGTAAAGCTAATAAGCAATAGTAACAAATTTAAAACCACACAATTGTCATAGCTCTCAAGGTACATTTACGCTGGTTGGATCAAGCACTCTTATGCACATTGCAGTGGAATTAGTCACTTGCTTCCGATAGGAAACTCATCATTATCGAACTCAGATACATCGAAATATCGTCTACAGTTATATTAGCATACTCGCATTTGATCAAACTGATTTAATAAAGATTGGACCTAAAGCTATGGACATAAAGTTAAAATTACAAAATTCAATCGCACATGAGAAGGTATTTTAGAAAAATCTTAAAATATTCAACGTGATATTTTCGAGAATTTTCCGGTGACGTCATATGCACGACTGGTAAGATTCAGGATTTAAAAAAACGATATAGGTAGTTGGCGTATTACTGTTTTCTGTAGGGTTCAAAATTTATTTGGTGTTTAATTGGGGGTATACTTATAAGGATTATACAAGAATAGATCGAACAGCTAAGCCAATGCAAATAAATACATAAGACAATTATATTTTCTGTAGAAAACAAGATCAATGAAAGTGGTTAAAATTCTATAAATACCTAGTTTCTTACTTTTGGAATATAAGCTATTAAAACCTCTCATACTCAACATACACTATTACTTACAAAATCTACTTTCAAAAATTTACTAATGTTAATTTACAAGTGTGCTTGTTTTGTACCAACACCACATGTGCATAAAACTCCAATATCTTCAAATAAAAAAAACAACCTTATTTTACTTACGTTTAAAGTTTCATTTCGAATGCATGGTAATGGTGATTATGACATTACAAAATAAGATTTTGTCATGTCACCAAGCAACGAACCGCGTGCAAATGACAGCTTAAAGCACATTTTTCACAAGGCACTTTTTAACCGTGTATCTTGAACATCTCGAGTATTACACATCGATGATTAAAACTATTGATAGAGATCTGGTGCGCTTGTCTATCACTGTTACTCAACCAATTTTTCCCGAAACAAGATAAATTTTTTAATCCAAAAAAAATACCTTTTTCAAAACTTGTGTTTGTATAAATCAAAAAAAAAAAAAACTGAATACCGCCTGGTTCAATAGAAATTCCTAAAAAACTATGATAGATTTTTACGAGTACATCCTAATATGCAATGAGTTGTTACATAATAGTTTTTCCGACATGCCTCAGTGCCTCAAGATGAAAGTCTTTAATCGATGTGTGTTACCAGTGATGACTTACGGCTCCGAAACGTGGTCTTTCACTATCGGCCTCATCTCAAAACTCAAAATCGCTCAAGGAGCTATAGAGAGAGCTATGCTCGGAGTTTCTCTACGTGATCGACTCAGAAATGAGGAGATCCGTAGGCGAACTAAAGTCACCGACATAGCCCACTGGGTTAGCAAGCTGAAGTGCCAATGGGAAGGCCACATTGCAAGCAGAGAAGATGGCAGATGGTCGAAAACTGCTCGAGTGGAGACCACGGACTAGCAAGCACAGCGTAGCGACGACGTCCAAACACAAGTGAACAGACCACCTCATTAAGGTCTCCGGCGGACGTTTGATGCAGGTCGCTTCCAACCGGTACATGTGGAGGTCCAAGGGGAGGCCTTGTTGACGTCTTATGGCTGAGATGATGACTAGTTCAGATCTAGCCATTTCATGACTTTTCTAGAATATTCCGATTTTTTTATTAACCAAAAATGTCTGTTCTGTTACATATTTAGTATACAAAACTAGGGACGTTTTTTTATTACATGTAATCGAATAAACAGATGATCCTAAATTGAGTATTAACCCATTAAAAGTTAAATCTGGAAGGTTTAGATCTGGCTTTCGGGTTTTTTCCGAAAGTTAAACTGTGTATTTATAATTGGTTAAAATTACCTAAGACTACTTATTATTTATTATGAGGCATACCGCAACAAAAAACTATCAAAACCATTATTTTTTTGTATATATGCGATGATTATAGCAGGTTTTTTGGCTAGCTAGTTACCATGAATATAGTATTATGTTATATAGATGTAGTCCTTAGAATGCGACGGAATAATCTAGACGAGTTTTTCTATATAATAGGTCGCAGGCAATAAAATTTGCCAGTAACTTAGTGCATTTCCAAGTTTGTAGTTATCATTTGTATGGTAGTGTGGAAAATTACGTTTATTGAGATAAATAAGTACTAATAATCAAATCGACATGCATTGGTATTTGTCTTTTTTATTCATAGCAAGTTTATTAATTGAATTTGGATTAACGAAATTGACGCGTAAGTATTTTATTTATTTATTTATTTTTATTTTTAACATGTTTTAGTTTTGATTACGAACTCGTATCGGTGTTCGTTCGTATTAGATTCCTGGTCATGTTGTCTGTAAGTATGAATAGGTAAACCATGCATATAAACACATACATATATGAACATTAGTATAGGGTATCTTGAAAAATATAATTTCAATATTTAATTTTAAACACAAATCCAATATGTTCTACCCCAAATATTTTAAAGATGATAAAGCGTTATGAATCACTAGTTTCTGGATCTAGAACAACTTAATTATATTTTAAACGAGAATGAAAGACTGTATACGATAAAATCCGGACAGGAATCTGACTCCTTTAAGTTACTTACTTCTAATTTTCAAGTATGACCTAGGTCAGAGTAATATAAAGTAAAATCAAAATCATACTAATAAATATAGCTGGTTTGAGTTTTCGGCCTAGACGTTACATCATTTCTAACCGACGAAATTCTTATATTTTTTAACCGACGAAAACCAACGGAGCAGGTTCTTAAGTCGAAACGTATATTTTTTTTTATTTATGACCATAGTCCGAATTTGAAAATACTTTTTTGTACATATATCTCTATCAATCATCTTTTGATAGGTATGGTTTTTTCTTTTATTTTACTAAGCCGACTTATACAAATTATTCTTAAAAAAAACTTAAATATTCATAGAACCTTTGATTTTTTATATGATAGTATTATCATTTCATAGTTTTATATCTACAGGTTATTCCAAAATTACTGTATATGTAAATACCATTTAAAAAAGTATTTAAAGAAATTAATCGGGTACAGAATTAATAAAAATATTTTAAAATTACAATTGGATATTCAAAGAACCTTGAATATTGTATTAAATCTAATAATAAAGATCATTTATCTTTATTTTAAAATCAAAGGTTATGTTTTTCTTTAAGATGTTACTCTCTTTCCAGCGGACTATATTCACCCATGCCCGGTAGATGACAGGCCGTGTTTAATTCAATCAACAAGAGATGCCATCCCGTTGTTCACGAAGGGGCTGCCTGAACTGAACGTGCCATCTTTAGATCCTTTCTACATCGAGAAACTGTCGATTCCTCTCCCAGGACTTAAAATTTCCTTTTACAAGGGAAAGGTTACTGGATTCAGGAAGGCAGTGGTAGATGATATAGAGTGAGTAAACAGATTAAGAAAAAATTAAAATAGAATATATAAGTATTAATTTCTTTAGAAAACTGAAATTTAAATATCATTTATTTAATGTTATTGTTTTCTTTTTGTTATTATGTTGTTAATATAAGTACCTATTCAAAGTAATGTTTTAGATAAGCAAAATGAAAACAGCGTTTGTAAGTTTTCTATAAGTACAAATACTTTGAAATATTATTCAAGTACCTTATTGAAAGATAATAGTTTCAAATATTTACACAGATAAGCCATTTCAATTCAAAATTCGATATTTGTGTGCAAATAGAGGAGTATTCAATATTTTTGGTCAAGGCTGTATGGTGTATTCTAGTAATTCCAAAAAATAGTCAATATTCACTAACATTAACTATAATAAATGGATAAAAATTGCATGTACGTAGTATAAGGCAGGATTTGAACCCGCAAATCGCCAGATAATCACGCCGGAGGATATAGACAGTTTTTCTTTATATATGTCATCTATTTCAATTAATAATTTACTTAGTAGTCTTACTTATTATGAAATCAAAGGCAATGAAAATATTTAATTTTCAATTGGATTTGTTCTTTGTTGCACTATATATACATACATACATATATATATTTACTTGTCATAGTAAAAAGTATGCAATTGTGTACAAACATCGCTTTGATGATACTTTATTACTTCCAGTCAGTCCACTGCTGGACATAGGCCTCCCACTGTGACCGTCCATGGCTAAAGGTCCCTTATGGCAGGTATTGAGTTAAGCACAGATCCTAAATCTACATTAAATAAGCTATCTTATACAAAAAAAATCATGACCCTAAGTCCTATTCTTTTTTTTATAAAAAACATTAAACTTACACATGCTAAAACTGCACTTTTGAGAAATCGTCAAAAGAAGTTTGAAACTAGTTTTAAGTGTGTTCCCATTGGAAGTTACATAGATAATGATTGATTTCGTATCTCAAGGGTTTTTTCTTTGGAACCCAGTTATTGTTTTTTTAATGTGACTTCCAGATCATGAAAAAATAGCCTTTGAAAATAGCAACACGCTCATATGGACGAAACTATAAAAAAAATATTTTTCGACTTTTCCTTTAATATGTTGTAATCAGAACCATTTTATATAGTAGAACATATTTGAGCTTACATTTTAGGATAGAAACAAAAATCACATAGGCTACGAATTTTTTTTTTTAAATTAAAATGTGATTATTATTATCAGTTACATCTTTCCTAGAACAATAACAAATTTGGTATAGTATGTTCTAAATTATATTTTAATCAGTCCACAGGAGTATCACAAAAGTCTTATTATTATTCTACAGGTCACACTTTTTTATTTATACACGATCAAAGTTACGTAAAAATCACAATTTCGCTCTCATACATTTGAGAAAAGGGCCCTTATGACCAACCATAGACAAAACATATTGATAATTACAATATGGCACAATATAAACATAATTTATTTGCTAATCTTGTATCAAAACAGCAATCCGAAGAAAAAATGTTATTATAAATTTTCTAAAAATATTGATCAGTTATGAGTAATTTTCATTTAAAGTTAACGTTAAATAAGGGCGTTTTCAAAAAATTGTGCACCCAATTAGTGAAAGTTGTTAAGAAAAGTTAAATCACTGTCAGTTTCGTGACGACAATTAAGCATTAAATATCGATTAAAGCTTGGTTTTGATGTTCGTTTTATAAACTTCAATCGATATTACAACATAATAGAAGGCAAAAAGTCGATCTTCATAAAGATTTAATGCTTAATTGTCGTCACGAAACTGACAGTGATTTAACTTTTTTTTACATCTTTCGCTAATTGGGTGTACCAAATTTTGAAAAATCCCATAATCCACATAGTACCTACCTAGTGATCCCGAAAACCGAAAGAGAACACAATATCTGTGCTGTTAACAGTCCGTTACCACTAAGGAACCATTCATAAATCACGTAAGGACATTTTAGGTGATTTTTGATCCCCCTCACCTTCCCGGGTAGGGGTGTGTATTTGATCACGGTCAGACCCCTTACCCGCCATCTTTGTCTCTGTATGGATAAAAAGTTACTTTGCAGGCCTAGGCCTTTATATGAAATTCCATTGCCGTCCCCTTCAGTTGCCGCGCTCAAAATACCATACTTCCGAGTCTATTATAAGGAATGTAAAGACAATATTTCATTGCATGTTTGAGAAAACACCATTTCGTATTCGGTTCCTGTGGCCGAGTTGACCACAGTAGCTAAATGTAGGTAGGTTTTTTACACGTTCTGTAGGTAATACATCTAGTGCAGAAGCCGTCGAGATATGTTTTGAAGTCAGTCGAAAAATGTAGTACCTACCTACACGTAAACTAAAATTTAAAATGATCGTAGGTACCTAAAGCCCTTTTTGTTATTATACTTATGTATATAACTTAAACTTGTTTATAATATCAGATATGAGTCCCATGGATTTGCACGCATTTATAGGCTGCAGTGACTGCTTAGGTACCATACCAGGACGGCCGTATCCTTGTTTGCCACTGACATAGTATACAAAATAAGCAAAAATTGTAAACAAATACTTGTAAACAATTGTAATCATTTTATGTGTTGAGCTTTGTCATTTTTGTATGCAATTTCCCATAAGGGACCTTTTCTACTAAACTTTGAACTCAATTTTAATAAAGAAAGAATTAACGTACACAGCTGACACCAAGGTACAAACATACCCCTATTTGTATATATTACTATTTTACATAGAACTAAAAAATTATAATTTTGAATGGTTTTACGAAAACGCCAATATCTCCGTAACTAGAAACTGCCATAAGGGACCTTTTCTTATGGACGGTCACATATGACTTTTATCATCTTGGGAATAGTTGCCATAGTCGCCACGCTTGTCAGGCGGGTTGGCGACCGCAGTAGCTGTAGATTGGGTTTCGACGGACGCTGATGCCCGTCCGTAGGATTTTTCCCTTTATCGCCTCTTACGACACCCACGGGAGATAGGGTGGTGCTATTCTAGTCAGCCAGCATCACACGGCAAAATAAACAAATAAAATAGGACATTTTTACATACATTGTCCTAGGTCAATATAGTTGTTGGGCTAGGTCAATAGTAAACTCAATATATATAAAAATGTATAATAACAATAACGAAATATAGTTTCATATTTTCGTATTTATTGTATGTATAATGCACACAAGTTGAATCTTAACGTATTGAGGATGCCGATTACTTAGTAATTGTATACAAAACATGTTTATTATCGTTATACGTAACTTAAACAAATAATTGAATAGTGACCGAACGAGTCTGCGGTCTATCTGTTTTTCTCATTTAAATTATTATTGACCTCAGTCTCCGTTGACGTAATACAATTTTTAGGGTTCTGTAGTCAACCAGGAAATATTACGGTTTTTGCATCTGCCTTCCTCCTGTCCCCTGGCTATGCTCAGTGACCTTAAACCTAGAAAGCTGCTATTTGGTATCAATGTGTTAATAAATCACAAACGTGGTAAAATACCTAAAAAATAAACAACAAAATTGTGAGGTGTCTTTAGATAGGTTATTGAAAAAGATATAGGGGTTGCTTAAGTGTTTTTTTATAAAGAGAATATTTTCGGAAATAATGGCTCTGGCAGTTAAAATAAATGTTGTAAATTTTAAACCGCAAGTCCAAAAAATATGAAAAAATATATTTATGAAATACAGCTTAATAAAGATTTTCATTTTTTATTTTTTTTATCTATTTGGAGATCCAACAGCTGTTACATCAAAATATATTAACAATTAGTAGATACAGAAAGCCAATTATAGGAACTCACAGGTAGTCACATAATACTAAGCTAATAGATACTAAGGTTATGCACAATAGCAAACACATGTGAACCAAACATATAGCCATTCTTTTTTTTCTGAAACTGTGATTGTTACAAACTATTGCACTAATTAATGATTTACTATAATAACGAAACTTACATTAAGCTTACTTAATACAAAACCTACGGAACCTGACCTACACTGAGCATGGCCTGACACGATCGGAGCAGGATTTTATTTAAAATAAATTCGATCAAGTGCAAGGTCAAGTTCAAATAAATCACTCGCGGATATAGCAAAAAATTTCCTTGAAAAACAACTCGATTAGGTTACCTTTAAAACAAACACCGATTCATCCGCTGAGCACAAATAACATACCTAGAATGACCGCTAGCTCCAGAAAACGGTGTAGAGGTTATCGATGCATAAAAAAAAACATTTAATCAAGAACATAAACCCCAATATACAATTTTTTATTTCTGCCAAACTGCAAGGCATTTTGTTGGCAGAAGGACTCGCTTACACTATTATTGGGTAGGTACATTATAGCAAGAAATAAGTTGTTTGACATCTACAATACTGGGCCGGTCTGGCCTAGTGGCTAGTGACCCTGCCTATGAAGCCGATCGTCATGGGTTCAAATCCTAGTCAGGGAATACATTTGTGTGATGAGCACAGATATTTGTTTCTGAGTCATGGATGTTTTCTATGTATTTAAGTATTTATATGTATCTATCTATTTTATATATCGTCGTTTAGTACCTACAACACAAGCCTTACTGAGCTTACAGTAGGACTAGGTCGAACTGTGTAAGATTACCCCGAAATACTTAGGTATTATTTATTGTAATACAAAAAATAGCAATTTTTATTTTATTTTCAATTGTGTAAAAATAAAAACATGCCTTGAAATCTGAAATATACGTTTTAATGTATTTGGAAGATATGTGAAAGTATATAAAGACCTGCCAATTTTTAATGTTTCTTTTTTGATGAAAATATCAAAAGCTCATAAAAAGCTAGTACATACCATTTCTCTTTCTTCTAATTTTTATTATGGTAATTGCTGTTAGAGTAATTAGCAATTTATCTGAGATCAAGTGTTACGTATGTAAACAATGTGTTTATCTTTTGTATGTAAATATACAATTATACACGCGGTTCAAATATCAAGTGTTGTTGGTTTGACATCAGTTGTCATTATGTATTGCACTCGTTCTTGCATATATACAGGGTGGAAAGATCGAATGCCACATGGATGGCAACTGCCTTAATGACAAATCGCTTGTCTCAGACAGGAATCAAATCGGTCAAATGTGACAAAAATAACGTGCCGTATTTTATGTTGCAGATTGAAAGTGGTACTGATAAGGTTCATTTTTTCTAAGTAACAAATTTCAACCTTAGCAGTAGGCAGTCTTAAGGCAGTTGCCATCCATGTGACATTCGATCTTTCCACTCTGTACATGCAGCAAAATATATATGTTGGGCGGAATGTCTACACAGTATACAAAATCAATAGTTAATGTTAGTTCTGTCTTAGGAATTAAACAATAATATACAATACATAGTACAACAAAACAATTCTTTCTGTTTACTCGACACCCAAAAGCTGCCTCAATCTTTGACCAAAGAACAAGCGTAGCAATTCAGTGGAGGAATGTATTTAGCTAGCCTTATGGTCACCCTTCCACAAGGAACAGGATTAGCGGGCTTAGGTTAAGTTTTCAGCGATTTTTTTATAACCTAACACCTAAGTGCGCAGACAGCCATAGTGATTTTATTTTGAACTTTTTTTTAAATAAAATCACTTCAACTGTCTGCATACTTAGGTGTTGTAAACAATGCAGCAGAGAGTGATCAAGTTATATAAGGGGAAATGTTTATATTATTATTTGCATATCCATAGTTTTTTAGCAGTAGCCAAACTTTTAAGGCCAAAAATGCTACAAGAGTGCCTTTTCAATTTTCTAATGGGTGTAACCCAACATCTTGCACAAAACCATACTGGAGTTGCTATGGCCCTCCCGTCTCCTCTGTATAACAATTTTTTCTTTTAATATAAAAATTGTTCCCCGAGAAAATCTTGGCGGGTGACTATATTATGCATTTATATTCCAGGTCGCATTTTGAAAAACACAAATTCTCCATAGCATTCCACAGCAATGTTACTCTCAAGGGAGGTTACGAGGCCAAGGGGAAAATTCTCACCTTCCCCATAAACGGAGAGGGAGACGCCAAAATAAAAATAAGTACGTATTTCATGTGAAAACCTCATTCTACTTACTAGTTTAAACTACTGAAATACTAAGGAGACAATTCGAGAATATTTTTACACTAAAATATCTTTAAAAAATTCAAGCTTCGTATAAGTATTTACTGCAAATATTTGACCCAAAAATAACTAAGACGGCTTCTTAATTTTTGTTATTAGCAACTTATTTAAAACAAATTGTACCTAATCGGGAACTCATAAGACGGCAAGGGGAGAATTTGTGTACCTTATTGAAGGCCGTAATTAAACATTTTAATTTAATCAGTTTCATTACGTAAATTAGTCAAGTTGTCATATATTATAATATGGGTGCACAAGAAATGTATAATATATTTGTTTTTGATTGAATTGTATTTGTAAATGCTTTGTTCTATGAAATCGCGATCTCTTTGTGATTGCCACCATTGAATTAGAAAATCGGTCACTAATTACGATAAAAAATCATCTTCAGTTGTTTAATATATATTTTTTTTTGAGTTTTCAATATTTAGCATAATTGCAAGCCCGCAAGTATATTTAGTCTAGGAGTAAGTAGTTTCAACAAAAAACTTCGTGGATATGACCTATATTGTTTTTTTTTTAATTCTGTACATGTTACCAACTTAAATACTAGTTTTTATAAGCATGCGATATCAAGTATTAATTCAGTTATACATTAATATTATTATTTTTCAATCATAAGCCTGTTCAATAATGATAATGAATTTTTATCACGCGCCTTATAAGGTTTTACGCGTACCTGGGTGACACGAGTCTTATATTAACTCATAATGAAATATTACGGCTTGAAAAGCTAAAATTTTATTTTTACAGCTAACATTAAAATGAAGGTCATACTGAATACAGATGTGAAGACAGATGACAAGGGTGTCAAGCATTGGTACGTCAAGGACTATAAATATGATTACAAATACGGAGACAATGCGCATTATAATTTGACAAATCTCTTTAAAGGCAACCCTGAATTGAGTAAGTAAAAAATATCCAATAAAAAAAAATCTAATTACATTTAACTGGAAAAGGAAGGCATTTTATTTAAGGCGATCATATAAAATACTTATGTTATGAATTGTTTGACGTGACGCGTGGCGACCAAAAGGTACAACGTTATATGTTGATGTACATCATCACATAACTATTATGATCAAGTCAATAATATTAAAATCTATCAGCCTAGTGACAGGGTACATTGGTTCCAAGAAACAGAGAGTGAAATGAGAATATTGATTTTTCTTTTGAATCAGAGTGCCTAACGCGAAAATCGAAGATTGTAAATTTCAGGCTTTTATCTAATTTAGTCTCATTTAGAAATTTGGGAATTTCGATTTTTACTGTAGGTTATCTTATGTCCAGCCACGTGATCTGCTATTTATTGCATGAAATATTTGTGATACGCCTTTCGACTCAGACATTTTTAGATATTGTTTTAATTTTCAGGCCAAACTGTACTGCAATTCCTAAACGAGAACTGGAAGCTCGTGGCTGAGGAGTTTGGGAAACCAATAGTCGATTACGCAACAGACCTAGCTTTGAGGACCATTGAGAAGTTCTTTCTTGCTGTACCACTCGAAGAGTTGATTGATGGACCCATACCTGCTTATGTATAGATTATAAACCGATTAATGTAAGCTGGGGTGTAGTGGGTGTAGAAATTAGAAATAAAAATATATTAATATATGTTTTCATTTGTTTACTTTATATTAACCCTGAAATTAACTTGGACTGTAACCTATATGTTTGATATAAGTACAGGTTATTTAGGTTACTATTCATATATGATGTTATATCTGGGTATAAAATGTCCGTTGAATAGGCGGAATTATTTAATAGACGAGTCATCTATATAACAGGTCGCAGGCTATAAAAATTCGTTAGTTCCTTAGTGAATTTCAAGGTAGTAGTAATACAAATACATTAGTATTCTGATTTTATTTTGTTGATTTAGGCATCTAAGTTTAAAAAAAATAAGGCGAAAATATGCACTGGCATTTGTCACTATTATGCATTGCTGTGATTTTTATTGAAAATGGATTTACTAGATTGACACGTAAGTGTTTCAAACTATTAATAATTACATTAATTTTGCAATGATTCGTCATTTTTATTTTCTTTTAATGCCGTTAATAGTTTAATATCATAGGTTATCATCACCTCAATCTTATTTCTCTCAATATATACATAAAGTATTGATACAAACGGACTGACAGACATCGCACAGCCTAAAAAGTTATGGGTATTTTCTTCAATACCCATAACTTTTGAATATCATGAAGATCTATTAAGATGTCTTGCGATTTACTAAAGGGGTAAAAACGCGGTAGACAATTTCGGAGGCAAGTCAGTTCTATTATTATTTTGTTTAAAGCGGTCCAACAGCTAACCACTACATACATTACACATTGTAAAATTCATTGTAGTATTAGTTTGTATTCTCTCAAGTAAAATCACGTTGTTATACATAAATCACACAAATTATGTTACCAATGCACGTTTAGTTTAACTCTATAGGGTTAGAACCAATGGTAGATTTTTCTTTGAGGTTAATAAGTGCATGTGCCTAAATTGAAAAATTTATACCTTTTATAAATTTAGTAAATATGTGGATACAACACAGCGTAATAAAAGATTATCTTAAAAATCGAGAATTTTTTTCAGCGGATTTCATCCACCCATGTCCAGTAGACAATATACCGTGTTTACTACAATCGACAAGAGATGCAATCCCGTTGTTCACGAAGGGGCTGCCTGGTCTGAACGTGTCGTCTATAGATCCTTTTTACATCGAAAAACTTACCATTCCACTCCCAGGACTCAAGGTTTCCTTTTATAAGGGAAAGGTTACTGGATTCAGGAAGGCAGTGATAGATAATGTCGAGTAAGTAGCTCAGTACTATCGGTCTTATACAATATTAATCTAGTTATTCAGCAATAAGCACAATAAGGGTTATGTCGTAATTAATTTTTGTTTAGACTTGAGGCTAGTCATAATCTTTTTTTTTTTTGTAGCACAATGCCGAGAGGGCCGTTTTTAGATGTGATTTAGTTTAGGTAAATTAGTTTTATATTATATGTATTACATGTATATGATTTGTATAATTTATGTTACATTGTTTATTTAAAAAACATTTTATCCAATTAATTCACACATATACTTTTTATTTTTCTAAATAAATTAATTACGAACACTTTTTGAATATAATTCAGAATTAGGTGTACAAGTAATATTTATAAAAACAACAAAATTACACATTCGTCCGTTATAATAATCACGTCATTTAACTGAAGTAATAGGCTCTGTGTGTTAGTATTTGCGTTGCTTTGGTCTTAAATTTTTTATAAGGTAAGTATAAAATATGAAAAATATTGCAAATGCGTAGTTTTTACTTAATATAGGTACCTAATCATAGTGGAGGAAGTTACGCATCGCTCCCATACATAACCCAAAAATTTTTTGTAGAGCTATGTGCTTCACCACATATATTCTTTGAGTAATTCTAAGCATTTCTAGCCCGGGAGGCAAACCGAAATGTGCGGCTAGTCGGGGAGGGGGGGGGTTCAAAGATGGCCGCCACCCGTTCTCCTTAAAAAAAATCTACTCTTATCCCGGTGGGTACTAGGGCAAGTTTGGTATCATTTTCGTATAAAACGAAGATGTAGAATTCATTTCTGATATTAGATTTATATAGTTTCATAGTAATTTTACAAGAAATACATAAAAACGTGAAAAAATTTGTTGCAAATTTTTGCTTTGAGAGCTAATAACTTTTGTATAGTGACAAAATATGTCTTACAAAAAATACTACAATAAAGCTTAATTTATGCAGATTAAAAAAATACTAACTTTTAATAATGCCCTTATTGAAATAGATGCCGAAAAAAAATATTAAATGTCCGGGCGGCGCGAGTAGTTGGCCTCACGCGCGGTGTTCATCCTACAGAATAGTCAAGTACGAATATCTACCTATGCACTTACACTAAATTGTATGATGCCAAACGAAATATTTTACATATATATTTATATAACAACTAAAATTCCGTAGTTTAAAGCACAAATAATTCTTTTAATGTAGTTTTTACGATTTTTGTAACCTTTCTTGCAACTGCAACGAGTGAGTTCTAGGCACACACTTGCGACATCTGGTAATCGGACCAAACAGGAATCCATTATATATCCAGACTGAAACTACTGGAGAGGCATTGAAGCTTGTCTCCTGACATGGATTGCGGAATTTTAGTTGTTTTATAAGTATACTGAAATTCCGCAGTTTACAGCACAAACATTTCTTTTAATGTGGTTGATACGATTTTTGTAACCTTTCTTGCAACTGCAACGAGTGTGTTCCAGACACACACTTGCGACATCTGGTAATCGGACTAAACAGGAATCCATTATATATCCAGAGTCTGAAGCTACTGGAGAGGCACTGAAGCTTGTCTCCTGACGAGGACTGCTTGGCATATTGCTCGAAGTATGTGCTGGCAGTAGAGAGACGTATTCCACTTGAGGGATGTTTTCTAGCTGTCTGTCTCTCTTCATAAATAGATAGGTATTTTCTTAATTTTTTGACTGTTTTACAAGAGCTTGAGCTGAAAAATAACATCCTGGAGTCACTCAAATCGATTGTAACAATGTTATATCAGAACGGGAACGCTGAATTTGTATCTAACCATTTTATACTTACTGGTCACATATTGTAATCAAGGATTTTATAAGAGGGGATTGACAACGCCTATACAACACCGCGTTCCTCCGAATTGCTAGCCAAAAGTATACATTTAGTACTAAGGACTCTTTTAACCTCCCTCATTAAAAGGATTCCTCCATCGTATCGGATCCTGTCAAGGCATGTAAAATTCGATTTCGATTCATAAAACTAGTACTTCGGCTCTTTCTGGTTCCGAAATAAGTAGGAATACATTATTTAGAATATCTTTACTGCAGAATTTTATACGTTTTCATACTCAGGCTAATTCACGAAACTGCTGCGACCACTATGTCTATATGTACAGTACAAATGATTACTCTTTACGTCCTCGGTCTACAGCGTTAGCAACATGAAATACCTACTATTCTAGTTTCGTCCTCTTCGAGGTTGCGTGGCTCAATCATTAGTCTGTCCCGACTGGAATTACACAAAACTGCATTTTTTTATAACTTAAAACTTCTTATATCTTAGGCTAAATCCAATGAGATGAATAAAATCGAAAGCAGATCAAAAAGCTCTTCTTTATTCAATTACATACGATGAAAATTTGCGCAGCTTGAATTTTAGAAGAATGATTGAGCTATGCAACTACGAAGAGCCGGTTAATAGAATGGTACTTTATGTTATTGACTCGGACCGGAGTGGACCGGCTATAATCGTGACGGTCGTAGCAGTCTAAGTGTATTCAAGACCTGCCGGAATCAGATGAGCTGTGGATCCACATGAGTTGTGCCCAAGTGGATCCTCAGGTTATCTTGCAAAAACCAGACTTATTGTATTCCGTGCACTTCGTGCCACGTGCATTGGCATGCCCTTAGTAATGAAAATGTTTAAAATTCTACAGTAAATGTATACTAACAAATGTATTTTTACATATTGTGGGACCAGAACTGCCTATGACCCTGAGGCAACTTGTGGGTTCAAGGCATTGCTGGAGGGAAAATTGGTAGAAATGGTCTCTTTCATTCAGAATTTTATAATTAAGTACAATCAAGGATGATATATAACTTGGATAGGCTATGCCCATACAATATATCGTTCCCGCATTGCTGGATAAGGTACTTATTGTGCCATTTAGTGTTTCACAGCCGCATTAGATCTCCGCGGCATAGAATTTGTGCGTTGGCAAAGTAACTACACACGATATTCGACATGTGGCGCTTCGTGCACTTAGTACTAAATGTATACATTTGGCTAGCAATTCGGAGGAACGCGGTGTTGTATAGGCGTTGTCAATCCCCTCTTATAAAATCCTTGATTACAATATGTGACCAGTAAGTATAAAATGGTTAGATACAAATTCAGCGTTCCCGTTCTGATATAACATTGTTACAATCGATTTGAGTGACTCCAGGATGTTATTTTTCAGCTCCAGCTCTTGTGAAACAGTCAAAATATTAAGAAAATACCTATCTGTTTATGAAGAGAGACAGACAGCAAGAAAACATCCCTCAAGTGGAATACGGCTCTCTACTGCCAGCACATACTTCGAGCCATATGTCAAGCAGTCCTCGTTAGGAGACAAGCTTCAGTGCCTCTCCAGTAGCTTCAGACTCTGGATACATAATGGATTCCTGTTTGGTCCGATTACCAGATGTCGCAAGTGTGTGTCTGGAACACACTCGTGGCAGTTGCAAGAAAGGTTACAAAAATCGTAAAAACTACAGTAAAAGAATTATTTGTGCTGTAAACTACGGAATTTTAGTTGTTTTATAAATATATATGTAACATATTTCGTTTGGCATCATAAAATTTAGTGTAAGTAAGCATAGGTAGATATTCGTACTTGACTATTCTGTAGGATGAACATCGCGCATGAGGCCAACTACTCGCGCCGCCCGGACATAAAATTTTTTTTTTCGGCATCTATTTCAATAAGGGCATTATTAAAAGTTAGTATTTTTTTAATCTACATAAATTAGGCTTTATTATAGTATTTTTTGCAAGACATATTTTGTCACTATACAAAAGTTATTAGCTCTCAAAGCAAAAATTTGCAACTAAATTTTTCACGTTTTTATGTATTTCTTGTAAAATTACTATGAAACTATATAAATCTAATATCAGAAATGAATTCTACATCTTTTTATTATACGAAAATGATATCAAACTTGCCCTAGTACCCACCGGGATAAGAGTAGATTTTTTTAAGGAGAACGGATGGCGGCCATCTTTGAACCCCCCCCTCCCCGACTAGCCGCACATTTCGGTTTGCCTCCAGGACTAGAAATGCTTAGAATTACTCAAAAAATATATGTGGTGAAGCACATAGCTCTACAAAAATTTTTTGGGTCAATGTCGTAACTGCCTCCACTATCATACTTGATGAAAATTAGATTATTTACTGTAAAGTCTGCGCCCTACTTTTATTCTATCTTGTAACATGTAAATTTATATGCAAAACAAAATATAATAAAAAAATTACACTTACAAGTGCTCATCTTCTTAATAACAAATTAAAGCCACTAATACTGAGTGTTATAAAAAACGTGAAACAAGATTATCAAACCGGCATCTGTTCATGGTTTTCAACATTTTATACTATGGGGTCAAGTCTGTAAAATTAAATAAAAATTCAGCTCTTCCATAGAAAAGGTAAATTATAAGTTGACGAAAATGTATGAGAGAGTTGTTTCTTTTTTTTAATTTACTAAATTGAGCCCATAGTAAAAATTGTTCCAAATTATGACCAGATGCCGCATTGTTAATATCTTGTATCATGTTTTTTATAACACCCGGTATATAATAGTCGCCGAACGAGCCTGCGTCAGTTTTGTTTTTCCTCTTTTAAACCATTTTTGACCTTCATTGACTTTATTTAACATTTGAATATATTATGATGAATTGAAAGATAAATATTAGATCATTTAACAAATCGCTAAAATTACAATTACAGCGTGAATGACGTTGTTTGGTATCCGAATGAGTATTTTGTTTCATTACGATTGTGCATTCTCTTGTGCAAAAATGTGACCCCAAAACTGAATACCTAAAAGATGATGTATGTAATATAGGTAATTAGTAGGACCACCAATCGATGACATTGATAGTTTGAGAATTTATTTCTACCGTTTTTATAATGATAAATGTGTCAATGTAATTAGCGATTCACCCATGAAGTGTTAATACGTATTTGGATACGTATATCTTTTTTATGTTAATACAGGGGTTAAATATTAATTTCTGTTGACTTAACACGAAAGTTGCAATGTTAATGTATTAATAACTATGCAGCAAAACATTTGGTTTTTGTTTTAATTTTTATTTTTTTTAGCTTTCATCAAACAACTTTTCACTTTCAATTTATATTTTGTTATAGTTCCCATATCACACACAATTTCCCTATTAAATAAAGAAACATTCAACGAAATAAAAATTTAATGGAAAATAACTATGTACATAAACACGTCCGCATGCTGCCACAATAAAAAAAGTCGCTTTACCTATGTTTCCAGATCTTTAAAAGTACGGAATGGAATTTATATTTCAGGTCCAATATAGGAAAACACAAATTCACCGTAGAATTTCACAGCAATGTTACTCTCAAGGGAGGTTACGAGGCTAAAGGGAGAATTCTCACCTTCCCCATAAACGGAGAGGGAGACGCCAAAATAAAAATAAGTAAGAAATTCATAATTGACAACCTTTATTTCACTTACTAGTTAATAATAATAGAGATAGAGATTAGACAATGCGAGAAAGATGATGAAGACTAAAATGCTAAGCAAACATTATTATATACATAGTACACAAGTACGTGTAGCTAGTCGGTACTAATCGATTAGTATGTTATTAAACAACAGAATCTGAAAGCAATAATATTGGTGTACATGAAGTTCATAATTATGACCAAATTTTTGAGTTACTATTGTTTATTCTTATATTTTATTTTCTCAATTACTAAGCAAATGTTTGTGTGTGGAGACAACTTTACTAGTAGTATCAAATCTATATTTACACCGTTTGTAATTTCCTAAAACTTAATTTACATTTTTTACAGTTTAGTAAAACTGAGTCGTTCCTTTACAGCTAATCTTAAAATGAAGGTCATGATGAACGTGGATATCCTAACAGATGACAATGATGTTAAGCATTTCTACGTCAAGAGCTACAAATATGACTACAAGTACGGTGACAACGCACATTATAATTTGACAAACCTCTTTAAAGGCAACCCCGAACTGAGTAAGTACAGTCAAACTGTTCAGTATTCACTAATAACATCTACCTGATTAGAAGAAAAACTAAGTTTCGTGGCCTAACTACTTTTATTATACGTGACCAAATGTCGAAATTGTATATGATACTTATTTCATTGTCGATTTACGTAAGGTGACACGAGACCAATGAAGTAAGGATTAAGTTTACAACAAGGGTCTACCAAATCTGTTGTTTACGCTCCTAATGCATGGATCCATTAGGAGAACCCTAATTCCATCCTTCGACAGAAACCTAATTTGTGATCTAGACGAACACCAATAACAAAAAATCTTCTAAGCTAAAACCATAAATATTACAAGTAACAGGGACAGTTTTACCGAAAAACCTGAGAGTGAACTAAGAGTATTATAACATTGTAGCTAGAATTTGAATCAGATCTGCCTTGAGATAAGACTCTTATATAGTAGTTTTAATTTTCAGGCCAAACTGTCCTGCAGTTCTTAAACAACAATTGGAGGCTCGTGGCTGAGGAGTTTGGGAAACCAATAGTGGACTATGCCACAGAACTAGCACTGAGGACTATTGAGAAGTTTTTCCTCGCTGTACCGCTTGAAGAGTTGATTGATGGACCTTTACCCTCTTTTTCATAAATTGTAAACTAATTAATCTATGCTAGTGAGCAGGATCTGTAAAAAATTGTTACGAAAACATGTTAATGTAAAATTTAATGTTGTTTATTTATCCGACAAAAGTTTTATAGTCGCAAAATTAACCTATCTTGTCCAGTAATGGCCGTATTTCGGTCGGTTTGGTGATATACAAATGAGAACTGTTACGTTTCTATTCGAAAAAAAAAAGTTAACATTCCATTTGATGAAAAGGTGGGTAAGTAAACATTAAGCATCTGTATATTTTTGTTATTTTTGAGATTTCCATCTAGATGTTCTTATGACAAGCATAATCTTTATGACTTGGTGTCTAGATAACAACCTACTATTTTCAACTAAAAATAAAAGATTCTTTCGTTGATTAGGTGTAGACAAGATTTGGACCCGGGTATGTCCTTAAACTACGTCCAACAATGAGAGGTAGGGCACAGCGATGACCATCACGCTTGAATCTGGGGCAGCCCAACTGGGGAAGTACCTCCTCCTTACAGAAGACCACAGCCATAATAGCACTGCTACCTTTCAGGTATGTAGTGTTGTGTTCCTGATGGTGAGTAAGGTTCCCAGAGCTCCAACCCCCCTTAAAGGCCGGCAACGCGCTTGTGACTCCCCTGGTGTTACGGGTGCCCATGGGGTAGTAGTAAATACTTCTACAACCATGGTGCACATGATAAGTATAGTATATAATTAAGCGAGAGTCAATAACAGGTTTGTATATGACCCAAGGTATCAACATGTCATAAAACAGCTGTTAATAGCTCTGATGATACTAAAAGAGAACATTGTTCATTAAATGTTGTGTTGAGCAATTTTAAAACGAAACGTTTGGTCAGTTTATAAGAGAATCAATAGGGCAGGTTTGACAACAGAGTTTCAAATATTCCCATGACCAGGCAACGCCCAGCAATGAATGTCCGTGCCTAAAATTCAAAAATAGTTCTTTGTGCATTGACATTGTGTAAATCTATTTATACAAATAGGTAGATAGTTCAGTCGTAAGCAGTATTGTTATTCTCATTTTGGCCTTATCTATTTTATTTATTACTTACCGTACATTTTTAAATATCAAGTAATTCACATTAACGTAGGCCGCTTAATCTAAATCTTTAAAACCTGTTGAATCAATTTTAATATTTTTTTTAATTCAATGTCATGCTTTAGTGTTCCGCATTATAATTGGTAATCAGAAATGTATGTATGACGTAAAAACCTGTTAAGAGCAAGTAGAATATTTGGCGTATAATAAGATCATCTGATTACTTTGGACAAACTGAGGTTGCGTATAGACAAAAAAATGCTTTGGCTAAAATTCTTAAGGTAAAGCTTTATATTAGTTAGGGATTTATGGGAGAAGTGTCTTGATAACTAATTTATTATATATATGTATGTATACTTAATATGTATATTATATTTCAACGCACAAGTCAAACCATTAAGGCTAGAAAATTTTAATATCGCACTTGTATTTGCATTATATAACAAAGATAAATTTACAAGAGAAGGATTTCCAAAATGCAAACCCCAAGGACGGAAAATAGGGGATGAAAGTTTTATATAGAATTTTGTGTTCCTTAGACATATTCGCATGAAATTACGTACGCCGAATAATTACCGTCTATTTAAACCAATTTTATGAGTGTGAAAAAGATAAAGAGCAGTAATGACTTCAACACAAGCTATGCGATTTTTTTTTGTCTTTTTCTTTGGGGCCACTGACTCGATCTTGGACTTTACAATCCTTTCAGTCTTCTGTTTGATGATTAACTGAATAAGCTGGTCAAACTTCAACTCAGCTCTAGATGCCCGCGCGCACCATTCCCACCACTCTTCGTCCTTCATTCAGCACTGAATAAGGCACTCACCTGCGAGCCGAAGTTGATCGAGTAAATAAATGTGATAATTGATGCTGCCCTGTGGGTTAGACAATAGCTTTGGTCTCTTATTGAATGTTTGCTATAACATTTATACAGGCGTTTGATTGCTCCTATTCAGCATGGTTGTAAAAAAATGAATTAAAATTTATAAAAACATTTGATGCTTTTCCATATTTTTTGTCAGTAATACTCATAAGTAAGAAATAAATTATAGTCGGGTACTATATATTATTATAGGAATCTCTCTATAGTATTTTGGGATAATATTAGTATCTACTAATATTATCGCAAAACACTAAATCTACGCAGATGAAGTCGCAAAGTTTAGAAAATATAAATTTTGCTATGCTCTTGCAGCTTGTATTAATAATTGTATATGTACATAATATACATTTACGAACATAAATCTTAGCCAATCATACCCTCGTAACGCCCAATCTTTTTTTAGGACAAGTGGAACAACAACCCAATGTCCTAAAAATAGGACATTATATTTTGAATTTTCAGCTTCCAGAAAAAGGTTTAATTTTGTTTAATAAAGTTCATCCCGTAGGACGTTATTAGGTTCATCTCGTTGTCCTAAAAATAGGCCTTTGGGTCTTACGAGGATACATTGCAAGCTAAGATTCTAGATGAAACATGAATTAATTGTCTGAAATGAAACAAATCATTAAATTGTTTTGGGGTACTTTTATTCTTGTAACATATTTTGAACTATTTTTCGCACCTGAATATATTTTTGCAATTATGTCCTAATGTGAAAAAAGTTTTACTTTACTATTAATAGTACAATATTGTATTCTGGTTTCTTGGTTCAAAGTTAACTCAACAGATAGGTACATTGTTAAAACTCATGTGGAAACCGATACGGACTCTTAAACAGGAATACCAAATTTCACAACTGACAAGACATCACAATAGTTAGGAAAATATTTAAACAGAACTTAAACTAAAGTCTACTCCTAGAAGCAGTAAATAAACTATTATGTTACAACCTTTTACTATTTATATAATATTTCAACGAAGTTTAGTTCCTTATCTAAGCAATGTGGTATTTACAAGTAAAAATCCAAATGTCAATTATAAATAATACATAACATTACTATAATCTCCTCCATTTGAACAGGAGCTCGTGTATAAACTAATATTTCTTAATTAAACAATGTTATAGTCGCAAAGCCTCAATTTGAGGCTCAGTAGGTGGTTCTTTAATCGTTGCATCACACTTAAAATATTTGAAATTTTACTTTTCATCAATAAAATATACCTACTACCAATCAGAACGGGAATCGATTTGACTTAAATGAAATACTTTATACGATTTAGATGTGTATGTGTAAGTAAACCGCAAATAATAAATATCATGTCTGAAAGTTTATCTAAAACTTACAAATTTAATCATATTCTTAGATCTCGAAGGCCACAAAAGAAGACTATTTAGTCCAGATTACATAAACTCTAAAAAAGGTTCTTTGGTACCGTTTGGAAACTATAATGGGAAACCAGCTTTGAACCGGAATATTAATATGCCAAGCGGTAACTAAACTGCAAAATGGGTTCATTTATTATAACGGTTGTTAACTAGACTTGAAATGGAAATAAATTACCAAAGGCAAGAAATATGTAAAAAAACACACTTTAAATTTATGCACTACCTAAAACCGCTCTGAGGGTTTTAGGTACCGGTTTAGGTAGGCCATACTCTAAGGGCAAGCAAGGATACATACTTAATTTTATTGCATTGAGTAAACAAACTGACATGAACCCAATTTATGTAGTCAATTACTGGGAATTGTGTTTCTCATTTCGTTGTTGGCTACAAATATTATAACCAACCATTACAATTTGGGCCCAGTCCGTAACTAGTTCATCATCATATCAGCCGAAGGTTGCCACTGCTGGACATAGGCCTCCCCGAAAGTGACCATAATGATCAGTTTTGCGTCACCCGCATTCAGTGGATTTCCGCGATCTTTATTTACCACCTGGTAACCGTCCACCTTGTATGGGGTCGGCCTACGCCACCCCTTGCGGTACGTAGTCGCCACTCGAGAACCTTTACGCCCTGATGGCCATCAGCTCTGCGTGCACTGCCTGACTTGACACTTAAAGTTTAGTGATCCGTATCTACTTAAGTTACTAACTAAAAATGTTATTTCCTGTTCTATCGCCGGTTAAGCAATTTTAGTTACTAAACTGTACCAAAGAACATACTTTGCATACATTAATAAGGCTTAATTTTTAACATTTCAATCCCAATATAATCAAGACTGGGCAACACCACCCACTGAAAAAATTAGTGGTACAACTGATATTTTCTTAATTTTGTTTTTCAATACTTTGGAATAGGTACGTATAGCAGCTCATCGTACGGGACAGCGGTGAAGAACTTTTTGGCGGTGGACACGACTTCGTTCATAGCGTAGTCTACAACCGGCTTCCCGAATTCTTCTGTGACTGTCCTCCAGTTTTCATTTAGGAATACAAGGACTGTGTTACCTGAAACATAAGTATTTATGGTTTTTAATAAGTCTTTGGCCAGTATTTTCCATAGCACAGGTCATGGGGCTTAAGTAAACATCTGTTTATTTGACTTTTATCCGTCACACGTTAAAAATTAAACTCGCCATTGAATTTTGTCATGACTCACGACGGTGTCATTTACTTTGTCACCTTGTCAGTAATGCGACGTTGAGAAAGTTACTACTGCCTACCACTACCACGAGTGTCGCAGTTAACAAACGTCACGTTTTTTATGTAGATTTGTACAATTTTCTGCATTCAAATATTTTAAGCAGACGCTAGCGGGTACGTTTTCGTCAACTAGTGGTGTACCACTAAAATTTCAACTTTACCTGTAGGTAAAGTTGATATTCAAGCGACAAATTTCTATATAATTTAGATATTCATATTCATTTACAATGTTCAGCCAGCATGTGTATAGAACGAAAGACATGCATATACGACAAACGCCTGTCCAGGTTAGAGTATATCGACACGAGTTTAAAGAAGTTATTTTATTTCATAGGCGTCTCATACATAAATGATAGTGTCAATTCTGTGCTTTC
The DNA here is from genome assembly GCA_022674325.2 of Grapholita molesta. NCBI lineage: Eukaryota > Metazoa > Arthropoda > Insecta > Lepidoptera > Tortricidae > Grapholita > Grapholita molesta. The sequence continues at coordinate 8,555,285 of CP053129.2, read as the reverse complement.
AGTAATAACCAATAAAATTTTATGAGCCCCTTTCGTGTTTCAGCGGACATTAATAGACATATGGTTTGTTTAGATAGATAACATATGATTATAAATTGAACTTAAATTAAATATGAAATATGAACTCTTTACACTTTAATTAAAGAAAAAGAATTTATTTCTTTATATCATCTTTACGGCACAGCTCAGTACAAGAAGATATAAAGCACAGTCAACCAATGGCCTAAACGGAAAATATGGTAGTACCTGGACCTGGACATTGACTTTTGCGTACAAAATCCAAAATAAATAAAGCATTTAAATACTTACTTAACTCAGGGTTTCCCTTGAAGAGGTTGCTGATGTTGTAGAAGATTCTGTCACCATAGTCGAAATTGTATCTGTAGCTCTTGATACCGAAGTGGTCGCGGTTCTCGTTGTCTTTGTAGTACTTGGTCTTTATGTCCATTTTGATCACAGAGTTTACTGAAATGACGGAATTGTGGTGTCAATTGTGGTACCTTACAAGTTTTTTTTTATCTACAAAATAAAACTCTCGGGTACTTAAATTACATCCTGACGTAGTAAATGTTTGTGATAAATAGGTTGATCCACCTGATAACATATATACTCGTACTCGTAATGTAAGTACTTTCATTTGGCATATATTAGTGCCTACTTATAAAGAATGGTTCGGAAAAAAATTATTATACAAACATTTCATAAAAATCTTTCCTTTTGGTTAACGTCAATGAACTTAATCAATATATTTTAGTTAATTTCGTAAAATATAGGTACAATAATAATTTAATAATTCATGACCCAAGTCCACAGCGCAGACTTGGTCAACTTCGCCCACATATTGTAATGTAAGTTGTTAATGTGCTTTATTGAAATAGCTATTTTGTAAAAATTAAATTAACCATCTGCTGATTGTATGTTAGGCATTATCCAATCACCATATTGGTTGCTTCATAAATAGAAATACAACTTGGCACAATAACTTACCGATTTTAATTTTGGCGTCGCCCTCTCCGTTGATAGGGAACAGTAGCAGCCTGCCCACCGCTGTGTATTTACCCTTAATGGTGATGTTGCATCGTACTTGCAGAGTGAAGATGTTCTTCTCTAGATAGGCCCTGGAAATATTTTATTTCTTAATTCGTAATATATTATTTGTAACAATAATAAAATACGAAGGTATAACCAACCAAGCACTGGATAATGACGATGGAGTTAAAACAACGTTTGAAAAAGTCGTATGCGAGTTGCTGTATAAGTAGGGTTTGCAATACCTACCCTATTTAGAATTTTAGTATCTTCGACATAAATACTTATACCGGTATTGTATGCATATGCAATATTGTTGATTAGACATGCAATGAATAATGTGACAAAGTTTTTTCCCCAAAAAATCATATCAAGTCAATTTATGTTTAAAAATTGTAATACTGAATCATTACTTGAATGTTGAATCAAGTGACATACAATATGTATGTATCACAAAATATAAATAGTATTAAAATATATAAGGTATCAATAAAGGCGAGCTCATCCCTAAAAAGGATCTCTTCCAACTAACCTATCAGACAATGAGAGGAGAAGAAATATTAGAAAGTGAAAGACCAACAATGACATTGGAAACTGCTAGAAGTGACAATTAGGTAATAACGTACAATCAATATATATAAAACTCAAGATTATAATATTTATGTATAGACACGCATACATATACCTATCAGAATACATAATCAGTACAAAAACAAATAAGAGTAGTAGTACATCATAATTAGAGAATGCAATCTCGTACGAGATTTCCGCTTTACGGGATCTCGCGAGATTGGGAGAATCGCAATTAAAACATATGCAAATGCTTGTTTTAAGAACTGGTAATTGACATAAAATGTAATTAAATAGAAGCTGCGTTGCTTAGTTATAAAAATAATGTAAGTTTTATTTTAAAAATCAACAGAGTACTTATTATTTTGTCTTTAACTCTAATAACATTTGTTTATGTCTATAATTATTATACCTACTGTAGCTAATTAGTTCAAATTCTTACAATATTGGTAACAAAACAATAATTATCTATATTTAGTCTTTTGTAAATTATTACTTTAGTTTCAATAATTAGGAGTAATAGAAACATTACTTACGGTAAATAAAAACAACAAAACAAAAACTTAACTTCACAAGTTGTTAAATAAATGTTGTGAGATCGTATTAATCAAATAAAAGAAGTTTAAATAGGCAGATGAAGTTATCAAGGTACGGAAAGACAAGTTAGTTTGTCAGAAAATGGCTTCTCAAAAAACACATCATGTCGAGAGTATCATCTGACAGACGACTTCTGATTTTGCATGCCAAATACCCTGCTGCTGAAAAAGCTCGTTCTGCCTCAACACTTGTGGGAACCACAGTTAAGAGGCAGTTATGTACGAAGTTTAAAAGTTCCCCTGTTACTCCACCAGCTTCGTACAAATTCATTTCTTTTTTTATTAAAATGTCTAAAGTATTTGTTGTAGAATTCGTTGAGCGAGCAGTGGGCTGTTCACTGAAACAGCTTTCAGCAATTTTTGCAGCTTTTCATGAAGTGTGATATTTATCTCGTTATCTCGCGAGATCTCGTACGAAATTTGACGAGATACAATCTCGTAAAATATGGCCGGGATCTCGCGAGATCGGGATCTCGGCGAGATGAGATTGCATTCCCTAATCATAATATATTATTGTACTATCACAAGAAAAGGTGTATTAAGCGTAAAATAATATAATAAAGTTCCATTTGTTGACGCGTAGTAAGAAATTGCTTTTGCCGTTTCTAAAGGGCAAGACGCATGAAATTGATGTCAGCAATACAATAATATCAGAAGTATACAATACGTACCTAATATTACTAAATTACTGATCATTTATAACTACCTTATGACTACAAGTTACAAGAACACGTTGATAGTAACCGTTAATATTTTGTAAGATAAGAAATAAACGTATTTTAGTAATTTACTGTCATCGACTTTTTTCTAGGAGTATCACTCGAAGATTTACCTACTTTAATATGCCTCTTCAATTTAAATTTTAACAAGCACAGCATATAAGGCTATGAATATTATTTAAATATTACACACTTAAAAATTTAATTGTATTCCATTTAATTAAAAACTGAAATGAAAAATAACTGATTAATATAATGTTTTCATTACAATTGTTTCAGTTTAGTTAACAAAGTTAATTTTTTTTATAATATAACAGTATATTACTAGGGAGGTTTACTTGAACGTTAGAGATTTTTGTATCATTAGATAGAGCTGCAGATATTTTTCATAATTACTATAGCACATTAGAAACAGTAGATTTTTTTGCAAGGTTACGTTCATTGAACCTTCAAGTTTAAGTTCTCACAGACACGAGCAACAAAAGGTCCGTTCAAAGTCGGTTTGCGCAACTGTGAGAATAAAGCACCGCCGGTAATTGCTGTGAGGCAATCGGTGTGGGATGCCTACATGACCGGGCCGCTGAGGACTAAACCAAACAGAACACCTTGCAATTTTATATGAATACACGCTGTATAACACGCAGGTTATTGACGATATTCCAGAATCACGTTTTCTCACATCTCTTCTCATTTCTCGTCGCACAGTTTGGAGAGAGCCATTGTGATGAACTAAGTTGAAGGAACTATTTCTAGTGGCTAGGTAGCGTGGCAAAATACTACAGCCATTATTAAAACTGCACTAAGACATGTGCTTGGCGAGGAATAGATACCAATGGAGGAACCACATTTTTAACAGAAGAACATAATGATACAATCCTCAGCATTGGGAAAACTGATGATGATGTCATGCTGCTTTATCAGAATTTTTGTCAATCCCAATCTTCTGATTGACTTGTACAGAAAATTTCATTGGCTGCGTGTTAGATACTGCCTACTTTTTTTTATTCAAGGAATAATATGTAACTAGTGTCAAATTAGTCCATTGGATGAAACGATTAGTTTAGTGGTAGGCTGAAGTTAGCTTTCGAGTACCTACCTAATGGTAGGTTTTAACGTAGCTTTTTTTCATTGTCAACTGCTTGAACATATTTAATGGAGTATGGCGAGCACGACGACGCAACTAAGAAAAACTGAACGAAAGAATGAGTTCTAACATAACGGTCTCTGTTTTGTTACTCTGTCTCTGCAACCTAATAATTCCGTTATACCACGGGTCTGTTGTATAGGACTCGCTGTGTTGACTTCTTTGTCTATTACATTTAATGCGCTTAGTTGTTTAGTACTTATATTTAAGTTCTGCAGAATTTCTGTAACTTAGAGTTGGTTCAAACAAATTGTATATTAAACATGTAAAAGGTCTGAAAACCTACTGTCAGGGTTCTGCGCCGTTACAATTAATGTTTTTTTTCTTGCTCAAGACCGGAAGTTAAGGCTACGTACATGGGTTCTATTTATTTATAACGGTAAGAAAGACACAAAATACCCAACAAGGCGCGTTTCTTACACGAGATACTAATATTATGTACTTTGTTTTATTTTCATACTTTTTGGCGTAAATGATAAAAATATTTAAAAAACACAATTTATAACATTCACTCAAAATTCCGTTGCCTCGGAAGCCAGGGTCGTTACTAGTATTACGAAAATCTAAATATTGCCGTTAAAGACTAATTTTTAACTGTTCTGTTCTTACACGTTATTTAGGTCATGGAAATACATTATGATCAGCTAGATAAATTGCAAAATATGCAATAAAAACTGAGACGATTAAATTAAATACCGATTAATTTGTATGAAAATAATACCGATATTCAATCCCTGCTTGAAAGTGACACAAAATAAAAGTTTAGTAAGTCCGCTGCAAAGCGATGTATTTAAATAAATAATAAATAGTGTCAAGGTCAGTCGTGATGACATGCGAAACCAGTTCATCGTCCGTTGTTCGAGAAAGTGTTACCACATTTCTGGACTTGTTTGATTTATTGAAATAAAGGTTACGCGACGTCCTTACCTTGAGTGACTATATACTTGAGTCACTTATTTACATTTATAAAAAAAAGATACACAATTTTACCCGCATGTGATTTGTAGTCCCCACCTATCATTGATTGATTGTTTTTTTTTATTTCTTTTTAGTATAAATTTGAATTACTATTCGATATCATTTATATTAATTTTATTGACGACCGGTCTGGCCTAGTGGCTAGTGACCCTGCCTATGAAGGCGATGGTCTTGGGTTCAAATCTCAGTCAGGGCATTTATTTGTGTGATGAGCACAGATATTTGTTTCTGAGTCCTGGGTGTTTTCTATGTATTTAAGTATTTACATATATCTATTTATTATATATATCATCATCTAGTACCTACAACACAAGCCTTACTGAACTTACCGTATGACTAGGCCGATTTGTGTAAGATTACCCCGAAATATTTATTTTATTTATTTATCTGCTTATCTATTGTGTTCTCGAGAATATCTCCTGTACTCAAATTGAAGCAACTTATCATACAGTGTGTAAATCTTATACGGGCGAATCTCTTAACGGAGGGTAGAATAGGACATAAGAAATATATTTAGATAACTCTATCTTAGAAATACAATCAAAATTTTATCCATATAAAAAAATTCGGCCCGCAATGCAATGCAACACACTCGAGTTAAACATTCGTTGACAGTTACTCTCAAAAACTTATATCGCGTAATGTTCGTAGTACATTACTGCTCAGGAATTTTACAAAAAATAATTACTTATGTATTATAGGTTTAATCAAACTAAAACCTTTTGGTTAATGATTGTACTGGCAAATCGTTTGTCTAGTTTAATTCTTCGCCCGTATTAGACTTACACACAGTAGATTAAAAATGTGCCGACCTGTCAAGAGTAATTAATTATAAACAGACAGACTGAGCACACAGCCCTATAATTTGAATAAATATCTTGAATTCTTGCTATAAAGTTCTACTGAGAAAGTAGGGGCAAGTGTTGTACCTGTGGATAGTTGTACCTTTGGACACTGTCAGTTTAGAAATAACAAAATACCATAGACAAAGATCATGTAAATATTCGGAAAGTATTTTTTTCATATGGCAACACTGGCTAATCGCCATTTTTATTGGTAGCAGAAATTGCGTATTTTTCGGCTTTAATAAGTTTTTGTACCAAAAAGTAAATTTTTAACCAAATTTTCAGCTAGATTTTTGTTTAACCGGTGATTGGTATGGGTGGCTGTGTTGCAACATAATAAATTTCAGTGTTTGATAGTTGTTTTTGTAAGTTTCCGGTTGACCCAGACAGGTTTAAATATGATCAGTAACGTTTTAAAAATAAAGTGTCGAATTTGTACCTATAGACAACTTCATGCACGTACCTGTGGACAGTCCATAGGTTCAACGTTACTAATTGTACCTGTGGACGGTTGAATGTTTTTTAACGTTTAAGTTATTTTCAGTGCCTCGTTGTAAAACTGGACAACTGAAAAAACGTATAGGTACTCCGGCATTTTGCTTTGTGACAGTACAAAAATCCCAAGTCGATTACAATTTATGATAAAGCAGGGCTCCAAGAAATATTATAAAAAACACTCCGAAGTCACATGAGTATGTCCATTTCATAAGAACATATTCAGCTATGTAGATTTTTTGTGTTTCATTCAGATGTGCAGGAAAAACGAGAATTCAGATGTGCAAAGATCGGTTAGTAGCTCAAGGATAATAGAACATAATTATGTTATTAATTATTTTTTATTTAGAGTCAAAGATTGTATTATAGACAATTAACCTGTGTGTTGAATCTTAAAAGAAAAAATATTGTCAAGTGTTAGGTGTGTAAAAATACGGCAAAAACAATTAAGTTCAGCAGCTTTAAAGAAAGATAATAAATAGATCATACAAAGTGCGTTCAGAGCTCACAAAGAGAAAGTTTTTCCGTCAAAAATGACATTTTTGGTACAAGCTTTTATTGCCTGTACAATCCTCAACTACCAATTGATAGGATTCTAACGAGCATAATAACCATTGGTTTATATTATGGCTCCGGCATCATAAATGTGCTAAATTTCAGCTCGATGGCTTAAATATATCTGCTACAAAATTGAGATGCAAGGTTTCACCCGAACATGGCGTTAAATAAACGCTTGTAAAATATGGATTCCCATGACGTATCCAGCTTAATTTGTTAAAAGTTTTACATGGTGTAAGATGATTCTGATGACTGTGCTGATAATCTAAGGCGGTCACTCTCCGATGATTTTGCTGAAGATTGTAGCTAGAATATTGTATTGCTAAGATGCATAAGGTCTCCTAAGGGATGCTCAATGAGTCTCTGAATTACTTATGTTTATTTTTTCTTGTTAATTGAGAGTTTTAGAAGAAATGTTTTGTTATAATTTATGTTATTGATTTTGTGTCCCTAGGTACAATGCCGTCCATAGGTAGGTAATCAAAGTCCATAGGTACAAACATAAGATGTACCTATGGACAAAAAGTGGTTTTTAGAAAATTTGCTTATTTTTCTTGTTGTGTAATAGATAACGTAAAAACAGTCTGTGGTTATTGAAGACTGTTTCATTATTTTTCGAAAACAATAAATATTGTGATCATGGCGTCGATAGTGTTTGATTAAAATTCAAATATAGTTATAAATCTGGAAAGTGTCCACAGGTTGAGCACTTGCCCCTAGTTTTATAATTTCGACCCTTAGGGTGCTAAAAATTCTAACGTTATAATGCGATACAACCCGGTAACAGACGAACATATACATCAAAAAAGATACAAGTCTCAAACATAAGGCATGGAATTTAATTATTTCCTTATTATATCAAAGCAAATGTACCATAAAAGAAAACAAGTCGGTAATAAAAGAGCAACAAGTAAAAGAATAACATTATTTAACTTTTTAGTATGTACCTAAAATTAAAATAAATTAGCAAGCTTATTTCTGCACATTAAAGGTAGAAAATGTATTCTACTAAATTATAAATATAATTAGGTTGTCATTTACAGAATTTTCAAAAGTTGTTCGCCTCATCTGAATGACAATCGAACAGACCAACCTTATATTAATTAAAATACCTTCTTTCCGGTTCAATGTACTCGGGAGGTGAGAATATGACCTTGAAATGCGGTTGAACTTTCAAAATCATTACTTTTTCATAAAATCGGACGTATCTCGCAGTTTATCGAAGTGTATGTGGCTTATATTGCTGTATCAAAATTCAGTGCCAATAATGACAAACCAGTCAAATCAAAAGTGCATGATTTAATATCTTCAACACGGTATTCACTCGTTTGTGAAGCAAAAACTAGGACGATACATGTTTAAGGTGAAAAATTTAGCTAAAGCACCAAAACCTATGTAGTAGTAACGTGTCTGTACACGCATGTCGGCGTTCCATATTCAAATTTTAACGTAAGTTCCATATTAATTCTCTGCATATATGCATAGAAATGTAGTTAATTTTTTCACTTATTTTTTAGTTATCAAAGGTATAGATGTCTACTGAATATATAAGCAGGTTATTATTAATAAAAAATAAAAATAAAAACATACTCAACATTTAGCACTTGACATTTTCTCAATCCCGTTGCCTTTCCATCCAGGAAGGTAACCTTGACTCCAGGCAGCTGGATGGGCAACTCGTCTATCACAAACGGGTCCAGCGACGGCACTCCGATCTCAGGCAGGCCTTTTGTGAAGTCTATGACGGCGTCTTGGGTAGCCTTTATGAGACAGGCCGGCTCAGTGTTGTTGCACGGATGAATGAAATCCGCTGGAAAATTAAAAATTATAGTTATAACATTGTTTTTATTGACAATAAGAGAGCAAAGGTATGATATACCGCAGACATAAGCAAACTAAAGATTCCTAAACTTAACTCGCTACGCTTGTGTGGTTTAATAATGATTGTATGCTCTGTGAGGGTCATGAAGTACCAGTGGGAAACAAGCTTTGCAATTACATATAATTTTTTTCACCGCATTACTGTAACCACTCACGTGCTTGAAATTTCTCAGTGACCTATATTATTATAATAAAAAACATTAGTTCGAATTGATAACCTCCTCCTTTTTTTGAATTCGGTAAAAATTAAGGGTGACAGCTGGTAACTACAGCTACCAAAAGCACGTGAGTGTGTAAACATATGTGACAATTATCTAAATTAAATCTATTCAATATTCTTCATTATAAATTATCGCATATAATTAGTATATTTGTCGCGTGTGTACGTATAATCAGTTTATAGTCATTGTATCATCGATATCAAATCAAATCAACAAAATTATTATGAAGATCAATATACGTGTGTAAGTATTAGGTGTAGTTAAGTGTGGTTCGTTATGTTTCATATTGTGTAGCCATGCGTCTACGTCACTTAGGTTAACATATACCTAAATTAGGTAGTTATTTATGAGGAAGTGTCGTCACTCGTCACATTAACAATGTCGTGCAAAACATTTCGTATGAAATAAAACGTCCTTCCAATTTGCCAATCTAATGTTCCACATAGCTTACAGCCGTAAATTTAAACTAGATTAAACTAAGTCTGTCGTGTTGCAATATTTCACTTTTGCAGCATGCACTCGAGGATTTAAGGGGTATATACATGTAGAATGATTACTTTAACAGTATTAGCAACAACACTAATATATTAAAACTATAACGGCCAACCGCTATGTTTCATTCAACTGTTCATATTCTAATGGCCGATTGTCAATATTGGAATTCAAATGTTCGCGGTATGCACGGAGTTTCTTTATCTGTGGCGGTATGTCATCGGATGGTAAAGTCAAATGTTAAATACTAGGAGGAATAATGACTGGAAAACACATCTACGTGCGCCAGTAAGGGACAAAGATATTCTGGCTGAAAACCCAAGAAAACTCCAACTGTATTGGTTTGTTCCTCTCCAACTGGGTCAGTTTCCAAGGGTCCAGTTTGGAGGGGGACAAAAATGTGTGACTAAGACGAAGAACGAACTATGACAAAGACGGACGAAAATAGTGCTGTCTCTGCCATACCTATGGAAAGTTATATAAGACCATCCCTTTTGATCGTGGTATTATTATTAGCACGCTCCGTCTAGTCAAATGGTATGTCTATGGTTGAATAGTCTGACAGTACCTAATTACAGTTTTTTGGTCACTGTTTTTGGTCATTACAGCTATTCTGCCCCACTACACACAATAACCATTGGAAAATAAATTGCTTACCGTAGTCGCGCAAAAATAATTCCAAATGCAAAATGGTTTTCCGATGGTTACGATTGGTGTGATTGGGTTTACTTTAAATTGCGAGCGTTGAAGAAATTGCAAAAAAATTTTCGTTCTAATGAACGGATATATTAAATGTATCGTTAAGTACAGTTCAGTCATACGTAGTATCTTCATAAGTAGTCTGTGGTACAGCCTTAACATACTATAGGAGACAGTCACGTCAGAATCCTACATTGGCATTAAACATCAAAGTTGATAAAACATCTGACGACTAAGAAAGTCAAATGAGCAGCATTAAATCCGGCATACCTAATTCAACAATAAAAAATAACATGTGTGAACGTCCTCCGCTGATTCGCCTGAGCACTTCACTAGCCTATATAAATGTCTACTTGAGTGGCATTTTATATTTTATAACAATTTGATATCGTAGTGTATCAGTTTCATCTCCCCAATAACACATTATAAGTACTTCTTTAAGCGAACGGTAATATTTGACGTTAATAATAAACAACTCCAAAATATTTTAAGGATAATACAAACATTATAATATTTTTACTAGTATTTCAAATAAGTCTCTTATATTATCTTGAGTAAAGTCGCCTTTTCTAAATCCTACATCTTAATCCGGTCTTTAATACGCAATACGAAATATTGCTGCTTAGTCATCGTATGCTATGGCCCTTACAGTGATTGCCTGATTTTAGGTTAACTTGGGAAGGCAGTGTGACAAGGACCTTTTAATTATCTTTGAGTCATTATTATGGCTACGCGTAGTGCAGTTGACCTTTTTGTGTGTAATATGAACACGACATGTTTGTGATGATGAATTAATTGAGTAACTACAACTAGCTGGTTAATTATCTTGCGTTTATAATGCCATCAGACATAATAGTAATTAAACAATGATTCAATTGAAATTTATAAAAAAATACAATAATGTTGAATACCTATATAATTTTTTCGTGTTATTAATAAGATGAATTGCATTTTGGTCATGGAATAGAAATTAAAGTTCTGAAGTAAAATTTAAACGGCAACATTAAACCACTTTTCAAAATTATTTTGTCAATATTATATGTAGATAAGTCTTTACTTATCTACATATAATATTGACTTTTAGAAGCAAATATTGTATATTGTTAAAGCGCTGTATACATATAGCTTTTTACACACGTACGCAAACTTTGTTTAACAACTTGATTGTATTTAGAAACGTTGGATTTTTTTTCATAATTATTTAATTTCAGAATACTATCCAACCGAATATGTATCCTTAGGAAATAGAGGACTAAAATAAAAACATATAAATAAAAAAAAATACTCAAACTCCTGCGAAATGCTTCACGCAACTATCACTCCCCTCGTCACATCCATCGATGGAGTCTTCGCTCCACAAATGTCCACCTTCATCAAACATCTAGGTGAAGCCATCGCCAACCGATGGGACAGATCGCTTAGTGTTGTAATGGGCTGTTTAAGATCCAAAATCACAATTTCTATAATCCGAGCTACCGGTATGTGCATCCGTAGGACACCGCACCGATTCAAATTGTTGTAGGATATATATGTCTATATATTTATATTGAGTAATGTAAAAGGGCTTTTTATAAAAACCACGAAATGCAGAGATACATTTTTATTTGTCAAAATTCAAAAACGAATATTCGAAGTCGGTTGCTAGACAGCGAGCTATCGATAAGGTTTTAATACCGAACACAAATCAATCCGAAAATTCTCCAACTTCAATGACGGTGCAAGCCCTACCGAATCCACCTCCTTCTACCCTAAACTGTTTTGTCAAATTTTCTTTAATCTCTATATTTTTTTAATGTTACTATTTTAAAATAACTAATAGTTTTTATTCACCATTAAATATAAATGCCTGACAAAATAAACTCCACCCAAACAGGTATCATATTAGCGATTGCCGAAAACTGCAACCAAATCGCATTTAAATTGTTTTAAGGCTGAAGATATAAAAAAATATGAATATGAAGTAAAAGAAGACGCCACGTAGCCATTGACATATTGTAGATTGGAAACGCGTTTGACCAGTGGGCGGCCTTGACCCATGTCGCAACCAACCCAAACAAACTGCATATTATGCAGACAAGTCTATCAACGTTTTGCAGTTTATATTTTTTATTATTCTAATAAGGCTACGACTAAGTAAAGTGTTAATGAAAAACAGATTGATAATTTATGATAGTACAGTCAGCAGCAAAAGTTGCTAAGCGTTTGAAGTGTTCAAAATGACCTACACGCGCTCTTATTCTCTTGACAATAGAGACGCGTTGACCTCATTTTGAACACCTCAAATGCTTAGCTACTTCTGCTGCTGACTGTACACTTAGTAAAATAATCAGAAATGTTATCATTATTTTTGTTTTACTCAGGTTTTATGATACTAAATACTACTTTGATGACAGCCTTTATTACTTCATGCCTGACATCAACATCAGTTTATAGTTCATAGTCATAGATACATAGTTTTTATACTTACTTTTTAAAAATAATATGATTTCTTCTCTAGTTATTTATACTGACCAAACATGTATGATTTACCACAATAAGAAAAACAAAACCATACAAAAATAGATGACCTACAAGATTGTGCCGTTTAAGTTGATACATTTACAAAACAAAAGATTCAATGACCTTACATTGATGGGACCTTGAATTTGCTTCTGACTGGAAACAACATCCATAATCATAACTATTAAAATTGTTTCACAAGAATCATTATTTAACTATTTGTGACCTTCTCTTGTAATTCCAAGGAGGATAGTAAACGACCACTTCTAAAATGCTAAACTAAAATAATTTACCGTGTGCTCCTACATAATGCTTTAGCATTGGCATTGAGATATCAAATTACTGGACTTACTCGTAACCAAAGTGACCTATTAAAGACAAAATTGTATTATAAAGATCGAACTGAGGTATATGTCCAGTGAGAAGAGGTATGATGCAGATGTAAAAATAGAAAATAATACGGTAGGTAGTTTTGTAAATCAACTACTTAGTGTGTAAGCATAAACCAGAAGTAATTAAAATTTTGTTTTTCAGCGTGACTTGACATGACTATAAAAATGTATTGTTTTCTCTAGCCGCAAAAACCATGAGCGAACTGGAAAATACGAAACTAAGTGACGAATACACCGAATCAAATTGACTACCGGGGTATGCAGATTCAATTCAGCTTTAACTTCTGCATACTAGATTATTGTAAAAATCCAGTATTTACTATTTGCATGCTTCAATATAACGAAAATGCAGCCAAACGATTCGTCGAGGTGCGAAAGTTGGGGGGATGGAAATAAATAAATTGATATTAAAGAATATTGACAACATGCAAATATTATAAATAAATGTAATTAGTAGAATCAGTGCATCAGATTACTCAAGTACTTATCAGGATCACGTTGTATCATGTTCTATGATGAAATACAAATCTTAGTTTAAAATAATCGAGTTAGTCATTCATTTCTTTAAATACAAAACTACAATGAGTCATAAAAAAAAAGAAATAGTGGCTGTCCCCTTTGATCACTTGACCAGCCAATGCTAATCGGCTGGTGCTGGTGAAAATACCTTGTGGAACCGAAGATATCGAGCACAAATTACTTACATTAAAACCTAATTTTATTAAAACCTGAAGAAATACCCAGTTGGGTGATTTCAGTTTTCGAGTATCACGAGTGTATTTTGTGAAAATTATTTTTTGTGTCACAAATTGTTTACATTTTTTTACATACATTTTGGCCATATGCAGTCCAATGCTGGACATAGGCCTCCCATAACTATGACTTGTATCATCTTGGGGGTATAATTTCCATAGTCGCCACGCTTGGCAGGCAGGTTGGCGACCGCAGTAGTTGTAGATTGGATTTTTACGGACGCTGCTGCCCGTCCATGGGATTTTTCCCTTTGTTGTCTCTTACGACACCCGCGGGAGGAGATGGGGTGGTGCTATTCTAGTCAGCCGGCATCACACGGCACCACAAAATGTTTGCAATAACTAAATAGGAACCGACTGTCCACATATACGTGCGAGACATTATTAAAAAAAAAGAGATATAAAAGGCCTACCGAATGTTAGTTTAAGATTTTAAATGAGTTAATTTTAATTAGGTATTATTTCAAATATGATTCAGGATATGGCGATATTAATATCCGTATTGGATTATTGAAAGTACCTACAGCAATGCTGTTGGTAATACAATATTACCAAATTCACAATAGCATCTAAGATTTACTATTATTTTAAACTAGAACGTCCATCTTCGCAGGCAATACGCCACTGACAAGACAAAGAAGGCAGTTAGTATCTTAAAGATTCACAGGATTTCAAATAACGCTCACCGGAATTGCCACATTTTTTGTTTTGTTTTTGAACAATATATCTTTACCATAAAATTGTTTAACTATCCTGCTTTCTTAGATTTTTCAAGAATTTGACAATTCTAACATAGAACGAAGTTATTTTTTAATATTATTTTGTATTAAGAATAATAGAACGATGTTTTTTTTTTTATAAATAGTGTTCAAGTCAAAATGTATCACCATTTCCAGTCGTTTGCATTGTCCTTAAGGCTTGGGCAGATAGGCGCGTTTTGAGAGCGTGGCGCAGCGGGGCGTGACAGCGGTGTGGCTAATGTAACGAAATAAGGCACATATTCGGACGGCAGCGTCGCGCCCCGCAGCGCCACGCCACAAAACGCGCCCTATGTGACCAAGCCTTTATCAGTCTAGTTTACTGGTACCGGTTCAAACCTGGTCCATGTTCAAACATGGTTTTCTATTATTTGGTTTGTGTTCAAAGTGTGATAAATGATGTAAACGTAAAGAACTTTAGAACGGCGAACGTAGTGATGAAGATGATTTTGACTAGGCAAACGCAAAAAAAATCCCATTTTTCTAAAACAGCTCACCACAAGCTGCCCTGCGTTGACTCATTGCACTGGACAAACAGTCGCGACAGTAGGCGATACATGGGTCGTTACATCCCTACCCGACAAAATAGGGAATTATAATCATATTATGAACAATAATAATCCAAATGATCACCAAAAATTTAACTATTACAATAACCTATCAGAACATGCATCCCCAGTACAATGTAGGTACTGTATTTTCAACACGGTCTTGCAAAAACTGCCCCGATAATAATTTTGAGTATCATGTCCCCTTTTGACTAGGATACGATATGCACCTATGAGTTCAAAGACCGAAAATGGATACTTGCCTCTACGAAAATGTAAGTCTACATTTAATAAAACCATAAATCGAGTTATATGCCATTATCAAAGTTAAGGGCGTTATCAAGATTCCAAAACGCTTTACTACCACTGGTTGCAGAACTTTGAAAGTGATCATTAAAGTGGTATTAAAAAGTCCCCAGGGCACATAGCGGTATAAAGGCGTGATAAATCGGGAAACGCAATAAATAAGATAAGGTCGGTTCGCAATCAATCCTGTGCCTTGATAGCGTTGATGAGGGCTGCATTAACGGTGACTTTGCTTTTCTGTCCGTATTTAACAGCTTTTCTAGAATTACGGGACTTTTTCTACTCCTACAGTATTGTTGTACAAATACTACCAGATCTTTTTGTAGTGTAAAACTTGTAAGGTCATATAATAATGATAAGTTCAAAAGTCCCACCGTCATATAGGCCTATTAAGCACAAAATGTGTTTAATGTATGTACAATTTCTAAACTGATAAGACTATTGTAAAGTAATAAGAATTCAGTTCCAATATATGTTATATTAACAGCCCAAAGTGTAAAAGGAACTCGTATATAACATACAATATCCAGTAAAGCACCATAATATACAGTTATATTAACATGAGACCAAAAAGTTTCCTAGTCTGACGTTGTTGGGGCTTCCGACCTCTGTTCTGATCAGACGCTGACTGAGATTGTTTGAAATTACCGCTAAATTTAAAGACTGACAGGGCAGATATTGATAACAGAAACAAAACAGTTATTAACGAGAACTCGGAACAAACTGTTAATAATAATTACGACAACAAGAACCTGACAAAGGCGATACAGACGTTTATCTGTCTCAAAAACGATTCTACCCACTTTAACATGTATAACTAGAATATATAGTTCATTTGATAATCCTTTTATTATAAACTGGACGTTACCTTTAAAAATATTGTTAAATATGTATAAGTGTATCTCATTTAAGTGAATTTTATGAGAAATAAATTTCTTAAACCAAAAACCATAATTAATAAATCTAATAAAATAATATCTAATAAATAAATGTATCAGGAAAAACACAACTACTGATGGCCGGTTTAGGGTATTAATTTTGGTGCAATTTGTATATTGTAATTCTTCAAATCTGAAGAAAAATATTTATATGCAGTATCCATTACATAGTATGTACCTTTAGAGTTGTAGTATATTTAAAAACATATATTTGAAAAAAAAAAACGCAAATATAAACAAAGTACTATATTTTGCCACGAATTTTTTCACTTATATACTCGACATGCTGGCTGTATGATAAACATTAGGTTGTTGAAGATATATTTCTATTAAAATCAATGCTATAACATGTACCGTTAGTTTCTTAGCCTTAATTAATGGTTATTTAGATGTAATTGTACATATTATAGGTTTTGTCTCTAGAAAGTTATCTGGAAAAACTACGAATTATTTTTTAATTAACAAAAGAAAATTCAACTCAATTTTCTACACCGAATGTTGTTTTGTGCTAGTTTTTTTACCTGCACACCACACAGTAATTCAACACTTCTACAGAAGGGTTTAAGTTTCAACTTCAATTTAATCTTTAGTAAATAAATAATGTTTGAGGGCTAATCAAATGTACATAAAACGAATTCCAAATTAGTAAAAAAAATATATGTGCGAGAGAGGCGATTACCACAATTCGTATCATTGGTAAAAAAACGCAGCACTGGAAACTGGAAAGCCTCTCCAGATGCTGCGTTATTTTCCCAGAGGTATTTGAAAGACATAGATATATAGATAAATAGATACTTCATAAATATTTACAGTAACAAATATTCATACATAACAAATGAATGCGCATGTGGTCTGGATTCCGGACCCGCGTGCATCTAGTTTCGTAAGGTAAGGTTACTACTGAATAGACCACAGAAGTTGTTTACATAACCTACAATACTTTTATTTTCATGTAAAAGGTCAAGGTCACCAGACTATGTATATAAGTCTGATGGAGTTGGTAGCGCAATTACATAATGAAACAACATGAAAATTATAAAAAAAAAGAATAATCCAGTTTTGCATTGCCACTCAGACCACGGATTTACCAAATTAACTACGAGTAGCGAGACCTGTCTGCAAATTTTACCATCTGTGTTAAGTGTGCTAACACTTAATATTGTCTTCGCAATAATTATTCATGTTCACAATCGCTGCAAAGTGTTATCAGTTTTTTGTTTTTATTATTTCATGTATTAACACTTGTTCACCAAAAACAGTTACGTGTTACGTCGATATTTCGCTGATATCATTGTACGTATTTTTCTATTTTTTCCTTATTTCGATACATTGCCATATAGTAGTTAAAGAAAGATTTAAATATTAATCGTTGCCGTGGCATCGGCATGCATGTCGTTGTTAAGCAACTCGTGGCCGAGTTTTGCTTGGCGCGTGAACCACCAAGTCAGTGGTCATATTGTACTATTGTTTGTTTTTTATTATGTGCATAATCATATTCATTATTTCTTTAACTAAACTGCAAGCATTTATATGAGTAGTGGGAGTAAACTGTCAGTCAAAGATATAAATCAGGAAAACTTAAAAAAAAAAACATTACGCTAAAGGAAAACAAGATAGTCCTTATCGCTAATGAGCGATTTCTTTCAGTAATGTCTAGTAATGGAAAACATATTTTTACATGTTTTCAACAACCAGAGACCTAATAAATAGCAACCAGTATATTATGTAGAAGTAGGTAAAGTAAATTTATAACACAATGCGTGATAAATATACAGAGGATATCCGGTGCGGTCCAAACTAGGCTAAGTCTGTTTCTTGGGGCGCAACATATTTGAGTAACAGTTATAAAATACTCGTATTAAAAAAAATTAAAATCTAGGTAACTAATTTTATATAAGATAGGTTTGTTTATATATACAAAGATAATATAGAAATTCAATTCATCTGTTCATCACTTCAGTTTTAAGAATAATTATAAGTGGTATACTATTTACTTTTCTTTTCATAGCTAATATGATAGAAAAAAAAAATTTCAAGTTTATGTTTATGTTTTATTATCGATCACTTATTGACAATAGATACTATAGGTAACGAATATATAAACAGTTTTATATTAAATTATTTTTAATACAATTAAAATAACCTACCTCACACCATATGCCAATAAACCTTTAAAACCGGTTAACAAATATGCACCATCGATTCTATGTTGCAACAGTCATTTGTCATTCCTTATTTCACAATCAAACTGCGGATAGTTTATACACATTTGCTAGTAAATAATGCGTAATTATCGCAATTAGGTTATCGAACGCAAATTATGTTCAGGATTCACCTCCTGGCCTGAAAACGCATCCTTCCCTAGCCCTAAGGTTAACTAATTAAAGAAAACTCACGTGCTATTTTTGCGGAACATTCGCCTACGAAGGTCGTAGCCGCGAGGAAAGTGAAAACCAAAACATACGCGCACATTGCGAATACGCACGCACTGGCCGGCGCAAAAATCGGAAATAAAAAAAAAACAATGCGGCGTCCGATTCGAGGACCACTGACTGACTGAATGGTGACCCTGCTAGCTTCGCGCGCTTACTTCTTATGTAAATTGAAACGAGTTCTTTCTCATTTTCGGTTGCACAAATTCGGTTAGCTCTTTGCCAATGTGAAGCCTGCTTTTCACGCAACACTGCTCGCTAATCCGCTTTGTAAATTGTGTTCGCAGTTTGTATCGCGTGAAGATAGCCGTTTTTATGATACTGTGAAAATGAGATAAGTAAAAGTCCCCGGGGTCTGCGAATTCCAGACAGTGGTTCGCTTAAATCCTTGTCTCTTAAATCTTAGCAGGTTAACTTAGGCATAGTTAACTTGATAACGACATCTAATGTTATTTTTATAGTAATGGTCCCGTAAAACCAGCCAGTATATAAAAATATTGAAAAAAAAAAGGTAAAAGGAAATGAAAATGATCATGGTAAAACTGTTTTTCAAGCCATTTAATGCAATCGCAATTTAAAAGAAAAATAATACAAAATCAATAAGTGTCATAAAGGAATTATAACTTGCATAACTATCTTGTATACTTATAACAGAACAATTTTTTTGCATTTAAAAATGTATTGTGAATATCTCTTCCGGCGTCTTCCGCAGTTTAACAAAGAAAACGTGTCGGTGAAGCCTAACTTAATACAGTAAAGACCTTGTCTTGACTTTCTAGTCCATCAGACCAAGGTCAATTGCAAACCCATTTCTCATAAAATATTTGAAATAGGGCTACATGTAATTTGCTTTATATTTGCACGACCTCCTGGCCTATTCGGTAGTGACTTTTACTTAATACATGGAGGTCTTAGCTTCAAATCCTAGCAAGGGCATATATAGTTGTATTCATCAGTAAGAGTTTTGTTTCTATTTACCTACATCTATTTATCACATAGAATATTATACGCTGGTTTAGATTATGATAATGAAGATTACGAAAATAATTATAAAGATGTATTAAAAGGTTGTTTAATTGTAATACCTCGGCCACACTATGCCCCTCGCGCTGCCACCCGCGCTGCTCCTCGCGCTGCCGCGATGTTGGCCTCTCCGGCCACACACTGCCCTACTCGCGCGATTAATCGCGACGCTCCTTGCCGGCCCTTTGACTCGCGCCAAAGAACCGACAAAATAGGGAGCGGTGGGCATGACGAGGAGCATGACGAGCGGCATGACGAGTAGCGCGGCCACACTATGTCTACTGCCTACTTCCCTTGCTACTTCCCAGGCCGCACGTCGAGTGTGTGACCGAGGTATAAGGTGTTTGTATATTACAATGAATTTGTTTAGCTGGAACATTTTTCAGGGAGTTTATATTTAATTATATTTTGGAATTAAAACGAATATTTTTAAGTTCATAGTTATCACGTTATCAGCTTCTAAAATGGCAGCTAATTTCATAAGTTCTACCTATTATATCTTTTGGACTAAAATAATTGTTGTATTAAAGAAGTAGAACTGTCGTTTAAGCAAATGAGATAAAAAGTCAGATTTAAGTTAGTTTCAATATAAAAAAGTATTTACTGATATTTTTTATTGATTATTGTACAGAAGCAGAAAGAAAGGAATGCAGACAACAGACGAGGTTTTATCGCAAAAGTGATCTCTTTCGTAAAACATAGACAAAATCCAAGGAACATAGACAAGATATATGTTACTTGCAGACATTATTAGCA
This sequence comes from Grapholita molesta, assembly GCA_022674325.2. Taxonomy (NCBI): domain Eukaryota; kingdom Metazoa; phylum Arthropoda; class Insecta; order Lepidoptera; family Tortricidae; genus Grapholita; species Grapholita molesta. The sequence goes on along the minus strand of CP053129.2, from coordinate 8,534,654 downwards.
GAAGTACATGTAGTTAAATTGTTTTATTCCACTAATGTATAAATCGGTCAAGCAAGCATGTTCCATAATCAGTCTTCCATGACCGATTCTTTGCGTGTGCGCCTGTGCAGTCATTGGTCGGTCAGATTTACCGGACAACGCGTGCTAGCTAGGGATGTGCTGGTAATTAGAATCATTGAAACATAAATTTAATAGAATCATTGAACTTAATAACTTGGTAATTAACTGCAGTGTTCAGCAATAAAATGAGTACTTGATTGTACGGTGATTTCAATATGAAATGATTCATTTGCATTGCTCTTGGTTGTACCTGCGTTGTACATTAAATCCGAAATAGACTAGTGCTTACATTCGTTGTTTTATTTCAAAATTCACATTCTAAACGACGGAAAGTTAGGAAAAATGTACAGTTAATGCGTTACGAAACAAAGTTTTGAACTTCTCGGTAAACACAATAAATAAAAACGAGCATTTCTCTCTATAATACTTTAAACTTTTCCGTTTTTTACACATATTTACTAGTACAGGTCTATCGCGTATTAAAATTGAGTTAAGTACCTTGAGTACCGACGTTTTGACGCAGGTTGCACTGACAACGCGCGTTGCGCGACGCGAAAAACATCGATACTCGATACTATATAATTCGCGATTGACTCGTTCTATAGTTTTTATAAACGATAAATTGGGCATTGATTTTAGACAACAGATATTCTCAAAAAAAAAACTATATAAATTACCACCTGGTTTTTATCCGATATCCATCTCTAGCGCTGGCTGTCTAACAGTGCGCACCATTGCTCGTCGGGCGCCGACGAGTCAAACTATCACATGAACTAGCAACGCCATGCGATCTAAAATGATTTTCTGATCTTAAAATCGTGTTTAAATGATACAAGTTATGCATGTTGCCCGTACTTATGATTATAAATGTATTGGTATAATATGATTGATGTACTGGTGTAATAGAGGTTCATAGTAATAGCTTTAAAATATAAGCTTGGTCTTGATGTTTGTTGGTTCATCTATTTGCCTTATTTTTACTAGTATCTGCAAGATTGGTAAAGAAGCTGATAGCCAATTTCCGAATTTCGATTATGGCGGTAGGCTTTGGTTTGCTTTCAAAGTTCGATTCGTGTCGTTTCTGCAGTTAAGAATAAGCCCCTACTTTGTTTACGCAAACGAGAATAATGTTATTGGGAATTACCCGTTACATACATATCCGTTTGGGTATTGAGGCTAATATAGCAATACACAGTTTCTTATGTCAAGCAACAAAAGCCGTATAAATGATGAAAACTCTTGAATTACACCGACTAATGCGTTTTGTACTCCTGCACAATGTGGACTTGAATATGCGAGTAGTTTTACCATTAAGCATTACCTACTTGTGATCAACTTGTCGATGCCGAAGATCTAGAAAAAAAAAAACAGATAGTCGTTTACCTGAGCATGAGATTTATGGTAGGTATATATCTTCAGTATTTTTTTCTTTTGTATGTCATAACATAAATGTTTTCGGCCTTATTTCTACAGTAAACGTGTAAAAAGTAATTATTTTTTGCCAGATAATTACATTAACCTTTTCAAATCACGCATATCAAAATATTCAATATAAAATCATTGTATTTGTTTCTAGTAATATTTAATCATCATCATATCAGCCAAAGGACGTCCACTGCTGAATAGGTTTTGTGCCACCTGCAGTTAGTGGATTCCTGCGATCTTTACCATGTCGACTGTCCACCTTGTGGGGGTCTACCCACGCCGCGCCTTCGTGGTCGCCACTCGAGAACCATTACGTGCCAACAGTCATCACTGTCATCAGTTTTACCACTTAAGTTTAACGATTCCGTAAGGCAATATCGGTCACTTTAGTTTTACTGCAAATCATTTCTGTTGCGATGGCGCAGTGGCACCCCCAACATTGCCCTCTCCATTGCTCTTTGGGTGACGTCGAACCTTCTTATGAGGCGCAAATATATGTACATGTGTCATGTTTATTTGTATTATGTAGTTAAAATGTAATACTACTTATTTTCAAGGGTAAAAGTATATCTTACATATCTTCTTTCAATTTGATATTAAGCATTCGCATTTCTTGCAGACCAGCGTAAAACACGCGGTGTAAACGGGGGTGGCAAGTTTTTAACGATTTAAGCATTACGCGAAAGATGCGGGTGGAAGCTTGTGTAACTTACACAAATAACACACAAGCTTTTTTCCTTCTCGAGTTTCGGATGTAATTTAAGTTTATTTCGTATATTTTAGGCAAATTGTCCTTATTATACGTAGGGTGTTTAACCATAAAGGATATCTAGGGTTTTGTACAGACGCTGGTATTGAATAAAATAGAGATATAATTTTAACATTAAATATGGCGGCGAAGCATAAAGAACCGTCAATTAAGAAATTAATTAAACGAAGACAAGGCCTATGGTATTAGGTGTCTGGAAAGTCCAGCTACCACTTTACATAACGCCTATACTACTACAGAACAATGTCATACTCTAAGAGCAAACTTGATGTTTTATTTTACTTATTTGTTACTTTAATTGACATTGGCGAAATCATCGATTAATTTAAAGTTGAAATAGATGACATATACTTATAAAAAAAGCTATGAGCCGCGATAGCTGATGCTGCGGTTTCGATTCCCGTCTCGAGCGCCAGAGGTCCTCGTCGTTTTTTTAAGTATATGTCATCTATTTCAACTTGTAATTTATATAGTAGTATTACTACTTAAAAATCAAAGCAAATAAAAATATTTTATACAAAATAATTTGATTTGTTCTTAGTTTTATCGATTGATTTATAGATGGAAGCCCTATTTTAAAAGAAGAAGAACGATTACCACGATGTTAACCGACCCTAAATAAACAGTCATGTTTCCCCAGTCATCGTCATTATTTTAACAAGGCTCTGTGTGACAAGCTTAATGATTGAGATATGCCGTAAATAAGGAATATTACGATTTTTGTTTACTTATTCGGTCGCCAACCTTGACCGGCGTTCCGAATGAAAGTTTCTCCAATAGCGCGCCTCGTACGATCGGCGCACGATCGTACGATAGTGAATCACCATGCTGCGTAGGCGCAGCATAGATCGTTGGCCCGTTAGATAGCACTAATGATACTATGATTGCCTGCAGAATGATTGCAATTATGAAATAATTAAGTTTATATGTTTTAATAGTGATTTAAACTTTTAAGGCTTTTGCAGATTATTATAATTATTACTTATAGTATTATTATTTGGAACAAATTACATACGCATCATGCAAGGTAGATGACAATTAATAGTGGCCACCAACTACCCAGTTTTTTTTTAAAGTTCTGCGACACTGTGCCAAGGTCACCGTATGTACATATTAATATTATAGTAAATCTTGTTTGAATTTGTTGTTTATTCAACAATAATTTCATTGTAAATCCAAAATAGTTTACAGTTTTTCCAGGCAGATCTTTCGGCATAATAGACAGCAAATCAAATTAGGTTTAAAATCATGCAACTTGACGTAACTGTATAATTAAGCCTGCATAAGAAAGAAAGGGTTTTAAGGGTTGTGGGTGATACGGAATCTAGATGAGGTTATCAAAGTAACACCAAGTAATCTGCCCTTGCCGTTTAAAGAAGTGGATTTTTAAGTACCGACTGAAAACATTACATTTTGTAATAAGTATATGAGTTATGTGACGTGAATTTATTTATTAATGTAAACTTTATTGCACAATTTTTTTTACAGATTATAAACTTAATGCCTTATTTAAGTATTATGCATAATTAATTTTTATGCCTCGTATTTTATGAAATTTAATGGTCATAGACGTTATACTATAACTCTTTCATAGGTACCTACTGCAAATAAATGTACGAAATTTCAAAGAGGTCCGTACTTAAAATGATATCAGCAAAATATATCATTTCGTTTTTATATAATTAGTATAATTAATGTATTTTTATAAGTGTTATTTATGCAAGTTGAAATTATTAATAGTAGATAATATTGTCTTCGGTTGCCGCGATAATTACTCATGAAATAAAACAACTAAAATGGATTAAATCGCGTATACTACTGGACTGGTCCACCCGATGACCACGAACACTGCTAAAGGTTTCGAAACGTCGGGATGAAGTTTAAATTAGTATACGCGATTTAATCCGTTTTAGTTGTTTTATTCCATTATTAATAGTAAATCAAAAAAATTAACACTATACAAATCAAATTTAAAAAAATAAACAGAACAGTAGTAAGTTAGCCAATCAAAAACTATACTAGATCTAAATGTTTACACCTAAATGTAAATTATTCGAAACGATCCGGAACAAACAGTTGGAGGCATGAATACCTAAGTTTATGGGAATGGTGAAAATGCCTCGTTTGTCCTGTCTGTTTTATTTACGCAAATAAATAATGCTAAAAATACGTGTTTTTCTGTTTCCCGATCGTGCTTTGTTTTAATGTCATGGGTTGCATAGCAAAAAAAGGCTTGTTTTTATGACAGGCCATGATATGGCGATCAAATAGCATCAATCGATGTGTAATTAGAATTACGTAATACGAATTACTCTGTTTTAGACATAGATGTACTTTTATTCCATCCATCCATATAATTTTGCACCTTTGGGCGTCCTGAGGGGAACATCAACGGGGTTCTAGAAAATTATTTCCAAATAGCTACTGAAACAATCAAAATTAACTCTGGAAAACTGTTTGGAAATACAAAAGATACCTACAGTCAAGGTCAAATGTGACATGACCAATCTGCCAAATCGTGTATACAGCCACCTTATTGTCTTAAGGTGCCCGTTTACCTATTTTGGCACTTTGATTGCATAGATATCTTTGACCTTGATTGTACACAGTTTTCAGTTGATGCATATACATCGAATAGTGACAGTGGAAAAGCAACCGCAGATAATTTGCTACAGACGGATATGACGCTCTTTTAAAATATTGCTTTTGTTAATCATGTCACTTTAAAATTATGATTTAATGTTTATATTTGAAACTGGTGGCCGACTAACCATATACTTTGTGTTTTACTATACAAATTACAGTCACATACTCGTATGTACAGAGTGTGATTTCTGGTTCGTGATCACAATACAGAACCAGTCTGTCTAATTCAGTAACTAAGCCAATTATTCTTACGATAGTATTTGATCAAACAACTTTATTAAATATTTACATCAATTAAAATAATCTTAAACCAATCAAGTCATGGCCAAGTGACAAGAAGTCACATTCAGTAAGGTGACCAAATCGTAAGCAAATATTTTTTTCTACTTACCATATAATTTTTTTTAAGATTTTTGATGATAAATAATTGATGATTCACATAATTAGCTTCACCTATGAATTATGTTTCATGCCTTGTTCTCTTGCTCCACGATCCCGTAATCAATTAATTTTGCTTAGCTATTTGCCAATGTTCGTAATTTACAATTCTTACATGCAAGAAAGATTAAATAATATTTTATATCAGCAAATTCAGCTGTTTCATCTTTATTTAGGTCATTCCCGTTTAGTGCTCCTAAAACATCTTTCAACCTTCAAAGCTATCTCATAGATCGATCGATGAACGCTCTCATTACCACGTCTGACCAATTAATTTGTCACGGGCTGCAACTTATTAGATACGAGGTTCCTGTATCCGATGTTACTCAATCGTGTAGTGAAATTACGATGTAAATATTTACAACTTGAAAAATTATGGGTACAACATGTTATCACGCTTTGCTGTTATCTATTTTGAATTGGTCTTATTAATAAAGTCGATGTCGATGAAATAGTAGAAGTAGGTTTATAAGCAGAATATCAAAAACATTTGTTATTGCCATATATTTATTTACCTCATGTAACTAGACTATCAGCTTCTAAAGAGTAAACTATAGATCGTCGTCAAGTACCTAAGATAGCTGAGTAGGTCCAAGAGCGACTGGAAACCAAGGCCGTCGCAGATATGAATCCAAGTAAAACGATCTTCAGATGTTAAAATTAGAATGTGTTGTGAATACCGAATGTCAACTAAGATTAGTATTCATATATTATGATCTACTTTTTGTACGTTCACGAATATTGCGCCCTCTTTTGGCATCTTGTACACACTTTTTGCGATAAGTTCACAATCATGGTTACCAATTTTATGTTTGAAATTTGTATCCTTGTCAACCTTCCTCCTATTTAAGTTTGGTTTTTGTTCAAGTTCTGATGTCAGACTGTATGAGTATCAGGTCATACAGTCTGACATGTGTGTGACAGGTCATGAGTGTGACTTAAAAATTATAATTTTGTTATCTATTGAAATGGAAAGTGGCCGTGATTCTGAGTTGAAAATACCATATATATATTTTTTTAAACACATTTATAAGTATTTTTTTAGAACAACTTCATCACATGTTCACCGGTTCCACGAGACGATTCGCTTGGTAAGCTATAGTATTAACTAGCAGGTAGTCATTATCAGGGGCTACAGAATTTCCCAGGCGTATGATGGCAACTTGCAAGGCAGCGTGAAATACTTTGAGTAAAGTTTTTATAGAAAAGTTACGAGGGCGTAATGAAAATCTAAGCCAGCCACTGTTATATTGCTCCTGACGGTGCCAGTGGCTGCATACATGTCTCATACATTTATATTTTTAGTAACACAACAAGTATCTACTAAGAAGTTTAATTTATTAACCTTTACCTGCAACATTCACGTGAAAGTTATTACCCTTTTTAAGGATTGAATTTAGACTTTTTTGTTATAGTAGGTTGACGTTCCAAGAATGATTTAGTTCCAATTTTCAAGATTTAGCTATATAGCTAATAGATAAAGCTATATAGATCAAGCGTACCTAATATCGATCTGCTCGTGGAGCTGAGAAACACCAAAGTAGGATGCCACATCGGCACTACTTGTATGAGTAATTTTAGTTACGCCGATGATATGATGCTTCTCAGCCCCTCGATCAGAGGTCTCAGAAAACTCTTGGAGGTCTGTGAGAACTATGCACTTAACCACGGCCTCAAGTACAACGTAAACAAAACTGAGATGATGGTATTCAAGAGGCCCGGAGAATGTCCCGCCAGGTTACTTAGATGGAACGCCAGTTGTGAGGGTGAGACAGTTTAGGTATCTGGGGCACATCGTCACTGAGGACCTTCACGATGACGTCGACATAGAGCGTGAACGAAGGGCCCTAGCTGTACGGTGTAACATGCTGGCGCGCAGATTCGCCCGGTGTAGTGATGCCGTGAAGAGGACACTGTATAGAGCATTTTGCCAATGTTTCTATACATGCCAACTCTGGGTAAATTACACCAGGCGCTCATGGAACAGAATAAGAGTGCAAAATAATGACACATATCGCATTCTTATGAAATATCCTAGATACAGCAGCGCGTCAGAGATGTTTGCCGCAGCTAGAATTCCTGACTTCTTTGGTGTCATTAGAGCTCGTGTTGCAGATTTCTGGGTACGTATTAGAACATCTGACAACCCTATTTTAAGAACGCTTTCCGAATGCCTGGACTGTCCCATCCTCAAACACTGGCAGTCTGTGCACCGCGACGGGAACCGCAAGTAGGTAGTTGTAGGTACTATACATGCCTACATACTTGTAGTTTAAGCTTTATACTTGTAGTCTTAAGTTTTATTGTATTTTATTCTGGTATTTACATTGTTTTCGTGATTTAATCGTGTATTTTATTATATGGGTGTACGCCTGAAATAAAGACAATTTATTATTATTTATATACACGTGACGCGACTGTGTATAATAAAGTAGTAGTAGATAGATTAAAAGGATAATCGAATACTTGTTTTGACAATGTTTATACAAAATTTCGATCTCTTTATTCAGGAAAATATAATAGTGCCATATATCGCACATGAACGCAGTGGTTCTCCATTCTATGTATTCTCATGTCAATTTAATGGTGCTGATAAATTAAGTCTACAGTCAAGTTCCAGTTCGTCGCGCCACACAAGTCTTCATCGCATTAATTAGTTTTGATAACTTTGCTCAAAGCATAGCTGTAGGAGCATTTACTTGAATACATTTAATAGCAAAACTATATTATCTCAGGTCAGGGGAGGAGTATTTAAACCAGGAGTTTTTTTTTTTGATACTAAGAGATAAGTGGATTGTAATATTCTGACATTGAAAAATAATAAAATATTTTTTATACCACTATGATAGATATTTACAATGTAATAGAGAAAGTTATAAGAATTTAAACTGCATCTGCCCAACACGCTCCGAATTTGACAGCTGCGTAATGCATGGACGTAACTATATATACATAAACGCAATATTTCCTGGTGCAAAAAGCAATTTAACTTTTTTTCTATACTTTTTCATTTTGTAAGGAGCGTTTTCGCAGGAAATACGTATGTCAGACGCTCATTTCTGGCTTTTGTGTAGTTTTAAGGCCATTACTCCCATACAGACATTCCATCCCTAGAACAAAAGGGATCGATTGATAGAATTAAAAAAAAAACAGTCTACTAGCCTATTCGATACTTCTTCAATAAACAAGTAATTTAGGTTTAGGTTTAAAGACATTTATTTTCATAAAAGACAAAAAACACTGACAAAGAAAAAAAAAACAAATAATTTGTAAACTAATACTTGATCCTTTATATTTTTAAATATGGAGTAAGGTCTTCCTTGATGTAATATCTAGCTGGAACAACTTCGAAGAATTTTCCGCAGAAAGCATAAACATACTCAAGCGATTTATCCATAAACATTCTTCCATAACGCGGTGCCATACTTTTACCGTTCTGATTCAGTATACTGACGACAACACCAGCTGAAAATATATTAATAATCACATGTCACCTGGTAACAAACAGTCGAGTAAGGTTATATTTTACAGGGATTTATATAGTAAATAGCACGTGTTAGATAGTTATTGTCGAAAATATGTATATTGCTATATAAAACTGTCGAACTGTAACCAGTTTACACTTTTACTTACTACTAACTGTTACTTAAAACGGGATAGTTATATATGTCAATTCTATCGCGGCTGCGGGTTCAAATCCTGCTTAGGACGCCGGAAGACCTCGTCACTTTTTCTTAAGTATATATGTCATCTATTTCAATGTATATATTTAGTAATATTACTACTTTAAAAATTCAAAGCATATAAAATATTTACAAAAAAAAAATATTTGTTGTTGCAAGCGCCATCCCCACGGAATAACTACATGGTAACGCTTTAAGTAATAGTTGTAATGTAAACAACCATAATAACTTAAAACCGTATAGTTTCTGTTTTATTTCATGATTCATTATCTCAGCAACCGAAGATACATGCATTGCATATCGTCAGTACTTTAAAAAAACTCGTATCTGACACAGATACTATTTATAAGCTGAAACGCAGTAACTCTGTACTCATCCCATATAGTTACGTCATTTTTATTTTGATTGCCAGAATGAGTTACGAGCTTTTTTCAAAGTAGTGATTTGATTTTATTTAGTTTTTTAATAAAGAAGTCCTTACTTATATCTTGCTTTCCCATGAAAATGTTGTTCGCAGCGAAAATCAGGTTTCCCAATATCTCAAACTCATACTTTGTTTGATCGTAAATGGATGAAACATAAATTTCCCCATCATCATTCTTGTAAACCTTGATGGTGAAGTCAAAAGTCACGTGTAACTTTTCTAAAAAGGACATTTAATAAGTACAATGCATATAATAGTCCCTTAATACTATACGAGTGACGACAGTTTTGGCCTAGTGGGCAGTGACCCTGCCTAAGAAGCCGATGGGCTGTGTTCAAATCCCAGTAAGGGATGAGAGGGTGAGATGATCACAGATATTTGTTTCTGAGTAATTGGTATTTTTATGCATTTGAGTATTTGTATATTATATCGTTGTCTGAGTACCCACAAACAAATCTTCTTAAGCTTATCATGAATATAAGTTAATTTGTGTAAAGATGTACTGTAATATTTATTTAGTTATTAAATTACACTAAAATTAAATACTATACTATTAAAGTTACAGCATATTCATCTACAGTTAATAAATAAATATTATAGAACATCCTCACACAAATTGACGGTGCTTTTAAGTATCATACTGTACTCCTCAAACCACTTTTACACGTCGAGTATACAAAAGAAGAAAAAGAAAAACTACACCGGTTCTAACCCTACACCTGTGGCTCGAGAAGCATTTTGACTGTCATGACCGGCAGTAAACTCGGCGCAACTTATTTTTTCAAAACAGTATTACAGAAGATATCTTAAACGTATTACATAAAACTGCGTTATCCTGGATCTGTACATGTCTACATTTTATATGCATTTGACGTATTTGAGTCGCTATTCTTTATAAGGGACATAGGGATACGTACTAGGGGTATGATGCTCAATATGCTCATGTGGGTTTTTTACTAGCGCAAAGGCTAGCTGTCCATCGTGGTAAAGCAGCGAGTGTGATGGAAGCAACTCAAATACATTTATTTTCTTCTTCATTGTGTTTAAATAACATAAAAGGAGAAATAAAGTTTATATTTTGGAGTCCTAAAGAAATAACGCTAGATTTTTTAAGCACTTGGACAACTTTAAAAAGACTATTATCATGTGCAGTAGAAGGAGCACGCCTGTTGCTTAAACCAATTTATGAATTAAATTACTTAGCAAGCGGTCCAGAGCCCTGAGTGTAAGTTTTTAACGTAACTTTACGTCACGAACGCGTTTGCGTTTCCCATATAAATGGCATTATCAATTACGCGTTCGTAAACGTTTTATACGTCAAAACAAACTTACACTAGAGCCTCTGAACCGTGAAAAAAAGGACCAACGCTAGGATTAATCGATACTCTTAAACGATGAACAATTTTTGAAAAAAAATATACCTGCTTTGACTTTTCCAATTCCATCGGCGCGAATGAATTCTCCTCCCAATAATGTTTTGATTAGAGGACTGGAGGAAAATGCTTTATATTTTCCTTTTACTGTGATGTCGCAAGTAATATCCAAATAGAGATGTCCATTTGGAATGTCGGTCCTGATAAAAGTAATTAAGCTTTAATAGTTATTGGAGGCAAAGATAGGTAAATTCTAATGAGAATCGCATATTATCAGACTGGTTTATTAGATATCTATACAGTCTAATAAACGAGTTAAAATTTAAAACTTTAATTAAATAAATAAAATATATGATAATGTTGATGTTGAGTTACAGACTAAGCTTAAGTAGCTTCGCTATAAGTGCGTGTGACTTACAATCGTACGTACGGACTTTGCACGTTCAAATCCCATCTTGTACCAATGAGTTTTTAGGAACTTATGTACGGAATATCATTTGATATTTACCAGTCGGTTTTCGGTGAAGGAAAACATTGTGAGGAAATCAGACTAATCCAAATAAAGCCTAGTTGACCTTCCAGGCAGATGGCAGTCGCTTTCGTAAAACCAGTCCCTGCTACAAATCTTGGTATTAGTTATCAAGCGGACCCTAGGCTCCTATGACCCGTTAAAAAAAACAGGGACAAAGCGAGGAATTAGTAGCTGTTGATAGTAACATAGTCAAAAACCGACCATGTCGGGCTATGCTCAGGTAGGATTCCGTTGTTTCCTATCCGTAAAACAAAAACGGTTCAAAAGATCAACTTCATAATATTTTTTCTTAAGTCTTTATTTGGCTGTTCTCAAAATAGCCATAACTTTTTTCATATGTACGAAAGGTTACCCAACCTTTTATCCAAAAAAAACACTTGCGACATTTTTACACTACTTTGTCCGCGTGATTGTTTTACACATTCAATACCAAATTATACCTGCCTAGAGCTATATAATATCACTGAAAAAACCCCGGGACAGACAGACAGACATGGCAAAATACTATAAGCGTTGCTAGTGGACTACGGAACCATAAAACTGTTGTTCTGGTTTACGAAATGAATATAAACGGATTCAGGTAATAAATGAATAACATTTAAAGCATATAAAATTAAAAACCACACAAAGGTTTTTTTTCTATCAGAAAAGATCGATCGTATCTGAAATTTCACCAATATGTTTTTAGACCCTTCATATTTTTCCCCAAACAAATAAATCACCCCTCAAAAGGCAAGGTACTTACGTGACGTTATTCATCAAGCAATTCTTTACTCCTTTAGCAACTCCATCTTCCAAACTGATATCAAGCAGCCCCATGACCGAAACGGATACATTCTTCAACTCTAGAGGATCCAACGGAGGTATTCCCAATTCCTCCACACCATTTTTTCCAATATCTGATATAATCGACTGGTACAGTTTTTTATGACACACACTGTCGTTCATACTGCATTTTGTTAGTGAGTCAACTGTAATCAGAATACAAAAGATCTTGCAAGTGCAAAAAATATTATACAATGAGTACCTAGATCTAATAAGCAAAGAATTCAACCAGACATAGGATTTAATAAAAAAAATGTCATTTACAGAACTTGGTATAAATAAATTGGCAACTGGCTGTTTTAATGCTTGCAACCGGGTTGGCAGCAATTTATCGCACCATTGTTTGATCAACATGAGCTTTTGAAAGTACTGTCAAAGAGCGTTTAACTCAAGCTGGTCGGTGTAGTGGAAATGGTACACTACAAAAAAACGAAGAATACGGCTTTTGCTGAACCAAAGATTTCCTTTGGCAGGATTGATCTTTGGATCCCTAAGATAGGTTTACGAAGTGGATCCACCTGATTTTTTCATGCGGGGGGGGGGGGGGGGGGTTTTTAGCCTTAACAAAGTCTGAGGTTAATAACTGCGTAGGGTTTAGATATATAGTCAAATTTGGTATCATTTTCGATTAAATCGAATGTCTAAATGTCAGTTCTGGAATAATATTTAGGTCATCATCATCATCATCATCATCATGTCAGCTGAAATACGTCTACTGCTGGATATAGGCCTCCCCCCGGACGACCCAAGAAGACCGATCCTGCGCCTTCCACATCCAGCGGTATCCCGCGACTCTAACTAGGTCGACGGTCCACCTTGTGGGAGGCCTACCCACGCTGCGTCTTCCAGTTCGTGGTGGCCACTCCAGAACCTTTCCGCCCCAACGGCCATCGGTTCTGCAGTCTGCTCGCAATGTGCCCCTTAAGTTTGGCGATCCGGAGAGCTATACCGGTAACCTTGGTTCTACTGCGGATGCAATCATTCCTGATGCGATCACGCAGGGACACTCCCAACATAGCCCTCTCCATTGCTCTTTGGGTGACTTTGAGCGTTCTTATGAGGCCTTTAGTAAGCGACCACGTTTCAGCACCATATGTCATCACTGGCAACACACACTGGTCGAAGACCTTCGTCTTGAGACACTGCGGGATATTGGAAGAAAATATGTGTTGTAGCTTCCCGAACGCTGCCCAGCCGAGTCGGATTCGACGATTGACCTCCTTCTCGAAGTTGGATCTTCCTAACTAGATAGTTTGACCTAGGTATAATATACTCACCTACAACTTCGAGTGTAACGTCGCTGATTACAGTGGGAGTTGGTACGACATGGGCATTCGACATGATTTTTGTCTTGTCCATGTTCATCCTTAGACCAACTCGCTCAGAGGCATTACTGAGGTCATCTAGCATTATGCTCAAATCCTCCATGGTCTCAGCCAAGACTACGATATCGTCGGCAAATCGAAAGTGAGTGATGTACTCGCCGTTGATGTTGATGCCTTTCCTCCTCCAGTCTTGAAAACATCCTCCAGTGCAGCAGTGAACAGCTTTGGAGAGATAACATCTCCTTGTCTGACCCCACGCTGCAGTGGAATAGGTTTCGAGCTCCGGTTCTGAAGTCGGACTGGCATGGTGGCGTTCTCGTACAAACATTTCAGCACTCCGATATAGCGGTAGTCCACTTGGCACCGTTGGAGGGATTGTAGCACAGCCCAAGTTTCGATCGAATCAAAGGCTTTCTCGTAGTCCACAAACGCCGAACAGAGGGGCAAGTTATGCTCCTCAGTCTTCTGTATAACTTCACGTAGCGTATGTATGTGGTCTACGGTACTAAAGCCTCTTCGGACGGCTTGTTCGGGCGGCTGGAAGTCATCAAACTTGCGTGCGAGACGATTCGTAATGACTCTTGAAAACAGCTTGTAGACATGGCTCAAAAGTGAGATGGGTCGATAGTTCTTCAATAAAGCGTTGTCGCCTTTTTTGAAGAACAACACCACCACACTTCTGTGCCATGCCTTTGGCGTTCTCCCTTCCAGTAGGACAGAATTGAACGGCTTCTGAAGGGCCGTTAGGACCGGTGTACCACCCGCCTTCAGAAATTCAGATGTTATTCCGTTCTCACCTGGCGCCTTGTTGTTTTTGAGCTGTTTAAGAGCCATTCTAATCTCGTACAAGCAGATGTCCGGGATATCTTCAGTATAGTGCCGGGTTAGTCTGGCTCTAGATAATTCCGTCAGATCAACTACGGGTCTGCTAGTTGATGTGTAAAGCTGTCCGTAAAAGCGCTCTATCTCATTCAGAAGCTCAGGTATGGATGAAACGACCCTACCATCATCAGTTTTCAATCTAGCGAGCTGGCTTTGCCCAATAGACCTTAGAGCCCTTGTTATGTTCAATGGCCTCTTTAATACGATCAGTATTAAATTGGCGCATATCACGGGTAAGGGACTTAGATATCTGTCTATTGAGCTGCCTGTATAATGTCGCATCAACTGAAGATTGTAGGATCATCTCGCTCCTTTCCTTAATGAGCCTCCGAGTAGAGCTAGAGAGCCTTTTAGTTCTACTGCTCCGTTGGGCCTTGAAGAACTTAGACCCGGAGCTGTGCACAACTTCTACAAACCAGTCGTTGAGTTCGTCCACCTCGCTTCCTAGACAATCGAAACTGTTCCGGAGCTCTAACTGAAAGCTCTCGGGGTTTTGGATTTGGATTGGTGCTGGCCGGAGTGTAGACTTCATCAGTCGCGAACGTTCTAGCTTAACACTTATATACAATGTGCCCCTAATCAGACGGTGATCACTACCGGTCTTAACCGTATTGATCACAGAGACATCATTAAATATATGTTTCTTCGTCGACATGATGAAGTCAATCTCGTTTTTTGTTGCACCATCCGGACTCATCCAGGTCCATTTTCTGTGCTCACGTTTCTTGAAGAAAGAGTTCATCATATAGAGTCCCTCTTTCTCCAAGAAACCAGCCAGTAGATGGCCCCGGTGGTTCCGACGTCTGTATCCAAATTGCTCCCCTCTCAGCTCTGTGCCGTCTCTCTTGCCCAGTTTCGCGTTGAAATCCCCCATGTATATTTATGTTCGAATAACTTTCACTTTTAGTTTGCTTGCTTGTTTGTTTCTACTGTTTTGAGTAATCAAAATCATTGTTTTATATTTTTTACAGTGTAACGGACCTCGAAACACGCATCGAAGATGATTAGAATTGGGTAGTGGGGGACGAGGGCTAGGAATCATTGTGACATATTTTTTTTATTTTTTGTATTAGATTTTTTTTTAATAAATACTCTTATGTTATTTTTTTATTTTATTTTACGTAGTTTAACATATTTATCGTGCAAATATGAGTCCTAAAATGAATTTGGCATCCTTAAGTCATACGAATATGGTACCAAACTTGGAATAGTAGCACAATTAATGCCTTTATAAAGATTGAGACCCTATTTTCCTCCAGAGCAGAAGCTGCCAAAACCTCAAAAAACTAACATCAAAAATCGCGGTGGCTCCACTTCTTAAATCCATCCTTAGGCCTTAAGAACCAATCCTACCAAAGGAAATCTTTGGTTCAGCAATAGCCGTATAATTTACCGTACAGACGCAACTAGTGTGAGAGCATTGCTGGACGAATTATTGTCTGTGCCTTAAAATTTTAAGTGAATTTTATGCAAAAGTTATCTGAATATACTTCTAATTTTTAAAAATATGCTAACTGCAGTTAAAAGACTTTGTATTAGATGTACACACTGTACACTAAAGGTTTTTTTTTATTTTATTTACCATAAGTACCTAATTCTAAAAATTAATAATAAGATAAGCATTGTTTGCCCAGTGACGTGAGGTGACTTTCAGTCTAAAGGTCGCTGGTTCGCGCCCTGGCTCGTATCAATAAACTATTAGGTATATATCACTTTCATATTTCCAGTCACTTTTTGTTAAAAATAATAAGGCTCCAAGTTTGGGTGGACCTAACCAGATCTGTCTTCTATAATAAGGAGAAATGTGCCGAGCAGTGGAACTTAAAAAAACATAGACTGTTTTTCGTAAGGAATATTTTTATAAAAATATGATTAAAACTTGTTTCTTATCCCGACTTGTTTTATTCAAATAAGATAAATGGAGTGGAAGAAGATACAAAAAATGGTACAACATAGGCGGCATCTGAATTTTAAATGCCTTTAGGTGTTTATTAGTTATTCAGTTGCTGATGTCCAAGTAAATGACGCAAAAACGGCTACCTAGACGGTTTTTGTATTTGGTCGTGTTGTGGCGGTGACGTTACTTCAAAAGTTTTTAACAGAAACTAATACATTTTGTAAAGAAAGTAATATAAATAATTATTATATGATATCCTTTCACAAATTGATTTGGAATTGGAAATAAGTAGTACTCGTATATTTATTGTATTTCCAAGAACTATGCTGTATTGTACAAGATTGTACAAAATCTGAGCGATAAATTAAATCATTTCAACGAATGAACTTTAATAGTTTCTTTATTTTATTGTTTTATGTCTGTTATTAAATAAATTTACCAAAACAGAAAACTGCATTATTTATATTTCACAAAAAATTAACATTTTTATTGATTTCTAACCATTTTGCAGCCCAATGGCTAACTTAAAATGTCTCTGTCTGCTCTGCAGGGTTTTCTTTCACTCCCACACACACACAGGCGGACTGAGGTTCACTTTTGCCAGCCCTTTGAAGTTCACTGTCGCAGACTCAGACATAAGTGTCATAAAGGATGCTGTTCTATAAATCAACCTCTAAGAATATGTGAAGTGAAAATTACTATTACAACGTGAACAAAGTCGCGACCAATTGCTAGTCGTTACGCTTAAGCAGCAAACCTGTGTCCTGTTCCAAACTATTTAAAAGACAAATTTACGAGATGCGGTAGTAAAACACCCAGTATACACAAAAAATCTTGTTTGAGAATTTTGAAATTATTAACATATATTATAGTTCTAAGGTTTTTTTTTTAAACTGCTAAGTCAAACGCGAATGTTTCTATAGATAGATTGATGTATGTTTGTTGCTTTTTGACACAAACTACTGCACGGATTTCTTTGTAAATTTACAAGGATAGCACTTATTTGAGTATAACACATATTTTTTTTACATTTTGAGTAAATTAACAAGTAGTACCTTGGTAAAATCTCTAATGCATAACCTGTAAATTAACCCCCCAGATCAAGAGAATCCAATTATATAAGGATTATAATAATTACCAAAAGACGCGTCGCTAACCAAGCACAGCGAACACAATACAAACAAAACAAACATGTTGTTGATATTCGATTCGGTGATAAAAATAAACTACCTATTATTAGGGATTGCAGCCTTAAATACCTGCGGTTACATGCATTTTGATTTTTCATTGCGACGTGAGGCATTTTAGGGTTCCATGGATTAAGCCCAACTTACCTGTGTGTTTATTTACCTGAACCTCAATCTGACTCGTGCTCTCCAATTCATCTCTTTATCCAAATTTCGATTAACTACAGAACAAAATAACAGACCCATATTCAATGTTTTACAAGTATTTAGACCTCGATTTTTTACTAAACTTTATAAAAATTCAATATATGGTGCATTTTGTATGCCCCTAGTTAGTTTTGTAGTAAAATTGCTAAAAATAGAATAGTACAACAGAAGCCGTGAAGTAAAATGATTGGGGAAAAGTAAGCCCTGCAATCCCTGTTCCGGTCTAACATTGTACAGTAGTGCTTTTCTCAAACAATGTAAGACTTTAACTGTCCTAGAACTCACGCTAATAGTGTACACTTTTTTCAGATAACTCCCTAATATATCCGTGGTCCGACATGCACTCGGTCGGTTTTTATTAAGTATTATGTTTCTGGCTCTCTTATTTCTACTGATGAATAAATTGGTACACGAGTGTTCCGTTGCAGTTCCAATGCTAGGGCTGAATCTTTCCTTGCTCGGGGATTTTATCAATTAAAAATATTACTAAATATTGTTATTAATTAAGGATAGCTTTTCAAGGCAAGAGTGAATAGGCTGTTACTGAACCAGCGTGCTACACCCTCGACCTCGTCGTCACTTTCCATCAGGTGCGACTGAGGTCAAACGCTGGTCAGTCTTTTATAAAAAAAAAAAAAAAAAAAGCTTGCGCAAACCAGTGGTAGTGTATACACTAAGTACCGAGGAACTCAAGGCCGTATGAAAGAGTAAGGAGCTATACAGGCGGTTCCACAGGGCCTTCACGGGACCAGATAAGGCCTCCTCGCGTCGGTGAACTGGCTGCGAGTCGGAGACCTCTTCAGAGAAACCGAGGGTTTTCCTGTCCTGTACCATTGCGGACGAAGTTATCATGACGAATACATAAGTAGCGGAAGTATATCCTGAAGAACATCTACTGACATATCCTGAAAGACTGTCGGGCTTGGCTCACGATTAACCACCATGTAGGAAGTTGATTCGGCGATCATTGTACCGGCAGTTGTTTTCGCGAACGGTCTCACAGCGAAGAGTCTCGACTTATCGTAGTTGTGGCTGAATCAAGGAGCAGAAGGCAGTCCGACGGTTTCTCTCTCTGCAGTCCTAGCCACTGGCAGCAGAGCCCTGCGCCGCTGCTGGCAGCATCCTGGGCTAGGTTATTTATAATGGTTTTGATGTATTTCTAAATTTTACTATTATAAAAATATTATAAAGCCTAATCTAAAAAACAAAATAAATAATGAGAATAAAATATCATAGGTACATTACAATATTTATTCAATAGGTGTGAACAATGCAACTTTTTTATTCCTCAGTCTATAGAACATAGGTGTGGCAAAAATTTACACAATGAAGATATAAAAAACAATTAGGTACAAATCAAATAATTTTAGTGAATATTTTGATTTGCTATGGTTTTTAAGTAGTAACACTATATAATTCTGCCTCGAACGACAGTGAACGTGGAATGTCACGTTTTCATAAAAAAATGTAAACCTCTTATAATTTATAAATTAATTCCAGAATCCGTACATCTGTGTGATAAGATCAAATATCTTGTGTCGTGTGAAAACGGAAATAGATGTTGATAAAAAATAAACTAGCAGGTTCGAGTTAGATCACATTCAGGTTAGACTAAATTTGTGATTAAAAGCAAGGATTTACTTGAATAAAAAATGAAGTGTTCTAAGTTCTTGGAATTAATTCATGAATATTTTTTACTCTGTTCATTATTTACTCTGTATAATTGCATATACCTACAGTATATTATGCAGTATTACGCAGAGCAGCGATCTGGTGTCCAATCTCAATCAATAATAATAAAAATATAGGGTTTATAGACCCAAGTAGTAATATCTGCCCTGCGTCGTAATAAGTTTTGGTATTAAATATGTATATGAAAAAGTTCGACTTTCGGTATTCGTACGTCTCAGTGCTCATTACGATAGTCAAAGCTGCTCTTTACGAGTACATTTTATTCTAAGTCTGAGGACTTAAACTGATTTGTGCTTTCGCAGTTCTTAACGCTAAGCCTTTTAGCGGGTAAGTTTTATCACGGCGAAATTTGCTGACCGACTGAATTAAATCTTACACGTAGAATGTGTTAGTTTTAAAAATGGACTACAGACTAAGCGAAAATTACTAATTATTAAACCAGGAATATAAACTTAATGTACATAAAAAGATTAATACCTACACATAAAAAAAACTCATCGCTTTTATGATGTTATCGAGATGATCATATCGAGTTGCAATTTGTCATAATAATGTTTTGTATGTCAAATTTTTGTTTGTTTGGTGTTACACACTTGCGCCAGTTCTCGAAAATGGTCGTGCCACGCTCTATTGTGATCGAGCTGTTATCACGGACAGGACTATTGTAGCCAATAAGCCCGATATCGTGGTGATAGATCGCTCGCAGCGTCGGGCAATGCTCGTTGACATCACCGTCCCTTGTGACGAGAACCTCGTGTAGGCCGAGAAGGACAAGTCCAGCAAATACTTAGACTTGGCTCACGAGGTGACCGCCATGTGGGAAGTTGATTCGGCGATAATTGTACCGATAGTTGTTTCCGCGAACGGTCTCAAAGCAAAGAGCCTCGACTAATATCTTAAGAGACTCTTGCTACGTGGTTCTGGTTGGATCAAGGGTCAGATTCAGAAGGGGGTCATCCTGACGGCACGGCGCGTGTAGTCTGGCGGTTCCTCTCTCTGCAGCCCTAACCACCGGCAGCCTGGGGCCTGCCCCGTTGACTGCGGCACCCTAGGTTAGGTTTTTTAAAATATTTTTATTGTTTTACTATGTTTAAGATGTATTTTTATATTCAACTCTTATAAAAATATTGTTAAAATCCTAGTTTAAGATTCAAGATGAATAAAGAATATTAACATAATATAATAATACCTAACTGAATATTTTTAATAACACTGAAGAAAATTATACTCCAGAATTGCCCCGTATTTTCTCGCCCTTATATTAATTTGTGACGTGATTTTTTCCACAGAGTAACTTAGGTAAAATAAATCGGATGATACAGTACCACTTTTGTATTTTTACTTTTTGACTGTTCGTTCAAACCACAGCAAATATGATTTGGTCCTCCAGTAAAATCACTCTAAGCATGAATAGTTAAGAATTTTTATATAATATGTAAACATAGAAATCCATACTATCTAAAAAAAATTAGGAATTGGTTAGGATTAGAAGTAAGATTAGAGTAAGACCAATTATTTTCATTTTATTAACCGACTTCAAAAAAAGGAGGAGCTTATCATTTCGAACTAATTTTTTTTTTTTTGTATGTATGTTACTCGATATCTCCGAGACCCGTGAACCGATTTTAAATATTTTTTTTTTAATCGAAAGGGTATAACTCCGAATTGGTCCCGTTGGCACTAAGTCGGGATCTGATGATGGGATCCCGAGGAATCGAGGAAACTCCTCAAATCTTAAAGGCACACATATGGTGATTTTAGTGTTTTTATCAACAACTCAAGCATTTC
Organism: Grapholita molesta; assembly: GCA_022674325.2. Classification (NCBI taxonomy): domain Eukaryota; kingdom Metazoa; phylum Arthropoda; class Insecta; order Lepidoptera; family Tortricidae; genus Grapholita; species Grapholita molesta. The sequence goes on along the minus strand of CP053129.2, from coordinate 8,513,501 downwards.
CATTCAGAACTGTGACATTTGATGAGGTGGAACTGCTAATGATGTCCAGAACGGGACTCTTCAACAAATCATAGTACACATTTGGCGATTTCGCCTCTTGGATATTTTCGTTAAGTATTGAAGATTTCTAAGATGAATCTTTGTCAAGCTCGAGTCCTGATGATGGGATCCTGAGGAATCGACGGAACTCCTCAAATCTTATAGGCACACATTTGGTGATTTTTGCGTTTTTATCAACTAAAAAGTTAAAAATAAATAAACTTTTAACAAAAAATAAACCCGACTTCAAATATGAACTAAAAAGCAACAAATAATTGTTTTCTTTATTACTTGATAAGTACTTTGGGACTATTTAGAACAAATACATTTCTTAGGACAATTACCTATATACAATTATTTTTGGATTTGGAGTCGGTGCCAGCCACTCTTTTCGTTTCCAGAAGCCTTCGGCAGTCGTGAATAAATGGATATGTTTCAATATTTCACTGCCCCCTCGGTGCACTCTGCACTATATATATGTAATATATTTTTTCTTAGTCCATTTGCCAACAAATCCAAATCAAAACAGCTGACATGCACGTGCAGTGGTGTAAAAAATCTGAGTGACAATTGTATGTTGATTAGCGTGGCTGGCACCGACACCAAAACCAAAAATAATTGTATATAGGTTATTGTCCTAAGAAATGTATTTGTTCTAAATAGTCCCAAAGTAGTTATCAAGTAATAAAGAAAACAATTATTTGTTGTTTTTTAGTTCATATTTGAAGTCGGGTTTATTTTTTGTTAAAAGTTTATTTTTTATAGTTGTGTTTATGTACATACATATTATTATATTTACAGTTACATTACACAGCTAAGTAAAATCATCATCATCATCTTTGGTCGATGTAAATTAATGCTCCACTGTCAATTATTTGCTCTTATGCAACAAGGTATTTTTCAAAATCATAAAAAAAAACAACTTATTTGCGCTGTCTAAATAGGTAAAACCAGTTTCATAGAATGAACATGTTGCGGCGAGATATCGTAAAAGTAACACTAAGTACAAAAACGTCATATACGAGTATGCTTGATAGCTAGATCTTAATTTAATAGCTGACGTACAATTTTTCAAACGTTATTTTTTTCCGTGGAGTTGTATTTTGATATTATTTACCAAAAGTACCAAATGTGTACCAAAATTTTTACATTAGTTTTTAGTTGAATAAAGTGCAATTCATTGGACAAAGGTCTTACACCTTTATAATTACTGATACAAATAGCACGGGTTATATAAAACGGGTTTCGGTGAATCGGACTTTATAATAACTTGGATACTTGGTCTGAACGGACAGCTATAAGATGATGGCTTTCAAAGCTATTATATTGGTTTTCTGCTATATCTTCGTCAGTGAAGCGGCGTTCAGTAAGTTGTTTTTATCCTATTCTAGAGATTTTCCATAGATGGAGTTTTTTTTAATAAAGATTTCTATGATAGTGATAAAAAATTCTATGATCATTATATATGATTCTGATATGTCTGAAAATTTACAATGTAATGTGTAATTGGCATTTGACGATATTAAAATACTTAGTTTATCTTATATCAAAATTTGTATCTGGAATTTTTATATGGGTAGCATTATCATTGTAAAACGATACACATGCCAGACTTGTTAAAATAAATCTGTTCTGTTTTTTTTAATAAAGATTTCTATGATAGTGATAGAGCATTATGATTTTGATATGTCTGAAAAATTACAATGTAATGTGTAATTGGCATCTGACGATATTAAAATACTTAGTTTATCTTATATCAAAATTTGTATCTGGAATTTTTGTATGGGTAGCATTATCATTGTCAAACGATACACATGCCAGATTTGTTAAAATGAATTATGTTCTGTCATGAATCTGCGTTTGACGATGTGAAATTTGGTTCTTATTTATTTTCGAGTACAAAACGTTTGCTTCAGGAATAATGCTCATTGCACGACGTGTAAAATAAACACTTAATGTAGATTAAACTTTTAGTGGAAACAAATTTTCAAATGTTGTAAAATTGCGAAAATGCCGAATAATTCCGAAAGTGAACTGTAACATTATAATGATAAACTGATGATATTTGACTAATTGTTACACAATTATCGATTACCTATACAGAGAAGGGCAGAAAGCTCTATTAGTGGTATGATAACCATAGTGAATAATAATGAATGACATTATCACCATCATTAGATATATTAAAATTAGTGGAGAAGTGAGAATAAGGTTACTTTTAAATTTATATTTTTGACGGAAAATGAGATTATTTCGTCTTATTTTGGAGTCGGTTCACAATTGTTTTTTATTAGATCTTATTTGCTCTTGCTTTAGTCATTTGCTCCACCTCAAAACACCGTCGGTCGGTCAGTCGGTCATTATATTTGAAAATAAGACAATTTTTATTATAGCGAGTCAGGTCTTTAATCTCTCCATTCAAAACTGAAATGTCGTTTACACTAGTCTATCTAGAATTTGGAAATACTGTGTTCATTAAGTTATTCCTATTAACATACCAAAATGTGTCGAATTGCATTTTTTTTAGTCGATTCGTTGACAAAATGTTCAATCTATGATGGAGAATGCTTAAGGGAACTATATCAAAGGGTGCTTCAAGACATTGGCAAGAATGGTATAAAGGAGTTGTCAATACCACCCATTGATCCCATCGAACTGAAAAATGTAACGATAAACATGCTTGATCAGCTGGAGGTAACCATGGTTGATGGCATTGCTACTGGAGTAAAGAATTGTGTATTTAACAACTTCAAGTAAGTATTCAGTATTCTTAGCAATTACGAGTTAATCATAAAACTTCCGAATTGAATTACAGTCCTGCTTTGAATAGTCATAGATTTATCTGATTTACTTTTACAAGAATAACAGAGGACGTGAGCGTATTCCATACAAAATAAGGAGATATACCTCAAACACCTTTTAAGTATTTTTTATTCCCGTGTAAGGCTTAATTCCCACGTGGCGTTCGAGTTACTGGGATAGATTTTGGTGAGAAGATAGCGGGGAAAAATCAAAGACCCTTGCGATGAGATGCGAATTTGATCTGCCTCTCTGTTCTTGCTTATCGTGTGATTGAGAGGGAAATAATTGCATTTTTATATTTAATTTCGAGGTGTGTGAGAATAAAACTTACTATACTGCAACGCTTGTGTACATACGGTATTAGACTATTCCCAAGGACTAATTTGACTCGTGTTGACAATAATTATGTTCTATAATTTGTACATCATTCACATACACTTGCAAATAATATAAGAAAAGCGACTATTTGTTTATGTCTTTGACATTGACTTTATGTTTATTATTTACCTGTTCTTTGCAAGATATCTATAATTATACGTATAAATAATGACCTTACATATAATGTTAATGCACCTAAGATTGCGGTTTATTAAGACAATTTATTTGTTGTTATAATTATCCCACTTTGGCCTACTTGCACTATCCAGAGTAAGCTAACTAACCAACCCAAAGTTAAGGGTTATATCAGTTGATACGTTGATATGTATGAATAAAGTTAGCGGTTAACCTGGCATTGTGGATCTAATATTTATATCTTGCTTATATAAACCCACAAAGTATGATTATACTTCTAATATAAGTTTTAAAATTACACCGTTAATACTACACTTAAAGTAAACGTCCGGTTAATGGATATGGTTATTACCCAATAGCGGACGTCTACTTAAATTCATTGATAATGATTGAACTTTGAAGATGACATATACTGGGACGGTGTCGAACACCTGGTCGTTTACTATGAATGTAATTTCAGAACGGAAATCGAGAAGGGGCATGCATGGATGGACCTTACCTGCGATATAACTGTCAAGGGACACTACAAGCTGTTTTCGGATAGCCAATTGCTCAAGGCTTTATTTGGAAAACAAGCAATCCATGGCGATGGATTTGTTAAAGTCAAATTAGGTAGGTTATTGATAAATAATATTTAAGTAGCTGAAATTACTAAGATTATAAGTAAAAAGGAAGGAAGGCTTAGTAGATAGTAAAAATACTAAAAGATATAGATTAAATTAAATAAGAGCAAATACGTGTTCTACAAGTCATGTGCATGTGCAATTTATAAACAGTCAGCTGAAATATTATTCATAAATATTTAAAGAAACCCGTGCCCTCACGGCACGGGTGCCGGCTGACTAGAATAACACCACCCCATCTCCACCCGCGAGTTTCGTAATCTACAGCTACTCCGGTCGCCAATCGGCTTGCCAAGCGCGACGACGAAGGCAACTACCCCCAAGATACAAGTCATGTTTGGGGGAGGCCTATGTCAAGCAGTGGATGAATTACGGCTGAAATGACGGAAATAAAAAAGTACTCATAGAAATATAAAAAAAAAACTACTTAAAAATAAAATCTAACTTAAAAATTAAATAAAGCTGACAACAACACACATTCATATTTACAGCGTTTTATATTTATATTGCACAAGGAAATCTTTTCTCCATAACGCAAAGCAATTTTATAGATAAGCGCAATTTTGTACTATTAACCTAACAGAGGTTATATACATTGTTGCATGGTTGTTTCTAACTAATTTAGCATAATTAGTGTTTCCAGTGACTTGCAATAATTAAACAAGTCCTATTTAAAGAAGTTTCAATTGGCACTAGGTAGATTCCCATTATGGCACTATTATTATAGTGCAGTTTTTACTTATTATTCCCATGGTAGTAGTCGTGTTTGTATGCAGGTATAATTTGTTTCTTTATAGTGTTTCTTGTTTGTAGACTATGTAATCGTTACTGCAAACAACTAAACACAACCCTGCAATTCTGATGTTTTCCGATATTACTCGGTGTTTACTCAGCCATGGAATAGTCCATCAATTAGTTTGGAACACAGATCGAATCTAATAGCCTCCTAAGGGCCACTATACAAGGAAAATGCCAGTTGAATATGTTCTCAATATCTAGTGTAGAAAATAAGTAGAATTTATTTTGTTTCAACATAAATATTACAGAACATCCTTACACAAATTGAGCTCCACGGTGAACTCAAAAAAGGCTCGTGTTGTGGTCAAAGGGTAGTCGCGGTGATCATCACACAAATTCAATCCCTTTCTGGAATTTGAACCCAGAACCAACAGCTTAATTCATAAGCAGGGTCACTATCCACTAGGTCAAGCCTGTCGGTAAATGAAACGAAACAAAAGAAATGCACTTATGTTTAATTTTAGATTATTTAAATTGTATTCTAGTAACTGCTACGCCATGTAAAACCGCGGCGGCTCTTAGCAGGGCAGAAAGAGAACAAATAATTGTTTGTGTTTTTTTTCTTAACATTGATAATTTATGAAAGTTTTTCAACTTTGTTTTTTTTTTAGATCAACTCAACCTCAGAATTGATTACGATTTCTACGTTCAGAGAGGTGCGGATGGCGAGCTGTACTTCAAGTGCAAGAACAATGAGACACAATACACGTATAATATTGCCGGCAAATCCCTATTCTACATCGACCACTTGTATTTGGGCAATGAAGACCTAAGTATGGGTTGAAGTATTATTGAATGCTTATCACATTGTGCTCCATATAATATTCGCTGTGCTCAGATAAAGCTCCGTTAAAGACATATGAATTACTGAATATGAAACCAAATTCATAACATACCACAAAAATTAAATTGAATTGTCTTTTAAAACATACCTGCTTTACTCCTTACGCCACTTGCTTCTAAGTTAGAATCAGTAACTTGGCTGGTATTACCAACCTCTAAACTTGATTTTAACGGTATTTAGTGGGAAGACTATCCTGCCTAAAAAGCCAGAGGTCTCGGTTCGTACCTACTATACTAGGCTTAATGACTTTACCTTGGCTCGATTTGTAAGACTTTATTTTATTATTTATTTTATTTTCAGGCAAATACGTCACGACTTTCCTCAACGAAAACGGAAAGTTCTTGCTGCAGAACTTCGGCCGCTCCTTCATGGACAAAGCGATGGAATTCTTTTACATCTTTACTCACAGATTCTACGATGTCGTGCCCATCAAGTACTACATCACTGAAGATCTTAGCTCCTACGAAAAGGCGTAGACCTACAATGGCATACAAAAAAAATATTTTTTAGACATACATGTGTAATGTGTAATATATCTATATACCTGTAATATATCTTTAAGTATAAAAGAAATATAAACGAACGATTTTTATAAAATTATCAGGTAATAAATATGTGAACAATTTACAGAATATTAAGCAACTATGTAAGAAAGACAAAATATCGTGTTAATGATTTCATATCTGTATAAAATAAAAAAGTGATAATTAAAAGGTTTTTAATTAAATTCTTGATTAAGCTAGCTGTTACATAAGTAACCTTGTAACAGCCATATGAAAACCTAGTGAAAAGAACAATAATCATTCACATGTTCTTTTATTTGTAACGTCACAATCTGCATCTGAACTGACTATTTTAAAGTCGTTAGCTCTAATTTTCATTTTCTTTATACTAGCCTTAAATATTTAGAGTACAAAGACTGCTATAAATTATGCAACGAGTAGACAATCAAACTTGCTTGGCAAGTATATAAAGATTTTACAACCGCGGTTGATCGTTTATCAGTCGTTATAGTTGTATACCTATACAATTTTTTTAATATTTACCATTAATTTGTTCTTAAAACTTTCGTGACTCATTGTAATCTACATTAATATTATAAAGGCGTAAGTTTGTGAGGGTGTATGTTTGTTACTTCTTCACGTCTAAACGGCTGGAGCGATTTTAATAAAATTTGGTACGGAGTTAGCTGACACCCTAGGTATATAACACATAGGATAGGTTTTTTCTCTAATAAACCGCGGGTAACACCGCGGGGTACAGCTAGTATTTTATAAATGGTAATTATGTTTCGGAGGACATAGGCCTCCATTTTCAAGCACTAGAAGTGTTAAGTGTCCGTTCGGTCCGCCGCTCGCGTCACTCAACACTTACTACTAATTAGAGGTACATTTTTATACATTTTTGTTACAACCTACTTCTGTTCTGTTATCGAATTATAAAATTTATGAATATTTAAAAAATATAAAAACTAGTAAGCAAAAGTACTCTCACTAACTATACATGTTAATTAACTTGTAATTCTTTACGTATCAGGATCAAAAAAAAAATCTAAATTATAAAATTTTAGACAGCTAGACATCAATCTAAAGGATATTGTCATTTTTGATTGCCTTATTAATTTCATTGTTCATCTCGCTAGTCCCTTAAATTACTGGCTCTTTAACATACATTTTTCAGTTCCAATTAATTTAATTAATGTAATGTGTATTATGTGTTTATACCTGAAATAAAGAGATTTTATTATACTTAGTTATACATATATCTTTAGAAACCATAAAATGTATGCTCGGTTGAATTGGCATCAATTAGGTACTTAAAATCATTTATGTTCCGTGCATTCGTTATAGTTTTCCTAAAATTATTTATGTAGACACAATGTTGTGCTTGTCAAGCAAGTTTGATTATTAATGACCTACTTTTCTCCGCATTTAAACATCAGGTTATATATCGGGACTTAAGACAAGTCCACGCCCATTGTACATTTTACATAATACACGACCTGAGCAATGCCTGAAAACAATGCCTTGAACGAACTCCCGCTATGTCTCAAACTAGTACTTACTCGCAACACACGACCACAATTAGATAATTAGTTGATAAAGCAGCAAATTACGGCATGTTCACATTAGCTCATTTAGTCGCACGCTTAGCGCTGCAGGGTTTAGCGCTGCATTTGTGCTAATACTGCTGCAGTCACAACGCACTGACTATGGAATTTTTATTTTTAATCTTTCTTAAACATTCTGGAGTGCGTGCACTAAGTCCTGAACGAACGAGGAGATACGAGTATGTGATGTTGAATCACGTTAAGGTTGACTCACGTTAGACCGGCCCGCGTCCGAGCCGAGGCCACCGTCACAACATTTTGTATGGAATGAATCACGTGACGTTACCACGTCCGAGTCACTCGGTCCGGGCACGGGCCGGTCGTTCGACGGCCATAACAGCTATGTAAAAAGGCTCTGCTCGGCCCGGAGATGGAAAGGCGTGATATCTCTTGATGTCCACGTGTGATGACACGCCCGTTGATATCCTCTACTCGCAACACTGCTGGACTGGCTGGATGGAACGACGCTCGTGTTAATATCAATATTTGAGTGTCGGGCTGCTCGGGTCCGGGCCCTCCCTGTGGGTTGACGGTTGGTTCGGGCTCGTTAGGTCGACGTGTAGAAAGGGCGACGGCGTAACGTGAGTCATCATTAATCGTATCGATCACGTTGTCAATTAATCACGTTACTCATGTCGAACTTAGCCATGTTATGCCAAATAGAGGAAACCCGATCTAGCCATCAAAACAATGTGACAATCGCATTATTTCGCCGCTCCAAAGCTGCTTTATGTGGAAGCACCCTGTTAATTACACTGAAATCAGCAGACTACCGAGCATTAGAGGAAATTAGTTAGAGACGGTGTTTACTTTACGAACTGTCATCCGGTTTTAGCGGAGTTTATATGCGACACTAACAATATGAGAATGATTAACGATCTTACTTATCTAATCGCACAGGTATAACTAGACTAAGTAAATATCCGTGTTATTTTATCAATAATCATTATATTACAACAATTATTTTTTAAGATCTTGCATGTGATTATAAGATTTTATTTGGTATAAAAGTTAAAGCGAGTTAAACTCGCGTGGAGAGGGTTCCATACATCCATTTCATAAATTTATGAGCAGTTTAAAAGCATCAAGAATCGCCGTGATCTGTCAAAGTTCAACTTTGACCGCTGATATCTCCTGTTCCCGGGGTCGCAGAAAGCCCGGGTTAAATGTACACATAAAATTACATACCGGGTGTGGCCTGTAATAGGAGCTTTAACTTTAGGCATCGTTTCTACACCAAAAACGTAGCAATATTTGTTCTACGACTTTTGAAAATAACTTATAGTTATTATAATATTAATAAAAAAAGATTTTCCAAGCAAGCAATGTATTGCAAAAACTATCAAGTTTGTAGGCTGACAGTAAACGTCAACTAGACTATTGGATGCTGTTCATTGAAAATACTATTTACTTTGTTCGAAAAAATAACAAGTAATATATTACCCAATTATTTCAAGTTGTAGAACAAATGTTGTTACGTTCGTGGTGTAGAAGCGATCCTTAAATTTTTTGCTCCTATTACAGGCCGCACCCGGTATAAGTCTGGACGTCTAAACAAATTCATCGGCATTATATCAATAAATACATTGTTGGTACAAGCTTTTTTTGCAGGCTGTACTTTTTTGCATAATCATCAACTACTATTGAGAGGATTTTAACGAGCTTATATACCAAGGGTCTTGTGTACTTCAGAAGTTGCTTTATCTACCTTCTGGCTCCAGTATCGCATCAGATCAGTAGTACCATCACCAAACTTACTTAAATGTGCTAATTTTCAGCTCAATCAATTGTTTATTGAGTTGCAAGATTGCATCCAAACATACTTACATATTAACTAACGAAATCTATATAATATGTATCTACAAATCTTAAAAAAAAATACTTCTAAGTTAATACATACCTATATGAATGATTCATTGGTACCTGCCTTAGCTGTCAAAAAACCACTCGTCACAAAACTAAGTCAATATCGTCACTACTTTGAAAAAACTCGTAACTAATTCTGGCATTCAAAAGAAAAATGACGTAACTATGTATGGGATGAATATAGAGTTACTGCGTTTCAACTTAGTATCTGTGCCAGACACGAGATTCGAAATCACCGAAGACAGTAAAATTGATTAAGATACTATTTCTAGAGTCAAGTTTTACTCCTTAACACGTTCACTGCGCCAGGCGGCCTATTGACCCCTCACAAAGTATGGATAGCTGCGATGTTAATCAATGTTAGCTAGTTTTCATTAAGAACAGGGACATCTAGGATATAAATACTAAACAAAATACACACGAAAAAAAAAACAAAATAATTTGGCAAGTGCTTTTCGATAGTATAGGTCAATTTACTATAAAATATTTTCTTTTCAACTGAATCGTCAAAGCGATATATTGAACGTTAAGTGAAGCCAACATTAGTCAAGGCGCACTGTGACGTCGGTAAAATTCGTTTGCTTTTCGAAGCAGAGACCGCTTAGATTTCAGTCGTTTTTTTTTTCATTTTTTATCTCAATATGACCACGAACGCATATAATGGGTTCGAAACGTCGAGATAAAGTTTAAATTAGCTTGCGCGATTCAATCCATTTCAGTTGTTTTATTTTATTTTATTACTTTGTGTCCTATTGGAGTCATTTGCTTCGAGTTAACATCGCATTGGTTTTAAATTTATTTTCATGTTTTTATTGCAATCTAAACTTCCTTTTAGGTTTGTGAATGTTCTGAATTAATAGGGTAAACTGGAGGACTGAATATATTTTTTGAAAACCAACCTTTGAAGATTTTTGCAAGAGGATTATGTCATGTTATCAATAAAGGAGTGTTTAAACATGTTTGGTACCATCATGGGTGCTCAGAATAATATAATGATTCGAAGAGGTATATTTTGATGACACTTGTAATTTTTCTACATGTTATGGCTTATGTGTTTCCTAGGATCTTATAGGACGTTCTACTACGTGTTCAAATAAAATTGGAAAAAGTTACTATAGACATCTTTGTGCAAATACATGTTTTGATTTATTTGAAGAAACCTTTGCATAGAATAAATATATGTTTACTTTAATGTATTTTTTTATATTTTTGTATTTTGAAACAGATATGTAAAGATATTTATTTGTTTTCGATAGCTCACAATTTATTGAGAGACTAGCTCAGATTTATGTAACTGTTAATATGTGTATATATTTTTTGAATAACGCTGGTAAATACGTATATTGGTACTGCTCATATATTTATGAACTTGACGTACAGCCTCTAAACAAATACAACAAGAAATACAAAATATCACATATATTAAAAGTGAAATACTCTTACCTACACATAATAAACAATAAACATTTTGATTTCAGTGCGTCCAAGAAATTATAATAATCGATATTTTTGAATCCAGGGCCATTAGGGCATTTCAGATAGGAAGGGATAATCCATTTCACAGTCCTACAATAAAATAAATAAATATTTCGGGACAATATGACACAAACCGGTAAGGTAAGCTCAGTATGGCTTGTGTTGTAGATACTAGTTAGACGACGATATATATAATAAATAGATTCATATAAATACTTAAATACATAGAAAACAGCCAAGACTCAGGATCAAATATGTGTGCTCATCACACAAATAAATGCCCTGAGTGGGATTCGAACCCAGGACCATCGGCTTAATAGGCAGGGTCACTACCCACTAGGCCAGACCGGTCACCAAAAGATTTTCATTTAGATACTGTGAACTACACTTTTACCTTAAATTAAGGCATAATTACTAAAAATGCAACATGTTTTTCTACACTAAATACAACAACATAATTTGACCTTTTGTTTTTATAGCGAATAAAAGAATCGATAGCGATGAAAATAATGAAAAAATGTCCTTGCTTCGCACATCGTTTATTAATTATAATAATTAAGACACTAAGCCACCCGCAACATATTAAAAAGTAGCGTACCAATTATTTTAATTGGATTTTGTCCTACTTTTATGCATAAGAATTAATAACAAAGTAAGTTTCTGTCCAAAAATGCCAGTTTTTGCACTATTATCAACTACTTCATCGAGAGGACTCTAACGAGCCTAAATACTACGGGTCTATATTGTGTATTTTAGGAAATGCCATGGCTACGTTTTAGTTCCACCATCAGATCAGAGCACCGAACTTACAAAAGTGTGCTTAAAATTAAAATTGAGTTGCAAGGCCCTTACGGAGAGGTACCTACCATACTTTTTTTTATGAGAATAGTGGCAAATGAGCAAAGGATTGCCTAATGGTAAGCAATTACCGTCGCCCATGGGCACCCGTAACACAAGGGGAGTCACAAGCGCGTTGCCGACCTTTAAGGGGGCTTGGAGCTCTGGGAACCATACTCACCATCAGGAAGACAACACTACATACCTGAAAGGTAGCAGTGCTATTATGGCTGTGGTCTTCTGTAAGGAGGAGGTACTTCCCCAGTTGGGCTGCCCCAGATTCAAGCGTGATGGTCATCGCTGTGCCCTACCTCTCATTGTTGGACGGAGTTTAATTTCATTTCATTTATTCAAATAAGTTAATATGACATAACAGTAAAACCAATGCGTCATATAACTTAATACATATATAACATAAAAAAGCAAAAACAAAATTTAATAAAACTATCTACATTTTGGGAACGCAGCAGTGGGGCTTTGTTGCACAGATAGTACTGGAACTGGAGTAGGATTTGGCAGATTGCCCCGGAACCTCCGAAACACTACCCCCTTCGGCCAGAAGTCCGCGCTTCCAATGGTGCCCAGAAGCGACCGTGGCACGCGCACCACAAACGAGCTGAAGTGCACGTAATGTCGGGCCCGCAGCTGTTGCACCGTCAGCGTGAAGCCAGTCCTCCGGCGAACGTACTCCACCACATCATCAGCCACGGCGGAGTAATGCAGGCGTGATACGTAGAGCGCCCTGCTCGGTATGGCAACTCGTAGCCCAGTGTTAGCCGGCTCCGCAGTGCCACACAGAGTCTTGCGAGGAGCCCTTCGCGTCCTAGACTTTTTTTCCACCAGCGTGAATCCCTCCTTATCCACACTGGCATGGAATTTCCCCGTAATGGGACCCCGAGCAGCACGCGCCTGAGAAGGCACGTTGACCCGGTCAGCTGCAACAGGCTTGCCGGCGACGTCAGCATAAGCACGCTGACGCGACTTAGACGAGGCAGGAGGAGGCCCCGCGACATTTAATTACATGCCCGGGTCCAAAACTCCGCCCAAAACGTCCGGGCACTTACATACATTACAAGTTAAATAAAAAACTTGTAACTGGTAAAAATAACTAAAAGCGTACCCAGAGTGGATACGCAATGCGGGACAAAAATAAAAGTGTCTCTCATCGTGGTATGAATAAACCGTTTTTCCTCATTTATTAATATAACTAATGTGGCAATTGAGTCGCTTCTCCAGTTACTGTCGCCGTCCAATTTTATTTGCATTTCTGTATGATTTATTATGCGGTATAATTTTTCATCGTCATGGCTTTTCATGGCCCGCAGTTGAGTGGACAATTTGCGTTCCTACTATGTCATATATTTAATATAATAAAAAATTTGGTGAAGAGATATTTGTTTTTTATTCTCCTCTATTTAGACCTGCTTGTAATCTGTGATAAGAAAAATGTAAAATATTTAGATTATTGTATAAAAGAATATTTGTCATTAGACAAAAAAACTGTTTATACTGTGTTATCAAATATTATCATACATTGATTAAGATTACTATCAAATAGGACACTCACCTTAAATTAACATTCTACGCTACGCAAAAAGAACTAGTCAGGCAATAACATTTTAAAACTTGTTTTCTATTTAATATGAATTCTAGCTTTTTTGTAGCAAAAAAACGTTCGTAAAATTAAGTATCTGTAATCTGTTAATTAAGTAAAAAATGTTACCATCGTCATCGTCTATTTTTTGCTCAAAATAACAAATGAACGTCACTGCAACGTTAAATTAAGGTGCGTTGGGATAATACCAGCCGAGTCTATAGCTAGTTGGTAAGTCTTTGGGATTTATTTTTGGATTCATGATATGAGTGTTAATATTCGGGAGTTTTACGACACCCCAGATTCATCGACAGTGAAACAGCTTGCGAAACTCCTGTTGCCGGGTTAGTATCCTAAAATGTGCATTTACTTCTGTTGTAGGCATGTTATTGTCCATAAATGATTGAAAAATAAAGGAAATGAAATAAATAATACTTACTTTTAACATAATTAGTCTACTTTGATTGTAAAAAGGCAGATATTTTAATTATAAATTGCAACAGCAATAAATAACAAACGAAGAACATTATTTTAACTCACACATACATACACATACATTTCAGCCATAGGCAGTCCACTGCTGGACATAGGCCTCCCACAAATATGACTTGTATCATCTTGGGGTAGTTGCTATAGTCGCCACGCTTGGTAGGCGGGTTGGCGACCGCAGTAGCTGTAGATTGGGTTTCACCGGACGCTGCTGCCCGTCCGTAGGATTATTCCCTTTGTCGCCTCTTACGACACCCGCGGGAGGAGATGGGGTGGTGCTATTCTAGTCGGCCGACATCACACGGCAATATTTTAACTCAAATATATAATGTTTTGCAGTTATAAAAACAGTCTCACCAGAGAAATAGGATTTGAAGTCTGCCCCTCAAGTATTTTATAGTAAGTATACCGGGTGTGGCCTGTAATAGGAGCATTAACTTTAGTCATCGTTTCTACACCACAAGCGTAGCAACATTTGTTCTACAACTTTTGAAAATAACTTATAGTTTAACAAATATTAATAAAAAAGATTTTCCAAGCAAGCAATGTATCACGAAAATTATGAAGTTTGTAGGCTGACAGTAAACGTCAACTAGACTATTATCCAATAGCTAATACTATTTATTTTGTTTAAAAAAAATCACAAGTAATAAATTACCCAATTGTGTAAAGTTGTAGAACAAATTTAATGTTGTTACATTCGTGGTGTAGAAGCGATCCCTAAAATTTTTGCTCCTATTACAGGCTGCACCCGATATAAGTAGATATTTTAAAATTAAAAATGTATGCACTACCGGTCGTTAAACAATAATTAGTATTACAGGGTTACTTAATAGCGTTAGCATTAGCGTAACAGGGTTACGTAATACACAACATGAAAATATAATATTGTGAGTACTCTCCACTAAAAACAGTCTATTTTTTATGTAGATAATTTGGATTCGGCCTTATCCCAACGTACCTTCGACGCCCCATAACCACTATAATAATACCTAACTCAACGTAATACCACAGATAAGAAGCCGCGATTAAATTTTAAAAAGTAATTTACGTCACAACATACGTCATTAAAGTGTCATGACTACAGCAAATGCGGTTTTAACACGAGCTCATAAAGTCTCGAAGTCTCATAAACTCTTAATACGATGAAGCGGAAATTCTGCGATCATATATCATTGGCATTATAATCCTTGTTATTCCGTGCAGCGCATACATTGCAGGTTTCATTCGGTTTCATTAGTTTCTCCACGATCCGGGCGCTCAATAAGCAACAAAAATGAGAATAAGTCATTGAAATTCATTGTTATGTATGGTGTGTATGAATTGTTTACGTTTGCAGATGGGCGTGTGTGGTTGATGAGTGCTCTGGAACATGTAATTTTGCAACATTAGTAGTTTATAAAACCAAGTAGCAGGCAACTGAATGTGTAGCCTGCCTTCAAGTGCTGTAAGGGCCATGCTTGTGCCGTTCCTATTATTGTGCGTTCTGGCATACGCCGCAGGCCTAGGACTACGTAAGTGTTAATTAAATTTGACTCCTGCCTCCACCACAGTTGACATAAATAACGCTTTATACGTGGAATTGTTAGGCTCTCTACAATTTTTCTATACAAATATTTTTCGAAAACGTGGATGGAAACGAGGATGTTTCGCCAACTCGTGTTAGAGGTATTGTTTTATGTCCCTTTCCCTTCAAGTTGTCTGAGGGTATTGTAAATACATAGTCTTGAAATCAGTTTTTAACGCGGAAACTAGTGAATTGGCGATAGACTTTTAACCGACGCTTGACCGAAATCTAAATACATGATATAAATTTCAATTTCCTCAAACCATAATTATTTACCTGCTAATGCTAAAGATAACTGAAATTTTATTTTCGCTTAAGTTCGTTACACGAGAAAAAGCAAGAGATATACGAGATAGAGCCAAACAAGAAACAATAAAGCTGATAATGGTGTGGTGCTCGCTTAATGATTTCATATACTGATCAAAAAAGGATTCAGTAATAATAAAAGGATACATTTTTTCCAAACAAGACGAGCGTTATGTGTCACAAACAAATGGACTGCACCCGTAACTCTGTATAAAACAAAATCCGCATATTTTGAATGACATAAATATATTTAGGATGCGACTGAGGTTTTTTATTCGCTTTATAAAACGACTCGCACATAATCATATAAAATGATTGTACAACAATGGTCACGGTCAATAAAATTATTCATAATGAATGTAAAAGCTAAATAAATCCAAACACATGATGGGAAAAACAGTTATTGCATTAGTTTCATGATTTTTATTAATAAAACAACTATAAACGTTGATATGTATTTACCTATCAGTTATCAGTTATCAGTTATCAGTTATTTATTGCATTCATAGGTACACAAGATATTATATCACAAAGAAGTTCAGCTATGGACCCTGCAAGGGCACTACAATTTTTAAATCTAAGTTACAAACTAAATAAAAAATAGATACATCTCACGAATTAATTACACGACATAGTATGTTTACATAACAGCTTTCGCATATTTTGTTAAATTTAACAATATATTTTAACTGTACTTATTAATATTCAACTTTAAAAAAACTCTTGCATGGTATAAAAACTATTAACAACTAAATAATCTGAAAGTTTTTTGTTAAATAAAGTATCTTTTTTTTCGTTTCTAATATCACTTGGAAGTTTATTATATATTTTAATACACATTACATATGGACTAGAGCTGTGCATATTTAGATTAGAAGACGGAACAGGAAGTGTGTCTCTGGGACGTAAATTTAAAATAGTTGGGTTCTTTATAACTGGGGAAAAATTAATATTGTGTTTTCGTTTAAATTTACATATCTCTAAGATGCGCTACGTCGCTTACAAACATCCGTATAGCCGCGGTAATGGCGACCGCGGGTAAAAATTGATTGCCTCGTAGAGGTTAATATTTCATAATTACACATTAAAATAGGCAAGGAAATGGTACATGCTCACCTGTGTCCATCAGAATCGTCTGAATAGCCTCCACCTCGTCCGAATCAAATAATATGTGCCATTTTAGTTTCTCCGCAGCGAGTACAGATTGAAAATTTTACCAAGGAGCCCTCCCTGTTCACATTTTTTTTTTAAATTCCAAATGCGTCTAAAATGCACGTATTTCACGAAAAGAAATTTGAGTTATTGAGCTCCTGTTGAAGAATTACATAAGTACACTTACCGCTATTTCCATCACATATTATAAAGTTATAGATCATGTGCGATGCAAGGATAGCTAGGCTTCTTCGACATTCATCTTGAAATGCATAATCTAAAAAAACTTTATTTTTTCAGCGCAATATATAACATCATGTTCAAGAAATGATCCTGATTTAAATGCATGCGCCTTAAAGTCGGCGAAGGAATCTCTCCACCAATTTTCAATGGGTGATCCAAGCAGAGGTCTGGATCCATTGGACCCACTTTTTGTGCCCGTGATGACAGTCTACGTGCCCAATGAAAACGGCCTGAAACTCGTTTTTAATGATAATTCCTTCAGCGGACTTTCAGCTCTGCGGCTTGATGATTTAAAGTGAGTACCTATATTTATTTTTGATACAAGCTAAAAGCTTTAAGCCGGTACTACATTCGATACATTTTAAAATCCGATTACAAAAATATTTATTCTGTCTTGTTAATGCATTTCGTTAATCCACATAAAGGGACGTACATAATCGTTAAAATATTTTAGCAATAGTGAGAATATATTTAATAATTTAATATTCTAACCATACTTTATTATAAAATTAAATTATAAGCAGGTACCATAAAATTACGTCCATTAAGAGTAAGGCTTCTGTATTTTTACGACCATTATAGTAACTTTACTCGGATTTCCCTTGGATATCCAAGGTCTTCATTATCAGATCAATTCCATATCATCCGTAATACAACTTTGTAAATAATACAGACACATTCCTGCTGCATGGGCCAGGTCATTTAGTTAAGGTTTTTTACCTATACACTTTTCATCTAATCATCAGAAAATAATAGACTTAACAAGGATAGAGTTATCACCTTGACATCATATATGTCATTTTGTAATACCGCGCGTATGAAAGAGACGCTGTCATTATCACGATATCACTTAACCAACATCAACATGTACTGAACACATTTACTACCACCCCCTCCAAAATTGCATGCAAATGAACGAATATGTGCGTTGGTGGCAGTGAATCCATTAATAGGAAGAATATTGTCCTTTAAGTTTGTCGGTCTCGTTCATGCTCGTACAAATGAAAATAAGCGCGTACAGCCTCCTTCATAGGCCGGCAGTTCTAATTTACAGAATTAGTGTCTCTTAACCAACGTGACAGTTAATAGTACCAGCGCATTTCAGCGTCACGCGAGATTTGTTCTTTTTAGTGCCGGATGCATCTAACCGTTTATTGACGTCATCTTGAATAATAAAATTTACTTCCCTGAAAAGTTTGATAGTTAAGTAATGGCATTAGCTATTGTGTAACATTTACCAAGATTGTGTACAATGTAGTGGTCACTACTGTAAACGCTCCATGGTGCCACTCGCCTTTAGAACTGAAGTCATGAAAATTATTAATTGTTTTACGTAATGAGTGTGGGATTAAGCGTATTTGGAGTGATGAAAATGATAACTTAATGGAATGTTTGTTTACTAACATACAGTAATGGGCAAAAATAGACATAAAATATAATAAAAATGAACAATTTTACCAATATTTGTTTAGTACAAGGTAGAATACACCGTCAAACATTGTAGGAAGTAATTCCATTAACATTTTCCAGCCACCGCTATGATTACCGCAACGGGTAAAGACTGCAAAATCATGGCAACAACGCTAGAAACGCGTAGCAATTTCATCATAATAATGTGAATATTACATTATAAATAGAGAAAATACATCAATATTTCCAACTAAAAAGATTTCGTTAAATTGTTAATTATATAAATACATAAATCATAATAAGAGCTCCAACCCCCCTTAAAGGCTGGCAACGCGCTTGTGACTCATCTGATGTTGCGGGTGCCCATATGCGACGGTAATTGCTTACTACTAGGCGATCCGTTTGCTCGTTTGCCGCCTATGCCATAAAAAAAATAGTTTACCCCTTATATATCTTTAAATTGTCTAAAAGGCCTCTGCGCGTTGGCTCGATCCGGCTCCGCATACGCCTTACAAATGTCCGGAACACCGTTGGCCTCTGCGGATGATGCCGCGAACAACGATATTCGTAAATTTCGGACAATTGTCTCTGTCACTCTCATGACACCTTAATTAAAAAAAAAAATTCTCACAATTGACTGAGTCCCACGGTAAGCTCAAGAGGTTTTCTGGATACTCGGCCAAACATAATACATACATATAATTAAATACAAAGAAAACACCATTCAGGAAAAAATACTTGTACTCATCACACAAATATAAACCCTTACTGGGATTTCAACCCAAGGCCATCGTCTCTATAGGCAGAGTCCACTACCCATGAGGTCAAACCTGTCGTCGCGTCGTATGTTAGTTATATAATCTATACATATACACACATCTCAACCGTATGCAGTCCACTGCTGGACATAGGCCTCCCACAAATGACTTGTATCATCTTGGGGATAGTTGCCATACTCTCCACGCTTGGCAGGCGGGTAGCTGTAGATTGAGTTTCAACGGACGCTGCTGCCCGTCCGTAGGATTTTTCCCTTTGTCGCCTCTTACGAAACCCGCGGGAGGAGATGGGGTGGTGCTATTCTAGTCAGCCGGCATCACATGGCACTATATTTAATCTATAGTTTACAATCTATTAAATATTAGGACAACATCCCTATTGCTGTCAATAATATCTTAAAACCATAATACTAACTCCAAAACAATCACGTTACCTGTAGGCAAAACCTTGCGGTTTGGAAATATTTCTCAATTTATTTATTTTTACTTTTAAGGAGGTGATATCGAAGTTAAATGTTTCGACGAATGCTTATAAAGTTGTTGGCAAAATTTCAATGAATACCAAAAACTTGTCTTAGCTGCAATGCCGTTTCATATCATGAGTTCCTATCTGGGGTTCCTACCTATGCGGTATATCGCATGATGAAGGATTATTTGTATTTCAACTTTGAGTCACCAATAGAGTTGAAAATTATAACCGCCTTGTATGGTTTAGTATGCGGTTAAAGAAAACATTAAAATTATGTAAATATTTTGCCCCTTT
Organism: Grapholita molesta; assembly: GCA_022674325.2. Taxonomy (NCBI): domain Eukaryota; kingdom Metazoa; phylum Arthropoda; class Insecta; order Lepidoptera; family Tortricidae; genus Grapholita; species Grapholita molesta. The sequence continues at coordinate 8,493,293 of CP053129.2, read as the reverse complement.
TCTTCCTTGAATTTCTTCCTTTCATAACTCTGACGCTACACTCTATAATGAACTATGTGCCTAACGACGTCACGGCTTACGGACAATTAGCTCCGGCTCTTTTAATTACGAATATTATGAAAACGCCTTCGTAAAGGTCGTTTAAATAATTAAGCACAAAGCCTTGATTCATTGAACGGTGGCCTAAAGGGTTAATGGGATGAAAAATAATTTGGAGCTGCGTGATACGTTTGTTGGGATATTGACAAAAGGATTGGGTGTTATGTAACTTAGTTTAAACCTGAAAAGCCAATCATGTACCCGAGTAATACCTACTCGAGCCGCGAGGATTTCGTATCGTTCCTCATTTTATTTTTCTAACCTCCTTAACTTTACTCAACCTTACATGCAGAAGTAAACCGTACTAGAATATCAGAAGGCTCATTTTTAGCGTTGATGGATGTGTATGGATTGGATGGATTTTGTTTATTGCATATTAGAAAACTTAAACGTACAAAAGGCGAACTTAATGCCATGAAGGCCCTAAGTAAACCCTAAGTAAAGTATGCACTCTACCATTCTTTACTTAGGGTTTTTACACAACCTTTAATTTGCACGCACATTTGCTATCTTCAATAATTCGTAGAATGTTTTATGATAATTATATTGACATATATTATTTTATGCTGTATCCTTTTTTCTATTGAAAGTATTATTTTTCATTAATATCAATCCATCCATACTAATATTATAAATACAAAACTTATGAAAGGAACTCTGTCTGTCTGTTCTCTTCACGCTTAAACTGCTGAACCAATTGGGATGAAAGGTATGGAAAGAGTACGAGCTACGAGATAGGACAAAGGATATTTTTTATCCTGCAACCATGCTTTAAAGATAGGCATGGCTGGCCGACGAAGTCGCGAGGAGAAGCTAGTAACTCATAAATATAAAACAAATCAAGAATTACTTCGTTATTTTATTTACAGGTTTGATCTCAACAAGAAAATGATACTAGCCGACGCTTTAGTGAATTTGGACGTGACCAGCAAATATGATCTTAGTGGGAAACTACTTGTAATACCTATCAAATCGTCTGGTGATGCCAGCATCAAGCTCAGTAAGTTACTTGGATATAATTTAGGGGACGTATATAAAAAACTTTAGAGAGGACTCTAACTAAAGTCCAAACTCAAGGTTTGCCAGCGAGCGATGGAGCGTAGTATTTTAGGTGTTTGTAGAACTGATCAAATCAGAAACACGGAACTACGCTCCAGAACTCAAGTTGTGGATGTAAGTGTTAAGATCGCCAAGTTAAAATGGGACTGGGCTGGACATGTCTGCCGCATGCACCCGGAAAGGTGGGCCAATGTGGTTACAGAGTGGGACCCACGACACACCATAGACAATACACACCGGAGTGCAGGCAGACCGAAACGGAGATGGCGGGACGACTTCGACGTGTTCTGCATGGAGTGGCGGGATCACACAAGTGACAGGGTTGAGTAGAGGAAAAGAGGGGAGGCCTTTGCCCAGCAGTTGGACACAAGCACATACTAATAAAAAAAAATGTAAAAAACATTACTGTTTTTTCAAAAACGATTAATGAACAATAATGTTTTCAAAAACATTTACTGGGTTCCCGATCTCTGTACTGACCAGCTTATGTCTGACTTACTAGTAGACTGACATAAACAGACCACTTTAAATTTAAAAACCGATAAAACAAGTCCAGGACGTAAAAGTTCTTGGCAGAAACTAAGACTATACACTAGACAACACACGAAACCAGACGAGAAGCCGGTACAGTGTATATAGGTTCATAAATACAATGGATACATAATTAGTCCAACGATATAAGCGGACTAATTCAATAAGCACAATACATCTTTTTGCACTCTACTGTACACAATAATATTTAGGCCCAAAATTTTGTAAGTGACTTGTACTTCAAAACCGTGTACCTCTCACCTTTGTATATCTTCGTAGATACAATGAATTCGCCATGGAGCAAAAAACAGATCTGTAGAACTATCCTCACGGAAACCAGCAATAAAATAATAACCAATGTTTTTCATTCAATATTAAACTAGAGCTGAAGTTCTACTCCAAACTTGTCAATTACTTAGTTACTGAATAATTTCTTTTGAATTTTATAATCAGTTATTGTGTAGTATTAAATGGTGCTATATGTATCAATTTTTTTTACAACTTTTACACATATTGACTTTTTTAGAGAACGCAAATCTTCACATTCGGTTTTGGTATGAGCACGTCGACGGCGACGATGGAAAGATTCACTGGAACATAACAAAACACGATATTAAATACGAAGTGGAAAAAGCTAGTTTTTGGCTAGACAACTTATTGAATGATAAGAATATTGGTAAGTGCTCTTTTATTGGATTTCTTTCATACTTTCCCGCAATTGTAAAAACTTGTCCTAACTGCAAATATTATCTTACAACGCATCAGTGACTACGACAGAGACTGTTTAGAAATACAGATCTCAATGTGAATTGGATGAATACCACGCGAATTTGTGCGCCGTACTGCATAAACAAATGTATATAGAGGCTTTATTAATGTTGCCAGAACAGCCATCAGCGCCCACTAATGAATTAGTATTGCATTTGCGTGTCAACATGAATAAGTTGCGGTTGACTGGTTTGGCATTATCACGTCAGTTAAGGCAATAAAAACATCACAGTATAAAGACCTAAATCAGTTATCCTCTCCAAATATTAAATGAAAAAAGGGACCTTATCGTCGACGGCGCTTATGTCTTTGTTCAAGATGACGCAATTGAAATGCAACGCGATTCGACATAAGCACCATCGATTTTTATGGCTAATCTACACTAATATTATAAAGGCGAAAATTTGTAAATGTGTGAGTGTGTATGTTTGTTACTTCTTCAGGTCTAAACGGCTGGAGCGATATTAAAAAAATTTGGTATGGAGCTTTATTAGCTGACACCCTGGATTAACACATAGGCTACGATTCTTTCCCAAACAAACCGCGGGACACAGCTAGTGTCTTGTACTTTTATTATAGGTTACTTGCAAATACTATATATTTGAAAATACTAATACTTTATAATAAACTTGGTTACTTAACCCATATTATTAAAGAAACATAAAAATAAATATCTTAGCAATCGGATAACTTCTGTTCACTATAATCATATTGACAATATATTTAACTCTCCGCCCAAGTTCTGTCCAAGTCTAGCTAAGGGATGAGGTAATTCAAATTGGTGCGGGTAGAGCGCGTCTTTTCTGAACTGATGTAAATTTTTTTACTTATTTTGTGCCCAAAGTAAACAAATTTAAACTTTCTATGACTTACCATCCACTATTTCAATTAGAAAATGCGGAAAAACCAAACATATAGCTTTTGTTTCTTCGCCGATTTGTTGACTTCGCAGAGGTCAAATAGTCAATAAAACTCAATAGAAAATGCGAGCAAAATACGATATGAATCGTAACAATATTACAAAAGTAACTTGGTCACATCATGTGATAAATAGCCGAAAAATCGGTTTTCGGTAAAAAAAGGGCTCCGAGATTTATGATTCATAGTAGCCCCGGGAACATTTGAAAACCCGATAACAGTAAAATTGGACGATTTATGAGCAAAGTGGGCGTATTGATGGACAAAATAACAAGTTTGCACGTGAGTTTGGTTAATTGGTGATGTGTTTTTCAACAGTTTAAAAATATGAAACTGTAGTCTCGATAAAAGATGGCGCTCGAGCTTTAATAGTACATAAGCGTAATGTCATGATTTTATAAATCTTACATATTTCCCGAGGTCGTAACAGCTGGTACAATCTCTTTACCGTCTACAATATAATCAGTCTGTGTTATTTATACGTCTTTTGGGTTTTAACCATTATGACAAACAAAGTGTTGTTGGTATTATTTAGTAGGCATCAACTGCTGTGTATTTCAAACGTTGCATTTAAATGGATTTATTTGCGAAAACAACATAATTGAAAACAACATGGGTTTTATACGCAACCGCCCGGAACCCAGTTCCATATCCCTTTCAACTCAATGAGGAAAGAAGAGTTTTGTCCTCTATCTATAGACAGGAAAGTAATTTAATGCAAATGTTGCCTTGCTTGTAGTAGGACATTAAAGTTATTAACTTTACCTATATATGTATTTATTAACTTAAGTTTATTAGTTAAGTTGAATTAAAGACCTACAATTAGTCCTAAGATAGATAATTAAGCCGTTGCTATTTAAGTTACATGAATAAAAATGTGTTTGTGTATGCTTTAAATACATATTCTAAGTATAAATTAAGTATAATATGTACAATACAATTAACACAGTTCATTATCGTAACCCAAATAAAATTATTATATTAAGACTAATTGCAAGTCCTTTTTTAAAATATGGTTTTCGTCAATATATCAAATCGATAATTTCGCCAATGTTAAGTAACAAATAACAAAAAAATAAAATACAGGGCCTTAACTAAGTACAATATTTTTGTAATTCAACCTAAAATGTAACTTATACTACTACTTCATCTTGAAAATGTGATGAAATTCTGTTCCTATTATATTCAGCACCCACGCTTATTCGCCTTTTGTACCTTGAAACTTTTACACCTCTCAATTCTTGTACCTATTTCACTTACTATACTGCACTTGTTCGGTTTCTTTCGCTTGCCCTATGTTCAATAGAAGAACAACTAGCACACGAGGTAAACAAACTTTACCCTTATGATAAAATTATGACGTACCCTGATATGTTGTTTACACGTATGTAGAATCAGAATTTCCTAACCGAGCCATGTGTTCAGAATGATCTTGACACGCTCTTATTTTCTTAACAATAAAGACGTATCACGCTTATTTTGAACACCTCGGCGGCTTAGCAACTTTTGATGTTGACTGTTAATTGATGTTTTTAAATACTTGTAGATGTGAGTAGTAGGGATTCAGTAAAGAGACATGATTTTGTAGCATTTTTGTGGCGTTTTGGATTACAAATGCGAGTTTCTCCCTAATGTTAATACAAAAGAAGTTTATTTTAGAACTTGTTTGCTAGGCTTAGGATTTTTTACACATAAATGGTAATGAACTAAAGATAGCCAATATAAGGGCGGCGTTAATTACGCTTTCAACCTTTTTCTTTTCCTTTCAGGAGACCAAGTAAACCGCTTTCTAAACGAAATGTGGCGTGAGATCATAGCCGACGTGGGCCCATCCATCTGCCAGTCTCTGAGCGCAGCCGTAGTTCAAAACCTGGGCAAACTTCTCACGCAAGTTCCATATGACGAACTTTTACCAGAATAAAATATACAGAATAATTCTAGTAGTTTAAGTATTAGCAACATTTGAGAGTTAAATTCTATGATCACAGGACGATAGATTGTTCTAACTTTTTGCGGTTTTCATATCAATGTTTTCCGAGTCGCAGGTCTTGCCATGTTCCCAGGGTTTCAGAAGAATGACTACGAACGGAGAACCCGTCTAGCGGGTTCATGGCACTCACTGTGGTAAAAAATTAGTTAGGTATTTGTATCTTAATTAACGCAAAACGAGTTACAGTCAAGGTCAACGATGAGATAATTTCCAAAAATATACATACAGGATATGATTTCCCAAAATAAATATCTCTTGTAGAACCTTAATGTATTTTTGGCAATTTACCTTTATTAATATTATTGAACTCTTGCAAATGATTGGTAAGATTAAACCCCTGATTTTGTAAAAGTACGTAGGTATTATAGGTTGTAATTATTGTCTTACTCTTGGACTTTTAGACTGAATGAATAAATAATAATATTTATTAATTACGTTTTGTTACTAATATTTGTTGTTACAAGTAATAGCAAGTATTCAACTCCCATCAACAAATAATTTGATTCAACTTCCTCGCGTTGTCCCGGCATTTTGCTCCGGCTTATGGAACCCTGGGGTTCGCTTAGCAACTAAACCCAGGATTTGGTGTAGATACTAGTTTTACGAAAGCGACTGCCATCTTACTTTCCAACCCATAGGGTAAACTAGGCCTTATTGGGATTAGCCCGGTTACAACACGATGATTTCCTTCAACGAAAAGCGACTGGTAAATATCAATTGGTCGATTTGATAAACGTGGGTCTATTGTTTTAGTACGAGCACATATACAAATTAATATTATGTATAGACTAGGTGCCGTGTCAGGCCAACATTGTAGTGTGTGAATCTGAATAATTTAGATATTTTAATTTTTTGTAATGTTTTATCATCAAAACAAATCTGTTCAGAATATGACGCAAAACCAAACCCGATTTACATTTGGAACAGATCAAGATTTACTTTTTTGTTTTCGAAGTAGAAATATAAAGTATAATACGAATATACCAACAAATACTTTTGTATGATGATTTTCGGAAGACTAATGGCGGTTGTAGTGTTATTGCTACATTGTGAATAGTTTATTTACAAATAGATAAACACAATAATTATCATTTTCAAATTGTATCTAATTTTTTTTTATTATTATTAGCCTATAAGAGTATCCCACTGCTGGGCAAAGGCCACCCTTCTTTCTCTCCATTTGGTCCTATCCAATGCACTCTCTCGCCATTCTTTAGAAAATGTGTCAAGGTCGTCCCGCCATCTTCGTTTTGGTCTTCCTCTACCCCGAGACCCGTCCTGTGGGACCCAATCAGTTGCTAGTTTCGTCCAGCGCTCTGGGTGCATTCGGTAGACGTGCCCTGCCCAGTCCCACTTTAGCTTCTTAATCATGTCATTTAATTTGAAATAGGCACAAAGTCGACAACATGTATAGAGTTCTGTATCAAATGTATGCTCGAAAACTCCAGAATTCATTGATTGAACAATACATACGCAATATGTTTTTATTGTCACACAACGGTATGTGTACAAGCCTTGACAATTCTCAAAAACAAAATAAAAATTAACATATTCCATGTTTTCAAACCGAACAACCGTTAGCTAGTTTGCAGTAGTGACAGCGACATCTTTTAGTGCGTTCTGAACTAAAACTATATGTAAAGGTACGAATTAGACAGTATGCAAAGCTCAATATTAAGTTGTACTTCGGATTATATTTGGCTTAAGAATACTAGTATGCATGGCTATTTCCTCCCGCGGGTATTGTAAAAGGCGATAAAGAAAAAACCAACGGATGGTTAGCACCGTTGAAACCGAATCAACAGAGACTGCGTACGCCAACCCGCCTGCCAAGCGTGGCGACTACAGCGGCACCGGGAGGTTGGTGAATACAAGTCACATTCGACGGAGGCCCAAGTCCAGCAGTGGACGTCTTACGGCTAAAATGATCATGATAGCAATAAGTAAAAAAAAAAAAAAAAACAAATCAGAAACGTCATATCTGCATGATCTTTAGTGTTTTTTTTACTACTCTGACTTTGACAACGTTTTGAGTAACATGACGGACAGACGAAGAAATTTCTATTTTAAAAAAAAGTATATGTGTCAGATACGAGGTTTTTTCAAAGTAGTGACGTTATGTTCTTAAATAAATAAATAAAGTATTTGCATATTAAAACTATGTTAATAACATTATTACATACTTAGGTAGTCTGATTTTGATGACGAACAATACATCATTAATAATAAGTATTATTATTCTTGATAACTTTACCATAAACTGGTAGAATAAATTAAGTAAATCAAATAAATGACAGAATTCTGTTATTGCAGAAGTAAGATCAACCAAAACTTTTAAGTGGATCAGTAAAGATTAGGAAAGTAATTTTTCTTTACTGAATTTAAATTATCTCAGGAGTTGTACCAATTGGGAAATTGTTTGAAACAACTTTCTTTTCATGCTGTTTCGCACGGAATCAGGGAGCGAATTGAGCAAATTGTAGGTTGTTATGGTGGCAGTACATTCCTCCTGAGACAGCAGATTTTTTTGTTTTTGGGGTTTCGTAATCTAAGACAATGAACCCTTCTTATTTCAAAAATATCATGTACAGATGCTATCATTTATCGATGTTTCTTTTGATTGCCTGAATAACAATGAAAAATGTCCCTACTGATTATATTTCACAATAATAGTAGATTACAAGTACTACAGAGGCCGAGAAGCGTTGTCTGCCCAATAGAATAAAATATTTAAAATATTAGAAAAGGATAATTATAAGGCCGATATCCTCTTTTCACTTGTACTTAAACATGCAAAAAAATATGAAACAAATTGTCTTTAAATCATGTAACTTCATATGAAATTTCATTACAAACCCCCCATATAGCCAAGCCCGAGACAATTTACTTCACAACCTAATATAAATAAATAAATAATAATAAATGAATAAATATTAAGGGACAATCTTACACAAAACAACCTAGGTCTATGGTAAGCTCAGTAAGGCTTGTGTTGTAGATACCTAGACAACGATATATGTAATAGATAGATACATATAAATACTTAAATATATAGAAAACACCCATGACTCGGGAACAAATATCTGTGCTCACACATATTACACAAATAAATGCCCTGACTGGGATTTGATCCCATGACCATCGGCTTCAAAGGCAGGATCACTACACGTCGTCGTCATAAGTAACATAATATCGATGTTCCATTGCAATTTTGCTAAGTATTTCCAATACAAAATCAACTAAGTCGTCGGGTACACTTATCGTATATGGTGTTCATTACTGTTACCGTGAGGATTGTTGGTTCTTTATTTATTCACAAAATTCTGTAGACAATTAATGACGTCAAATATTATAATAAAATTATAAGAAGGACATGTTAAGGACAATAATTAAAATGTACGTATGGATAAACTCAACTTGGTAATTCCATTCTTGATTCTACAGAGCGCGACTGCACTTGGCCAGTGATTAACCCAAGTTTTCTCTTAAAAACATTTTCCGTCAGTGTTGGGAGATTAGCTATTTGCTTAAGAAACAAGTTAAAATGAGATTGAGGTTAAGCGTTTTGTTCCTTATCTGCGTCTTCTTAAGTCGTGACAGGGAAAACGCTATGAAACATTTTTCATAAAAGCATTTAAAAAAAATCATTGTTCAGTTCAACGTGTACGTTATAGCAGATTAGATTATAGCTCCAGTTCAGCTAAGCTAATCATATTAAATCGAATGTTGTAAAATATGTAGAAAAAAAAAAAACATGAAACGCTAAACTTTATAAACCTTGTTCGGCTGGCCTGCAACATTTGATAACTTTCTATCGATAAATAGAAAAGTATCGACTAGAACAAAAATTATACAAAAGTAAATAAATCAAACAACAGAGCTATACTACTTATAGTATACTTTAAAGTGAAATACTGTTAAAAGGTACCTAGATCACACGAGAGGCGATCATACAGATACAACAACCGACGCAACGAGGCATCATTAAGTTATAGGGAGTATGTAATTTATCATTGATTATATTCATATTCAAAAAACTATATACTAAACTAGAAACCTTAACATGTATTCGGTACACTATAATCTATTAATGCATTTATTCGTCCGTTTACTTAAGGTGTTAAATTTTATCTTTATAATCGTTCCCCCCTTCTACCAGTTAAATTTTCACAAAATTTTAAAACTAAAGCGCGGATCTCTTTGAAAGGTTTAGAACCTTTTCGGTCGCCGTTCTCATGATCATAGGTCTTTCCGTGTTAAACGGAAAAACAGGGAAACGGGTAAAGGGATGTGATATTTCGGGATTATTTTTAGCTCAAGTATGAATAGGGAAGATGTTCGTGTTAAGCAAAATGAAATTGGATTCAGTTTGTCAGATAAATAGTCCAGAATATATGTCATTTATACCTGCCAATAAAATATAAAGTGATGAAGTTAAAGTACGTTAAATTTTACGTCAAATCTAAAAAAAATATGAAAAAGGCATGAACTCTATTTTAACGTAACAAAAATTGTGTCTCATGCTTTATATTACTCTCTATCTGTTAATAAGCTAAAAACTAGTGATCATCCCTTTATCATTATATTACTTTTATTATGGTACATATTGTATCAAAAACATTTTTTTTTACCAAAGCCATTACTTTATGTTATATGGCTGCCATGCGACCCCGATAAATTCATAGGCCTACCCACTCTTAACAAATGCATTTGCATTTAAACACTTCATCTATAGACACAAACACACACATACTTCAAAATAATATTGTATATTTGGTATCTACTGATGTTATAAGGATGAATAAAAAGGTTATTATACAACATATTACATTTATATTTTAAATAATTTAATGGCATCCTTTATATTCAAAATTATTATTTGATGTTTCATATCATGAAGTATAAAAATGACAAACTTAAAATATACTTCTATCGAAAAAAGAAACAACTACAGATATATTTCATGGTAGGTACATCACTAATAGAACGGCAAGCCGAAATGTAATTTAGACGTGATAAAGGTGGAACAATGTCCTGGTAGGAGACGCGATTACGAGAAATAGGGACGTAACGCTGTTTGTCCTCTTACCTAGATAGGATCGCAGAAATTACAGTTTTGCATTTACAAGATTAAAATGTTGCAAGTTTTTTGTATCAACATTGGAGCATTCCATGAAAACGTAATGTAAGCGACACCACATTTTTAATACCAGTAGCCATACCGAGAAGTAAATTTAGGAAGCTTATTATCAGCAATTCAATTAGTCAGCTTTAAGATTGGTGGTGTTTCTTAAAGGCTAATACGTTTTACTTATTATGGTAGCTGCCATAGCGTTACGAAAGCGACAAAAAGTTGATGTTTTCATGGAATGCTCCCGTTGTGGTTCATTATTTAACCGCCACTAGTAAACAGCCACTAAAGAATACTTATTTTCATACAATTAATAAGTTTCTGACAAGATTATGAATTTTGGTACAAGCTTTTATAGTCGACATGTGCTTTTCGCACATCATCAACTACTCTTCTACCGAGCCTCAACACGGTGGTTTTAATTTGTATATTTTAGGAATTTCTTTGGTTAGTGGTACCAAAATATTATAGCATTGTCGCCGAACTTAAATAAGCGTTGCAAATTTCGTCTCAGAGGATAAATTCAGTTGTAAAATTTGACCTTATATTCATACATTGCAAGTTAAATTTAATAAAAGCTTGTAAAAATAAGTTTTGTGTCTTCGATAAAAATGTAACATTATTGGAACCTACAATGTTTTCCAAGCCTGGCAAATATTGTCGATTTGGGTTTTTTGAAATTATAATAATGTCGATAGTGAAGAAAAGTAAAATCTTCTAGAATTGGAATCATGGATCATTAATTTAGCTTTTTATTTTTATTTTCATGAATGAGATATTTCGATTTTGAAGTTGCTTTTGTAAAAACTGGCACACCCTCTCTATTTTATGGATTGTGTTTTAAAGGGACGCCTTTGGAATGCAACTGAAACGCTAAGATGAGTTTAAAATGTGTTCATCCCATGCTCCTTTACACGCAACAATTCCATCTCTTTACAGTTAAAAGCCTCTAGTTTCTCGAGTTTGCTGAAAGCCAGTAAAGCCAGTATGAATTGAGCCTTCTGTGAGCACACAATAGGCTGAAAAGGCAACATTAAGACCAGATTTTAGTCTTAAGAAAGGAAATGACTCGGGTTAGGATAATGCCTTGGTCCATTCAGCGTTATAATAAATTCTTGTTAACTTGTTCTTTATTTGCTTGACAGCTACTTTAGACCATGTTTTCGAACACTTATTATGTCTTACTGAATCGTTAGGTGTAAGATTTAGCTTCTTAACGAGATTAACTAACGTCGTTGTAAAGTCGAGGAAGAAAGAAAAACTAATGTCGGTTTTATTTTCGTTAAATTTAACACGTTCGTTGGTTCAAAACCTACTAGATGTATCGATTTTTTTACATTTCTAACCAAACTTTTGTTTTACAGTTTTCAATATATCTGAACGTTGTTTCAAGAATTTATTCTATAAGAATTATTTTTGAACTGGCTAGCTCCAATTATCAGTAAAATCGTACACTGGTTGCTCGTAAACCTAAAGTGTAATTTAAAAGTAGTCATCATTAACCTAGAAACAAGATTCCAAAATAAAACAAAAAATTGAATCGTAACAGAAAATACAAAAACATTGATATCATTAGCCCAGCCAAAACCATTAAGATTACGATATCAAAGAAGGTATTGTTGGTCCCTAAACGGGAAATTAGATTACGGCTTTCCAATTTCCTCTTAGAATCAGCATGTTAATAGTGAACAGAGTAGTTGACTTATGCCCTTAAATAAATAATAGTTAAGTCATACCTGATTAACAATTTATAAATTATAAAACATAGTATTTAAACAGCAAACATCAGTTTTTTGTCCCGGTCTAAGAAACACAAACGGTAAAAGCAGTTACATAGGTTTGACAGACAAATAAAAATAACAACAAAAAAAAACCGTAAGTGGTTTTGAACAGCAAAATTATTATTGACAATTTGATTACAAATAGTCCAAGATCCCAAATCGATAAGACAGAACTTATTTTCACATAGATGAAAATTTAGGTTCTCAGCAGCGTCTCATATACTTTGAACACCTGTTCGTTTGTGGAGCTTATATAGTGACACCTGGGCAGGTATCAGATGAGAAAGGTAACTAAAAGTAAGACTTAAATTTGTATGGTTGATTATTAAATAAATTATCTAGACTAATGAAAAGACTTTTTTTTTTCTAGATGTTGGTCTAGAATCTCCGCTAAGATAGCGTTCGCAGAAAAAACTATCGGTACAATGATCCCACATGTCGGTTACCTTGTTGGTACTGGTATTAATATTATGTTAAAAAGATTATTGAGCATTCGTAATGGTATGATTGAGACTCCAGAAATACTTGTAAATAAAAAATAAGTTTCTGATCTTTCTTGCCGATAAAATACATGTAGGTACTCAAACGCCTTGATTATTTATATGAGCAATATTTCAACAGACAACATCGTTGTTTGCACAAACTTTTATTGAATTATGTGAGAGACAAAATCGAGGATTTCTTTTTTTTTATGACACCAATGAGCGTTTTATATTTTTGTTTATTTTATCTATTTAGAATTTGCATTATTATATTGTATGTACCTATGCCTTATTTTTATCTAAAAATAGGTCCTATTGGTTGCCGGTAATAAATTATCTTCTCGGGCTAGAAGTGATATAAGTAACAATAGTGAATGAAATCAATTAGTATCATCTTCCTCGCGTTGTCCTGGCATGGGAGCCTGGGGTCCGCTTGGAAAATAATCCCAGGGATTGACTTCGGCAGTAGTTTTACGAAAGCGACTGCCATCTGACCTTCCAACCCAGAGGGCTACTAGGGCAACTAGGCCTTGTTGGGATCAGTCCAGTTTCCTCTCGATATTTTCTTTCACAAAAAGGGATAGGTAAATATCAGATGATATTTCATCCATAAGTACCGAAAAATTCATAGGTACGAGCCGGGGTTTGATCAATTAGTATAACATCGATTTAAAATTGAATGACACTCCAGATGGCAATACATGCTTGATATAAAGTGTAACCAAAGTATTTAAAATTTTAAATCCTCACGTTCCTAATAGGCACAGAAAATATCTATGACCCAGGTGTTTTATTGGAGGAAATGAAGGTATTGGATTTTTAATATATTTTTTGTCACCATGTTTGCCACATACTTCGCCGTACACAACTGTAACACGCGACTCCTTACGTACGACGCTAGCTAATTACAAGACGCCGTGGATGCTCGTCCGGGATGTACCGAACTGACGGAAACGCCTTGAGATACACTTTAAAGCTAAAAGGCGGTAGTAGCTTCCTGGAAAACTAACGCACTGTGCATCCTTTTTAATATTTTAATGTGTACATGTTTGACGATAGGTCCGAAGCCGACGGTCCTGTGTTCAAGTCCCAGTAAGGGCATTTATTAGTGTGATGTGTGAGCGGTATTTGTCCCTGAGTCATGGGAGTTTTCTATGTATTTAAGTACATTTTAAATCGAAAGAAAAATAGAAAAATTTTACTCGCGGCGGGACTCGAACCCACAACCACTGGATCACTAGCCCAGTGCACTACCAATTGCGCTACACGAGTACCGCTTAGGCTTGTCAAATTTTTCTGTCTATCCCTCGTCGCATATGTCATCATGGGTGACGTTTTCTATTTTTTTTTTCGATTTAAAATATCGAAGATATTCGCTAGCAGATGTTTCTGCATAATAAAAAAATACATATTTAAGTACATATTTCTATATTACACATATCGCTGGCTGAGTACCCAATACGCCTTAATAAGCCTTCTTGAGCTTACCGTAGGGCTCAGCCAATTTGTGTTAATGTCGTGTAATATTTACTTATTTATGCGAGAAAATCATTAGCCTTGTTCCACATAAAATCTACCAAATGGTCGGTAACGTCACTTTTTTCATGATCTAATAAGTATCAATGCAAATTATGACGTAATAGGCTATAAAATGGTAACCATCATATCTGTCTTGGATAAACGAAAAGTATAAATGTTCATTGTATTGTCAAAGATGTAGTCTACTACATTTACTAGTTAATATAATATAAAACAAAATTATAACTATATGCTTTTAATAATAGTAAAAATGTGATCCCTAATTTTATTGCGCAAGTTACCTATCGGTATTGGCGTTTAATTACACGAGTTCTAAAACTCGCGATTTAAAACCACAATGCGTGGTACTAAACATCCGCGAATCTCATGCTATAAGGCCAGACGCAGCAAACCGCCCGCAGGCACAAAAACAATTTACTGTTCTAAGCCCTGTTTTACGGCAGGACTTAGCAAAGGCACTTCTTGTACTTTTAGAAGTCTATTTCCATCACAAAGTCGTACCTGGGGCTAGCAAAGAAAGAAGACATTGCGAACATTGTGGGAACCGGTAATTGTCGAAGGTAACGGAAAGTTACCCCTTTCTCTTTTATCCGAGGTTTTCACAAAAACATTCGAAGTTCTGTTTTATTCCGCTTTACGTTTACGCGACCAAGAATTCTTATATTTGTTGTGTAAGTTCTTGCTCGTATATGATTAAAAACCTTTGAATAATTTCATCGAGCTTCACATGCAACAAGAAAGATAAATAATATGATTTTGAAACCTAAGTCAA
This sequence comes from Grapholita molesta, assembly GCA_022674325.2. Lineage (NCBI taxonomy): Eukaryota > Metazoa > Arthropoda > Insecta > Lepidoptera > Tortricidae > Grapholita > Grapholita molesta. The sequence goes on along the minus strand of CP053129.2, from coordinate 8,478,223 downwards.
ATAACTTTTTCATATTCATCCATACTGTACAATAACTCAGTAAAATACGTCGCCAGAATAATATGTCTCGACAAGCACGTTCAGACAGCGAATTCTCGTAGGTATATAACTACTTTTACTTAGATTCGGAATATTAAATTCTGTTCTTACGAAAATATCGGAAAATTCACCTTGCGCCAGCAGAAATGTGTTTGGGTTTTTACTGGCCGCTATCAAATAGAGAATAAAATTCTCCCCGAGGGGCTGGGGCTTAAATCCGACATATGCATTTTAACTGCAAGCCGAGGATTAGGGAAGAGTCCAGAATAAAATCCAACGAATGAGGCTAAAGCGATTTTTATCGCAGCGAAATGGAGGTGGCTCTTGCAATAGTTCAGTAAGCGTGTGATTCGTAAGTACTTTATTGAGCATCCGTTCTTTATTTCAAACTATAATAGAGTTCAGTGGAAGTCGTATTATAACTAAATAATACTTTTCAAATTCAATAATGCCAGTCACTTGCAATAGCGCGATTTTTTTAGTTTTCTGATCTACTTGCATTATGAGCATTTTGGCTGTTGATATTTGGTTTCGCAAATGTGTGGCATTTAAATCAACGTATCCAGTTTCATAATATACGAGTACGTTCAGACAGTGTCAAATACCAGATAGACAACGACATAGCCAAATATACGGGAATAGGTTTGTACAGCAGTAAGGATTTGTTAAGCTACATTTTTTGACGACCGGTCTGGCCTAGTGGGTAGTGACCCTGCCTATGAAGCCGAAGGTCCTGGGTTCGATTCCCAGTCAGGGCATTTATTTGTGTGATGAGCACAGATATTTGTTCCTGAGTCATGGGTGTTTTCTATGTATTTAAGTATTTATATGTATCTATTTATTATATATATCGTCGTCTAGTACCTGCAACACAAGCCTTATTGAGCTTACCGTGGGACTCGATTTGTGTAAGAATGTCCGAAATATTTATTTATTTATTTATTTATTTATTTATTTATTTGGCCATTTTGTCTACTACTACATATGTTATGCTAATTCGTCTGTTGATGTGAAAACGTGAAAGCTATGAAATATTCACATTTGCGTACTTCGGCGATTGTGAGTAAAGGGGCATAAATAATATATATAGGTTTGTTTGACTGACGCTTCTTTCTTTTGTAGATTTTTGAGAGTAGTACAGAGTTTATGCATGAATTTTAAGAGACATTTATTTCAACTCTACAAATACACTTATATAATTCGCGCGTTGTTATTGGACCTAATTTAATTATTTATATTACTGTTTTTGGGGCTGGTAGGAACCTAAAACATGGACTACCTGGCCACTATGACGGACATTTATTTCTTCCCCAGATATTCTTTTTTGCGAAACAAATTACTGAAATAGAAGCCAATTTTTTCTTCAAAGTCGCCTAAGTCTGCAATATTTTAAAATGGGTGTTCGCCACTTTGCCTATTTTCCATAGTGAGAGGTTTGCTCAAGTAAGATTTCAATATCACAAGGTGGCGCGCGTAATCGAAAGATGCCGCAAGTAAATAGATGCTCTTAGCCGTCGTATTGGCAATTAGGTGTGAGCGTAGATTAAATAATACAAAATCAGATACATTTCACTAAGAAAATGTTGCAAATTACAATGTAGTTAGTTCATAATTGAGTTAAGATAAAGGCCAAAATTATAACGAGTGAAGTGGACTGTAAGAGTATGTATAATGTTAATGGGATTATAATAAAAACACTAGAAGATGGTAAGAATATTATAATAACAGAAAAGAGAAATTTAAGTTTTACAATAATGAGATAGAAGTATACAAAAAATAAAGGTCTAGCCTGTCGCAAACATACCAAATCGGTTTGGAATTAGCTACTTATTATACTTATATTTCATAATTTGAACAGATTACAAAAACCTGACCAATTTTGGCTAGTTGGGGCCTATTTCTCGAACACTTGTAATACAAGCGGAAGTCTCTTTCCAACAAACAGGTGTCAAAAAGTGACTTCCACTTGTATTAAGAGTGTTCGAGAAATAGGCCTCTGGTATAGGTAAATGACTATACCTGTGTGATTATTACCAGCATTTTTTTTTATCTAAATGATTAATTATTTAAGTATTGAAAGTGTTTTTATATACTATTTCTTGGATTATGTGTTCGAAGCATGCGTCGTGGCATATAGTCGATTTCAGTGCTCACGTAGATGACTAGTTATCCGCGGCGTACGTGTATACGTGTCTGGAAATTTCGTTCTACGGCGTAGCAACTTAGCAGTTATAATAAAAATATAATGGTTATTTAAAAGCGTGCCGTATCTGTTATATAAATAAGTAATCAGTGAAACATATTTGGTAATGAAGATGAGGCGACCCGGAAATGCCTGCAGTTATAAAATGGCACTTAGGTTGCATGACGATATGAGGCGTTGGGTGAACTTGAGATAGTTCATCTATTTATAACAAATTGCATAAAAGCACACATCAGCCCAAGTCTCCAAGAGTCACTCACCTAGGTATGTTATAGGGTGAAAAGTAGTGATCAAAAGTAAATAACAAAAAATACACAACATAGTCCCCATGCTGTTTACTTTTGTTACCCAACATTAAGTGTTTGTTCAGTCAGAGTATCCATTTTCATATTATTTTACATTTCTATCATATCATATTATTACAAACTGTCTCTTCCGTACACGGAACAATAGTGTTTCGGACTTTTGGGAGGCGTCCGCGGAGCCGGATCGAGCCAACGCGCTGAGACCCTTTCGACAATTTAATGAAATATAAGGGGTACACTAAACTGTTTTTATTACATTTGTGACTCTGATCTAGAACTCACTCAATTATAGTTTACTTACTGCTTATTACACCTGCCAGGCTTGTGGTCGTGTATGCCGCTCCCATATTGGCTTACACAGCCACGGAAAACGTTGTCGCCCTACCTGACACTGCTTGTATAGTCTGTAATAGACTCGGAGGCCAATGATGACTGCTTAAAGTATTACTGAAGATTTGTTCTGTTCCATGTTTGGTATGTTACACATAAAGTCGAACATTATAACCTCCTCCTTTTATAAACTCGGTTAAAAATAACAATAGCATACTACATTATTTTCCTAGAAGATGCAAGATAATTAATGCTTCATTGAAGTCAATTAGATGTGCTAACTCTATCTGTGTCAGCTGAAGGTTGAAAGAAAATTGGTACAAAACCCAGGCATCCAGCAGGCTATCTAAAAAATATATTAAAAACTCTTAAACGATAGACAATTCATCATGTTAACTCAAATTAGATTCCAATATTGGGTCAACTCATTTTAACATTTTGGACCTGGGTATGTCCTTAAACTACGTCCAACAATGAGAGGTAGGGCACAGCGATGACCATCACGCTTGAATCTGGGGCAGCCCAACTGGGGAAGTACCTCCTCCTTACAGAAGACCACAGCCATAATAGCACTGCTACCTTTCAGGTATGTAGTGTTGTGTTCCTGATGGTGAGTAAGGTTCCCAGAGCTCCAACCCCCCTTAAAGGCCGGCAACGCGCTTGTGACTCCCCTGGTGTTGCGGGTGCCCATGGGCGACGGTAATTGCTTACCATCAGGCAATCCGTCTGCTCGTTTGCCGCCTATGACATAAAAAAAAACTTTTCACTGAATTTACACAACTTATTATTACTATTGTAAGATAAGTAGGAATATAAAGCACAATTACCTTAGTGAGTAGGTATTACAATAACTGCTTAACTTGTCTAGATTGAATGGTATACATTTCTTACATATAAAGAAATAAATAAATATTTCGGGACGATCTTACACAAACTGACCTAGTCCTATGGTAATCTCAGTAAGGTTTGTGTTGTAGGTACTATGATGTACATAATAGATAGATACATATAAATACTTAAAAACAAAGAAAACACCCACGAGTCAAGAACAAATATCTGTGCTCATCGCATAAATAAATGCCCTGACTGGGATTTGAACCCAGGACCATCGGCTTCATAGGCAGGGTCACTACCCACTAGGCCAGACCGGTCGTTAATATAAGTTTGTGCGCGCTGGGCAGGTCTTTAGATTTCTTGCAAGTAACAGGTTAACCGATTATTCCTGAATTATTTCCATATAAATTGTATTAGAATAGACATTGGAAAATGCATCCACCATTGGCACAAGTGGTACTGGCGCGACTTCTTCCACTGCGTATGCGGTGCCCCCGTCCAGATGGAGTACCTACATAGTCTTTAACTGCTCGATCACCAGGTTTGAAGGAGTCGTTGGCTTCCTTCACCTCAGTAAAAGGTTCTTTGAGTACTTAAAGAGTAACCTCAATTTCTAACTTCAATCATAATAATTATCCTTACTTTTGCTAACCTTAGCCAGAGGCGCTACCGCGAAAGACGATATTCGTAAATTTCGGACGATTGTCTCTGTCACTCTCATGACGCCTAATTGGAGTAAAACATAAAGATGCTCGAAATATACAAACTTCGATGTTCGCGGTACCGGGCCTGTAAAGCCATACGACAAATAAATAAATGATTGGTGATACCGGTATTCCAGTATTGTATATGTGATGTATACCGCATTCGCAAGCCTGCTATATTTTTATCTGCTATCAAGTTGAGCATGTCCTCGCAAGAAGGAGGGACATGATCATTAATTAAGAGGACTGCAGATGTTCAGAAGAAACGCGCAATTAGTCGCCAGAGGGAAGAAAGGCGTTAAGGGAAATATAACCTTCTTTATTACGATTGCTCGGGAGCAATATAGGTAAGGGTTCGGCCTATTCTTTTTTTTAATACTTTTCACGCCCGTTATCGTAAATCGTCTAGGGGATTTCTTATATTTTCACGAGAATATATTTCGAGCTAGAATAGATAAATATTATAGATTAGTATCCATTTACCGTTTTTATTGTTACATTTTTTATCATAATACGTATATAACAAATCTACTCGCTTTTTCTTAAGTACTTGTCATATATTTCAATCTAAATTGTAGTGTAGGTACTACTTAAAAATCAAAGTAGGTATATCAAAATAGTTAATAAAAATATAATTATATTTCTTCATAGTGAATGGAAAATATCCTTAGAGTTAACAGCAATACCCAAAATCGCGGTGTAACGGCCCGGCAACGACTATGCGCGACTAGCGGCGCGGCAAGCGTTTTATCTGTTCCTTGCGCGGTCAAGACGCGCAATACACTGCGGTTAGTTGGGATCACACGCAATGAACAGATAAAACGCTCGCCGCACCGCAAGTCGCGCAATGTTGTGGCCAGGCCGTAAGGCTTACGGCGGCGTACAGTCCATATGCTCCTACTTTGCTAATTATATTTCTATGATGACACAAAACCCAAACTCCATTAAATTGCTCCGTTTGTTTATAAAATTATACAAATTAAATTACATGTTTATCACCCTCGTTTAATTAAAACTTTTTGCTACCACACAGTTACCAATTAATTTATATGTTTGCTTAATCAGCTTATGAAAATTTCGTTGACTTTGATCGTTTAATTTTATTCAGATAATATTTATTTTATATTATGAATGTCAACTTTACAGGGCATGGTTTATAACAGGTAAGCACTATTTTATTTCCTTATTTTCCGTAAAGATTAGTGAATTGTACGAAAACTGTATTTTTTTAATTAAATATCTATAAATGAAAACTGTTCTGTGTACGCAGTTATTTTTATGAATATTAGTGACATAAATGGCACGACATATAAAAGCAGCGTTACAGTATATAATAGGACATAATTATATTTAGCTTTTTGTGAATCGTTCTAATTTTTCACATGTTTCGGTAACAATGGGTCTTAAACGTAACTACAACCATGTTGAAACAAGGCAGCAGCCAAGGTATAAACCATTGTATGAATGTAAATCTAAACGTTAACTATACTCCTTATCTTTAGGTATTTAAATAAAAGCAAACAAACAATGATTACATTTTCGGGTATTTATGACATTTATTGGTTAACCAACCAAAATACAACACCAACTCGATCTGTCACTTAACAACCAGGTTTCAATCTGTATTATTTGATCTTATAATCTTTTCATCTACCCTCAACTGGCTTAAGGAGTCATTTGAGGGTAGATTTTGTTTACATACATTTCAGCCGTATGCAATCCACTGCTGGACATAGGCCTCCCACAAAATATGACTTGTACCATCTTGGGGGCAGTTTCCATAGTCGCCACGCTTGGCAGGCGGGTTGGCGACCCAAATTTGTTTACTTTTATTTAAATACTCATAGAGATATAGAGTTATAAATAAGTTACGTACGTGACTTTGCGATACGTAATACAATACTTACAAGTTTTATTTTATCGCTGTCAACTTAAACAAACAAGTTGTTTATGAAATATCAAAATGCCCCGTCCACGAGTCTAGCGCTATGGGAAACCGACAAACAAAGCAACTTTTCAAGAACAAAGCCACGACCTGTGCGACTGTGAAGACTATAAACTGTAAGTCTGTAGTTTAACTATCAGTCAATTTCGATCTTAAGTTGTGTAGCATAAGGCTCATTTTCGAAGTGTAGTAAACATGTACGGAAGGAATAGTGAAGGAATGGAATATGTGTTTACTAGTGGTTGTATTACGTTGCGTTGACAATTTGTGTAACGTCGTTGAATTGAAATTTAAGGGAGAACTTGAGAATATGTTTGAAGCTTGTGTTGTTGTGTTGGCAACAAGGTTTTTTTTTATAACGATTAGAATCATTGCGTAGTGCAGTGCCATTTTACAAGCATAATGACTTGGCATATGACATTGCCCCTCTGATGTACAAATAATTGTTAAAAATATAACCTACTTTTTTGTTGTTGGCATCGAAATGATTTTTAAAGAGCGCATATGTATATGAACGTAAAAATGTGACTTAAATACAATGTATTCATTTATATAACAAGTTACCTGATGATGCCTTAAAATTACCCTTCCCAATACTTAAGAATTACTTAAAAAAGTCTTTGATGTCTAAGGGCTATTACAGAGTAGAGGATTATTTGACAGACAAACATGCATGGCCCAAACCAGAAACTAACAAAACCGCCTAGCAATTAATTCAACAATTGTATGTACTGCCAGATAATGTAAATGACACAGTTCAGATAAGAAAGCATATTAAAGTATGTCTAGTTTGTGAAGTCGAATTTATTTATACATTATTATTTTTACTTTTATATTTTAATATTTTCTTATCTTGTAATAAACTGTTTGATATGTTTTCTTATCGGACTACGCATAATTATGTAAGTACCTACTTTAAGATTTGATGTATCACTGTTTTGAAAAAATAAGTCCCGCCGTAGTTTCTTGCCGGTATCTTCACGGGTCAGAGGTGTAGGGTTTGAACCGGTGTAGTTTTTTTTTTTTTTGACGTTCATAAGTGCATGTTATGTGCCTAAATTGAAAAATAAAGATCTTTTATCTTTTTTATCTTTTAAATACGCAAGTGCGTATACTTATATTTAAGTATAATTTCAATTATAAATTTTACTTTGACGCCCAGCTCGGTCTAGATAATAGTTAAACACGTAGTGTTGTATGAAGATTACAAAGCCTCCATGTAACCTATATTCCTTAGGTCAGGTACTTTTCAGGAATGCCGAAAAGATATCGAGCTGTGGCGTATTTCAATTGCATTGCCTAGCATTTTTTACAGCTTTTAAGCGACGCCGAGTACAAAAATAAAGCATGCATCCTGTCACGCCACCTTTTTAAGGATCGACCTCATTAAGGTGTTGTAGAATAGTAGATTTTAGTAGATTTAGAATAGTATTTATATGGGTAACTCAAACGCAATGGTGACGTTTTGTTACGTAAAAAACTTACACTCAGGGCTCATATCGTGTGGCAGTTCCCACGTTATCGTGGTGTACTTACTCTTAAGCTCGCGTGTGTGTAACGCTTAAGTTTTGCAGTTGGAAGTGTCATGATGCAGCAACTTCTAACCGTTCATACGCATTGCTATTGCCGCCATGATCAGAAGTAATCACATATGTGCTGTATTTCCAATATACACTCTGTTATTTTTACACTCAGTTTACACGAAAAGGGTTTGTTTTTCTTACATTGTATTTTCTTTTTTACAGAGAAACAGTTTATTACAGTTTGTTTTTTAGAATTTATATACTTTTTTGTTGCATCCCATTTAAGCGAAAAAGGTGTGTTCGCGTTAAATGTTTTTATATTTGTTCAACTTTATATGAATTTAATTAATAACTAACGTCGCTAACAAAATATACAATGTTTTAATGTAATATTTACATAACATTTTTAATCTACCTATGCCTACCTAATATATCAGCCACGAACATCTACTGCTGTATACGGGCCTCCCCCATAGACCACCATAGGGAGCGCTGGAGATCACACCGTTTAATTATTTATTTTTAGTTAATTTAGTACCAAAATTATAGAAATATGATTTTGTTATGTAATTTATCGTTATATATTAATGTTTGTTATTTAACTTTGCTATTTTTACTTATTTATAGTGTTTCTATTTGGCCCTTTGTCTGGCTAGAGTAGGCCTGCCATTTGTACACGTTTCAATAAAGTTTCAGTTAATAATAATAGAAGATTCTCGCATATCGGATCGATAAAAACTTATTGTTAAATCCCTTATGACTTATACTATATTTTTAAGACGAGCAGCACATTTTAAATACCTCGTTCTAGTTAACTGAAACGGATCCAATTATTATGTTATATTTTTATGTTATCTATTTCATCAATTATGCATTTATGTATTTATTGACATTTTGTGTCGCGCGGTATGCTGTCCCGCACGCCCGCTGGCTCCACAGAAAACCAGCGCTGTTGGCCACGTTCGTCGTGCCGACTGCATTGCTGAGTGGGGACCAATTCATCACCACATCTTGAATGAATATTTCATTGTATTTTCTTTTGTTTTTTTTATTTATTTTGTAATGATGTGTTGTTTGAATAAAATAATTTCTATTTATATTTCTATTTCTATTAGACAAATATCCACATTTTTTTAGGGTGCTTACATCGCAGTGGAACACCCGACAGTCACTTATTTTAATCCGAAATATATGGCAGACGTGGAATTTACATCCAAACGCTACAGCCGACGGGATCCAATGTACTACATACACATGCAGGCAAAAACGCTTATTCCTTGGGATAATAATATCACTGTAAGTATGTTGTTACAGATAACTAAAAAAACTGCGAACATGTTATTTTTTGTATTCTGTATTTTTATATTTTAATTACGCCATTCTCAATCATTACATTCATTAAAATACAAGTACTTAACTAGTTATTAAATCTATAACATTAACCCTTGAGGCATTGTACTAAGGATGCTGGCGGCATTTCCTCGTTGTATCGCAATGCTGATACGTTGTGCTAGGAAACCGCCAGCTCTTCGGTCACCAGATATATCAACCAGACGCTTCGCGATTTCTGCAAAAAGTTTCACACCAGCGGACTCTATCAGTCCTCTTGCCATCGTCTCTGATAATACCGGTCGGCTGAAGAAGATCAGGCACGTTTTAAGTGGCAAGAGACCGACGGATTATGTCATTAAGCGTTGCGTGTCTTGAAAAACGGCCTGCAATTTTTTTACATTTTTATAAACGTCATTTTTTATTTCGTCAAGTTCTATAATAGTAACACTATACTTCAATTTATTTTTAATATCATATCGGCACTTTGTATTTTAACAACATTTTCGTAATTAAAACAGGAAGTGGTATTATGTAAATTGTCCGTAACAATTTATGAAGTATATTCGGAGTACAAAGGATACAAAACGAAAATTATGTAAACAAATCCATTAATCTTCGCAATTAGGTAATTTTAAAAACCTACCATAGTTTCATTGTCATTGTGTAAACATAGTTTTGTGACTTGCACTCTTGTTTAGTTCAAATATGCGATAATTACCTATTTATTTAGTGCAAACCAACTTTATAATAATACTTTGTCATGTGTCAAAGTTTTTTTTTGTAGTTATTCAGTTGTATTTTGGTTTACTATTGAACCCGGATATAAACACGAGACAGCCAAGAAGTTAAGTGCATACATGTTTTTTTTTTTTTTTTATGACATAAGGTGGCAAACGAGCAGACGGATTGTGTTGTTATGTTTAAAATAAATGTGATTTTTAATAAAAAAAATAATTAAACTGTTTATTACAATTTTACATGTTTATATAAGATACATATATGAGCTCAGTTGCAATCTCTATTTTTTGAAATTATTATAACTAAGCCAAGCCTTGTTTATATTGGTATGTAGGTAGTACTTACATTTATAACAATAAGTTAAATATATTAATCCTTATTCAGTGCTCTCTTAATTAAATTTTTTGCCTTATCAGGGTTTTTTAGTAAGGTTTCTACATCTTGTTTGGGCAAGCTGTTATTATTATGTGTTTTTACTTTCATACATAAAATATTTACAGGTCCATTTCTACTCAGTAGAATACCCAAGAGACCACGTGATCTTTGAACAGCACTATAAGTGGTGTAACCTGATATTGAAGGATAAAATTATCGGTACTTTGCTCAGGAAGTTTGTACCTAAAACATGTCCAACTCCAAAGGTATATTTTTACAGTACTATGAACCCCACCTTCTCCCGCGAGTGTTGTAAGAGACGACAAAGGGAAAAAATCGGACGGATGGCCGCATCCATCGAAATAAAATGTCACATCATGATTAACAATTACTGCGGTCGCCAACCTGCCACCTGCCAAGCGTGATGGCTATGGTAAATCCTCCCCAAGATAATATCATGGGGGAGACCTATATCCAGCAGTGGACGTCTTACGGCTGAAATGATTATGATGATGTAAATAAATAAACTGTGCATAAATGTGTATACAAGTTATTGTATACATATTTATACACAGTTTATTTCTAATGTGTTTACTTATTTATGTTCTTGATTGTACTTGTGCGATCGACGACGAATGGTAATGACGAATGGTATTGGAGACGCAGTAACTTTATTTTAAACCCAGTATATAACACATTGTAAGTAACAAACCAATGTTACAACGACAAAAATTTAAAAAAAAATTTCAACGGAATTGATAAATGATATTAAAAAAAATGATATTTGTGCTTGAGAAAAAGAGAAAACAGCAAATAGGCAACTTTTATCCACAAGTGGTCAATCCATTTTGATTATGCCGATAATACTAGCGTGACGTTTATAATTTTAAATTTCCTGTGTGTTTCCAGGGGTTCTACCAAATAGCAAACATGACTACGTTGGGCTTACCCATACCCTTCATTGAACATTTACCCTACAACATGGCGCGGCTATATATTAACGCTTCGATTCTCCATGAAAAATTAGCAGAAGCACACTTTGAGTTGGAGATAAAACGAAATTTAAAACAATAACAAGTGCAAGGGACTGACTATTCAACTGTTTGTTAAATAAACGTCCTAATGCCCAATAGTGGACAGTCAGATGTCACCTTCGTTGCTAATGACTTCAGTTTGATAACATTATAATATAATATATTAGGACGGCGGGCACATTTACCTTAAACAACGGATACAATAAATTTCTCGAAAAAAAAACACATTGAAGTGTAAACTAAACTCAATTGACTTAAAATAAATATAGTTATTAATATTTAAACTTTTGTGAGTTATTCTTTTAGTAGGCATTGAACACAATGACCCCGCTTACTTTTATCTAGTCACTCAGCCTACACGTTTCCCAGCTGCAAGCACTAAGATTGAGTCCGTGACGCGTTGTCAAACGGGGCTCAGAACTTAATTATCCATGATAAAGTATGACAGCCTAGTCGGTGCGTTGGTATTCTGTGGTATACGTTTCTGGTTCCGGGTTCCAGTCCAATTTGTTAGTTTATCACTAATACTTGTCCTAGTTTAGTTTCTGTCTTTTTTACATTACCGAAAGTTGACCATGACGCCACGAAAATTCTTGATACTGGATATAAATGGAATCAATTGACATAAAAAATACATGTAAAAAAAATATTTTTTCATTTTCATACAAATTGAGTCTAATTGCATGGGGAAAGTTTTTCTCGATTAACGGCTTATTTTTGGTCCCATACAAGCTTTTGATCCTGGACAGGAATGGGATCGATTGGCATAAAACCATTTTCTCACAGCCTGTATATTTTTTCCACAATCTGTAAACGCCAATCTTCATTAATTTGAAATCGAAGGAACGTCTCTTAGGACCATTTTCGCCTAGCAACACGGGATCTGGTAGCTGCCCTCACTGACCCAAAATCTATTTCCAACCTGTATATATATACTGTGTGTAAGTCTAATACGGGCGAAGAATTAAACCAGACATAGGATTTACCAGTATAATCATTAACCAAAAGGGTTTTCTTTAATTATACCTATTATACACATGTAATTAATTGTTGTAAAATTTCTGAGCAGTAATGTACTGCGAACATTACGCGATATTAGCTTTTGAAACTAACTGTTTAACTCGAGTGTGTTGCATTCCATTGCGGGCCGAATTTTTTTATATGGATAAAATTTTAATTGTAATTCTAAGCAAAAGTTATCTAAATATATTTCTTATGTCCTATTCTACCCTCCGTTAAGAGATTCGCCCGTATAAGACTTACACACTGTATTCTATGTTATTATTATTAGAGTCCAGAGAAATTATGAAAGTGGATACCTATTTTATTCAACTTGTATAAGTGAGTTTCCGGTATTTCATATAACTACTAAATAGCGGACCATTTTTATAATAGACCATTACTTGAATGAAATGTTTAGTTTGTGTTTACTATGCCATGTCGACCAAATGTTCATTGGTAGCCATGAAGAGAACAAATCACATGTATTTTTATCTAGTTATTATGATTCACGCAGTGTTTTTAATCAAATCACTTACATCAAAAAAGGTAAACAAATGTAACTTTTTATGGATAGAATTGTAGTGGATTTATTGTACAAATAAAAAACGCATACAACGGACCAGTATTTATTACAAACTCACTTTTTTGCTTAGTTAAATAAAATAAAAATACTTAGGTTATGGACCTGGAGCTTACCATTTTTTTGTAATTGGGAAAACGAGTCGTAGACGTTATGGGTGACCAAAGGTCTGGCTTTCTTGCTCAACGCATATCCATAGCCATTCAGCGTGGCAACTCCGCCAGACTTCTGGGCACCCTTCCGCACTGAATGAATTACAGTCGATTTTTTATATGGAAATATGTTTTATTATATGTATTTAAGTTTTTTTGTGCAGTAACAAATAGCTAGAATTATGATCTAGTTGCGTTTTTATCTTTGTGTTGAGATGTTTTTCATGTATGGATAAATCGCTTACTGTAGTGGATAATATGTTAAGGATAAAAATAATTTTTACTTGAACCTGACAAAAATTGTCTGTACCCCACCGTAAGTTTAACAAGGCTTGTGTTGTGGGTACTTAGCCAACGATATAATTATGTATAACTGAAATGCGTAGAAAATTTCTTCATCTAATTTTTATTTAAAAATACTATTTATGTTGAAAAAATAGTTATTTATACTAATTAAAAAATATAACCCTATTAACTGAATTGAGCAGGAAAAATAGGTACATTATTTAAGTCTATATAATTTTATGTACATCTTTTTTTTAGATTTATTACATATCTGGCGAACGGCCCACTGTCTCGTACTACAATACAAAATATACGTCAAATATAACATTCAGTACCAGTAGATACAGTCGTCGAGATCCTATGTACTATATCAATATTGATGCGGAAATACTCATCAACTTAGACAACAATGTTACTGTAAGTAAAAATAATAAAATGTTATGGCTCCTCAACACGATCCTCTCGAATTGGACCCGGGTATGTCCTTAAACTACGTCCAACGATGAGAGGTAGGGCACAGCGAAGTACCATCACGCTTGAATCTGGAGAAGCCCAACTGGGGAAGTACCTCCTCCTTACAGAAGACCACAGCCATAATAGCACTGCTACCTTTCAGGTATGTAGTATTTGTTCCTGATGGTGAATAAGGTTCCCAGAGCTCCAACCCACTTATAGGTCGGCAACGCGCCTGTGACTCCCTTGGTGTTGCGAGTGCCCATGGGCGACGGTAATTGCTTACCATCAGGCAATCCGTCTGCTCGTTTGCCACTTTTGTCATAAAAAAAAAATCGATGGCCCAGCGCTGGACCAGCGAGATACCATGGTTAAAGCGCCTCTACACGATGGCGTAAATTCAGTTGTGATCTAATCGTTTTGACCCTTTGATGTGCAGCCGACATACCGAGACCGCGACCATCAAATCGCTATTCCGCCGCTCCATAACTCACCCGACACCACTACTCTTTGAGGAGCCATTACATGCTGCAACTATAATCATATCATATCATTGATAAATAAATTCAATATCTGTTTTCCCTTACATTCTTTAAATTAAAATCCGACTGTAACTTTCAATAATACGAGTATATAAAGATAGTAAGGTGAACGTGTATACATATTCTGGCACTTTTGTCGTATCGATATCATTGACATTGGCTTTACAAAAATTTTGGAGTAACGCTCTTTACACAAATATGGAACAAGAAAAATCAAGATATTTTAAATATCACAACATACACTTTTAAGAGCACTTTGTTACAGGTAAATTTCTTCGCTTTTCCATATCCCGTCCAAGGGCCAGTGCTAATGGAACTGCATTATAAATGGTGCAACTTGCTTTTTAAAGATGAAATTATTGGAGCATTGATAAGGACATATGTACCTGCATCATGCCCAACACCAAAGGTAATTAGGACTTAGTATAAAAGCTGGTTGAAATAATATCAAAGAGTAAGGAAGAATTAAATAAAGTGAAACTGGCCATGCCGTTCCGGTCAAGGCAAATTTATTCAACCAATAATTATTTTACTAAATACACAGAGGCTCTAGTGTAAGTTTCTTTTGACGTTAAAAAACATCTCGAACGCGTAAGTGATAATGTTATTTATATGGGTAACTCTAAGGCAATGATGACGTTTTGTTACGTTAAAAACTTACACTCAGGGTACAGAAAGATAAGAGCTTGACCGTATTTACAGTAAATAGTAAAATAATAGCGATGCCGTGATATTTTGAATGCTGCATACTTTTGTCAGTTGAAGCTATCACTTAATTTGATACTGACAGCAATAAAGCGTAATATATGCGTCTTTAATACGCATAAATGGAATTACCCTATAACTCGCGCAATGTCTGTACCCTTACCATAAGTTGTGACATTCTGGTTTTCTATAACAAGTATCGAGTTTACTATCTGTGCATCTCGTTCGCACTAAAATAGTACAAGCGAGATGTTTAGATAGTAAACTCGATGCTCGTTATCGAAAACCTCAATGTCACAACTAATGGTGAGGGTCTGACGCATGTTACTTTTAGTTTAACGATATATCGCCTACAATGTATAACTTCAAAACGCAACATTTACGAAGAAGAAATAGTAGTTTATGTATCTGTGCATAATGAAGGGCATTTTGTATAGTTACATACACTACTTTATCTACACACATATCATTAAGTGTTTTAAGATGGGTTCAGAAACCGTAGGGAAATGACTTATTACTAGGGTTACTTGAAACATTAAAAAGTCAACGAACAAAACAAATGACAACGCGGCGGCGTTGCGTATTTCGTATCTCAGTCAATTTTTTTTTTAAACCATAGACAAGCGAATGAACTCCCTATTCTACTGTCACTCGAGTTCAAATGTCGTTCGATTTATATTAAAAAAACATAACGAATTGGCGTTTCGTATCAATGGCTGTTTTAATAACTTGAATTTGACAGCTGTTCCAAATTTAAATTCATAACCTACTGATTTGAGTAGGTAATGTTAACATTACCTACTGAAATCTTTCTGATGGTTGGTAATGCTGGTCATTGCCTACGGTTTCTGGACGCATTTTAGAGCACTTATGACATGTACGTAGATAAATTATAATAAAGTGCATCTGTGTTTTTTAGGGTATCTACAAAATATCAAATATGACTACGGCGGGTATACCCTCATTTTTCGTCGAACACTTGCCTTTCACCAAGGGACGACTATACTTGAATTCCACATACTTTAACGAAAAGCTGGTAGAAGGGTACATGGATATTGAAGTGAAATAAGATATTAAAATAGCTAAGGCATGTAAGCCAAACTTAAGAAACGTTTATCATTTATTTTCAATTTCGCTATACACATTGCAGACCACCTCGAGCTGCTTGGGGTTAAATTAACCACTAAGCTGAACTTCGGCGCCACTATTGAGGCCAAAGCGATATCCGCTGCTAAAAAACTAGGAGTCTTACATAGGGTGAAGCGGTACTTCATGCCGGAACAGCTCCTAACACTTTACCAAGCGCAGGTTCGGTCGTGTATGGAGTACTGTTGCCACCTTTGGGACGGGTCTGCCAAGTATCAGTTGGCCGCTTTGGATTCAATAGAACGCCTAGTTCGCAGACTCATTGGCGATCCTAAATTAGTGAGTGTAAGGTTGCAGAGCCTTGAGCATCGCCGCAAGGTTGCTAGTTTGTCTGTGTTTTACAGGATACATTTTGGAGAGTGTGCTCAGGAATTGCACGATTAAATTCCGCCATCTCCGTTCCATCACCGGACGTCCAGGCGAGGGGAGCAGTTTCATCCTTACGTTGTGAATATTCCATTCATTCGCACGAAGCGATTCGCTTCTACCTTCCTAATGCGGACTGCTAAGGAATGGAATTCGCTCCCTTCTTCTGTATTCCCGGCAAGATATAATTTGGGTCTCTTCAAGTCAAGAGTGAATAGGCTGTTACTGAACCAGCGTGCTACACCTTCGACCTCGTCGTCACTTACCATCAGGTGCGACTGAAGTCAAACGTTGGTCAGTCTTGCATAAAAAAAAAAACATTGATTAGGTGCCGGCTACACATACGAGGTCTCGGCACTTTTATTAGTGCTTAAAAGTAGAGACCTTTGTTCGCCGAAATATGTTGAGTGACAAAATAAACGGGAGTGAAGCCATGTTATTCATAAATTCTTAGAATGGCTAACAAAAGTTGAAATACACTTATTGTATTCTAAAGAAACTTATAAGTTTATAGAATACAATAACAAGCTTACATTTGCCCACATGTTATTGAAGTTGTTTCAAATTGTGTTATATATTTTTATGATCGATTTATTTGTCGCTAGAATTATATTATGGTCCCAATAGAAGATTGTTTCTAGTGTTACAGTTACATTTATGTGTAAGTGTGCACAGCAAAAGTGCAACATACTATTATTATAATGAATGTAAATAAAAAAGTTTATATAGGTACTTATTCTTTTTTTGTTTAAATAAACTTTGAGTGATTTGAATAATGGCCATTATGAACCATAATCATATAGCCTTTTTAACGGAAATTGCGTATAATGAGTACCATCACTGATGACTAACGAATCATGCAAATGTTTGATGTGTTTAGAGATAAAACATATTTATCTGTAAAAAAACATATACTTAATGCCACGCACTTAGTAATAAATACAGGTAGAATAGAGAATTACAGAATTTGAATGAATGAATAAATATATAAATGAATAAATAAATGTTACTACCTTTCACGGTTTTTACTCATAATAATTATTACACACTTACACAAATAAAAGGGACTTAACCGGGTACATTAACTTTTAAAATCACCTCTACAACTATTTTATTTATACGCGGTTAAATCCCGTTACATTACGTTTGTAAATAACATTACATTTGGAAGACTTGCGACAGGTGAGTAACTCTATCTTTATTTCTGTTACCATTTCACACTTAAACCGGTGAAGCATTTTGGATGAAATTAAGTAAGCAGAGAGTTTGAGCCTTGGGATATAGAATAGTGTGATCAAAGAAATTATCCCTTACAAGGGCAAGAGAATTAATAAATTACTATGCAAGCGCGATAATCGATGAAACAGTGTGGATTACGCAATAGCATTATGCTCTTATTGACTGTTTGCTGATACATTTATACAGGCGTTTTGTTCATAAGGCATAAGTTACATACGGGTTCAATCATTCGAGCTGTTTAAAATAGCTTCTAATTCGAGATAGAGTTGTCTTTATTACATGTTCGTTTTTGGCAAGGAGGTACCGATAGTAACCCAAGATGAAGAATGAAGTCAATGATGTTACGAGTAAATGCTAGCTTTTTTAACATTTCTTTACAAACTAGGTATTTCTACTTCAGGATTATTATTATTTTGTATTTCTGGTCCTGCAAAATATTACAAAGTATCCAACGGTTGACCATTATTTAAGCTACGAACTGTAACTACATATAAATGAAGGATTAAGTATAAATTAATTTGTCCGTCATTTAAACTGTTAAAATGACAATTATTACTAATAATTATTGGCTTAAATGGTCTCATATATTTTTACTTTGAGCAGTATTTATATGCATTTAGCATTATGTCAGTAATAATAATTTAAAGGAAATATCATTCTATTCATTATCATTCAATTAATGTTAAGATTCGAAGAATTCAGCCAGTTCTGACTATCCGGAGAGCACATCGTCTATTACCGCATCGCATGCGACAAATGACCGAACAGTCGGTCGCTAATGGCTTCCAAGATGTCACCGTACACAGCCATGCCATCATGTTAATTCAAAACGCTTTCCAAGCACTGGCCTCCAAGAAACCATTAAAGTATTTTTGGTTAATTACGAGTGTATAAAAGTGGCGGGTAATCTGAAAATTGTAAATATTACTTGTATTCCATTATAAGATTCCTTTTTTGGTTCTATCCGCCATTTTTGCGCCATACGAGTATTACAGATCCATATGAATAGTGCTTAACTGGCACACATGCTCTTGATGAAGTAGCAAACGTATGTGATTAGCGTGTTTGCGAGCTTTATTAAGTACTAGATGTGCCTCGCGGTGCTACCCGCGATTTATTAGGGAAAAAAACGTAGCCTATGTATTAATCCAGGGTGTCAACTAACTCCATACGAAATTTCACTAAAATCATTCCAGCCGTTTAGACTTGAAGAAGTAACAAATACACACACTAACACATTCACAAACTTTCGCCTTTATAATATTAGTTTACAAGTGTAGATAATTTTAGTGTAGATGATGGATAAATACAATTTTAAACATCATCCTTTGGGTTTTATCTGCACACTAGTTATTAAGAGAGCCGGAGAGTTTGAGTTTTATTTCTCTGTCGGGCAAGGCTCGTGTAAAATCTCTTAGCTTCATCTAGTACCAGGGCTAATATGACAGAGACAACGACTTTAACCACTTCCGCAGAGTGGTAGCCTTTTATTGAATTAAGGCATATTACTCGAGAAACGTTTACTGAAAATCTGCTTATAATAAAAACAAGCACCTGTTTGACCCTCGTCAATTAGTACTGGATGACAAAACATGTATGTTGCTATTACAGAAAGGGTTTCAATGAAAGGTTCATAATCTTTTACAAAATGTTAGGTGTCTGAACTGAGCGTTTGAATTCCGGGAATGGAATAAAATTCTGTAGCGAATTTGAATGGGCACCCAACACGTGTACGTGTAGCCTTTGTTACCGTCTTTAAGCAAATAAAACACAGGATTGGTTTGTTTTTCTATTTGAGGACCAATTTATTTCCAATATTTTGATGGACGAGAACATTTGAAAAATGAGAGTGGCGGTTTTTGCAACTGATAACAAGTATTCATGTTTATTTAAGATTCCTATACGTACGTAAGTACGTATTCCGTACGTAAGTGCCTAACGCTAAACAATAATATGTCCTTATGGAGGTTAAAATAAGCACGAAAGAAAAAGGGTTATTATCGTTTGTTCTCGCAATATAATTCTTTAAGATTGTTGCCTTCTTATGCTTATACGTATCATGCGATAGGCATTTTTCTCATTTCCCCGTAAATTTGAGTACCAAGCTGTAACTGTAACCCAACAATGTAGATAATTCATGTCATGATTTTAACTACATACCCGACCCGGGTATGTCCTTAAACTACGTCCAACAATGAGAGGTAGGGCACAGCGATGACCATCACGCTTGAATCTGGAGCAGCCCAACTGGGGAAGGAGGAGGCTCCTTACAGAAGACTACAGCCATAATAGCACTGCTACCTTTCAGGTCTGTAGTGTTGTGTTCCTGATGGTGAGTAAGGTTCCCAGAGCTCCAACCCCCCTTAAAGGCCGACAACGCGCTTGTGACTCCTCTGGTGTTGCGGGTGCCGATGGGCGACGGTAATTGCTTACCACCAGGCAATCCGTCTGCTCGTTTGCCGCCTATGTCATAAAAAAAATATATATATACATACAGGATGTAATTTTTTACATGATACAAAATATGTTTCTCTAACTCTATAAACAACTTGCAATTGAATGCTCCTCCTACTCTTGCTGAAATCACACAAAATATTTTAAATCTTTATTTTTATGTTTTGTAATTTATTTTAATTTAACAGCTGTTTCTGGATACTATAACGGTTTATTAGGCTATTTAAATTAGATTAGTAATTTGAATGTTTGAATCATAACTGTCAATAGCATTTTTATTTGTTATTTATGCCACTTTGAAAAGTAATTTAGTTGAATTTACATTTTAAATATCTTTTAAAAGCTGTATTAATATCATAATATCTTTACAAGTAAAAAAATACAAAAAAAATCTATAAAAAATGTTTTATTTTAATCGGAGTTACAAGTTTCACTTGCTAGTTGATTCTGTTTTTCGAAAAAGATATTTTGTATCATGTTAAAAACTACAACCTGTATGGGCGTGTGCTAGACTAGAAATTACTACACTGGAAATCACGTTTGTCTGTACTTCTGTGAAAGTTTAACAGTTAAAAGTAGCAATGGCATGACGAAAATGAATTTAACGTTGTAAAATGGCATTATTTTATGAAAAGTAATTTGGAATTATTCACATCTGAGTAGGCCAATGTTAGATATATATATGTAATGTTACAAACAAAAAAGTTTTCCCTTCCAATAGTAGTGCCATTCCATAAAGTTTAAATAAAAAGTTTTAATTGGAAAGCGGGAGCCTCATTACAAACACTTGGTTACCAGGATAAAAAATCCAGTTTTCTGTTGGAGTTAATTTAACTAAAACTTTTTTGAAAAGTATAACTTGACATCTTTATCTTCTAATGAAAGGAAGTCATTTGTTGATACTTCCTTATTGTCTATATTAAAGCTTATATTCGCATAAATAAAACGACTAATACAAATATTTCATATTAAGTAGGTACCTTTACTTTTATAAAGTATAAAAACTGTATGTTATATGCATATTGTAATATTAATTATATTATGCAATTCGCAATAGTGTCCTCGGTTTAAGTCAACTGGGGCTAAATAGCCTTTCATTTTTACTAAAATATATATATATATAAACGGGTCACTCACGTATTTTAAAGTCGAATAACGCTCGACATATGTTTCGGTCCAATTCGTGAACCATATTCATGAGCTCCGTGCCACACCGTCGCTGGCGGCGGCTCTACGAGAAAGAGAAGAGTTTTTTTTTAATATATATTTTAGTATGTCTGAGTCTCACGGGAGTTTCCTATTAAAAGCCTTTCATATTACTTACTTCAACACATTGAGTAGAAAGAACCCGCCTCACGTTCCCAATTCGTAGACCTCAGCCTTTGCAAACGGGAATAACGCTGTGTTCGGCTATCTCCATCGATTGTACGGCGTTGGTACTGGTGAGACAGAAATGGTTAAAGCCTATAAATATTAGTAATATATCAAATTCCTCTTAGAAAATAGAAACAGCTTGTTCTCAAGTAAGTATTTAATCTTATAATATTAAATCACAGATTTATAGATATTCAAATTCAAGGTACTAACTAAATAATGTTGGTTGTAAAGGAAATGTTCTCCGAATAAATTTAATGTAACGAGCTGAATCCGGCAGCTGTGGACTCTAAGCAATTTTCATAATATGCGGGCCCCGTAATGATGTAAATAAATTCTTGAATAGAACATAATTTTCAAATAACTGGACCTGTACCAGATTAGAACTGTGTAAATTTGTTCAACGTTACCTGAAACGGAAATTATTTACAGTTGCTATTCAAAACTATTTAAGCCAAGTCTAATGCTAATTAAATTGATATTTTGATATCAAGCATTTAAATATACCATTTTAATCATATTCCATTTTCAGAATATTAAACTTAGATATTTTATTCACCGAATTGGATAATTTGTATCCGGGTAGTGGCATTAAACTATCAGAAACCAGCGGATGATGGACAGCAGAGTGTTACAGAGCGCAAGCAGTGAATCGTATGAGATCGCCAACCCGCATGTCATGCGCGGCGATTATGGCATTTAACACCCCATGCTCAAAAATGTAGCAGTCTATACGGTTCGTTGCTAAAAAGTAGGATAATTTGGGTTTTTTGTTAAGCTGCAGATTACTAAAGGATCAAAAAATTTGCAGTTATACATTTATTATTTCGATAAACAAATCTTTCTTTTCTATAGACGTATCTAAAAATAAATAACACCTCAATAAATATACCGGTCAATTCAAAAAGTAACAGAACAACTAAATGGGAACTTCTTTTTCTCTGTAACTCAATAAGGTACGGAAAGGCCACTCCTGTCAATATCAATTTTATCAATACAATTATGACTTATCTGTATTGGGCTTTTACTAATTATATTTGCTTTGTGTTGCTTTGCTTTTTCTTTTGCCGAGCTATTTTTGGCATACTAAATATATCAACACTAATAATATAAAGGTGAAAGTTTGTGAGTGTGTGGGTGTGTATGTTTGTTACTTCTTCACGTCTATACGCTGTAGCGATTTAAATAAAATTTGGTACGGAGTTAGCTGACACCCTGGGTTAACACATAGGCTAGGTTTTTTCCCTAATAAACAGCGGGTAACACCGCGGGGCACAGCTAGTCAAAAATATTTTTATAAGGTGATTGCAATAAGTCGTCTGAATTTTTTATGGCAGGTTAACTTACAATAGGTACCTACTGCTTTTTAGAAGTTCATCGAGTAAATACATAATATGACTATAAGTAAGTAAGTACAGATATATACATCGAATCAGTCTGATGGATTAACAAACCCATCAATACATGTTAATCAGGCTCATCTCATTATATATCGGCTGGATATCAGCGGCGCTATCGCGAATCACGATATTCGTAAATTTCAGACGATTGTCCCTGTCACTCTCATGACGTCTTAATTGGAGCACAAGAGAACGATGCTCGAAATATACGAACTTCAATGTTCGCGGTAAGTCATTAGTGCTGCTAATGGAGAAATCTATTTTTACCGACAAATCGAAATCCGTGTTAAAACTTAACGTTTAAATACAAATTAAAATTACTAACGTCGTACGTACCTCCTTAAATGGTAAAACAAATAAGGGTATACTCGTAATAATACTCGAAGATGGTTCCCCTTGTTAAGGCATAAATTGTTTTGTAATAATTTTAATTCGCATACCCAGTGTTGGCATAATTGTATATAAGCAGAAACTGATCTTGCATAATTCTTTTCCGCCGAATTCTATTACGCAGAATTTAAATAATCCGAATGGTTGGTACACATAATTTGGAAAGACCGAATGGTGTTATTACGATTTTTTTCCCAGGAAGTGCATTTTTGTCGTAGTCGCTGTTCTAACCTAACCTAAGCCACCTTGGTTTTCTGTTGTGATCACAGTTCTAACCTAACCTAACCCACTTCGGACATTCGGCCTCAATAATAATATGCCAATATATTTTCGGACAGTAGTATTCGGCTAATACAGAATTAGGCTAAATAAAAATTCGGCAACATTAATATTCGGCGTAAATAAATTATGCGAAACTTGGTATGCGTATTAAGATTCGGACAAAACAAATTATGCCAAATAAAGGGAACCCCTCGAAGATATACTTGAACACGGCAGTATTTCGTCAACTTAATATCATAAACTCATCATTCTACTCTTCATCTTCATATTAACCATGGATTTCATTATGTATTGTCATTGTCATGTCTACCTAGATATGAACCGGGATGAGTAGACGCAATAAAACTATTCTCCCCGGTTAATAATGAGCGGTTCGACAATAGTTGAATAGTAATTGAACTGAGGAATCTACCCTTCGAATATCAGCATTCAAACTGGGATTTTCCTCTAGTGAAGTTTTAGCTGTTTCCGCTTTTTATCATTCACTCGCTTCGCTTATGTGTAACCTATGGAAAATCGTTAAATTGAAATAATCGTTGCTAGATTTATCCAACTGTTTTTTTTTAATGGAGAGTGATAAACGTATTGTAGGAATTGTTTGCAATTTGTATGTAGAACAGCGTGATAAAACCACACTGTAGGAATTGTTTGCAGTTGTATGTTTATTGTTTTTATTAGATTTTAGAAAAACATCAACTACAAAAAAAAATCTTAGCCTACCTGAAACAGTATCAATGATACTGTGATACCGGTATTACCGGTCGACTGACGAGAGTTGACGCTGTTGTCTATATTAATCTTGACAGTTGAGTACAAAAGTCACGCTAACTCTCATGCACTGGTAATCATCATTCTCAAAAAGTTTGAAGGTCAGTAAAGTACCTACATATAGTATTTTATGCAACAGTTGCATAAGAGGGCTCAAAAAATGCGAGTGGCGTGGGTATCAATGTGAGCCGTAGGCGAATGTATCGGTATGTGGCACCTGCTGCTCCACTAGCTTACCGTGTCGTAAGGTCTTTCAAACGATACTAGTGTTATTTTGGGCAATAGACTATAGACTTTTATAAGGAGTAAATAATGTATGTCCTTATATGTACGTTCTGACTATGTAAATGACAGATAAAAGTACACGAGTAGAAAAATATATTTTTCACCTCAGCAGCTCGAACATGTCTACTTCCCTCACTCCAGGGAGTGAGGAAAGTGCAACTTTCCTCACTTTCAGAGAGTGAGGAAAGTTGCTACTTTCGGCACTCCAGGGAGTGAGACAAAGTAACTTTTTAATTGACGACCGGTCTGGCCTAGTAGGTAATGACCCTGCCTAAGAAGCCGGTGGTCCCGGGTTCGAATCCCAGTCAGGCCATTTATTTGTGTGATGAGCACAGATATTTGTCCTAAGTCATGGGTGTTTTCTATGTATTTAAGTATTTATATGTATCTATTTATTATAATAGGACATAATAGACTCCCTAAACACCACTAACACTTTCGGACCCTCACAAATTAATCAAATATTATAATTTTGAAATGTACATATTTTAAAATGAAAAATATTTAAACAAAATATTAAGTAATGAAGCCAGTGCAGTTGCAGATAAAACACTTAAATGAATGTGGTTAACTTGATGTTAATTTTTTTACAAGATTTTATTTAACTGGATGTATGTATTTGTATATTTATCCGGATGAAATCTTGCAACTCAACTTTGAAGCAGACATCTTTAACCGATTGAGCTGAAATTTAGCACACTTATGTAATTTCGGTTACAATACAATATTTTGGTACCACTGATCATACACTGATCTGATGCTGGAGTCAGAAGGTAGCAAATGCAACTCCTAAAATACACAAGATAAACCCGTGGTGTTTTAGGCTCATTAGAATCCTTTCGAAGAGTAGATGACGATTGTGAAAAAAAGTACAGTCGGCAATAAAAGCTTGTACTAAAAATTACATTTTTGGCAACTTATTTTATTTTATTTTTTTTTTTTTTATGCAAAACTGACCAACGTTTGACTTCAGTCGCACCTGATAGTAAGTGACGACGAGGTCGAAGGTGTAGCACGCTGGTTCAGTAACAGCCTATTCACTCTTGACTTGAAGATACCCAAATTATATCTTGCCGGGAATACAGACGAAGGGAGCGAATTCCATTCCTTAGCAGTCCGCATTAGGAAGGCAGAAGCGAATCGCTTCGTGCGAATGAATGGAATATTCACAACGTAAGGATGAAACTGCTCCCCTCGCCTGGACGTCCGGTGATGGAACGGAGATGGCGGAATTAAATCGTGCAATTCCTGAGCACACTCTCCAAAATGTATCCTGTAAAATACAGACAAACTAGCAACCTTGCGGCGATGCTCAAGGCTCTGCAACCTTACACTCACTAATTTAGGATCGCCAATGAGTCTGCGAGCTCGGCGTTCTATTGAATCCAAAGCGGCCAACTGATACTTGGCAGACCCGTCCCAACCTTTAATAATTTAACCTTTAATATGTTCTCACTACTTAGGTGAAAAGTTGTATGTGTCACACTAGAGTAAAGTTATTTTACATCTCGTGTTTTTGAGTGCCTCGCTACGCTCAAAATTCTAACACTAGAATCTTTCGCTTACTCGGGACTCAAAATAAACACTCGCAAGAAAAAACAACTTTCCTCTCTTGTTGCACAAATAACTATTGTGTAATAAGTTGATAACATATGTAATAACTAACTGCTATTAAAGCACATCTATAGTATGTTTCCGCTTGCTCATCCTTCTCGGAGAGCATTTTCTATCTCATTCATAGCCCAGTGAGCCTCAATAGCTTAAACTGCAAGTTCAAATGCAATTCTTTCCCTAACGAATTTAATTCTATCCCTCTTTTATCCGCAACTCGCATTTGCTGGACGTTATAATCATTTTTATCTTTTACCGGAATGTTAAATTATTCGCTTTCGCTTCATACTGTTTCGTCTTACCTCGGGTATGTTGGAATTGTATTAAATATGGAATGAAGTCTGCTCAGCTTAAAACTTTTTTAGAAAAAGTTGAATAAGGGAGTTTTTTTATTCAACCACCGCTAAGCCAGTAAAGCTAAGTCTATATTTTGTAAAGGCAGTTATTACATGAGCGTACCAGCATAATATATATTTTTTTATTAATATTCCATCTTGTATAAATGTACAGCTTTATTGTAAAAACTTACAAAACCGGCAACTAATTAATACGGTTATGAAACAATCCATCATTCCGCGGTGTCACTTTTTAAACAAATGGCCGACGTTGATATTGTTCAGATTCTGCGACATCACATTTTTGAGTCAATATTTTGCAGCTTGGTGGATACTGGATATTTATTATAATATCCCACGTCTATCAATCATGTGGACAGCAATATAAGTTATTAAAAATAATAAATAAAGCTACCTAACATTTAATAAAATTGTCATGTTTTATTTTTGTATGTACCTAAATATTATGTAATTTGTTGGTATAGAATAGACATATCATAAAGTTAACAAGAGTTTTCTTTTTTTGTATCTTTAAAAAATGTTATAAACATTAATTTGTAACCAGTTTCGTTATAGGTTCACTTTATACAACTTAAAATTATATAACTATTTATTAAAAAAAAAAACGTTTGTATTGAGAACACTTTATAATTAAAATACATGAATTTAAGAAAATATTTCACTACAATTTTAAACAATTAATTTACTAAACATTTTTTTTCCATATTATCACTAAATCAGGAAAGATAATAACTATTTTATGTATATTTCTTATTTCTTACATAAACTCTTACTTCTTCCATTATGTATATTTGCCGATGTGTTTCTGTCTCCACTTCCTATACAAGTCAAGACAAGTTCGTTTTCCTACTTTTCACAATTATTTACTAGAGTTTTTGAAGAACTCAGTTTGCGAGGAACGTAAGTAAAATGGGAGGACGCGACAAAATGGCGGTAAACGAGCGGTAGCAATCGGCTTACCTCGTCAGATAGTAATTAAAACTGGCTTAAGCCGGTATCAGCAATAAATTGGAAGGCTCTATTAAAAGTTGTGGCTTGTCTCCTACGTGTTGTCGGTTTTCGCAGCAATAAAAACTTAATTTAACTTTAGCTAATTATTATGAGCACATTTTTAAGACTTCCTCTTTCTTTTCTTTGAGAGCACGCTGTCTATACCCGTATGACATCCTTAATTGCTTAATTTTTTATCGTATTCATTCTTCAGAGATCCCAAATTTAATCTTTTTTTTTACATGTACAGTCAAGGGCATTAATACAACAACTTATATAGGTATATATATAGAAATATACATAACACCTGTACCCCCTATGCCATTGATAAAAGATGTTTTTTTTTTCTTTCTTCTCATTCTCCCCATCACGTATTAAACCCGTAAAACCGTCGGAACACCCATTCAATTAATTTTTAATTGCATTTAAATCCAAATTAAAACTGGTTATCTACATAGGTCCCTACATGCTGAGACGTATTCAGAATGGCAAAATATAATGACAATTTACCCGAAATAAGAAGCGATATAACATTTCCCAAATCTGAATACGCAACGATTGGCTTTTTTTTTACTTTACTACTTTGGCCGTATCGATATATATGACCATGACTGTACCAACCACGACGCCAACCAAACGTGATACAGACATCAGATAAGCCTTATCGAGTTCTTGACTTACTAAATCGTCACAGAGTCACATTTTTCAAAGTACATCACATTTTTCTAAGCCAAAATCAAAACACTCAGTAAAGTGAATGCGGGTTCATGGCGCGGGCAAAAAGCTGAGACGCGACGTTGACCGATGGTGTGGACATTACGGAGGCCATTAGACCAGGACTGTAGTGTAATATTAATGGTACGAAACAAGCAGTTAATGATTTCGGAGACATACTTATATAACCTAGGGTTCAATTTAATCTTCTTCAATATGCAGACGTTAGAATATGGCAACTTAAAAGCAAAAAGAAACCTTTTAGAGAAGAAAATAATCGTTAAATCTATATTAATGAAAGATAGTTGTGTTAGTTCCGGCTTTTATAACTCGAGAACGGCTGAACCAATTTGGACGATTTTGGGTACGTTATAAAAATGTGTAATAGTATACTTTAAAAAAACAAAAGAGACTTTACAAACTTTCAACCGGTACGAAGTTCGCCGGGGTAGCTAGTTTATTATAATACATATAATTTCAGTCCACAATTAATATAGGTACAATTTGCTGTATACCAATTCATACCATTTTATACAAATTTTCCAATAAGTGGTGAATTTTTGAGATATATAAATAGTATTTTATGCAACAGTTGCATAAGAGGGGTCAAAAAATGCGAGTGGTGTGGGTAACAATGTGAGCCAAAGGCGAATAGCGAGTTCCAATAATGATGATACCAAAAAAGTTTTTTTATTATGTTGCTAGCAATGAACTTGGTACAAATTGTTTTTTTTAAATAAAAACTGTATGCATTAAATCGTTTGTCAAGTTGGTAGCAATGTATCGGTATGTTGCACCTGCTGCTCCGCACTAGCTTACCGTGTCGTAAGGTCTCTCAAACGATACAAGTGCTATTTGGACAATAGACTTTTATAAGAAATAAATAATGTATGTCCTTATATGTCGGTTCGCGACTATGTAAATGACAGATAAAAGTACACGAGTAGAAAAAAATAATAATCGCATTGTAAAACTGCTTTCTTTTATTTGTAGTTCGCTCTTAGAACATGGGCATAGTAGCGTTTCAATCCCACGGATTTTCGGCGTTACTTATAAAATTGTATGCTGCGCAGAGTATCTAATATGGAATCGCCAGGGAAACATCGAGTGCCCACCGCTAGTGTGCACGCGCTCTTAGTTAAGGTTGAAATATACTAATGTTAATTTTCTTTGTAAGAGTGTTTAATTTGAACAGTAACGTTATAAAGTAATAGTAATCGTAGTGTCATCCGGCATAGCTACACTTAATAATGTAAACTATCACTTATAATTATTTTTAAAATAGATTATTATTTTTAGAACCACATATTTACAGCCGTTTGATGTTCAATTAGGTGGGAATTGTTCCGTTTTGTTTGTGTATGACGGTTCTTGGTTTGCGTTTCTGCTGCAACCAGCTGATTCATTTGTAATCTTATAATGTTCAATGTGTATTGATAAGTGGAAATCGATAGAACTTATTCCATTCCATCCTTATTTCAAATAAGTAAATATATACCTAGATAAATAATAATTAATAAATAAATATATGTAAACAATTCGTAAGACCTAATTAATGGGATATTCGAATTCAAAGAAGTCTCTTTATTGTATCTTACTAATTGAAAATGTGTTTTCGCGTTACCTATGAGTGATTAGATGACTGTTTGTGCCTGTACCCGCATATAATAACATATGATAACTTGCGACGGGAGGCAGGCTAGCTGTGCTACCCTCACTATTGTTTCTCTTGACTTGAAATACCTATTTTAAAAATAACAATTAGCAGTTATTAAATGTTTGTAAGTAACATTATGTACTCGTATCTCATGGCCGAACTCAGTCCTAAACAATATGCATAAATACCTAACTAAATACAATTAACAATGTTGTTACTAAAGTTAAAGTTATGTACCTATATTCAGTAACTGAGGGTTGATGTTTTCTGCCAACAAACTGTTATTCAGTTTGGCAGATAAGTGTATGATAAAATTGTAAATCCATTTTTTTTTATGATAAATAAATTTAAAATAAAAGTAATGATCATTGTTATCAACAAAAACTTTGAAAAAATATTGATGTGATTAAAAGATATATTATCACAATTGAAAAAAAAACCTTAAAAAAAGTTACAAAATGTTTTGAACTTGATCGGTTGAACCGTTTTTATGGTATTGATCGAAAACCCAACAATGAGCATGGCTTAAGATACTCTTGGCTAGTTTTTATATAACTAAGAACATTTTCTAATACTGTTTTCTGACCAAAAGTAATCATGTTAAATGGTATTATTGTTTTTTTTTTATTAATAAATTATAAACATTTAGCGGACCGGAACGAATCAGCATATTGAAAATAAATTAATCATTTCTTTGTATTAAAAGACGATAAACATCTTTTCGGATAAAGGATTAATTCTCACATGTCATCGATAACACTAGCTGCCGCTAGCACCACGCTGAGATGACGCATTTTCGTAACACAATCATTTTTTTTTGTTTTATCAATTTATTTTAGAGTAATAACTTAATTAATATTTTCTTGCATTGTAATGTTTCATAATTAGAGTATATAAGTCATTATGTGAAATTCTAATCCTTGTATAAAATATAATATTGGGAATTGTGTAATATATTTTGGAACGATCTAAATTATATCTATTTAAATAATTTAATCAGAACTAAAATATAACAGAGTTACGTAATATGATTCCGCATAACAAGGTTCAAACTTCGCTTCTCCGTTTGTATGTCTATTAACCAGCATTTACATACACGGCTGATGCGGTGCCGGTGGTGGTGTTCGCCAGTCGTCACTTAGTCGGTTTTACATTCGCAAGTCGACGCTGATGTTTTGCTAAAGTCACAGCAGGCGAGATGAAGAAACTAGGTCAGCCTTTGTTTATGTTGGTTTTGGATTCTGGTTTTAACAGGAAGAAAGCAATAATCGTTGGTCATTGGCCAGCGACAATCTACATCTACACTAATCTACACTAATATTATAAAAGCGAAAGTTTGGGAGTGTATGAGTGTGTGTTTGTTACTTCTTCACGTCTAAACGGCTGGAGCGATTTTAATAAATTTTGGTATGGAGTTAGCTGACACCCTGGATTACCACATAGGTTACGTTTTTTCCCTAATAAACCGCGGGGCACAGCTAGAAGTTCATAAAGCAGACAAACACTCGCTACTCGCGACTCGTGGTGTAATATTTTATGTAATAATTCACAAGTGTAGCAGTTACTAATGTAACTATATCCCGTGCCTCTAAGTAAAACCTACAATTTTAGTTTAGCCATTTATTTTTTCTGAAAAAAATAAGCAGTGACTTTTGTCAAATTAGGTATTGGCTTTTGCCATAGTAGGTAAAATTATCAAAACAAATTCATTTTTTTAGGAGCTTTTGTCTCTAAAAGTATAACATTCTCCCACTACCATGTATGTACAGTCAGCGTCATATAGATCGTAGCATTCAAAGTACTCAAATAGATCGGTACATCATACTAATTCTATGGTGTACCGAACTTTTTGAGTACTTTGGATGCTACCAACTTTATGACGCTGACTGTACATAAGGGAAACGTGTGTCTTTGTCAAGAATGACCCTCACTTTTTTATTCAGGGTATTGAAACAAGTACAAGACACGTCAGAGCACAATACAGGGACATATTATAACAACATCCTTGCAACACTTCTGTCTATGACAAAAACTGCTACAACATGTGTATAGAGTCCTTTATAACAATTTACCTGTAGATAATTAAGCTAAAATGTTATTTAAGAGAAAATTGACTTTATGGCTACAGGAAAATGGTTTTTATAGTATTAAGGTCTACTTGACAAGACATAAGAAAAATTTAGATTTTATAGATTTAATACAAGATGATTTTGACTAGATAAAAAAAGATAAAAGATAAAAGATCTTTATTTTTCAATTTAGGCACATTACATGCACTTATGAACGTCAAAAAAAAAAATCTACACCGGTTCAAACCCTACACCTCTAGGTTCCATCAATCAATACACATTTTGACGTTATTTTTATATCTTTATTACATATTTCATATTATTATTATAGAATCTGACTTATGAGTTATAGCACACCTGCATGCAGGTTGAATACTCATGATCTATTCTAGGTATAAGATCTATTGTAACCGTGTTCAGGCAAATAAATAATTTTGAATTGAATTGAATTGAATTTGAATAAAATTATGTCCGCTCCTTTAGACCTCTACATATCCTCATTATATTATTATACAATACAAAAATATAAAAATATCATTACTAAAGCAAATCGGTCAGGTGTCAAAAAAACCTATAAATAAAAAATATTGCCGGTTTAGACAGGGGTTCCGCCAAAATCGACTAGAAGACTCCTACATCGGTCATTGAGTAACCCCAACATTGAAAAAGCTGTTCCCTTGGATTTTGACACATTCCATTAAGAAATGCTGCACATCTTCCATCGTTCCGCAGTTGTTGCAGTTTGGGGATTCTGATTTATGCGATTCATGAGGTGTGCAAACTTATTTAATCCAATGTGCCAGATCGAAGTGAGTCGGCACGGACAATCTCATATCAAGCCGAGATGTAATCCTTCTGCTATTGTCTTCACTATATGCGGCCTCTATAAATAGGCCTGTAGGGGCGTGTTTGCACTATCCAAGTGAATCAAAGAGGTACAGCGACGTTGACGGATAGTGTTTGCGGACACACAAGAGGGTGCTCTAGCGGTATCGTGTAAACAAGGTGTTATTTATTTGCTAAGTTTCTCTGTCGGATTTCTTCATACGAGAGATGACTATGAGAATGTTTGTTGAATATTTTCCAAGTTTGTTAGAATATTTGGTCTTTAGTGTACGAAATGAGTTGATCCAGTTGGATGATACGGAAATAAAGTTAGAACTTCTACCTATTTTGTGTGTTGTTTTTTTTTTTTCTCAGGGATTAACTTAATTTTAGGATTATGAGAATTTGTATTTTTTCATAACCCTAAAATGAAATTAATCAAACATCTTTTGGCCCAAACTAATTTATGTCGTCGTTGCCATAGTTACGTAACCATGCTCCGCTGGATCACTCTTACAGTTATAAGATCTAATGCACAAAACATGCATAATTATGGTAGCTGTATATCCCGTCCGGTGCCACATTTCTTCTAACAAACTGTGCTTTAATTGTTCCCTGGCTGACAGAATAACAAACAAAAAGTTGATGCCTTCCTGATAATATATAAACATTTCTGTATTTTGTAATAGAACATAAAGACGACATTTTCAACTGCAAATTGTATAAATCATGACAATATAGGTACATAATAATTATACTAATCGAGACGCAAATCAATTTTCTTTTACAAAATTGAAACAGATGAAAACGTACATATATCGCTATCACTAAGTTAATTTATTACATAATTTCGTCGCTTAAAATAATGCGGAATTTCTGTAAGCATATGTATGTGCTTGACATCAAATACCCCATGAATAAACCCTTGAATCACCTGTACTTATTGACAATGACTTACTTAGGCATAGAGTAATAATTAAAGTGGCATTCATTAGGACGCTGTCGGGCACCCGAATAAAATTGTTATTAAGTTGTCCAGTATTGTAAAGGTAGGTCGGTATGTATTGTTTCTAAGTAATCTCAATAAATCTCTACTCAACTTACTCTCGACTTGACTTCTATAATCACGCGAATTATGATCTAAAATCAAACGTACCAAACCAAGTTAAACAAAGTTTAATTACTATTTGATACAGTAAAAGCAAGTATCCTTTCCTTCTACCTTTTAACGCCCATGTGGCACGTGGCGCACATTGTGGGACATTACAATTATCAGAACATTATTTTGATTAGTTTGTGTTTTTTTTTTATGACAAAGGTGGCAAACGAGCAGACAGCAATTACCGTCGCCCATGGGCACCCGCAACACCAGGGCGTCACCAGCACGTTGCCAGCCTTTTAGGGGGATTGGAGCTCTGGGAACCTTACTCACCATCAGACCTGAAAGGTAGCAGTGTTATTATGGCTGTGGACTTCTGTAAGGAGGAGTTACTTCCCCAGTTGGGCTGCTCCAGATTCAAGCGTGATGGTACTTCGCTGCACTCTACCTCTTATTGTTGGACGTAGTTTAAGGACATGCCCGGGTCCGGGTTGTGTATTGTAGTGGAAAATCAAATCTTAATTTTGAAATCAGAATGTGCCTTCCTTTGCTCATCAATTTAGCGCATTTGAATGCGATCAATGGGCTCTCAAGGGCATTGTTCTAAGAAAATGTCTTTAAGGGAACTTCAAACAGTTCCGGCTTAAATCAAAAGTTAAATATTTTGTAACGGTTCATTTCTTTTGTCAATGGGCAATTCAAAGGGGGCGCGTAAAAAACGACTATTACATTATATTCAAAATGAATTAAAAGAAGCAGGACTGATTTATTATTCAGTTGTGTTTAAAAATTCTAATTCTCAGTTTGATTGGCAAAGTCGACTTGATTTGACTAATAACAATTAATGACAATAAAAAATACAGTGTTTAGGTTTAATGGTCTGGTTAGGACTATTGAGGCCACAAAGCCACACATATATGTGACTACAAAGTATTAAAATCTCCAAAGTGACTTACACCACCTGACACTCCACACCTTTTGTAGTAAGTAACATTTACAAAGGTTTGCAATATAAAACTTTCGCATTTACTACACATATTTACTAAACACTATAGACCAGATCTATCGTGAATTAAATTTAATTAGCATGAGTGTTGACGCGACGTTTCGACATGGGTTTCATCGGTCGTTCTCGCGGATTACTGACGTTCCAGAAAGTGTCAAATCATAGAAGCGGGTCAGAATTTATGTGAGATTTTTTTTAATAAGTGATAGGTTAGCATTTGGCCCCAGTCTCAACTGATGGTAAGTGACGATGAGGCCTATGATGGAGTATGCTTACCTAGCAAGTACTTGTTCACTCGCCTTGAAGACATCCAGGTTGTATTGTTCCGGGAAATGATCAGCTGGAAGAAAATACCGGTGCAACACGCGTCGAAAACTCTGTTTTAAATAGACGCTAAGCATAAAGTTATATAATAAAAGTAATAACGCTTTACCTTACAGTCTTAAGATTGATGTGTCTTCTTTGCGTATACTACATGTTTACACTTTTAACTGCAACCAACATCGGAATGCGTTCTATTGTGAAGTTACCCACGTTAACGATTAACAATTTACTTAAACTAATATGTAATGAATGTATAATACTTAATAATGTTTAAATTACCGAATATGAAGGAAAGTGAATCCCGTATCCACCGTGATACAGTTTCATACTAGTACGGGGAACGGAAGAAGCTTACCTACTTTTTTCTTTTTTTGAAATCACAACATGCCAGCAACAAAGCGGTGACTGGCCATTACATGTAATTATTATGCACTTCTTAAAATAGTACACTCTATAGGAGGCTTTATGTCTATATTAGTGACGGTCAAATTGATAACCTTTCTGTAAACAGGTAACCTTTTCCTACCTACATTAGTTGTAAGCAAGATTGTTACTTAGTTTCATAAATAAAAATATATTTTTAATAAAAAAAAAAAAATGCTAGACAAAGGCATTGAACGCCACGGTTACCGGTCCTGCGCCACAGACCTTCACCAGGTCATCAGTCCACCTCATATACCAATTCAAGTCGGTCAACCTTGACACCCCAACGGTCATAATTTTTCTGTGCCATATGCCCTGACTACCACCACTTTGTTTAGCGATTCGACGAGCTATGCTAGTTCCTTTGGTTCTGTTGAGAGTAGTTTAATTTCTGATACGAACACGCAAAGAAACTCATAACAAGGCCCTCTCCATTGCTCTCTGGCTGACTTAAGCTATAAGTATGGTAATAGTACAAGGTTCAAATGATTAATTGTTTCATCTTATTCTCACCTCAGTAAGCATATTTCCATTTTTTTACCTAGCTGATATTAAACACTAATGACGAGTAATTTTAGGAACATTTTAGGTTACTTCATATGTATATAACCTATACAATCATACTCTACAACTAGGTATAGAAACTACAAACAATCCGACAAACCTAACCAGATCCTTATAACAAAATTTACCTCACCCTCGAACCTTTATAAAATGAGGAAATCTAATATTGTTTACACAACTGACGCAGTTTTGTGAAAGGTTCAGTCTAAGTGAAAAATATCTATACAGCAAATGTGCTAAAATATATAGACATGTACCTTATTGTCATTACATTAAAGGATAAGTATACATATTATGTAACTTCGTTTGTATCGATATTTTTTACCTTGACTGTTCCAAAAATCTACACTCTGAAAGGAACTACATTTGAATATCCTGCCCACTTGCCCAGTCTCTTAAGGGGTAAATAAGGGACTATCTAAAAATATAAAATGGCCGTAGAGTGAAAATTTGAAACTTAATGATTTGCATTTAGGGTGATGTCTGTTTATTTGGCGCTTGTTTAAATTTTTGCAATATCGTATATACAATGTAATTAAAAATATACGTATTTCACTCGATAAGTTTTGAGATGCTCGAAATTCTAAAATGGAACGCACCTGAATTATATGTTATTATAAAGCAACTTTATTTAAAAAAAAGAACACAAGTTGCCCATTTGCTACAATTTAAAAAAATAATATGTTACAGGCATTTTTCAGAAACGGTTCCCGCGTTTTTCTTTGAAAAAACGGAGCTTAACCGCGAACATTTGCGTGCTATGATATTTTATGATTCTAAATTTGGTTTATCTGAACAATTGTGTTTGCAACGATTGCAGTCAGCTTTAGGAGATTCTACTCCAGGTTTTAGGTGGTTCAATGAATTTAAAAGGGGTAAAACCAGCCTCGAAGATGACCACCGAAGTGGTCGCCCGCAAACAGTTGTAACTGCAGAAAACGTGTTGACTACTGAAATGTTGGTGCGAGAAGATCCACAAATAACATACAAGGACATAGACGATATCCGAGGCGTCATTTCGGGGAGCGTTAGCATCATTCTACATTAACATTTTGGAGTAAGGAAGCTCTGTTGTCATTGGATACCACGTTGGCTCCCATACTGAGAAACAGGCTCGTGTAGATTGGTGTCGAGAAATTCGTCTACGATTCGACCGCGGGACATCGCGGCGTATATCGGAAATAATTACAGGTGAGGAAACATGGATTTACCAATATGACCCGGAAAACAAGCGACAATCGTCAGTTTGGGTCTTCTTAGAAAAGGAAAGTTACCAACAAAACTGCAAATACCTCGTTACTTCCTCAAAAAAATCCTACCTACTTTCTTTTCACCTAGCGTACATTTATCAACATCACTGCTGGCAAATTATAGGACAGTCAACTCTGATTGGTATACTACAGTAGCATTGCCGCAAGTTTCCCAAGCAGTGCGAGAAAGGAGACCAAAGACTGGACTTCGGGGAATCTTGCTACATCACGAGAACGCCTCTTCACATACGTCCCTCAGAACAAAGGCGTTTATTGAGAAAACTGGGATAGAAACCTTACCCCATCCACCCTACAGCCCTGAATTAGCTCCCTGCGATTTCTTTTTGTTCGCGCTGGTGAAAGAAAAAATAAAAAAGGAAAGTTTTTTCGAGTGCTGAAGAAGCCGTGGCTGCCTATGAAGAAGCAATTTCAGACCTCTCTGATGAAGACTGGCAAAAGTGCTTCCAAAGTTGGTTCAGATGAATGGAACTTGGCATAGAGAGTAATAGAGAGTGTTTTGAAAAGAATAAAAATATATAATACTAATATCTTCAATAGTTTTTTTATATCTCAAAATTTATCGAGTTACCTACGTATCACCTTAAATACATCACGGTCCTATTTATGGCCATCCCAGTCGCTATGTATTAAATTTGGTAGTTAATTGATGGAATGTTTACTAATACAAGTTATATAAACTTAGTTATTTAGTTTCATAAAGTCCCTCAGTAACATATGTAATTTCTGAAACAACTCTGCCCTGCAATGTGAAAGCGATATAAAGACTATGTATTAGATTCATTAAATTGTTTGTCTTATTCTGGTGTGAAATTATTATTAATACGGCTTTAAAGCATGTAGCAGTCGGAGTACCACTACTTAAATATCTTGTTCTACGCCGTAGCCAATAGAAGATTTCGTAGACATGTGACGCAAACGAATTAAAATAACCCAGATTTTTCCTTCAGTCGATTAAAAGAAGTATAGTCACTTCTTCAACGGAAAATTATAAACTCGGTCTTTTAGTTTAGTAGAAGCGGAAAGGAAGAACGGAACGAATGCACGATTGAACTGTTCTGTCACTGATTGAATTGAATGACGCCAACTGACCTAAAGGAGCAAACTCCTTCAACCTATAGACCGACATTGGAGTGCTTCGGTTACCGATGATGTAAAATTTAAACTTTAGGTACCTATAATCTTTTGGGTTTCTATGAAATATTGGTATAATTAGAGTATCATCAAACAACATCAAAATATGTACAGCAAAATGAGCACAACATATAAACTTAATTTAATTAAAAGGTATAAATTCCCTAAAATCTGATCATGTGATCAGAGAACATGAGTACAGACAGAAGCGCCCCTTAGATCGGTGGAATATACTGCGATCGCCAACCCGCCTGCCAAAATGATGCTTAAATGGTAGTCTATACGCATAGACTCACTGGGCCTGCGCCCATGTCCAGCAGTGGAAAACATCCGTGGAAGTAGTAGTATAATGTTTATTAAAATTTTTCATTGAATTCAAGACCACAATCTTTAAAAAGGGAAAGGAAGCGTAATGTTCAAGAAATAGTCTTAATATTCTATCAAAAATAAAAATTGCCGTCAAACGTTCTACACGGAAGAGAGCAGCAACATTGTAGAAAAATTTAAAGCCTCATAATATACAAAGATGTGCCAAAGACAATGTAATATTTCACGACATCGCATGCTAAAAATACGAGTAACATATTGAACGGATAATAGGAAAACGAAAACAACAAAAAGAATTATTTCCTAAGGATTCTTTTAATATTTTCTTATAATGTAATTGTAATTTACTGTGTATTAAAATAATAATTATAATTAAAAAAATCGAAAATATTAAGCGTGACAAAGAAGAAAAATGCATACAAGTTACGCAAAACCACGAAACTGATGTTTACCTAAGAGCAATGAGCGTGAGTGACGCTACCGCACCGCAGCGCCCGCCGGCCGTTGTGGGAACTAATTTTGAAATCAGAACGCGCCTTTGTTATGCGGTTTCAGTTACGCTATGCGTATAATTAGCAACAAAGGCCTTTGTCCTAATTCGAGGTATCACTTGAATAAGTAATCCAGTTATAAAATATTAATTTATACAAAACTTGGCAGGCTGGATATTTACTAACAGGTCGGTTTAGAATTGTATTATATTCGTACAATAAGTATTGTGTGGCACGTGGAGCAACCGAGTGAACTAAATGCTGGCGTTTTCCATTACTATGTTCACCTTTAGCTTACGTTGCAACTCACAATAATTGCCTTTTTTGACCTTCCGTATAGCACTGCTGGATAAAATACTATTTCTCGATCTAGTTGAGTATAACTGTGTGTTATAGTATACATATGTGAAAGTAAATATCTAAAGAGGGAGAATAACCGTCCAGTAGGTTTTATGCCTCCTAAAATGTCTAATAACGTCTCAACCCTTAAAAAAAAAACTAAAATTATTTACGACGTAACCGTTGAAAAGGCGGTACCTATTTACTTATATAGTGGGCTTTACCCATATTTTTAGTCACTCACGCGACATGTTTCGGACTCGTATGTCTCTGCGTTATTCATAAACTGTTAGAATGACGTGTCAAATACTCCTGCTCTAATGAAATGAAAAATTAAACGCATCACTTTTAAAAACGAAACGAAAACACTAATTAATTGTATTACTTAAATCCGTAAAATACCAGGAGGAATAATGACTGGAGAACGCATCCGCGTGCGCCAGTAAGGGACAAAAATATTATTCCAAAATGTAACAATTCACTATAGTTTTGCTTTACAGGACATTCTGTATAACAAAAATATTAGCTTATTCTGTATTCATTACCGGAACTTTGGTTAAAAACCCAAGAAAACTCCAATTGTATTTGCTTGTTCCCCTCCAACTTTTGACAGTTCTGAAGGGTCTAGTTTGGAGGGGAACAAAAATGAGAAGTAAAGAACAAGTACGGACGAAAATAGTCCCGTCTCTGCCATACCCATGGAAAGTTACACAAAACCATCCCTTTTGATCGTGGTATTATTATTAGCATGCTCCGTCTAGTAATAGTATATCTATGGTAATAGCATGTCTATGGTAAAATATAATTATAAAAAACAGAACACGTAGAAAAAGTCTAAGTACTCAAGCAGCATCTTAGCAGACTATACAGTGCAATGCTATCATCCGAAAAACTTCAGCAGCTAATTATAATTAACTATTGATGAGTTCTTTAGCATGAATGCAGCATTATTAATCGAAGTAGGTACGTACGCGTTATCTAGAGAAAATTCAATTAATCCAAAGATAAAAAAAAGATCTATGATCTAAAAGTTTTAGTCACATATTTTTGCCGACAAAGGTAAAAAGGTATCTACATTTTTGCCGCTTTATTGACGTTGCGGAATCCGTACTCTCTCTAAAACTCAAATTCAAGCATCTGCAAGTTGATTCAATCACACCGTTACAAACTCGGATATTACTCCAATCCCTCGATTGAATTGATCATTTGTACGAACCATTATAAGGAAATTCACGTTTAAGAGTTGTTGTGCCTTTCCATATTATATTATACTGGTTACCCTGCAACCTGGACTAGCTCAAGCTCAACATTACATAGCCTCGAGTGGAAACGAGGTGAGTTGAAATACTCTTCGGTGACAATTTAAAAACGTCGTAACAGTACTTTAATCCTAATATATATGCAACCTTTTACAATAGAATGTCAACTGAATAAAACACTCCAGGGCCCGGTGCATGGAACTCGAATCTTCTCTTGAATGTATTCCCTCCGGCCATTCAGTCGTATTCGGGATTTAGTGAACAGAATTCAGTGGCCCTGGCGAAAAACTGTTTAACTACAGCCACAGAACAGTTGATAGCCATATTGGTTGGCTATTATTTCGATATAAATGAAGTTTTGAAATCCCATTTTCGTGTTAAAATAGCAAAAAGTAGGTTCAATAGGCACCAAACGTTGAATTATGTCTGTCGTCATCAATTATTTATTTCTTATTACCTATAACACAAGCCTAATTGAACTTTCTGTAGGACAAGATCGATTTATATAAGAATGTTTCAACATATTTATTTAATTAATATTTATTATCAGTTAAGTGCAGGTCGATTAACAAGAGTTGGCGTGTGTTTTGTACTTAAATGTCAAGATTTATATAGACATGCGGTGCTAAATCTCGTGAATCGACCTGTATACCACACTCGTTGTAGCCTGCCTGACAGCAAGTTGGTCGGACAAACGTAATTGTTCCCTTTTAGCTAGAACCGATTGCCAATCGCTATTTTGTCTCACTTTCACGTACGAGTTTCGCTAATTTGTCAGACTTAGGCAATTTTGAACAATTCAAAAAATTTATGATTTTCTATAAATTTTATAAAAGTTTATATGTTTATTTGCATAGTTCTAAGGTAGTCGTCAACTACTTATTAAAATTATTAGTTTTATATAGTTCGTTTCACATAATAATATCGTTTTGATATGTTTCTTTACCTTGTACTATTCCCTCGCGTTCACTATTCCGTATAAAATGAAATGAAATCTATATTTATCCTCCAATCAAGGCATGTGCTGGTTAATTTTCCACCTCAGTAACCCCGTCAGTTCAGTAGCCGCGGGCCTAATGGGTGAGGACACCTAATTACCAACGAATTTATTAATGACAAGTAAATTATCTCTTCTGTTTGTCCTTTGAAATTGAATGGTTACATTCTTAAACGATTATTTTTAATACTTTAAATGCAAACAGTTTTTGGACCCGGGTATGTCCTTAAACTACGTCCAATAATGAGAGGCAGGGCACAGCGAAGTACCATCACGCTTGAGTCCGGAGAAGCCCAACTGGGGAAGTACCTCCTCCTTACAGAAGAACACAGCCGTAATAGCACTGCTACCTTTCAGGTATGTAGTGTTGTGTTCCTGATGGTGAGTAAGGTTCCCAGAGCTCTAACCCCCTTAATGGTTGGCAACGTACTTGTGACTCCCCTGGTGTTACGTGTGCCCATGGGCAACGTTGCACTAATAATAATATAATTAATTGCTTACCATCAGGCAATCCGTCTGCCCGTTTCCCACCTTTTGTCATAAAAAAAAATAAC
Organism: Grapholita molesta; assembly: GCA_022674325.2. NCBI lineage: Eukaryota > Metazoa > Arthropoda > Insecta > Lepidoptera > Tortricidae > Grapholita > Grapholita molesta. The sequence goes on along the minus strand of CP053129.2, from coordinate 8,435,431 downwards.
TAACAATATGTTGTATTTTCGCATTGATGAGAAATATATTCCTTAGATTATATTTTTGTTTTATTATTTTCAAGTACTAGGGAAGGGGTTTCAACGTGCTGATTTTACTAAAATACTAGATAGCAGCCTCAATTTAAATTTCATAAACCTACATGTTTCAAACTATTTTTTAGTATAACCAAATTCAATGTATTTTTATTTATAATTTATTTATCTACAAATAGCTTACTAAAAGTAGGTAAACTGTGCCGCTTGAGTTTAAATTGTTTTCAAGTAAACCAAACGGGAATTAAAAGAACAAATTAACTTTTAATTTGTATTACATTAAGCGTTTTGTGACATATGAACAATTTTGACATTTGTAGTTTGTAATGATATGAACACAGCGAGTTCAAAATTTTAAGCAAGAATTGCGAAATACAACACAAATATATTTCTTCGTTTAAAATATAAAACTTCATATTGTCTTCGGTTGCCGCGATAATTACTCATGAAATAAAACAACTAAAACGGATTAAATCGCGTTAAACTTCATCCCAACGTTTAAATTAGTAGTTAGTTTAAAGGGTTCGAAACGTCGGGATTAAGTTTAAATTAGTATACGCGATTTAATCCGTTTTAGTTGTTTTATTTCATATAAAATTTCCTTAAATAATTATTCACATTTCAAAAATTATTAAAATACCTTGTGTGTACTCTTATTTGAAAAAATAAATGCGTAAAAATATAAAACTCGATATTTTAAATACATTTATTAAACGGAATAGTTTCTTCTCATTAGTTATCATTCGTTTAGATAAACTTACAAACATCTTAAGATTGCAAATAAGAAGATTTTTAGAAACATATAACATCTATATTATTTCGCGTTTAATGAATGTTATTAAAACAGAAAAGAACTATTTATGCTTAGACAACTTGTGGCGCATCAGACTATTTTTGTCAACGATGGATTGCCTACTTCTTCCATATTACGAGTATATTGCATTAGATTGCTCTCTGGCTCGCAAATTAGAATATGAGACGCAGCAAATAAATAATATCAATTAGGTACATGCTAAACAAAATAATCTAAAATAAATGGTACGGACGTTACTAGTTTTTCTTTAGGTAAGTCGTGTTTTATTATTTTTTCCTAACAGCTATCTGGTGCAAAAAGTTTCAGTTAATCCGCGAACGCAAACGCGGTTTTGAACAACACCAAATACAATTAGTTCACTAGTTAGTCATAAATAAACAAGGCATAGTGTATTCCAGAACCGAACTGTCAGATGTTGCATAGAATCGTCCCATGTATGTGACTAACACATGGTACAGATACCTACTGGCAATCAGGGCAAGTTAATTAAAATATACTCGTGTCACTCGGTCCGACTATTGAGTCTGATAGTGTTTATTTTTATCTATCGCACTCCCAATCCTATTATTCCAATTATATCGTCATTTTTGTGCTAATTGTTATTGATGGTTTGAACAATAGGGAGTATATGAAAGTACTTTTTTCCGTATTCTGAATTTAGACTAGGTTTAAATTTAGAGTTTCATGTTTAAAATCAAATTGTCAAATTAATTTGTATATTTTAACTTCACATTATCATAATTTTTCATTCCTACAACGGGGAAGCGGGATTCATGTGCGCGGAAAAACGTCCGATTATAGGTGAAAAATTTAGCTAAAGCACCACCTTTGTAGTATAGTAGTAACGTGTGTGTACACGCATGTCAGCGTTCTATATTCAACTTTTGACGTAAGTTCCATATTAAAATTATCTGCACAACTATACATAGACATGGTTCGTCAGTTAAGTTTTTCACCTATACTTATATTTTACGTCCAACAAGGTCTTTGAACCAAAAGTTAAATCAAATGAGCCAACATAACTTCGAATGTGTTTAATTCAACTGTACTTTAAATTTAAAACCAAACACATTTAGATAGCTAAAGTCTGTACTAAACATCGTTTCAAAGAGATCGAAACTACCCTAATGCAAACTGTCTTGTCATTGAACAACGCTGAGATACGTATGAACAAACAAATGAACACATACTTTGTTGGATTAGTAGTCGGCATAGTAAGTGTGACAACCGGCAAGCGTCCGCATTCACAAAGAAATACTCAACTCAATTCAACTAACATTGTGAATAAGTCTGTCGATAAACGCATTGTATGCCTTTTGTTGAACTTTGTTTTTTCACCCAAACCCTAATTAAATCTGATGAATGGTTTCTACTGGAACAGCTTAAAGACCAAACACATTTTAAATATAATTTATTTCAACTAAAATGTCTTTAAATCCAATCTTGTTTGTGAAACCCGAATACAGCGCATGGATGTACCCAGAGATCCAAATATTAACATATCATTTGAATAAAACAATCTAAACGGATTATATTGCGTATTATCACGAAGTGACTATATGCTTATAAGTGAAGGATTAGCAGATTATATTATTATTAAACCAAAAGCGAACGTGGTAAACTTACGAAAAAAAGGAACACATCCACTTCCCATGGAACACAAGCTGTGCACGACACAGTTCAGTGGAAACTGCATTAGGGTTTGGAATGAGCATTTGGGAGCCATTTTTTAGGAGCCGCACCGACACATGGCAAAATTCTCACCGAATGGTATAAATTAAAAAGAAACTAGATCTACAGACTTAGTCCTATTTCTCAGGTAAGTGTATCAGATAGAAATATAATAGTGTAGAATCTTACAGAAGACCTCAGCCATAATAGCACTTCTACCTTTCAGGTATGTAGTGTTATGTTCCTGATGGTGAGTAAGGTTCCCAGAGCTCCAACCCTTAAAGGCCGGCGACGCGCTTGTGACTCCCCTGGTGTTGCGGGTGCCCATGGGCGACGGTAATTGCTTACCATCAGGCAATTTGTCTGCTCGTTTGCCGCCTGTGTCATAAAAAAAAAGATAAAGTTATCGTGAATGTTTAACAGAGACACGGTAGCACATGTCAGTTCGTGGTGATATTGAAGTTGATAATTGTTTATTCCAGAATTAATTCTTATTACGATTTATCAACTTATCTGAACTACGACTTATTTCTAAGGTTTTTCAAGAACAATTGTTAACAGTTGACTAGTTATTTCATACAGATTTATTTCACATAATTAAACTTCTCTTTTACACGGTTTAAGTTAAGGCATTTAGTTTGCTTTATAATTTGTGAAGTGAAAATTTTTCCGTCCATTCTTAAGTTAGTAAATTGGTTTATGACTGCTTGGATTAATCTCAATTACGAGAGAGAGGTTAAACTTTCAGACTAGCATTTCGTTTCACATTCATTCTAGTTAATTTGTTAGTATACAGTTCTTGTACTTTATACATTTTGAAAAATAAAACGTGATCACTTAACTTTTACACGAAGTCGAGCAAAGTATTTTGCAAAATAGTTGCTTTGTACGAGGGCTTTACTGAATTACGAAGAACAAGATTCTAAAATTAGAAATGTAGATATTAACTTAAAGCTATGGACGTTTAATGTATAAGTGTTTCTGCTTAAAAGGGTATACCTTTCATATACCAATATATGAATAAGGGAAGTCTTTACGTAACAAGTACAAAATAATACAATATACTTAACATATTTTCATATATAAAACAAAACAAAGAATTAAAAGATATATTGTAACAAAATTAACGTGTAAATTTCAGCTAATAGGGCCGCCAAATAGATCGATGTGCTATATAAAGGTACTCAGATATAGTTCTAAACCAGAATCCTTTGGAGGACGGGCAGCGTCCTTCAGAGTAGTGGAACTACGATCGCCAACCCGCTTGCCAAGCGAGGCAATTATGGTTTTGAAAGCCCCATGCTCTGAAATCGCTCCCTGTGGCGATATATGGGGGAAACCTACGCTTAGCAGTGGACGCCTGTGGCTTATAGGTAGAAATGCCACATGATTGACAACCATTTAGGATGACCAAACTCCCGATAAGTTGAAGAGACAAGTTTATGTCGGTCAATAATTTCATTCAGTTAAATAGCCTTTCCAAGCAGCTACAGGAGGTGCACAAAAGGGTTGTGAAAGTCATGGAATCTTTTATTTTACTTGTAACATTATCCCATCACACGACCAGGCTCGATCCGTGTGACAAATGCCGCCGAATCAATCATACCTGTCACTCCAGATATAATTTGCAGTTGATTTCGTTTTGCCGCGCGATTTCTCACCGAAACAGGGAAATTAATAACAATGAAAACCGAGGCGCGTTTTTGACACTGTTGAAAATATTACTGAGAGCATTTCCAAGATCACTTAAATCATTCAATTAAGTTGTTAAGATAAGAGATTTATTTTGATCAAGAGAATAATTGTATTTATCTTTCTGAGTGATTTACGAGATTATTAATTTGACAAACTTTATGTAAAGGTAATAAAATCAGCGACTTTTTTATAACGTTTTCGTGTTTGCGGGTTAGCAAGAAGTGGCAATGGGCAGGCCACTTTGCACGCAGAGAAGATGGCCGATGGAGTCGAAAAGTTCTGGAGTGGAGACTATGGACAGCAAGCGCAGCGTAGGATGTCTACCCAAAAGATGGACAGACGATCTCATTAAGGTCACTGGAAAACGCTGGATGCATGACGCTTCCAACCGGTACATGTGGAAGTCCAATGGTTCAGCAATGGACGTCTTTTGGATGAGATGATGATGATGGTTTTAGACGTATTTTTACATTCACTTTCCAGGCTATTCTAAGAGCCAAAATTAATAAAGAAAATATCAGTTCAGCTCATTGCAATATCTCAATATTGAATAAAATGTTTTCATTACTTATATTCATCACTTAATAGTTTCGACACAACGTAGACACGACAGTTTAATTACTTTGTTTCATACAAATTAATACCTAAGGTCGTTTAAATATCATTCAAACTTCAAAAAATACGCCCTTTTAGTAATCTGAATGAAAAGTTTAGATTTCTCCGTTGCGTTCCATTATAAACAGATTCTTGACAAGCAGGGAAGCGAACCTGAATGAACATTTATTTTTAATTAAATCCAGAGTATTCGATAGCTGTGACGTTCCTTTAAAATCGGAAAAAGGCGAGATTTCGGAAATTAAAAGCTCACACTGACCTACTAATTAAAATGAGATACTTTAATTGTTTATTTTATGTAACTTTATGTTTATCCATATACTCGTAATATATGCTTGGAGACCTTATGTCTTTTTTAATAGATCTAAGTGTTCATTATTGGTGCCTTTCAGCTTAAAGTGTCCAACCCATCACATTACGTTTGTAAAATTCAATGAAGCCATTACAATTATTTTTTTAATTAGTCAATTTAAAACTATCATTAGTAATCCTTTCGGTAAATAATTATAATAATTGATTCACTCCGACAGCTGAGCTAGCCAATTCACTCTGCATAAAACATTAAAGAGTCACTTTAAAGTTTGTATAAAACAGAACTGTGACGTTTCTTTATTTCATTAAAGTTTATTTAAATTGTAATTACTGAACGCACCGAAATATAATTGACAATTGGAAACGAACGTTTTTTTGTTTGTTCCTCTGGCGGTGGAGACGAGTGGCTGTTGGTGCTCAGAGGCAAGATCTTTTTTTAAGGAGATAGGTAGTAGGTTGCGAAACAGAGGGCTCGATCCCCGCTCCGGGTCATTCCTAGTGCAAAGGTTATCAATCGCAATTCAGCGTGGAAACGCAGCGAGTGTCCTGGGCACCTTTGCGCCTGGAGTGACGCGGGGCGGATTATTTGACTAATATAATTGTGTTCGTTTTTTGTGTATTATTGTGTTTTTTTAATGTATTTTAAATTGTGTAAGTTAGTTATAAGCAATAATGTACCATTGATTTATATGTTCTATAATTAGATTAATTAGCTTCTTAGCCATTGGAAACGAATATTATAAAAACATGTATGATACGAAGAATAAAATGACAGGTTTATTCAAAACTCTTTGAATGAACCCGGACCCGGGTATGTCCTTAAACTACGTCCAACAATGAGAGGTAGGGCACAGCGATGACCATCACGCTTGAATCTGGGGCAGCCCAACTGGGGAAGTACCTCCTCCTTACAGAAGACCACAGCCATAATAGCACTGCTACCTTTCAGGTATGTAGTGTTGTGTTCCTGATGGTGAGTTAGGTCCCCAGAGCTCCAACCCCCCTTAAAGGCCGGCAACGCGCTTGTAACTCCCCTGGTGTTGCAGGTGCCCATGGGCGACGGTGATTGCTTACCACCAGGCAATCCGTCTGCTCGTTTGCCGCCTATGTCATAAAAAAAAATAATAATAATAATTCTTCCGTAGGTTACATTTCCGTCGCAGCGAGCACTAATGTGACGTCCCATACGTGAATATAACCGTTGTACTTATTTAAAATGCAATGTTTTCAAGCTCATTTAACTTCCCATTAACTTGTAGCGGAAAAATATGACACGCGCCATTTGTTTTTATTGTACTTCCAGTCCTGTAATACTTAAATCACGATTTTAAATGGGAAATAATAATTATACCTTATTTTATTATCATTATAGCTGTTCTTCAAGGACATCCGTTGCTATCAGTCCTGTAGTGTCTCTATTATAGTGTTCTGCTATATGATTGTCGTCCGTAGGATTTATCCCTTATGTCACCACTTACGACACCCGCGGGAGGATATGGGGTGGTGGTGCTATTCTTGTCAGCTGGCATCACACGGCATGCTAGCGAATATCTTCGATATATAAATCGATTTGTATTTTCTATTTTTCGTGCTATTTAAATTGCTATTATACAATTGTTTTTTAACAAAAGGATATAAAGGTCATTAGCGTAACTACAGATACATTAACCCCTTCTATTGAAAACTTTTCCCCGGATTTCTGTCCATTTGTACCCGTTTTGCTTCCATATACCTGAAATAAAGTTTGAAAGTAGATTACGGGGATTGAAATGACGAAAAGTAGGCTCACAGCCAGCCCGGATATAATATTAGATTTTATATTCAATAGGAGTTTCAGAAAGGCTCTGCCAAAGGCGAGGAGAGGAAATAATATATTATTATTTATAAAGTAAATAATAGCCAAGAACGGAAAGAAATAACCTAGTATATTTACGAGTGGGAGTTATAGGGATTTAGTATCAAATGGACCATATATTTAGCTTACTTGACTTAAATCGAGGGGGTCAAAAATAGTAACAGTAAAAATAATACAGGTTAATTTTACTTACGATATTAATAAGAGTTTTTTTTAATACTATAATACGAGTATTTTCCGTGCTTAAGTAACTCTGTTGGTATATTACGTCTTAACGCTTAAATTACGGAACCACTTTGATGTTTGATATGGAAATAGTGTAAGGCCCGAAATAAGTCTAATAATAGTTTTAATGAAGAGGGTAGATTTTACTATGAATTGCTATTCAATATTCCACAGGCGTTTTATAAATGTTTAATGGCGTTGCTTTAAAGAAAAAAGCGAACAAAATGTTATGTTTTCGTACTTGTCTACCTATTATAGGAACAAGAAATATATGAGGACCCAGAAATCAAGAACTTGCCTGTATCGTGTGACTCAACTGGCATCAGTGTATGACAGATAATTTTGTGACACATTTCCATAGTATATAGTAGTCTGATCCATAGCATGATTCTGCGACCGCGCTCGCGTACTGTCGCAGCCTCTTGACACTCATTACCGCGCACAGTTTGGGTGAAAGCCGCGTAAACAATGTCATCGCTCCCTACGACATAACTTATAACAGAACTGCTGCCATATATCATGGCGGATGGTGTAGTAAAGAAATCAAAGTTTCAATGCTATAATGCCTGGTTAAGTGAAGTTTATAATCGATTTTTGTCGTAGGTAACTATTATAGGTATGTGAGTTATGTAAATAGTGAGGAGATATATTAGTTATTCCACTTAGTATAAAATAACAGGATCTTCTCACAGCAACAACTTTATTTAACCGGTCAACAGGGCTCAGGCATTTAATTCTCAATTTGTCCTTATTTCTGCGATAAAGTCTAAAAATCAGTAGAATTTAAAATTGTCTTTAATTTATAAATTATTGAAGACACTCGCCTAAACAATGTCATGAATATTGATGAATCACATCCTGCCGTAGCTTACAGCTAAACGTGCGAAATCGGTAACCATGATTAATTGCAACAAGGCGGTGACACATTTATTTCTTCATGTTCATACCTTGATCTAACTCCTGGCTTAAGCGATAAACGTGACAAAATGACATTATATTGCGGCGACAGAGGTAAAACCTAAGGTGGTTGTGTTTCTACCGATGTGACCTAGGCTATAAAATTGTAACAAGTGTAATTATTATCGGCACACATGAAGTAATAAGCGATAAATTGACAAACATCTTATATGTTGAGAACCATAGTAAATCTACATTATCGGTCTATACGAGTATATCATAAGTACGTGACTTGAAGTGTCCGTGCTAGTGCCACTTTTCAATTTGTTCTTTGGTGCTACAAGAATGCATTATACCTAGAAATTAGATAAAAATGTGGCAATTTGTCCTATTTTTCTACTCCCATGCTTAATTTATCGTTTACGGGCACACATATTTAAAACCCTACCTTACTTGTCTTAAGATATGAAAACAAGTCTACAAAGTTTGCTTTCACCGGGCACACTATAAGCGTGATGACATATTATAACTACTGCCTTGGATGTTTTAGAGGTGTAAAGTAACCTACCATTCCTCAAAGATGGTATATATTGTAGTTAGGAGTTACAAAGAAAGTTCTAAAGACCAGCCAGCTTATAAGTTAATAAGGATTACTAAATACTTAAAGCGCCATGTATATTACTGCCACTTAAATAAAAAAAAACTTCGACAGAATTCTCTGTGTCTAAGCTCGCTTCAGTACGTGCACCCAACTGCAACAGAACAGAGTGAACAAAATAGACCTCTGTGATGTCGCTCTCATTTAACACGCTTTGCTCTCATTTCGCGACTGCGGGTGTTGGTGCGCGATTAATGTGATTTTCATGCTACATCATACAAAATCACGTTGAACTTGTGCTTTGAATTTGTTAGATAATGTCAATGGAAGGCTTTTTTTTTGACGACCGGTCTGGCCTAGTGGGTAGTGACCCTTCCTATGAAGCCTATCCTGGGTTCAGATCCAAGTGGGCATTTATTTGTGTGATGAGCATGTTTGTTCCTTTGTCATGGGTGTTTTCTATGTATTTAAGTATTTGTATGTATTTATGTACATACTACGTCGTCTAGTAACTACAACACAAGCCTTGCTGACCTTACCGTAGGACTAGGTTGATTAGTTTAAGATTGTCCAGAAATATTTTTTATTTATTTTATTTTTCCCTGGCTTCAGCTCTAAACCTTGTTTTCATACATTTTATATAATCTATTTGTATTATACTGCCTCCTATTGGATGACTATTATTCTTGTTCTTTTTGGCATTTAGTAACCAATGCGGACAAATGTCGACATTGTCAGCATCATTCTTACAAGACTTGCAGTAAAAGTAGCTGTCACGAGATTTTACAAAATTAGTAGACAATATAAAAAGTTTTACAAAGTAAGTACTTCGTGTACATCAGGAATTAGGACCGGTGGTACTATGGTGGCACAGGACCGGTCGTCGAAGCTTTTATCAAGTAATTGACGTCTTTCGGCTGATGATAATGATAATATTACTAAAAACATTTTTCCTTCGTTTCATCTGATAAGACTGATACACACAAAAATAAGCAGTGGGTATTGCCTCTTTTGATATAGTTCTACAAAAGATTTAACAATGTCATGGCTAACTTTAGCTGCTCAGTCTGACAATCATGAATATGGATGAACAATCTCTGGTCTTTAAAATACAAACTTCGAGCCAGAGGTTAGGATTCCGGATCTCTATTCTCCATGCAAACCTCTTGTGTATTATTCTGACTAAGCGCATTAGTAAGTTGCAAACAAAACTGGTCAGAGTAAATTCGGGGTACTCCGTGACGTTTATTTTATTGTTTTCGATTGAATGTTGTGGAGTTCCTAATAAATTTAGTTTACTACTCGTGAATTTGGTTCCCTTCCCGCTTAAGCAATTCTTGTGGGATTCGCGCGAGGCATAAATATAAATCCGCAAGGTCCTAAGTGCATGAAATGATCATTGTTCTTGCTAAACCGACTTATTAATTTATTCTGTAAATTAAAATATAAGTTTGTAAGATTCACGAATACGCCAATAATTTGGGAAAAGCTTTGATTAGATAATCAACACACGGCACATTAAATATATGCAATTGTGTTTAGTTTAAAACATATACATACAAAAATGACTACTGTCACGTACTTAATCTAGATAACGCCATTTTTTTAAACTAAAGAACAAACAAAATTATTTTTTTTTATGAAATATTTTGCTTTGATTTTTAAGTAGTAATACTAGTATATAAATTAAAATTTGAAATAGATGACATATTCTCAAGAAAAAGCAACGAAGATGTCCTCGTCGCTTTTTCTTTGCAATTTTTTAAAGTTGAAATACCAAATAATATTTCTGATAATTCATTACATTAATATTAAGGTCAAGAAGTTAATTGAAGATTATTTATAAAAGGTATACATATCTCTCATGACCAAAATATTTAATAAACTCCATTTTGCTTTCTTTTAATTTACAAAATGAACTAATGAATATTAAATTGACCTTTTCTGCCCATAGATCTGATACAAAATCAGCCGAGTTCACCCTAAGTTAATATAAATCCTTTAAGCTTTATGCTTCGCCAAACCGGGATAGTGTTGGGTTACGCCGATTTTCTTGAAACTAACCTAAACCTTTTTAACTTAATGAAAAGTTAGGAAGTCGTTTAAATGACATTTGTGAATTATTCGATCTTATCTTATCATTTATCGATTGACGGTTGAACCTCAAAATGGCGAAGACGTCTTGAAAATATATTTTTTGTTTTTTGTTCAAACGTAGTTTAATGTGTAATATTGATAGCGCATTATGCAGTGATCTAAGGCAGAATTGTGCAGCTAATGAAGAATTGATTTCAAAACCCATTCCACCACTATTTGGCCACCACCGCCAATCCCGGGGCCACGGCCGGCCGCCTCGTGGCTTTCTGTAAAGTCCAGCTACCACTTTTCAGAACGCAAGGCCTACTACCGTACACTGGCATGCTCTAAGAGCAAACTTGTTATTTATTCGATTGACTTGCTCCAATCACTTTGACACTGGCGAAATCATCAGAATTGATGGAAGCCATTTTTATTTAAACTATCTATCTTATTATTTATCACAGTGCGCCAAAACATAAAGATCTTTAGCTTCTTTATATTTCTTGGAAAAGATTTATAATCAGGTATCAGTACATGTATCTAACTAACGTGCTACTATTAAAGAGAATGTATCTATTTTCCCATGATTCGTCTCACCGTAAACTTAGGTCATCGGTACATACATTCCTTTAAATAATCATCAGCTAATTTTTTAGTCAAATATCACCGTCCAAAGCTTAACAACAAGTAATTTTTACGTCAAAAATATACCAAACACGGTGTATCCTTTATTACAATTGAATACGGTTCAATCTTGTAATCATGTTTTGTCGACTTTTAAGATTATTAGTAATGATTATGAACCGGGGGACTGTAATCCTGTATGCTAAGGAGCCTACGAGCCGTTTTACTGGTAAGCCTCAACTAAATACACTAAATACACAATCAATTATGTATACATTAATGGTATGTGTGTCACTGGGTAAGGAGCACTGTAAAGTTACAGGGATTAAGTATGAAGAGGCGGATTTATCTATATTTTTAACCGACTTCAAAAAAAGGAGGAGGTTATCAATTCGGTTGGCATGTTGTTTTTTTTTATGTGTGTTACTTCAGAACTCCGTCATTTATGGACCGATTTCAAAAAATTTTTCGTTGTTTGAAAGCATCTACTTCAAGGTTGGTCCCATTGTTACCATAATTCAGATCTGATGATGGGATCCATGAGGAATTAAGAGAACTCTTCAAAATTTATAGGTGCATGTATAACGATTTTAGTATATTCGGTGATAAGTCAAGCATTTGTATTCAGAAAATAGTATTTTGTGAAGAAGAACTGATGAAGAAGACCATAGGTGGTCATACAAAACTCCTTGCGTTTCCTGGGTGGCGGTGAGATATTTAGATTCAGATACTAAAGTGACTATGACGAAGTCAACTTGAATATTTCTGACGAAATGTTACCATTAACCTGATCTGGTTGTTGAACCCGGGAGGTAGGCAACGGAACACAGAGATAAAAAAGTGTAAAGTGGCCGTGTTTGGACTTAATGGACTTGTCATGAGATGCAGTCTTATAACCCTAACAAATGTTTTAACCGACTTTAAAAAGGAGGATATTGTCAATGCGATTGTATGTTAATTATTGCATAACAACCTTAGAACTCCGTCATTTTTGAACGAATCTGGTAAATTCTTTCGAAGTATGACTGCATAATACTACAAGGTTGGTTACAAATCAAACAATAGAATTTATAAAATAGGATTTGGTGGTAAGAACTAATGAAGTAGACCATAGGTGGTCCTACAAAATTCCTAGTGTTTCCTCGGTGGCGGTGAGATATTTAGATTGAGATACTAAATTGACTATGACGAAGTTAATTTAGGGATTACTGATGAAATATTACCAGTAACTTTATCTGATAATTGTAGCCGGAAAGTAGGCAACGGAACTCTATGATTAAATAGTGTAGCGGGGTCCTGTTTGGGCTTAAAGGAATCGTCATGAGATGCACTTAGGTAACCATGCACATATTTTTAACCAACTTTAAAAAGGAGGTCATTAATTCGGTTGCATGTTATTTTTTAGTGCATTATCTCCGAACTACGTCATTCGGGACTCTTAAAAAATGCAATTAAAACGTATAACGAATTAAATTTTTCGGCAACAGATCAAGCATTTATGTTCAGAAAGTACCACCTTCTGGCAACGGAACCACATGATATGAAAGTGTAATGTAGCCGTTTTTGGGCTTAATGGAGTTGCCATGTGATGCACTCTGGTAAAAACTTTCTTATCATCATCATCATAACCAAAGGACGGCCACAGCTGAACATAGATTCCTCCTTAAGTGGCCCACAATGACCTGTTTTGCGCTATTCTTCGCACACCTGACCTCGTTGGTACACTGGCTGCTACAGTAACTAGGGTATCGTGGGCCCCTTGGAACTCGAGGCCATGGCTTTCGTGTACCTTGCATGGGTGTAAATGCCATAATCGCCACGCTTGGCACGCGGGTTAGCGAGCGTAGTGTTCCACCACATTCCAGATCGCAGTACTGCCTATGTCTGGCGTTGCATTACTTATGTGCCACGATAGGTATCAGATGACGATTTCGAGTCTCATCATCTCCGTTAAGTTAACGATCTGTAGTCAAGTGTTCGGTTTGACAGTTTATTAGCGACCAAATCGGTCCAAATCTTCGAACACGACTCAATTAGACATACATTTTGTCTCTTTGCAACGTTTATATGTATTCCTTTTATTATAATATTTCCTCGTTTGGCACAAAGGACACTGTCTGCCCATATTCGTTTATTAAAAATCAGTGTCAAAATGAGAAACTAAAAGGCTAAAAATAAATAAACTTTTAACAAAAAATAAACCCGACTTCAAATATGTACTAAAAAGCAACAAATAATTGTTTTCTTTATGACTTGATAAGTACTTTTGGACTATTTAGAACAAATCAATTTCTTAGGACAATTATATACAATTATTTTTGGTTTTGGAGTCGGTGCCAGCCACTTTTTTCGTTTCCAGAAGCCTTCGGCAGTCGTGAATAAATTGATATCTGTAGCGCTACCACGTAAAACGAAATTCGTAAATTTCTGGCATCTTTCCATTTTGCCCCTATTAAGACCTCATGAGAGTAACAGAGACAATCGTTTGAAATTAACGAATATCGTTTTTGGCGGTAGCGCCTCAGTTTCAATATTTCACTTCCCTCCCGGTACACTCTGCACTATAATTAGTAACTATGTATGGGATGAGTACAGAGTATCTGTGTCAGATACAAGATTTTTTCAAAGTAGTGACGATATATATGTATTTTATATTTTCATAGTCCATTTGTCAACAAATCAAAATCAAAACAGCTGACATGCACGTACAGCGGTGTAAAAAATCTAAGTTTCAATTGTATGTTGGGTAGCGTGGCTGGCACCGACTCCAAAACCAATAATAATTGTATATAATTGTCCTAAGAAATTGATTTGTTCTAAATAGTCCAAAAGTACTTATCAAGTGATAAAGAAAACAATTATTTGTTGCTTTTTAGTACATATTTGAAGTCGGGTTTATTTTTTGTTAAAAGTTTATTTATTTTTATATTTAAAATTAGTTTTAGAAAAACTAAGTAAATTAATAAAAGAAACAACAAACAGGTACTTCTTAGTGTCATAGGTACATATATTCCGTTACATTTGGAACTCGAATAAAACAATACCTATACTACCCACTACTTCAAAAAAATATACTTTCTGACCAAATGCATATTTTTTTAATGAATGTAACGGCAAAATTTAGCAAAAAATGCTTTTTTTTTTAAGGCGTAGTGGCAGAATGTCATTTTTTTAATGGTCAATCACTTTTATGCTGTTTCACTAACTGATGTGGAATGAAATGAAAATGAAAAGAGGGACCTTGCCGGTCAGAGGCCGGCAATGTTCACCTCTTGTTTCTCTCATAGCCAAACCTGCATCGAGATACTTTACAGCTTATTATAAGGAGCATAATGTCAACATTGTAGTGCATGATTGAGAAAATTCAATTTACTCCCAATAGTCCCAAACTATGGCAACAGCTGTTTCTGCGTGCGTTCGATGACATGGATATAGGCAGCATCCTCCCCTTACATTTAATAGAAAATATACCACTACTAAAGCATCTATCCGTCGCCCACACTTACGCTCTCATATAAAATTCACTCTTAAAGTAACAAGCAGATTAAAAAGTACAATTTACTGCGAACTTTGAACGAAGATCCCATTCGCCAAGTCCCAAGAATCGTGGCTCGTAGCCAAGGCAATAACATTTCAGCCCACATAACAACACTTGGCATCAACGGCTTGACGGCCATTCGGGATAACCTAATGTTATAGGGTTCTTGTTCAAACAAAATGGGTTTTGATGAGACATTGGCAACCTTGTTTATACTATTGCCCGTATTTTTAAAATTAAATATGATTGCTTTTGTTCATTATCTATAATGTTAATATTCATAGTCAAAAATTAAATCGACCTCATTTTTATGTCACCTCATTTACCTTCTTTTACCCAATTGTAAAAACAATAGAAAAATAGAAGGTTCCTGCAACGCCAATCCCTGATGTCAACACATCAATCGCTGGTGTTGCGGGTGCTCATAGGTGACAATAATTGCTTACCATATTCGTTTGCCATCTTTGTCATAAAAATAATTACTACATAAACTATAAACTATTAAAAAGTGGTGAAGTAAAACCGGCAGCTGCCGCAAGAAATCGAAAACAAGATTGACCCAGGTGAGCCTCGGCCGTTATCTTATTTAATTTTACTGTTTTTTCTTTCTTGTTTCTTATTACAATTGCATGCCGGCACTTAGGCTATAGCTACTCCTTCATTTATTAATTTATTAAGCAGAAATATCTGCTAATGGAATCACATTGATTAAGAATCGAATACAATCGCTGCCAACGAGTATACATTATCGACTCGGTAGCTCAGATGGCAGAGCGAGTGGTATATATATATATCCCGTAGTCGCGAGATCGTGCCTCGCCCGAGGCAGTGAATTTTTGTCCAATTTTCCTTTGGTCCTTCGTGCATTTCTACCCTACTTAGATAATTATATATTCTTCAGTGCACCTTTGGGTAAAATAATTATATGAACCTCAATATACTCGTATCATTATTAGTACCTACCTACCAATAATACTTGACATTTAATCATCATCATCAGCAGTCGTTCCCCCAATGCCGAGGATCGTGACATCATGTCCTAAGGTTGTAGACCAGTCTCCTCCATAGGCTTCTGTCACCCGCCAAATGCACGGCTTCCTGCAGATGACATTTAATATCATTACAAAAAGAAGTAAGTTCATAGTAACGTTTGAGTATTGAGTGAGGTACATAATAACGTTGTTACAATATATTTATTTTAATATTTACCTAATGTATATAATTTATCCAAAATACATACAAATAACTTTGACAAGGCCAGATGTGCTTAATTGAAAAATGTGAAGACGACTTTATTTTAATACATTAAAGTATTAGCTAAATTAAAGATACAAATCCTAAGCTAAACAAATGATCTCCTTTTGTTATTTCAGGTCAGATTTGAGGATGAATAATGAAGGTAATAAAAATGTTTGTGTCACATTTTACAAGCTTTGGTTGATTGTTCAGTTAAGGTTCAGTTTAAATAGTAACAATAAAAAAAATTACCTCAGGGGTCATTGCAGGTGAAACTCGTTTGTCTTCTTAATACATTGAGTCACAATTTGCTACGCGCTACGCTCATAGCCGAACCCCATGCACTCTCCGTATGGCAGCAACGTCGATCGAAACCGAATCAATAACTGCAGCGGTCACCAACCACTCAGCCTAGCGCGGCGACTAGTGAGATTGTAGCAAATTAATATACGTGTGTACAGTCGCTATTAGATATATCAGAGCTGTGGAGGTGGTCACAAATATCGGAACATACACTTTTTTGCATAGACAATAGAGGCGTTGTTCCGATATTTGTGACTACCTCCACAGCTCTGATGATGACTGTACGAGTCATATTTGGGAGGCCTCTGTCTAGCAGTGAACGTCTTACGGCTGAAATAATGATGATGATGAGTTTTAAAAACATAATCTTGATATAATATTACCCACGCATCCAAAGCCCGCTGTTATACGTTTCAGGTCCGATGTAAAATTCCGTCCTATTTTACTCACAGGGAAAGTTCCGAAGGATGTGTCCTTTCAACAGAAAATAAAGTTGGTAATAGCTGATAAAATTTATGCAACTTTTTTAATAAGTTTGATCAATAGCCCGATTTTGAGAGATTTTCTTCCACTTTCCGCGAAGGACATGAAGCGTTATGCTATCTTCATCCTGTATAATTTTATTACGATTTTATGTAAATACCTACACAAATTGATGGCCCAAATTCTCATTTTGTTTAACATCTCAGGTATACTACTTTTATATACACCTTTTTATTTTTGTTACAAGAGGCAATTTCTTTCAGAGACTCATTTTTTACTCTGACAATTGGTAATATGTTCAATCATTTGATTACTGGACTTAATTGTATTTCTACTTAACTCTAACAACAAAACTATCGTGACTCTCAATCTTATTAAATAATTGTATAGAAACGGCTCGGCTTCGTCTTATAAAATGTGAGTTACTCATTTCTATACAATGAATAAACTAACTAACATTTATATTTAAGAAATCGAAGTAACTCTGTAGAGCTGTACATTAACGTAATGTTCATTTATTGTGTATGAAAAATGAAAGACATAAAATAAAAATATGTTAGCAACGTGAGGAATAAAATGAAAACACACGGTGATATTTTGCACTAAATCTTACCTCACCTGCCAAAAAAAAAAAGAATCTTGACCATATTGTGTCATTGTTTGTGTAAGGATATAACGAGCTTTTGTATTATGTGAGGGATGAACTCGGCACAGTGAATGTTCTGTACGTGCTCCGCCTAGTTATATGTCGTAATCCTGAACCCATGGTATCCGTATTGCATGCCGAGCATTCGCCACCAGGATAACTGCCACGACGGCCATTTCTACATACAAAGTGTGATTTTTTTTCCTCTACTACTAAAGATATTTTATTATTATTATTTATAAACTTATGTTTGTACCATTATGGTTCGAAGCAAAATTTATATTTATCTTAACTGTGCATGCCTTTCTAGATTTTCCATTATTTTAAATATTTCTATTCTAATCAAACTCTCACGAGTCTATAAACTTTCGTAGTGCAATTATAATATCATCTCATTTGCTCGTGTGTCAATAAACTCAAAACTCAAACGTTTATTCAGTAAGTAGGCCACAAGGGCACTTTTACACGTCGAGTAAACAAAAGAAGAAAATATAAAAACTACACCGGTTCTAACCCTACACCTCTGACCCGAGAAGCATTTCGACTTTTATGACCGGCAAGAAACTCGGCGGGGGTAATTTTTTCAAAACAGTATTACAAAAGATATCTTATACATATTACATAAAAATGCGTTATTCTTTAAGAAAACATATCCAACAATTACAAAAAAAAAACTGCCAAAGGAAAAATAAAAATAATTATTAATTACTTACGAGTCCAAATCTGACTGCTAAGAACCAAGTTAATAAAACGTTCGATATGCTTTCGTATCTGTCCGTCTGTGTCCCTTAACTTTTGATGACGAATTTTGTAATTT
This sequence comes from Grapholita molesta, assembly GCA_022674325.2. Taxonomy (NCBI): domain Eukaryota; kingdom Metazoa; phylum Arthropoda; class Insecta; order Lepidoptera; family Tortricidae; genus Grapholita; species Grapholita molesta. Next base: position 8,416,978 of record CP053129.2, on the reverse strand, counting down.
CTAAATTAAAGTAAATTTAGAAATTACAAAATTCGTCATCAAAAGTTTCAAAAAACATTTATATGTATAGTTATTTTGTTTTCAAAATATACACAAAAATATAAATACAAGCTTATTACAAATAAACCTTAGAGATGTATAAGGTCTCCAGGTGTCATGATTTAAATATACTAACACTTTTTGTTTTTTTAAAGATAAACAAGCACCGAATGAAGTGTATCACGTAAATAAACAAGAAGAAATGCAATGAGAAGAAAATAAATCACACACTCTTCAGTATAATACAACTTTCCACAGTGTATAACATTTCCACCTGTATGACAGTATCCCTTTCGTGCTTTAACTTGTTTATATGGTAATTGTCAATTTCAAACTTTTTTGGCCCTTAGGTATTATTTTCACAATAATTACAAGGCTTTTTGTTCTTAATTTCTTGCTAATAAGGTAGTGTGGATGAGATCGCTTATATAAAAGACCACCAGCTATAAAAATTTACATATATTTTTATTATTATTATTTATTTATTAAACATACTACAAAATGTTTACAATTCAAAGTCCTGCAAAACTGTTTGGACAGTTGTTTTTATTTTTATATTTGTTACTTATACTTAAAAGGCCTTATACTGGTTTCATTGTCACAAACGACCCCCACGCTTAGCGATTGGAAAATAGCAGACCATCTCCCGGTCCATGAATGTGACCAAATATTCCTTGGGATTCTATTTGTCGCTGTTCGTAACTTATTATTTTGAGATAGAGATTTCTCTGTGGGATTTCCAGACTTACGGTTCACGGTCATTGAAAAGAGTTTTATTACTTTTTTATACCTGTGTCATTGAACTTGTAACATGACTAACGGAAAATCAAATATATGCGTTACATACGTGATTCAACTGTATACATTTAAAGGAATAAGGAGGAATAATAAGGAATATTATAATATTCCTTGTATTTCTACTTTATCCTCTTGACACTGGGATACATAGCAAATATAGTGTTTAGTCAGAGCCATAAGATCTGCGTTGTCACGAGCCGCAAAATAAAATATTAATATTAGCCGCTAAGGTTTTTTCTCCATTTAATGCACCTTAACTCAGGCCTCGCAAAGATCCCGATTCACGCAGTGCCATTCATCATAATTTCCTATTCTAGCTAAATATAGCCGTACAAAGAACATAAAAATTGAGGCAAAGTGTGACAAATTATTATGTCCGTAGCACAAAAAGCCAGGAGGGCAATTACGGCAGCGAATTTGTCAAAATTAAGGACTTTTTTCTAATAAATGGATTCGTTATTGCACACTTCATAATAGGGCTCAATTTCATTGTGTCGGTCTTAAAAGGAACCGAAATTATGGAATGAATATGTTTTAATCCAATCGCAATGCCTTCTTTGTGTCGATGTCTGAGAATTTATATAGCTCATGGAGATGACATCTGTACGTAATTTGATTAAATGGCGTTGATTTTTTAAAGTTGGCAAGGCAAACAATTGCCATGAATAATAAAATGCTCACGACATCGACAGTAGCTCAATAAGTTAGCCATGTGACATTACTCGTAGTACCGAATTTGGACGATAAAATTATTACTTACAAATTAGGCCTACCCGAGTTTCTGGGCGCTTGTTTTTCTTAGATACGATTATTATGTTCATCGTAATGATCATCGCTCGATTCTGAGTTGTTTTATGAAGCTTATGTAGGATTTTTATAGCAACTACACGGTTTTATTTCGTGAAATAGGTACTAATGTTACATTGAAAATTTGCCGAATAAACTTAAGTGGTTTTCAGTGTGCAAGAGTTAAATAAGTACAACGCTAGGCTATCCATATCCATATTGTTGCGGAACTTAATATAATGAAATTGCTTCCGCATGAAGAATGCGGTGTATGTTAGAGTGGTGCTATTTATATTTAACATAGTTACGATTACTACGGTACAAAACAAGGGATCGTGGGTATATAGTAGACACATTGCATGTAGAAAATACAAATTGGGTTAAAATGGCTTTTGAGTTGCGTCCGTTGGATATCAGTGTTTTCGCTATATTCTAGTACTAGTCGATATTCAAAGAGACATATTCATGCTTATAACATAAATGTTTTAGATATACTGCTTCTTAAATTCTCTGTTAACAACCTCTGTGTCAAATTGTAAACAGTAATTTGTAATATGGACTATTGTCTGCAATAAAGCAATTTTATTTTATGGTACGTAGTTATACTCGTATAAGTACCACAGAACTGTGGCTAACATGATTCTTGAGGAGCACCTTAAACTTAAAACACTGGTACTAGCTCACTAGGTTAACGCCGGGATTATCTGATCCCCCTTTTTAGCATATGTTATTAATATATTATTACCCAGAAAGTTCGTCTTTAAAAAACCTCTGTCTTTAGCTGGCATCTTTAACCTTTTGAACGCCAAGCACCACTAAAATGGTCCCGTGATGTCGTGCCTGCCACGCCACCGACCACTAAAGTGGCTACGGCGGACGCTGTCAAAGCAATAGTCCTGCTGACATATAAGGTTTATATTTGTTCTTCACAATGGCGTACACGACGTCATATTTTGACGCGAGACGAAAAGCGTTCAAAAGGTTAAAAAGCCTTTTGACGCGAAAACTGTAGCCGGTGTTCATGACGCCTACCTACGATCCACGCGTCTTACTATTTAGCTACCAGTGCTTTGTATGCATAAAATAATCTACCTCATATAAATGTAAATATCAGGAAAATATTTGCAAAACAAACACAGACCCGAAATAAAGGATTCCGGTAGCCATCTACCGTCTGCTCCCAGCGAGACAAAACGCTTTGTCTGATATTTTCATAAAAGATTGACCCTTTGATTCTATGCCAGCGTTCTTCACACCCTGATGTAATATAGATGCGGGAAAATATACATAACTGTAACTACTAAGTCGTTCTTATTTGCAAAAAAAAAACAATACTAATATTTTAAGTTCTTACATTCATTGCAAAACTGTGTTTTTTTATCACACTTTTTCCTTAGAAGTAATAACCCCTCGAAACTGTGTAATGAACTGAAATTCCACGTGGTATCATAAATTAGTTCATTATTTTAATATCTTTTAATATGAAATAACTCGCGTAAATGCTTCTCCAATACTCTTGGGTACTTAATTTTTTGCAGAGTTTGTAAGGTAAACGTTTAAATGCCCAACAGTGATGGATGCCACTTTCAATGTTAAGTCATTGTCAATAGAGGTGTAAGAAGGGTGTCCTCCTTTGGGCATTCGCTTGTCGAGCACTGGTACGTTTACTAGATATAGGTGATTTAATAGGCCAGGGTCTCAATGCAGTGAAACAATTATGCTAGTCTAGATAAGAAACGGAATACGTAATATAGTATCTTTTCCGTTTACTACCAAACGGCTCCCTAGCTTAGTTGTTAATGCTTACGGAGCAGGAGGTACCAGGTTCGAATACTGTTAAAGACATTTATTTGTGTGTTTATTCAGATATTTGTTCCTGAGTTATGTATTTAAGTATTTATCTAATATAGTCGTCTTGGAACCTCAACACGTCTTGGATTTTCCTTCTTACCCTCCTACCTGTCCCGTAGGGACTGGGTCAGTTTATTTAGTATTGTCCAATAACAGTATTCATTTATTTAGTATTATTTGTACTGAATCGCAGAAGCAGATCACGAATATAAATAAATAATTTCAAACTTTGTCTTGATATTTTCTCTGGCAAGACAAGTTTTATGGCCATCTTGTGTATTGTTTTGCCAATGAGTGCGTAGGTATAATATCGACGCCGTCTGAATGACACTTGAAAGTATAATGGCCCATTCTGAGCCAGAACTTGCCATTATATTCGCCTTCAGGCCACTGTGAAATATTTATACCTAGTTTGGCTTTCCCTTGAGTTTCACACTACATTGTTATGTTATATTTATTAAGTTAAGATTTAGCACTCGCTTAATTCATTTTCATGGCTCTTTGCTCATCTTTCATATATTTTACATTTATTTTGTTTATAATCGTTCGTTAAATCTTTACTAGTTTTAAGGTTATTACCATTTAGGATTTAGAATCCATTGCCGTTTATGGTTTAAGATTTAATAATAAAAAAAAACGTTATTTTAAAGGGTCTAGCAGGCTAAGCTAACAAGATTGGCCTGCTTGATTTGGTTGTAATTTGAGGTGCAGTAGTGGCAGGTCCTAAGAACACTGTATGCATAGTAGCAGCCTTCGATCTTCTTTTGTTTTAGACTTACTCACGAAAATGTCAAAATATCAAGGTAATTTTTAAACGGTAATTTCAGCTAAACCAAGCTTTTTCATCCAAGTTCAAGGAAATGAATGTCTCCTTGATTCTGAATTTATTTGGTTACTCTCGCTTGCTTGGTTTAGCTGAAATAACCGTTAAAAAATTACCTTGATATTTTGACATTTTCGTAGATAAGTCTAAAACAAAAGAAGATATTATGCATACAGTGTTCTTAGGACCTGCCACTACTGCACCTCAAATTATAACCAAATCCCTTGCGCGGGCCAATCTTGATTGCTTAACCTGCTAGACCCTTTATAACCGTAAAAAAACATTTCAATGTTGTAATTACATTGTGTTTTCTGGAATGAATAAAGAATGATGCATTTAAGCTAGGAGCGATTTTGTAAAGATTCATTGTAGATATGTCCTTTATATTGCCCATAAATCCGACCAGTAGCTTTTAAGATACCGTACTTATTAAGGCGTGAAGGAAAGGAAGGAACAAAGCGTGAATCACATAAAGCCGTGAACTCATCCAGCCTGTATTTATCCTTCGATTGCCCCGTTACTCCACGCTTTCGCTTATCTGATTAAATCGATTTTCTGTTAGTGTTTACGTTAAAGAGGAATGGCGTTGAACAGAAAACTCTTAACATCAGGTTCAGCAAATGGCATAGCAGGCGAGGCAACTTCAAAAGTGTTACTCGATAAATAGTCGTTCCGTTTTAAAGGAAAATGTATCTTCAGCTCGGATGTCAATAAGGCGCTTCTGCTATGAACTCTCTATACATAACTGACTATATCGTATCTTCTGTATCTATCGTATCTATCTGAATTGATTTTTACGTCTTTTCAATTAATATCAGACAAATTAAATAGCAGGATCTTAAGATTATTATTTTTAATAACTTTTCAACGAAGCTGGAGCTAATTTATAATGTTTTAGATTTCCAGTATAGGGATTCATTTTTAAACTATGAGTTACAGCCCACTTTGACTACCATAAATAAGGAGTCTAGTCAAAATTTCCCCAGTTTTCACGAAAAACATAGTTCCGAGTATTTTTTTTTTCTGTTAATAGGCAATTTGACGCCTAATAACAGCTGTGAACTCACAAGACACGTCAAAGTAGACCATCGACAAATAAAAACAGGATAGAGATGTGTAAATATATATATATATATACTTTTTCTACTCGTGTACTTTTGTTAATCATTTACATAGTCACGAACGTACATATAAGAACATACATTATTTACGTTTGAGAGACCTTACGACACGGTAAGCTAGTGCGGAGCAGCAGGTGCTTCATACCGATACATTGCTAACAACTTGACAAACGATTTAATGCATACGGTTTTTATTTAAAAAAAAAATAAGTTCATTGCTACCAACATGATAAAAAAACTTTTTTGGTACCAAAAAAGTTAAAAAAAACATAGACATCACTCGCTTATTTTTATGTTTTCCCGCCTTTCCCGGTAATTTGTTGTATTAATTTTAGTATTTTATTTAATGTTGCCTAAAAAAAAATTGCCTAAAAAAAGCATTTTATGCAACGTTATATAAGTAGTCAAAAAATGCTCATGGCGTATTTATTAACAATGTTCGCCTTCTGCTCACATTGTTACCCATGTCACTCGCATTTTTTGACCCCTCTTATGCAACTGTTCCATAAAATACTATTATGTTACAACCATTCCCCATGTTTTACTGTCCTCCACTTGCCTCTATGACTTACCTTGCTGTTTGATTGTCAGATAACCATCGGATAACTCACCGCAGCAACATTATTGTTGTTACATGGATTTAAGATGTGATACTCAACTACGGTTGTAAAGATACTTATGAGGCCGCCTCGGGATAAGTCTGGATAGCAGAATACCCAACATCAACCGAGTTACGTCCGCGCACTGCGCTCAAAGCTGTAAAATCTCTGGACTCAACCATAAAAAGCACATAAACTGATATGTCATAGATATCCTAGTTTCATTTTGCGATGTATTTTATGTTTTAGCAGACTTAGCTTTAACGTCTAGTTTACAGCGTTAAGAAAACATTTTTAGTTTTGGCTTTGATTGTAGACATTGACCGAGTGAGTAAAACAAAAGAAGTGTCTCTATTTCCAGGTGATTGTGTTACCTTTATTGTGACATTTTACAGTCTAAACTAAGTATGTATAGTATGTAAGGACTAAACTTCAGTAAGTTTATTCTCTTGATCTTGAGTTTCTTTTACGGATGTGCATTTTTTGACAAATAATTATTGATTAACTAAGTGCTCAACCGAATTTGTGAACAACATATTTTTTAAAATGTGTTTGTATATAATAAGACAATGATTAGATAATTAAAATGTGTTTGCTCCATTACTATATAGTCAATTGATATTTTTTGATTCTATGGATAAAGGCTTAAACCTCTATAGAAAAGATGGATTGTTTGACGCGTAAATATATTTTTATTTTCATTTTTAAACTCAGAACGCAACACCAATTTTATTATACCCTTAAACGAATCACCAGCTTTTTTGTAACTTTAATTATTTGTACGCAGATTTCTACGTAGAAAATACTTTAAGCGACATTTTTCTCTCCCGTACTTTTTGTCTGAGATTTTGTTGGTGTCCACTTTCCTATTAATTAGTTGCTGTGTTGCTCGATCCCAAGCCTCGTGTTTAGGTACAGGATTTAAAAAAAAATAACAATAATTTTAATACAAACGATTTATTTCTCTCCTTTGCCGGTTTAACATTTAGGTAGACATAAATAATTTATTCACGATTATTCATATATAGAAGAAAAGTATAATTGTGCGATTCTGAATATAGAAATTACGTTCAAACAGTCTTATTGTATATGTACAAGTACTTAATGGAGACAGAAAACTTAACATAGTTTTCATAGTTCGTCTTAAACAATATTGTAAAACAGTTCCTACATAGTTATTACGTTTTGTCTAATTAACAAAGTTAATGACTAGAATATTCGACAACCACAATCCGTTTCAAGTTCAAGTCATAGTAAATGAATATAGAACATAATTATATCTACCATTGCATAACTATTACAAAAAGTAAAAAATACAAAACATCCTTCTATACATGGAATCTTATACAATACTGATACTTTCATTATGTTATGTACAACATTCTGAATACAACAAATTCAGCATTTAGACAAATCTGACCTGATTCTAATGGTCCACAAATTTAAATCTACAACAATTCTATCTATGCTCGACCTATTACGTATATCTTTTCATCGATAGATTGCGCTTGGACTTAGGTCTCTCAACAGTCGCTTGCAAATGAACTACATTCACTGCTCTGTCGAAAGTCACCCGCGGAAGTCATCGCGTCAACGTCACTTCAGTGTCACTGGAGCTTCTTGAGCTCTCTTTTATAACATCCAGCTCTCTGTTCGAGAGAGAAGAGTTACGCGAAAACTTATTTGTTACACTGTAATCACATTTTTCATCCGATATTTCACGAGAACTGTTGTAGTCCCTATTCTCATCAGAGTCGTTGTCGTTGACATCGTTCACTTCTACTTCCAACATATGCTCGTCATCTTGCACACCAAACGTATTAAAACTTCTATCATGACTAACACTTCTTATCCTATCCAAATTTTGCTCCAATGTTTGCATATCGTCATCAACACCGGGAGAGTCATCAAACTTCCACTTGATATTTGAGTTGAAATGGTCTATGCCTGGATATACTCCTATACTATTGCTCCTGTGCCCGAAAACCGGACATTGTCGGAATTCTCACAATTCCGGGTGTCGGCCATTACACGTTTTGTTGAAATTCCCTTCATCTAAACTTAAATTCGACCGGGACCTACCACATTCCAGCTCTGGTGCCGGTCTGAAAAGACAGATATCAGAATTTTTCAGTCTACATTGTCTTGAGCACGATTCTATTTGAAAAGCGGATCGATCGAACTGTCTGTAATCTGTAGGCCCACAAACATCAAAATATCTTTGATCATGTTTGCAGACGCTACTGGGGCATCCTTTGAATGATCCGGTACATCTAAGAGGGTCTCTATGGCACGCTTTCTGAATAGCATGTAGAGATGTGGATGAAACCGTTCGTTCTAGTATTTCGCCCCAATATTTTTCGCCTATTCCTTCAAACTCTCCCTTCGAATGGCGGCCATCAGATGTGATCGGGGAGCCGCAACAGCCAGTAGGTTTATCATAGTTTCCGAAAGATTTTGATCTCCGGCAGCAAATCTGTGGTAAAACAAAGCAGTATTAGTCGATTTGATACTTTTCTACATGTGCTTCGTTATATACCTACTTGTGTATTTTTGGAACAATCTTCTGCATTTCAAATATAGAAACTCATACATAAATATAGAAACTTAAATACATAACTCACATAAATCAGAACAAATATTCCTTAAAACACACAAATTAATGCCTTTGCCAGGATTTAAACCCGGGACCTTTTGCTTCATAGGCAGAATCACTAACACCCAAGTTAAGCACCGTTGATATAAAATCCGTATATAAAATTATATGTTTATTTAAAAACCTATTCTAAAATATCCCTTCTAATATACTTCATATATACCTACTCGTACGTATTTATACTATAATCAATATAACTATGGTACTTACATAGTACTGGAGTAACTCATGGCTGATTCTTCTGAAGTGGCTATTCAGAAGCCAGTACAAGAAGGGATTCCAGAAGCTATTGCTGAGAGCCAACCAAGTCACAATAAAGTCTAGTGTAGGTGGAACCTGCGTTAAGAAACAAAAACATTCACTTGAAATACATCCAATTTTTATTCGAATCAATTTGACTAAGCAAATTGGACATGCCAAGTAAGACGACTATGACAACTTGCCAAGCTGATTACAAGTCATGTTTGGGGCTCATTTCTGTCCATTGGATGACTTACGGCATAGTCCATTTTTCTCAATCGGATGACTTACGGCAGAAATGATGATGATCAAATTGGAATTTGCGTTGCAAAAATATATCCTATATAACAGTTTTCTAACTACATATGGCATATTTTTAACTTCATATTCATATAGCAATTTATTTCAAAATTTCATGAGCTAGCTGCATAAACCTACGCGTTGATTTGATAAAAGCTTTACTCTTTACGACATAGGTACGTAAATTGATTTATGATTAGATTACTCAACGGTTGACATGGAAAGGAAATTTGTGGCAGCCCAAATTGAGGTTTATCTCCTGGGACGCATCCCAGTAACTAGTGAAATAAGTATAGTTCGTACCTTGCAACCTGTACAGGCGGCAACGACTTCTTGTATAGTAGCGGGAGTGACCATTACAATAAATCCCAAAGACATCGCGGCCATCGTTCTAGATGTGCTGACACTATGAGGTCTCACTGGTGCCTGGATCTGCAAAAAATAAAACGCTTACTAAACTAAAATTAAAACAATATGGATGCTTTGTAGTTTAGTATACACAACGCAAGACAATAAAACGAAACGACAAATTGGTATTATGATGAATAGTAACTATCTTCATTTGTTGAAAATTTTCAGTAACGAATAAATGTCTTATCTAAAGATAACATTTGCAATTTTAAATTCAAAGATGGCGGCACTGATATACTTGTATCGAATAGGTTTTTTGGTAAATGATAAAATGTTAAGGAAACCAAACCGACCCCGAAGAGATTTTAGTTTTTCCTCTGTATTGGAAGGTCAGACTGTGGTCGATCGCTTTCATAGAACATAGTCTTGAATTTTAATATTCAATCGTAGAGGACTTCAAACATTGAGCTGTGAGACAAAAGCTAGGATTGCTAAGATTAATGGCGGATGTAAAAACATCGTCTTTAATTTTATTATTTTTGTTTACTTAAGGCTGCGTTTCCACCAGAGATGAGCTAGGATGTGTAGCGAGGAATATGATTTTTTTAAGAACCAATAGAATTACTTCTATTAGTTGTTAATATAAACACATCTCTCGCAACGCATCCACGCTCATCTTTGGTGAAAACGCAGCCTAAGTGGCCCCGACCGGAGTTTGCGTTCCACGTGCTGTTGATTACCTACTTACTTACAAGAAAATAAGTAAAAAAATTACTTCTTTTTTCTCCCAATTAACTAACATTGGCAACGAAATAGGGTACTCCAAAACAGTAATGGAGGGGAACTGGAAGATAACAAATTATTATTTTTTTTATGTAATTTTTAAAAATCTGGTTTCGTTTCCTTACTGAAAAATATTTCTTATATATAATAATAATCTTTATTATAACTCAGGATAGGCGAACCAATGGCACGCGTGCCATTGATGATACGTGACACATTATTTTGGGCACGTCGCCGATCAAAAATCATGTGTAAACTGTAAAAGAACACACAACCACGTAGCGGGAGTTACTCAAGATGTTGGTCGAGACTTTTCGCTATGAGACCGTTCGCGGAAATAACTATCGGTATAATGATCGCCGAATCAACTTCCCACATGGCGGTTACCTCGTGAATCAAGTCTAAGTTGATAGTATTTATTATTATTATTTTTCCAAATAATCACATACTTGTTTTTTGTTGGATTGCCAAAGAACAAAATAGGTATGTGTCAAACGGACTAAATACAATTTCCTATACACCCGTATGGTCAAAACCTAGTTTCTCACCGCAGTAACTGCATCATGGCTGTCCAGAGCACCCTTGGTGCAAGGCGGTGGGATCCCATTAGGCCGCACTGGGTCCGGCACACACTTGCTGCGATTCTTGCTTACGTGGAACCCTGACCCGTAGCAGTACATCAGCGCCATTGTTGTTGGAAAATAATAGGCGCAGCATGAGAGAATTCTGCACAATACATTTACATATTAAGTACCAATATAGCTAACCACAGCGCAGGCTTCATCAGGTGGCAACATTAAAATCAGCAACAGACCTCGTCTCACACAAACTAACGATGGAATCCGCAAAAAGGTTCGTCATAAATTTTAAAAGTTTTCTTATTAGTTAGTACCAATACAAAATTAAAATATGGGGGTAACTAAAATAGAATACGGTAAATGTATCAGTGCTCGACTCGGGAATACCCAATGGTCATTTTACATTGAGTTAAAATTGAAGTAATAATATCCATCGAGACTCTGTCAGGCACACGAACGTTTACCTTAGTACTATACAGAATACAGTTTACAATAATTAAACATCAAGACTGAAAACTTGAATAAAACTTTAGGAAAAAGGGGGAATATTACCTAAACGCTACTCTACTGTGGAAAACATCACAAGCCATCAGTCCTGTAGAGTTGAAGTAGTAACCAGAGCGTGGAAGCACCATACTGGCAAACAGCGATACCGACAGAATCCACGTTATGCTTATCACTAACACGCAACCCTGAAAAAATATATGAATGTAACATGCCTTTTATGCAATAGATGTCGCTGCAAACTTCAACAAAATAAAGTTACAATATATAATCCACGCGTCTTCAATAACAACCCCACTGGTGCGTTGTGTTGCGTGGTCCGATAAAATTTAATACTTATGTCTACTAGTACAAACACACCTAAAATCACAACGCACCGCATCAGTGGGGCTCTAGGGCCCCTTCCTTAGTATATTTATTTTCAAACACTTAATGCTGGCGTTATTACAAACATACATTACCAGCGGTCGACTCTAACAAATTACAACTGGCTTTTAAAACTTTCAAAATGTTGGCGAATTTATCCGTAGATTCGTTTCAAAGCCCGCAAGTTATGACTGTTATTAGACGTTCACAAAATGGTTTTACAAAGAAAACTTTACCAAGACCTAAGCCAGCTTGGAACTCCAATACAAAGAGCCTGTGAATTTTGTGATGGAAATGCCTTCTTAAGGTGTCTAGATGCTAAGGCGTTGTGTCAGACTATTTACAAAAATGTTTCTTTTGGTTTTTATATTCAACAATGCAGATTTTAATAGGTAGGGATTTTCGACATCAACTTCATTTAGACTCATTTCACTTTGATCTTATTTACACAATCAACTAAGAATATACTAACCTTTTTACTAGAATGTTTTTGATAGGTATTGGGGTGAAGTAGAAAGAGGTACCTGTCGATGGCCATACAGACCAATATAACGGCACTCTGTTGGCTCACTGCTCCTCTCAATAAAGCCTGTGAACATTCAAATATACATACATATACGAAGGTGTACTTGATAACAAATAAAAGTAGTTAAATAGTAATTATTATTTTTTATATGTATAAAGTCGAACGAACGGGAAAAATCGATTGATGGGCAGCAACGTCCGTCAAAACCATATGAACAGCTACTGCGGTCTCCTACTCGCCTGCCAAACATGGCGACTATAGCAACAAAGATGATACAAGACATATTTGAATATGGTCTCTATAAAAATTAGGAATGAAACAGCAAACAAGTTTCGTAAACTTAAGTGAAATTTCAGGCAATAACTGTCTCGTAAGCAATGACGTGATGAAAATAGTCTGCAAAGCCCCGAAAGCACAATAAAACGGGATCGCTCGTCAGTGGGTCGACTCGACAGGAAGGCATAAGTTGGCTGCGGAGTTGGAGCGAGTTTGTGCTCGGTCACCGCGTACCATTACATGATAGCGCATACCTAGTGGAGAGACTATGAATATTGTCAATTACTGATTTACTTTCACGGTTTTTACACTATATAACATACATACATACATTTCAGCCGTATGCAGTCCACTGCTGGACATAGGCCTCCCAGAAATATGACTTGTATCATCTTGGGGCTAGTTGCCATAGTCGCCACGCTTGGCAGGCTGGTTGGCGACCGCAGTAGCTGTAGATTGGGTTTCGACGGGCGCTGCTGCCCATCCGTAGGATTTTTCCCATTGTCGCATCTTACGACACCCGAGGGAGGAGATGGGGTGGTGCTATTCCAATCAGCCGACATCACACGGCAAACACCACCACCACGACGACGATGTCGTTCTCAAAACGTTAGAGGTAATTATTAAAATTAATATACGCTGTTAAACCCTGTATTTGTAATAAATGTGTATTTTTTTATTAAGACTCTAGTTTTTTTTTTTTTTTTAACTAGCCGAGAGTATTATTATCTGCCGTCATGATTATGGACAATATATAGGTTATAACTTTTCCACGCCAAAGACTGATCACAGAACGCAGAGCAATATAAACCTACATGCTTTGCATAAAGTTTAACTTAAGTTTTGACATTCCGGTGACGTGGCGTCTGAGAGGCAGCTTTTGCGTTTGTCATCATGGCGTTGAAAAGGTTGATAAGTAACTTTTAATGTTACTTGAAAAAATTACAACAAATGAATACTTCCAACATAAGAATGGATACTACATATTTTATTTACTGACTAGAGGTGAGCTGTCTTTCACACGATAAAGGGAAAAACATGTTATGCACGGAAATCATCAATATTATCAGACAGATATAATTAATAATTATTAAAAAAAAAAAACATATTTTATTTTCTAATCAATATAAAATTAATATTTAAGTATTGTTTTTGTAACAAAAGTACCTAAATGTGTAACTATGGTAACTAAAAATTAACATACTACCCAGGAATAATAATATTCCCGCAGCACATCACTAGCTACACGATAGCGCAGCCCGCCGTCGCAAGTTTTTACCAACTTTATTGTTTGCGGATCAACGCCTCCGCGCCTAATTATTACTCTTCAATAACTTTAAATGCTTTTGCATCCTCAAAAGCTATAAAGATAAATTGCTCCAAGTTTGAATTTCTATTCCGATATTTACAAGTTTCAGTATCGAAGTGTCATAATGGATTTTATTATACGCTTTCGCACAAGCACGCCCTTAATAAGTTTGTAGATGAAGTTTGTTCATAATACGCAGAAAATGTAATAAAAAAAGTCACGGTACTGAATACTGTCCTTAGTATCCGATTACCGTTTAACTTTTTCTCTTCATTTGAAAACTTTTTTTTTCTGTTAAAAGTAGCAACTTTACTCATTTTCACTTCGTTTCTTGTTAAAATAAAGTTTTAGCAGGGACACCGTAGCCTCTACCTGGCTTTAACTGAATTAAGCAACTCTCTCAAAATTTGATAGAGAATTATTTTTCCTATTTCAACACTTTCCCCTTTTCGATTTGAATTTTCAGTTCAATCAAATCCACAAAATCGTAATAACGAAGAGAAAATATTTTCAAATCGAGTTATTACCTGTATTTGACAGAATATTTCGCCGTAGGGCCAACACTTGTAAAGCGCTGGAAGTAGGGCCACGGGAGCCACCAAGATACCCGTGAACAAGTCGTTAAGAGCCAACGACGTCAGCAAATACCTCGGCTGGAAAATCATTGCAATTTGAGACATGATACGTAAACATAAAACTCAAATTTGACTGTTGAAAAAAAAACCATTACCTGATTTTCTATATACTTGATGTATCTCCGATTGCTGAGGACGCAGATAAGGACTAGGTTAGCGAAAACTATGCCCATAGATAAAGCAAATATGAAAAATGCCTTGATAATGTCAACGGGAGCGGGAAAAGTAGTGGGCCAGCCTTTGCCGTTGAACCAGCAGGAACTGTTGATGAGAGACGGCGCTACGAGCAATGCGCCTTTGGTCGAGTCGAACATAGTCGGCGCCTGCTCTCAGCAGCGCACAATTCTCTTGAATAAGGCATTTAGATCACATGCGCAGCACTAGTACCTATATTTTCATCTGCGTTTACCCACTCGTCTTTCTCTTGAGCATTGCTTTTCAAATTTTCATTTTGTTTTATTATTTTGATCTAGAAAATAATTATTTTCCCAACACTTCATGACGGTCCTTTTGATCAGCTATTTGTTATCTGCAACAAACAATTGTATTCTTAATGACAGTTCATGTTCATTGATAAATTTAAAAGTACAATGTCTATTTAGAATAAAATCTCGTTATTTCAGTATAATATTGTTCAACATTCTCGTCACGTTGTTAAGGAAAAAGATAACTTGAAAAAAATAAGGCAAAGTCTGAAGATACTGAATCAATTTCACTGTCTTCCTGCCAGGATCCGTTTAATAAATTTTCTCGTCCGCTGTGGACTAAAATTAAGTTTATTTATACTGAAAATATTTGCAAACCTGAAGTATAATTTTAAAGTGCATTTTTAACAAAAATAACTCTCATTTATTCTACCAGTCAATTCGTAAAATTTAAACAATATGAAAATTAAGTGATTTTAAGGGTCCTTAATTTTTCTCTTCGTTCCGTTAAAAGAAATTTCTCAAATCAAAAATATATATAGGTAGGTATACGCGTTGAACATTGATCATATTGGTTGCTACGGAAAACACGAAGACGCCTGTTTGCACTAAACTACAGGCATTGTCAATTTGTCTGTAAAGGGTCCAAGGTAAATAGTTGTTTAAGGCTAACCAATTTACGAATAAGTGTTTACATAGTGGTAACAACCACGACAGTAAACATTATTAGCCACAATTCGATGTATTCTTCCTTTTATACAGTAGCTAAATAATAAATCTAAGATGATACATACATTAAAACCATGTGAAAGAATATCATTTCGCCAGCATTCTCAACTCCTGAACAAAGCAACGAGTAAGACGTGTGCAAGACGTGACATAATATATCCACGGAAACTCGTAGAGATTTTTCTTAGTTGGAACTTCTTTAAGATTGGTGGCGACGCCACTGTCAATTTCCTGGAGGAAATCGAATTCCGTGGCATCGGCAAAAGTGGTCTTATATTGTAGTTCACTTAGTAACATCCTCCTTCATCGTTTATGTTCAGTAGTCGTCAATTACATATATACATGTTGTGCTGTATTGCAGTAGCATAAAATGCAAAAGTGTAGCTAGACATATCTTTGAAGTCGACTGTTAAAGTGTTTTATGGCTTTATTAGACGCCGCGTCAAAACTTGTTCACATTTCGCACTTGAATATGAAACTGTTTTCATAAAAATCACATTACATGAGAATAAAAATAGACTTTTTATTTATTAAAGTGATTTTGAAATATTTAAACCAAAGAAATACATTACATTGATTTTTTGTCTAAAAGAAATACACCATAGTGTTTGTTGTAAATACATTGATCCTAATATTTATTAAGAAATTGCGTTAATGTACCTATTTAATTAATAATTACTCTACTACCTCGGGACTGCTTCAAGTTACCATATTTATTTTTCTTCATAGGTATTCGGTATTCTCTCTAATCTATAATAATATGTCATTCACAGATATACGGAAGTGTGGGTTAATAAAAGTGGGCGGCCATTGAAAGGTGCGTAAATCATTTTTTTTTAGTGATTACTGTTTATGAACTCGGGCGAATTCTTCAAATAAAGTAGATTTTTCTAACTTTCTCAGCTTACTGAGCATTTTTTAAGTTTATCAAATTGAGTTATTCAACTTTAGTTTGGTAACATTTTATTTACTTCGTTTAGATAACGTCGACCTAGCCGGCCATTCATTTTATTCGCAATTTAGACAGATTATGTTATAAACTCACTCTCTGAAGGCGATGTACATGACTATACCTAATACGTTGCCTAATAATTATTAATACGGTTTTTACTTACGAGTATTAGTATTCCACTAGACCGACGCAATTAAAAGGGCGGGTAATAGAATCCTCTACAAGGCAGTAAGAAGAATTAAAAGAAACGTGCAGTCCATGAAGGACAATTTTATGTGGTCACCATTCTCAGCCATTAGGAAACCATCGTAAAGAAGATTAATTAGTTAGTTGTTGTATTTAAAATTTAAAATGAATATTATTAAAATAAAATAAAAAATACCTGTCGGCATCGGTCTTTAATAAATATTTTATTTTTTATATAATCGTTAATAGCGGACTTGATATCTTAAGGCATTCCAATCTAATCTTAGTAGATATAACGATACTTTTATAACGATGAAGAAAGCTTGCCAAGGAAATGCTTGCGCTTGAAACTCCATTAGGTCTGCGCTTGTCTGCGCGAGGGTGGGAAAGCGTTCCAAAGTCTGATTACCTTAACGCTGAACAAGTTAAACATGAAACCAGTCCGGCGCTGAGGAAAAATGAACTTAAAATTAAGAGACAATCGAAGATCAGAGGCAGGACGAGGGGTAATAAATTTGAAAGCGAAGATAACATTCCTATTACGTCTTGACCTTCGTAATCCTTATAGTTGACACGTTTATTCAAGTTGTACGTCTGTTAACATTGCGGGGTTAGCCCGGAATCTTAACATGCTACTGGCACGGAAAGACCTAAGGTAAGACTTACATTTGATTAATGATTAGATGTGTGAATATTCCTTTCAATTTGCAGAGTATAAAATAAGGAATACGTAATTAATTATTAATACAGTTGCTAAAATGATCTGATTAAGATTAATAACTAAAAATGCCAGAAAGGGCTATTAAGCAGCCAAACCGAGTAATGACTCACGTTACACCGTCGCGTCTCATACACGTCGCCCTCCCGAGCCCGAGCCTTCCGTCGACCCACCGGGGCGGCCCGGGACCCGAGTGGCCCGACACTCGAATATTGACATTTACTCGAGCGTCGTTCCATCCAGCCATTTGTTGCGAGTACGTATAGATGATCGTCAGACTCCCGTTGAAATTACGTCGCCTTCCCGCTAAGCCTTCCCTTCATCAGGCCAAGCAGAGCCTGTTAACATAGCTATAGCGTCCGTCGCATGACCGGCCCGAGCCCGGGACGACTAGCTCGGAAGGCACATGATCACGTGATTCATTCCATACAAAATGTATTGAGCGACAGTGGCCTCGGCTCCACAACGGGTGGCTGTAACGTGCGTCAGCCTTTATGTAGCGAGTTTTCCTTCCAGAAAGTATTTAAGCATAATTTTAAACAGCCATAGTAATGAATTTAGCATAATACTAGATTATACAGCGTGCCTCCAACTATGAAGCTTTAAATTCAAGGCTCGATTCTACACACTTTACTGATCTAACTTTGTTTTGTGACATAAAAAAATACTGACAATTTATACAACATATACCTCAAAATGTAAGTCTGAAGAAAGTGTGTGAAACATTGCGGTATTATCGTTATCTCATGGTTGGAGGTTTACATTTCCTTGTTTGACATTTCAATTTTCCTAAAAATAAAAACATTCATATAATTTAGCTTTAGTTTAGTTTATACTTTATACTAAGCGACAACACTCTGTTCCCTTAACAAAGTCAATCATTAAGTAGCGTGGCGTTTGGCGTCACTGTGTCTGCTATTAATACTTGTTTTGTGCGCCTTTATAGAGCAAGTAACAAATAAGGCAATAATACTTGTGCCTAATAAAAAAATGCCTAAATTATCAACATATATTTTCACTTTCGTCTAAATTTATGAAAAAGAATCTGATACCGTTGTCCTTTGTCGTTGTAATTTAATATATTATGTAGGAATCATTAGAATCTATTCTTCATCTTTTACATATTTTATTGATTATTACTTTTATGCGGATAGAACACTGGGCACCAAATATTCTTGCTCAACTTTTGCAACCTACTCGTATGATATAAATGAATATATTTATTGATCCCAAGGCACTGCCTAACCTTACGTAATAGATGTGTATAATATATATCATACCTTATATATCTTGTTATAAACGCTAACAAAACCTATAGAATGATCAACGACAAAGTTTGTCAAAGATAAAACGTAGTAACGTCACGTTCCTAACTTAATATTCCACATGACATACTTCTAGGCGCAGTTCTATATGATATCGCGATATTATATCGTATGATTGCTCTCAGGGGCTCTTAGATCTCATAAAAACCGTAGTTCTCCCGAAAGATATTTATTTGTTGAGATTTTATATGTGACTTCACTCCGTCTCACTTCAGCAGTCGAGGGGCCATTAAATGTCGTGTGACGACAAAAAATAGCTTGCGGTTTTTCGTTTATGTATCGCTTCAGATTTTTCGCTGGTTCTGAATAATAAATAGGTAGAAGGGTTGGCAAAGACGAACATGAATATCGTGTCACGAGCTTGGCTTTTACCTTTTTTACTGTTTACTTAGATATCGTTGAGCAATTTACAATGTCTGTTGTATTTAAATGATTGTACTAGTCGAGTCTGCGAATTATCAACTTTGATTAATTTGCACAAATGTAATATCATAATGTATATTTCGTATTCATTTCATTGTTTAACAAACTAATTTAAAACTACGACTAGAGCTAAAACAAAACATAGTATATCAGTTATACTGAATAATTTTACTCAGTTATTTTTATACGCTTAGCAAACGATACATCTAAATTACTAAGAAAAGAAACAAAATCTTTATAGTCTTCTTTTTTTTTCGTACAGCTTTAACTTTGAAAAAGGGAATGGTGCCCAGTGAAACAAAACAGAGTTTCAGCACTTCAAGAATCACAAGTGCTAGCTGCAAATCTCACTCTCCAGAAAACACCACAAAAGAAATAAAAGTATTTTCACCGAGTTCAATTGTTTGCTTCCACACAATCGCATCCGTATTTTATTTGCAAGTGTTCCAGCAGTGATACGCAAAAGCAAACCTAACATTTCCCTAAATAAATCAAGTCTGGGATCGTAAAGCAATATTGGATTTTACTTATTTTATTACACATTGAAAAGACTACGAGTAATAAGCGGTGTAGCTTAACTGTCGGGAACGTTTGCCTTTTACATACTTTTTCTGTGCAACAGTTTCAAATCGATTCTTCTCCGGTCATTCAATATTTGTTTCCTTTACTGAATTTCATACTTCACACTGGAAAACTTATACCATTAAAAACATAATTCGGTAGGTAATATTAACAGGAAAACTTTCTTCTTATATACGTTACCGGTAATGACACCGCACCGAACGTAACGCTCTGATAATTCACGGATGATATATTTCTTTTAGCAAACCCAATAAATCAAATCAATAGCAAAAAAATACAATTTCCCCTAAAAGTTAAAAAAGCAATGCTACAAATCTCCCCGCATCCGTAAAGTTGTATCTCGGAACTACCCCCTACTAGTAGGGAAATGAAAAAAAAAATAGGTCAAGATAATTATGATGTTCTTGAATGCGTGGATTGGGCGGGCCGAAGCCTTATTCTGGCACGGAGCGAGCCGCCCACTGTGAAAGTTATGGCGGCGAGAGTCACGACCCATTTAACCATTTCTTGTACAATAGAAAGATTTTTGTTAGATGTAACGATTTGATCGTCGCTTCGGATATTTTTGTCAGTTTTGCGTAATTGCTTTCATTGTGTAGGTTCTTATTCATTAGTATTTCAACGAGAACCGAAATACTTTTTTATTATTAAGAAGAGGCCTCGTTAATATACTCACAAAATTGGGAGAAGTGCCATCTTTAGATATATATAGATATATGTAGGCTGAGTTTGGGTCATGGCACCGGTGAGCCTTCGGCACAAACGCCTTTGATAAAATGGCAGTATAATTTGATTTACATATCATACCAAGTGAGTTTTCCTCGAATTATTCTGTCTAAAATTAATTATGGTTCGCATATTATGTGATGATCAACGTTGGTTACAGATGAACATATATTACGAAGTAAAGTCAGTCAATATTCATACACGTTTTCATCTAGAAAAGGGTAAAATGAGTAAACATATTTATGTGCTTGACTGTATATGCTAATTCCACCAGTATAGTTAACAACAAAAGTAGGTGATGATTTTTGGGACTTGCACTTTATTAATCACTGGACATATAATGATACATTTAAATACATCTTATTAATAACTAATCAATAATTATAGTCATTTAATTATATTTCCTACTCTCTAACACTGTTACTATAATATAAGTAAGTATGTGCATTACAAATTTCCATGTTTTAGCTAAGATAAAATTATCCCTATATACCTTCTCATACTAAAAAGAAAATCGGGTCGGGGAAGACGGCGGAAAAAATATCATTCATTGGCTGTTTTATCAGAGCAGAGCTAAAATATTTAATAATAAGGAAATTCCATCCCAAAAAAATATTTTCTAATTGTTAAGACCGATACTGGTCGTATACTAGACGTCTAAATATAAATAAACAGAATAATAATTATATTTGCGTATGTCTTTTTCTTTTAGTAGTAAGTTTAGTTTATTTTAGATTTAAGTTTTTGTTTTTCATATTTATGTTTTTACTGTCACTAATAAATTCAATCTTAGTATCGTCAAAAAAAAAACATAACAATTTAAATAAAGAACATTCCAGCA
This sequence comes from Grapholita molesta, assembly GCA_022674325.2. Taxonomy (NCBI): domain Eukaryota; kingdom Metazoa; phylum Arthropoda; class Insecta; order Lepidoptera; family Tortricidae; genus Grapholita; species Grapholita molesta. The sequence goes on along the minus strand of CP053129.2, from coordinate 8,395,530 downwards.
TATATTGTGTTGCTTAAGGGGGGTTGGAGCTCTGGGAACCTTACTCACCATCAGGAACACAACACTACATACCTGTGTTTGGCTGTATGTCACTATAAATTATTGACGTCACATATCAGTCAAGTTACTACTAAAATTGCTATTTACAGCTCGTAAATCGGCAGTGACCATTATTAATAAATTTTCGTCCATTTTATTAAAAATTTAAACGGAATCTTATTAATAAGCATAATTTAGAAAAAGACAACCTCAGAAATAATCTTTCCTAAATTAAATTTTTGTCCATATTAATTACGGCTTCGGTTTAAAAAAGACAGGTTAAACACTAAATATTTCGTTAAACTGAACTATACAACTCCTATCCCTGTATTTAAAAGCTAACCTATTTGCCTAAGTGTAGCTACTATAAATGCTGCAGTTCTAAGGCAAAGTATAATAATGAGAATATAAAACTCAGGCAGGACCTACAATTATATTGGGAATAAAGCGTATTGAAATTGTGGACCCTTTAACTTTAAAAGGCTAGTTCATACTGAACTGCAGTTAGGTAGTAGCACTTATTATCTCTTTTCTTAACAATGGTGGCAAATTACTCTTTCTCTCTCTTGAGACTTAATAGACAGTCTTTTGTGATCAATAATGTTAAGATTTTTGCAATGGACTTCATTTACAACAAAGCATAATTACGAGCGAGTATCTAAATGAGATAAATTTAGTAAAGTTTGAATGCTGCTCCTGTAATAGTAAGTTGCAGTACATAATACACATACAGAAGTGATGTTCTAACTAAACTAAATGGGTCAGAGATCTGTTCCACTTGGCTCATGAGCTGTGTGACGTAATAACGCCACGGGCCTGCCTTTGTATCAACACTATACTGTGTATGTTTGTGTATTTGTGAAACACAGTAGTGCCTTTCTTTCTCAGGTTCCGATTTTCTTGTCAGACTTTATTGGATTATTTTGACGTTTAATTAAAGGAAACAACCATGGAGGGAAGCTAGCTGTAAAGACAATGAAAGTATATCTTTGATGTGAAATATCCGAACAAGTTATTTTGATCAAATAACTATTCATATATCCATACATACACACATTTTCGTCAATTTGGTATATCTATAAAACAAACTAAACATCGTAGCTATATTTCTAAAATATATTAAAGAAAATTACTCGTATGAGAGTATTATAGATATGATATGAGTTTTTGCTTATATTTATTTATTGCGAGTACTATGCATGAACCAATATTTTTTTTATCAGTGTATTTCTGTATGTATACAGTGTGTAAGTCTTATACGGGCGAATCTCTTACCGGAGGGTAGAATAGGACATAAGAAATATATTTAGATAACTTTTGCTTAGAAGTACAATTAAAATTGTATCCATATAAAAAAATTCGGCCCGCAATGTAATGCAACACACTCGAGTTAAATACTCGTTGACAGTTAGTTTCTAAAGCTCATACCGCGTAATGTTCGCAGTACATTACTGCTCAGAAATTTTACAATAAATAATTACATGTGTATAATAGGTATAATTAAAGAAAAAACCTTTTGGTTAATGATTATACTGGTAAATCCTATGTCTGGTTTAATTCTTCGCCCGTATTAGACTTACACACAGTATTGTATGCTACATTTAGGTACTTTGCAGGAAGTAGATCTAAAGTGAAAAGTAAAGTAAGCTATCTTAAATAATACAGAAGATTTACTTAACCTCACTTAAATAATCAAGTACAAGTCGGCAAAATTATTATTACTCACAATCCATCTTACCTATCCTCACTCTCTCTTACACACACCCACATACACACATGTACACACGAATACCCACAAACAAAGATAACTTATATAAAAAACGTTTGTGTTATTGTTATTGTTACTCAAATAATATGTATGTTGCTTCCTATGATATAGGCTTAGCCTATTTTGGAGTGCACTGGATACTTATCCTCTGTATATTTATTAGTTTTATTACGCATCGTGTTTCAAATTGATGAATTTACTTTATTTTACATTACTTACATAAAACTGTATCGTGGCAATTTCGCCGCGCAAAACTTCATTTTGAGCATTTTATTTATTATTTAACATACCTAGTCACTGACATCAGAACCCAGCAACACAAATAAACTTAATATTAAACGGGATGTATACCATTCCACTTAATATTAATACTTATAAAACTTTTAGATCTTTAAAGCCCTTATGTACGAGTATGTGCAATTAACCAAAAACGCACGATAAAAATTTTCAATACTGTTTTAAATGAAAAGCCAGAAAAAAAGAGGTAACATATTTTTAACCGTTATATCTGACGACAGATCTGGCCTAGTGGGTAGTGACCCTGCCCATAAATCCGACGGCCCTGCTTTAAAGCAAAAGTAATTTTATTGGGAGAGTATAAAAAAATCCTAAAACATATTATGTATGTTTGTATAGGTTGTTACGTATATTTAATTTTAACTACTATAATAATGGTTGGTTTTTATGAAAGGGGCTGCCTCATAAAATCATTTTTACGATTTTCTTATTTTCATTCGTCCATAAAATATTACTTTACCTTTAAATGTATTCGATACGACCATTCCGAAATCCTTCGTAATTCAAATTCGATAGGTCGAATATAACGTAACTATTGTATCAGCTGCTTCCCGGATAGCAGTCATAAAAACACAAAGGGAGATGTTACGATGTGATTTAAAGGTTCCAGAAACTTGGGGAGTTTTCCGTCTCGGATGTTTGTTTGCAGTATTCGGCAATAATGTTACTGAATATGTGCTGATTGAAAACCTACGAGCTAACGTGTTTTGTTTGTTCGCGATCACAGTCTTCTTTGTTCATAAACGCCAAATGTTTTTGCTTTGTACAAAAGCTTTTTCTTTGGAATAGGTATATATTATAGGTAAAGACAGAACATCAATGGTAAAACTATTGAAATCACAATAATAAAACCAAACATTACATACAAATATTTCAGCCGTATGGAGTCCACTGCTGGACATAGGCCTCCCACAAATATGACTTGTATCATCTTGGTGGTAGTTGCCATAGTCGTCACACTTAGCAGTCGGGTTGGCGACCGCAGTAGCTATAGATTGGGTTTCGACGGACGCTGCTGTCCGTCGGATTTTTTCCCTTTGTCGCCTCTTACGACACCCGCGGGAGGAGATGTGGTGCTATTCTAGTCAGCCGGCATCACACGACAACAAACCAGTTACCGGACTTAATTTTCAACAGACTTTCCAAATTATGATTTTCACTTAAGAAACCCCCTTGATTTGAGAGGAGGAATAGGAAAGAAGGTATCAGTACCTTTACCATGACTTGTAACATTGAGGTTTTCGATAACGAGTATCGAGTTTACTATCTGTGCATCTCGCTTGTACTATTTTAATGCGAACGAGATGCACAGATAGTAAACTCGATACTCGTTACTCATGGTAAGGGTACAGAAATCTTTTTCAACATTAACAAAAACAAAGCAAACAAAAGCATAATTTCTAAAAGTTGATCATGTCCCGACTATGGCTGAACCTTGTCGATAATGTTTCCCCAGGTAAGTTACAAGTTTCAGAGTGTCGTTAATTCTGCCGAGCAGAGCGAAAATAAGCTGACCATGTTGGCACTAACCTTCCAACTTTACCTTTTATGGGCCCGTTATGTCGATAGATGTTTCCTAGTTTCATTATTGGCTGCATCACCTTTGCAAATGGTTTTGAACTTGGTGAAAACTTAAAACCTTAGTTACATAGAAATATTACAATGTAATTTTACTTGTAAATTTTATACGATTCCGTTTTCTTATTGTATTTCCTGTATGATTTAAACCGCATTGTTCACGCCGGCTGACTTGAATACCAAAAAAAGAACGGACGGGCAGCGTCCTCCGAAAGCCAATCTACAGATACTACAGTCGCCAACCCGCCTGCCAAGCGGAGCGACTATGGCAACTACCACCTAAGATGATACAAATCATATTTGGGGGAGGCTTATGTCCAGCAGTGGACGACTTACGGCTGAAATGTATGTATGTATGATTGACAAAATAGTTCTAGCCCTTGACATAATATGTATGATTCCTTTTAAATGTTCTACCACGAACTGCCGTTGCAGAACTGTATATTTTGTCCTCATTTATACGATATTATTCAGACTATGGTGTTTAATATAACCAGAAACAAAAATTACCTTTTATTAGATCGATATCACTCTTCATTCTCCGGTATCAGTCGCAAAACAATATACAATAATTCAATCATTGTGACAGATTTTGGCACTTCCTAAAATTATTTCAAACAACTCATCGAAATTAACTCTTCTGTCTACTCAAATAGCTTCAATGGAAACCAAATTAATTTTTAACATATTTTTTCTCATTGTTATTTTTTCTTACACTCAGTTTGGTAGAGTCGTCTAGTTATTTGGTAGTAGTTAAAGATGAAATGTGACATCTTCTAACATATTCTGTAGAGGTCTAGTCCATTATAGAAAGGGCTTAAAAATCGGGTCTAAAAAAATTGCCCAGGGTAAAGTTACCGTGGCAAAAAATACCCTACAATGGCGCCTGTACACTTAGCAATGCGGCACAAAACCCCCAAATCTCTGGCAACCCTACTCATTCTCTATATCAGTAGCCATCGTCATACATATGTAGAGGTGGTCATAAATATCTGAATATGCACTTTATCGCCTTGACAATAGAGGCTTTGCTCAGATATATGTGATCACCTCCAAAGCTTCGATATACCTAATAGTGACGATACACTAAAGGTCGCAAATGTAAAAAATAAACACTTTTTGTAAGTATGTATACTGGGACAGACAAACCCAGAGAACACAGAAAAAAAGCTCTTTTCCTACTAGTAAAAAATATCTGCTTTAGTTATGGTTACAAAATTGGTCAAAAGGTAAAACTGTACCTTAATATTTATTTTACAACTGCCCATTATTACTACAGTCGCTTATTAACCCAGCACGCTTCATTGGGCGATTAAAGTTTTTAATGAAGCTCTTAAAGCTCGTTTGAAACTACTTAACATGGTACTAATTGTGGTAATAAAGGTGAACTATAATGCTTAATTATCATAAATTTAAAGACAAATGTTTTACTAAGAACAAATCAAATTGTTATAATTTTTTAATGAAATATTTTGATCTCGTCTCGAACACCGGAGGTCCTCGTCGCTTTTTCTTAAGTATATATGTAATTTATTTCAACAAATGTTTTAGTCAAAAAATATGTTTGTGTAATCTCTCTCTTTTTTTGAGCTACACAAGTAGCACGTTACATTTTAGAACATTTAAAGTTACATTTTATATTTCGATACTCAAACAAAAAAAATTTTTGGATTTGTCTAAAAATCATTTACACCCAAATGCGATGTATCGAGATTTCCGTGCACGTTTCCAATTTGTCACCGAGGGGCTAGGGATAACAATCAACGTAACCCCAGCAATTGTCTTAAAAGCGTTTTTCAACAAACATAGCTTACATAGTAAACAGAAATTGGAATTCAACAGCGTGTCAGTAAGCTATCAAAAGACAGTCCGCCCCCAACACCTGATGAAAAATCAATAACAACATTTGCATGATAATGTCGACACAGGCAGTGATGTGTGCGGGAATTAAATATGACTCTCGTAGTATATTCATAATCCTCATTGGAACTGTCAAGTTAAAGCCTTAAGGAAGTTAAAAAACATTGCAACAAACTCTGATGTGTGTTTTGAAACAAGTGCAACTATTATAAATTGATGAAAAATAGGCATATTTGTTAATGAAATCATTATGACAAGAGAGTAAGACAAAGTAGATTAGGGCGTACATTGAATTCTAAACGAAGGGAATGTATCTATAATAGATTCCCGGGCTATTACAAAATAGACGTCTGAGCGTAGTGAGGGATTCAAGTATTCCCGAAGTGAAAATTCTTAATAATAATTATATTTCCGTCGAGAATTGGCTGTGGTAATGATCTATGTTCTTGTCCCGCCGCAATTATGTGGAAACCGAAGCTTATAGGTTATATATTGTTCACAGGGCTTGCAGTTTTTAGATTTCTTTGTATCTCCGAGTCTTCCGTCGCCGGACACTGCGACTGATTGCGCCTTACGGTCGATGTATCGCCTGCAGGTGGTAGCCGCCAGCAGTTCTGCTGATAAGTCTTCCCCTATGGACTCTGCTGAGCCGGTCTCGTCAATCCTCAAGTCACCGTAGCGAGTCAGATGTATTTATTCTTATAAATTTGTTCAGGATTAAACTGAGATGGCGCCCGTTACGCGATATAGTGTAATTAAATTAACTGACAGTGGATACAGCGCTAAGTTTTTAAAAGTTGGTTAGCCCACCAAGTTTCTCCTTTTTAGCCTCATAAATACGATTAAATTGTTTGGTAAATAAGGCTTTCTAGAGCTAGTCGGCACTATAGTTTATAATTTACTTAGTTTTATTGAAATAACTTTGATTACTCTTTCTTTTCAATCATTCATTGCTGAAACAAAATCCTACTTATATTTACCCTTTAAGGGCTTAAACTCTTATTAGTATTAGTAGTACTCATACATACAAATTGGTAAGATTATATCACGTAACCGCCCACAAAATGAACATCGCACTCGCAAGTAAAAACAAGAAGCTATCTAGGTGAGTGTCCGAAAGCAGTGACCGTTTCCGCGGCGCTATAGCGTCGTTTGTCACCAATGGCTACAAAGAAATAGACCGTAACGCTGTTTACCGAATACAGAGGAGTCTATCGGCGTGGCAAACCAGTGTGGGAGTCAGATACACTTATGCACCTGCCACGATATAAACTCTCAGAACAAATTTGCATGATACTGTTACTTGCACCATCGAGCGTGAGAAACACGTGGATAATTTCATTACGATAGTTAAATTAAAGCAAAAAGCTATCGTCCAAGATAGTTTTGTTTTACCAGATCGGTGGTTAATTAGACACTTTTACCTCACATCTGAAAATTGTACAGTACTAGCGCGGAATGTAATTGTGCAAGTTTTTACTTGTTCTGTCATGGTAGTATGGGATGTAAGCTATGGTTTTTGAAATGTATTTAAAGATGTTAACAGTAGCATAAGCTTATTATTTTTGTCGTAGGTAGTTTTATGATGAGAATATTGCATTACATTGGCAGCAACTGTTTACTTCTCATGGCTTAAAGTCGAGATCCAGGCAACTTGCTGGCAATGCACAAGATTCCACTTTTTAAAAACATGCTTCATTTGTGGTTCGATTTTATTCACATACTCAGCTCAGACCCCAACATAAGCACGTACAAAGAATTGAGCATACCTCCTCTGCATAATAAATGCAAGTGTATCAGACGTAGGTAGTCTAATTTGTAGTGCCACACAAATCTGTCACATATTTTCGCAGTCTGTGTTGTGCATGATATTATTGCTAGTGTACTCATGCTACTTTGTTTCAACGTTGGACTTGCCTGCACTCAACGGCAGACTGGAATACAGCCAGTGTGCGAGATGGGCGACTAATGGGGTACTACATACAATCGCCAGTCGCCATCCCCCGAGTGATAATGTACTAACTTATAAAGTGATGCGATTCTAGCGCGGTTGACTTGCATTGCCGGTTTTTATAACTTTGTTGATATTTCTTCTCACAAAGAGTAAAGAGTAAGAAATTATATTTTATTCTTATAAAAGTTATATTTGGCTTTCTTTTTTATAGTAACTTTATTTCTAGTCACAGCCACTTTAAGAATTTATAGTACTCTAAATCGAATCCACTCGGTGTAAATGACATTGAGCTGTACTTTAAGGTAGTTATGCTACATTAAGTGAGAGCTAAATTGGCCTATTCTATTAAGCTAATTGGTCTAAATTCAAATTATTCCACTCTTCAATACTATGTCGGGTTAATTTATGTGCACTACGAGTACATATTATACGCCTGTATTATTAAATTGGTAATAATATAATTATATCGAATGTTCAATGGTAATAAATAATATTCAATAAATTAATATAGTCAGTAGAAATTTGCGCGGGCGTTACAAAACGTTTGCCAACGCCAAATGTTCGAGGAAGTTTGCGAAAAACAGGATAAATAAATGTAACGTCGCGAAACTTTATGACTTCCCTTGTAGTGTCACATGTATTTTTGTACTCAATGGCTGTCATTTCAAACAAAAGGTAAGGCTTCACGCGTTTGCTTTCGCTAGGAGCTGGAAAAGAAATTCTGTTTTAAATATTCAGGTTACAATGCTTCTGCCTATTTTATTAGTCTGTTTATGTATACATACATATTGTTACTACTTTCGTGTAATCTCGTATCTCATACAGCTACGTTCCTTAAAAACCTACATGTAAAAACATGAACTCTACAAAGTAAGCGGTGATATTTATCATATGTAATTACACATAAGGTGATAGACTAATTATATTATAGTTATAACAATATAATAAAACGTTATAGCTCAGTAAACTATTGGTATTTTAAATTCTTACTGTTTAGTATTATAATGTGCACTATGTATATAAGTAAATACGACGTATATTAAATAAAGACTTATACAAAAAACTGCTACGCTCATAGCGGCATCGGGTTGATACCATCCCATACCTACAAGTATGCTTAATTGCGATGTTAGCTAATTGCCGCAGCGAAGGTGTTAAGTTGAAACAAAGTAACTCTGTCCATAAAATACGTAGTGAGATGTTTTGTTCCCCGGGGTAACCAAAGCTTTATTAACACGTTCACAGACAGTAACGTCGACTGACGTGGCGTAGTCGTTTGTTTCCTTTCGCCTAAGACATATGACGTCATGCTGTGTAAGGTTCCCCTTGTTTACGCATAATTTGTTTTGTCATAATTTTAAACCGCATACCCAGAGTTGTTATAATTGTATATGAGCAGAAATTGATCTCGCATAATTCTGTTTTGCCGAGTTCTGTAACGCAGAACTAAACTAAGCCGAATGGTCGATACGCATAATTTGGAAAGCCCGAATTATTACGATTTTTTCCCAGGAGTGCGTTTCTGTTGTGGTCGCAGTTGTAACCTAACCTAACCGAAATTGTTTTTCTGTTGTGTTCACAGTTCTAACCTAACCTAACCGAAATTGTTTTTCTGTTGTGGTCACAGTTCTAGCCTAACCTAACACACTTTCGGACATTCGGCCTCAATAATAGTATGCTAATATATTTTCGGACAAAGTAGTATTCGGCTACTAAAGAATTAGGCTAAATAAAAATCGGCGACATTAACATTCGGCGTAAATAAATTATGCGAAACTTGTTATGCGTATTAAGATTCGGACAAAACAAATTATGCCAAATAAAGGGAACCCGCTGTGTAAACCACAGAGTGAACAGCCCATTTTGAACGTCAATGTTCGAGTATCTGTGACGTTTTGTTTCATTCCACTTGACTATTAACAGATATCGGCTGAAATACTCTAGCATTATACTGGCGTATAATAAACATGTCATATTTCACGAGCCGAGTTCGTATTGACACCCGTGTGTCTGACAGTGTCGATTCAATGGAGTTAACAATTGGGGCGAGCGGGTGATGTGAGCGCCATTGTATGCTAAACGGCATGTCTATCGTTCACGATATTGTGCTGAAGTTACAATGACATAGTTATAAGTAGATATCATTGTTTAGTAACAAGAATAAGACATCACAAACTTTTCTATATTCTCGATTTTCACGGAGCTCTACTTTAGTTGATTCGCCCTTAGATTCTTTTCTTACGTATACCGTAGGTCAACGAACTAGTAATACTATAGAAACCTGACTCGAGCTCAAAAATGACCCCACGGCTAGTGTGCCGCGAACGATCGACTGAGCCGCGGCGGAGTTTGACAGCTTTAGTAGTACAGAAGCTTTCTATGACATAAGATGTCAGCTAATATAAAATTGTTAAATAAAATAACCCTATAAAATGCCTTCTTGTGCGGTAAAATGGTCCCGAAACAACTGCACATAAAGACAAAAAAAAACGATGAGATCCATTGGTTTGTGTAAATTTTACCCTGAATATAATAAATAATTATTTAAAGTCATATTGTTATATATAACATATTGTTATATAGACTAATACGCTGAACCAAATGTCGTATCTCTATACAAGTTTTATAATGAATTATGCCTTTATGATACTGAGTGACAGAATGGGGATTAGGTTATGCATCCTTGATATTAACAAGTAAACTATTTATGTTATTTTCAAATAACAAGCAATTCCTATTATTTGCTTTTATCTCAAAAACAAGTAGGTATGCTGTAAATGTGCCGGTGGTAAACTTTCCGACATAATTATTCTAGTTTCCCGAAGGCTCCGAAAATAATTTATTATATAAATAAGTTTTATAAAAGTATGTACGTACAGTTAGCATCAATAGTAATGTATGATACAACGCACCAAAAGTATCCATCCTTCCTGCCATCCGCTATCCGGTGTATTTTTTTTACAAATGAGATATTTTCGACAGTTCGCGTTTCAAAGTTTCTATCGCATTTCAATCGATAAACACGCAGAATTCTGTCTTTATTATGACAGCTGTCAGCTGACAATAAACATTGGTCTATGTGTATTTAATCTATATTATAATAGTTAAAGTGACTATTTAAGTGCAAGGACAAGTTTTTTTGACAAGTACCAGTGTAATTGTGCACGGAAAGTGATCGCGAGTGTAGCTAATATCGAACAAAAATACTGTGAACAGTTTACTTCCACTCAATAACAATAACATTTTGTGCGCCCTACGAATATAATTTGTATTCAAAAGTTCAGCAGTTACATGAGACTGACACTCTTATAGATAACGAACAAATGAGATTTGCCCATTTCAGTTTAAACACGTTATATAAGTTAAAACAAATACTGTTGGATACCGTTAAAAATTCAAAGGAGACATGTAAACAAACGACAGCTGACCGCAGACAAAACAAACCCAACTTAATAACGTAAGTGACACGATCTGCATGGCGCTTACGACCTTTATAACAACGCGTGTACTGATGAACGAGAAATTAACCGATATTGCCGTATGCGACGCACGATACTGACAGCGGTCCGAATTGGACGTTTCTAAAGGGTGGTCCGAATTGGATATTATAACAGACAAATAAAGCAAAGCAAATAACATAACGTATATCTATTATCGGAACGAACTGGGCCAAAAGCCGTAAGATGCCACCACAGGTCTGTTGTAATAAATGCGGCTCAAAAGTTGACATAAAAAATACTATACTATGCTCATTATGTAAGAAAAGGTATGAATTTGATTGCGCTGGATATTCCGAGAATCTGTATCGGTTGTTAAGTAAAGAGTCAAAAAATGCATGGAAATGTAAATCGTGCAAGCTACCAAAAAAAGATAGCAAACAGGCAAATAGACTGACCAAAATCGCACTGAGAAGAAGAGCAAAACAAAATGATAACATCGCGTCTGAATCTTCGAAACCTTTACCGCCAGGTGTTTCCCCTAGCATTAACTTGCAGGAGTCTAGTTTGCCTGAAGCGAATATTGAAGTTAATATCACGCCACATAAAATGGATTTTACTTTGCCCTTAGAAAACAGCGACCTTAACGAGAGAACATCAGAGGAAAGCCTAACTGTAGCAACTTCGTCACCCATAGAAAAAGAAACCTCGAACGAATCCAAAGATCAAAGTGATTTGCAACCAACATCTCAAGAGAAATACGATGCCGGGAAAATTTTGGATTCCCAATATTCCCTTAATAACACCGATTTCGAGCAATTAACCTCTTCACTTGACTCATTATCACCGACGAGTATTCTGTGTAAAAGCGCAGATGGCATCATTCGCGAGACATGCTCACAGAACCACGAACTATTTGAAAAGATCTCTACACTTGAAATAGCATTGGCGAGTACGGAAAGTGAGCTTGAAAATAAAATCATTGAAAATAATATACTACAGAGAAAAGTGGACAAGCTTACCCTAGAAGCCAAAGTACTTCAATCACTATGCTCTTCGCCATCGGTAGAAAATAAAGCAGGGTCAAGAAAAAAACATAGGCAGTCAATATTGAATAATAATAAATCACCAACTCGATCCCCCCTGGCTAACAAAATCGACAAAGGTATGGACTTCAACAAACATTTTATAAATTTACAGCTGAAAATAGCAACCCTGGAAAGTTTGCTTAAAAAAGTGGAAAAGGAGGTAACAGGTATTACAAATAGATTAGAAAATATAATGGCAGAACCTGGTCAGCCCCAGATTAAACACAATTCTAATTGTATAAACCACGAAGGCATACTTCCAACCTCTAACTCTATGCTAGACGTTAGACGTGGCTCTACGGTCACACAAGGAGAACCATCTTCATCACTACAACATTCGAAGCTGTGTGTGATTAGCAACCACTCTAATTACATGTTACAACTGATAAAGCAGTCATTTTCCAGTGAAAACTTGTGTGTCTACCTGACTCCCGGAGCGGGAACGCGTGAACTTTTTTATAACCTTCAAACCAAACTTCATGATTTTACCTTAAAGGACTTTTGTATTATAAACATTGGCGATAAGGACTTTAAGAATAGTGTTAATTATCATAGTCTAGTAAGGTATATACAAGAACAGCTGAGCGCTGTGCAACACACAAATATTATAATATGTTTGCCTACATTTAAAACTTCGTCAAACCTGTTCATTAAACGCGTTGAGATATTCAATAACCTGCTCTACAGGGATAATTTGGAACATAACTATAGCCATATCTTGGACTCCAATCTAAATTTGACATACGATAGTTATATGTTCTCTCATCTAGGTAACCTAAATCGACGGGGATTTCTTACTATTTTTTACGATTTAATTGAACTTCTTAATTCATTTAATGTAGTCCCTCTCGAAGATGAAGAAAAGGAGGATCGTCACCAGTTTTTTCGAGACAACGAGCTCATATAGTTTTACCGTCATGCATCAGAATATACAGGGTGTCCTAAACAAGTTAGACTATTTAGAATTTACTTTGAATGAACTGCACAAAAATGATATGTATCCTAAAGTACTTTGCCTCACCGAAACCTTTATAAAAAAAGGAACCGAAAGTAACCTTAATCTCACAGGGTATCGACTGGCATGCAATTACTCTAGAACAATGCAGAAGAGAGGCGGTTCATGTATCTTAATACAATATAATCTTAAATTTAAACCGTTGCAAATCTGTAAGGATCTCGCTATAACAAATATATTTGAATGCTGTGGCATTGAAATCACAGATATGAAACTTGTTGTAATAAATATATATCGCGTCCCTAAATATAATTACGAAATACCATTCCTAGAACAACTACAAAAAATCTTGCACTATATAACTACAAAAAAGAAGAAATATAAGGTCATTTTGTGTGGAGATTGGAATTTTAATACTCTAAAAATGGACAAGCATACTTCTGAGTTAATAACTTTGTTAAATAATTATGATATGACAACACACATAACAATCCCAACAAAAGGCAACTCGTGCATTGACCAAATCGTGAGTAACATGAAAAAAGTTACACCAGACGTACTTCCGTTAGCCCTTTCTGACCACGAAACAGCTCAATTTATTACCATCAAATTGACCACTACCACTCAACGAAAGCCGTATTACGTCGTTAAAAGAGATTACAGTTCGGAAAACATGGCCAAATTTAAAAACTGTATGTCATCCTTGTCATTTGTACAAGTTTTTAGCGAAACGGATACTGATGCAGCTTTTCGAAACCTCCACGATCTGTTAGTTTTATTTAACGATTTATGTTTCCCGCTAGTTCGAATAAAAGTTAAAAACACGCCAAGTAACAATAACAAATACCTAACGCGTGGTTTACGGCGATCATGCATTATAAAGAGAAAACTGTACTTGAAATATATCCAAGAGCCGGCTAACAAAGCATATAATAAACATAAATACGCTAACTATACAAAAGTGCTCCGAAAGTGTATACATAAAGCACAACAATTACACAATTATAGAGTGATAAATCTAGCAAAAAGTAAATCAAAGGCGACGTGGCAAATTATTAACGGCCGTACTTTTACCGAATGTCATTTTATTGATTGTGTAGAAATAAATAAGATCAAGTACACAGATCCTAAACAAATAGTTCATCTTTTTAATGATTTTTTTATTAATCTCACTAACACGCCGGCCAGAAATAGTAAACATCAAAATCAACCATGCTTAGAAATTCCTGAGAATGAAAAAACCATATTTCTAAAACCATACGATCACCATGCCATATACAAAATGATAATGTCCCTAAAGGATAGTAATGCAGTAGGTGTGGACAATGTAGCAACTAATGTATTAAAATGCTGTGCGAACGAGATTGCTTTACCACTTGCACACATTGTAAACCTGTCATTTGAGCAAGGTAAGTTTCCAACTAATCTTAAGCGCTCCATTGTTAAGCCAATATACAAAAAATTGGACAAAACCCTCATGGGCAACTACAGGCCTATAACTATCATACCGGTTATCTCTAAAATCCTAGAGAAAGCTATGCACAAACGTCTATTAGATTTCCTGACATCTTGCTCGATACTAAATGACCAGCAGTTTGGTTTTCGGAAAGGGAGCTCGACTATACTGGCATGCTTTAATCTTGTGAAATCAGTAACGGAATCAATAAATAATAAAACTCCTGTAGCAGCTGTGTTTCTAGACTTAAGCAAAGCGTTTGATTTTGTATCACACCCGGTACTGCTGCGAAAAATAGAAAAGTGTGGCCTAAGAGGGAACGCACTAAACTGGATACGAAGCTACCTCTTTGAAAGAGAGCAATGTACAGAAATCCAACGCATTGTTAACAATGAGCTAGTATCTGTGCGGTCTGAATTTAAATATAACCGCTGTGGAGTGCCGCAGGGGAGTGTGCTGGGTCCATTACTTTTTCTCTTATATATAAACGATTTACCTAACCATGTGCAACATAACTGCATAATGTTTGCCGACGACACTACCTTAATAGTAAAATCTGATAATTCCAGTAATTTGAATAAAAATATAAATGACTCTTTAATTAATGTAATTAACTGGCTTGACAATAATAATTTAAAATTAAATATTAATAAGACATGCGTAATGCAATTTAGGACATATAGAAATACGGACATTAACTTAAATATTCAATATGAAAATGATAATGTAAAAGAAGAAGAATCAACTATGTTTTTAGGCATACAGATAGATAAATTCTGCAATTGGAAAAACCATGTTGGTAATGTATGTAAAAAACTTGACAAATTCGTTTTTGCCCTAAGAAGACTTAGCAATACCTCATCTAAAAATGTAGCCCTAACAGCATATCATGGACACGTCTCCTCTATCTTGAGCTATGGCTTATTGATCTGGGGCAACTCCGTGGATTTTCATAAAGCATTCTTGGTTCAAAGAAAATGTATACGCGCTGTCTGCAATGTCCACTATTTAGAACCATGCAGACCTTTATTTAAAACAACGAAGGTCCTTCCTTTACCTTGCATGTATATATTACAAGCATCCCTGTTTGTAAGGGAACACCCTGAGTATTTTGATACAAATAGTACCTTTTATCCTAGATCCACCAGACGGAAAAACCAAATATTCTTACCTAGAGCAAGAAAGGATGTATTTAAAACTAATGTGTATTCGATGGTAATTGTAATTTATAACAAATTACCAAAATGTATACTGGATACGCAGCCAAGATTTTTTAAAAACGTTCTTTATAAGTGGCTATTACTAAAATGTTATTACTCGGTTCAAGAATTTATGTCTGACGAGAATCAATGATTATAGGATATTCTTTCTTTTAATATATTAAGGCAAGTAACCAGGATAACAATTGATTATATATACCTAATGCTGACCACAATAGCAACGATAATTGTGTTATCTAATAATTATTTAAACTTATTTTTAAACTAATAATTCTGAAGTAGACATTGTAAATAAATGGTGATATGACATATGATATATAATAATATTTTTCTGACGTATTGTACATAATATGCTTGCTGCTTGTCCTCTAATACTTCTTATTGCATGCCTAATATATGGTAGAACATAAGGAAAACTATTTATAATAAGACCACTAATATGTAAAACTATGTTCTGGCAATAAATGAATTATGAATTATGAATTATTTATTTGTGATTACTGTTGATGCTGACTGTACAGTCATGGAAATTAATTTCCTACCTATTTCATATCATTAGACATTCGCGATGCCTTAAGGTCGATTTCAGTAATAGTATTGAAATGTCAATACGTATTATCTGTGATTGCACTTATTCTCTTTGCGAAAAGTTATCATTTTCTTTTCTAATTCTGAAAGCGTGTCAGCTTCTTAGCGAACATATATTTTTTGCGAATCTATCTACTGCGAACCTCGAAAATAAAAATTTCGTTATTTGCATCCCTATATTTCCAAGATTGCAAAAAGGAAAAAGATGAACAACTACTCAGTAGTTATCCGTTTTTGGCAAAGTTCCTTGATGTCCCAAAGTTATTAAAGCCTAATTATTAAAACAAAACAATGCGTGCGATATATAAGTAACATCCTGTTCTAGCTTGCTCTTATGGTGACAGTTTACTAGACGGTATAGAATTTAATTAGTAACCCACTTAGGTTAGAAAATAAATTACTTGACTGTACTCACACTATTACGATTAATCTAAAATACATATGTACTACACGTTAATAATATGTTTCAACTTTTGAATTTAACGATAAACGGGGCTTAGTCGCGCAAAAATTTACGAAAATTCGCCGCCGGTGTTTCGAGAGCGACATAACCCACGTGATACTTACTGGGGAAAGACTGACGCAAAATCGTGGCAGTGTTCTCCAACACGTTATTAACGATATACCTTCTTATAAAGTATGGACAAGAGTATTTTCAATAACAAAATCGTGTGTAAAATAATATTCATAATAAATTGGTTCCATCTCGGTTAGTACAATCCCTGTAAGTTTGACAACGCAATAATATTGTAACGCCGCGCATGAGGTTTGACACTTTAAACTTTTATTAACCAATCACAACTTTTTTTAATAGCGCGAAATTGTCTATTGGATAAATTCTAAGCTGCTCTGACATATTTATGAAGAGGGGATAGCTGTTAGTGTCAGCGCGCCTTGGGTCATTTTTGGAAGGCATTTTTGTATGGAGAGCTCTGTCTATATATATTCAGTCACCGCCGTAGGTTAATTGAATGTATGAGTTACAGTATAATATATTTTTTAAACACAGATCATAAAACACATGGCTTGAAAATGATCGAACAAATTTTTTGGGTGAAACCCTGTAACAATTACAAATATCCATTTCCACAAATGTATTTGTCATATGATAGAACTGACAATTATTATTAGAGAGTACAGTAATATCAGACGGAACTTGAAAGAATCGTGATAACGCAATATTGAGATAATTTCCCCATTCTCATGCTCCTATTAGAAGTAATGTCGATCCCATGCTAACCTCCCTGAATCGTGAGTACCACCACTGAGGCACGATTCAAAAATGCTTCCACAGATATAACACTCCGATATAAGTAAAAACATTGCTTGTTAGGGATTAACAACAATTCAATTACAATGTTTTGAGTAAACAAATTGATTCAAAGACGATTCACAAGACTGTTTCCGAACGCCTACTTCCAGAAAAATTATATATTACAATATTGAATTTTTAAAATTTGACTATTGCCCCGTATTTGTCTATAGAATGCGCGCCTTTGATCTCATCATATGTTTGATGTTAATGATTATTTGACTTAATAAACTAGATTTTTAGAAAACATAAGAAATATTTCGGCAATAACTCTCCTAACCACTTAGGTAATACACAGAGTTCAGCCAGACAGATTTGAGAAAATATTAACGTGGCATTATTTGGGTGCATTAAATATGATTGACGGAACAAGCATTTTCAGGTATTTAATTGGACAGTAAAAAGTGGAGTACTTTTTCTATCATCCACTAATATCCACTGCTGAGCACAACCCTGCCCCTTAGACAGCCACATGGAGCGATCTCTGAGCATGGGATGGGGTGGGATGGGTGTATCTCTACGTATTACATAATCTATGCCAAGAAAAGCTCTAGTAAATGAAAGCTCGTACGCGTGAACATAGGATAATGCCTTATTGAATAGTACAATATCGCTGTTATGTCCTAGACAATCGCAGAATGCCTGGTGCTCAATAGACTTAGAAGACAATTGTATTGGTGTTAAAATGCTTAAAAACGACAGACAAAGGCATAGCATAGTAGCCTAACCCTATTTCAATAATAATATCCTATCTTTTCATTAATACAAGACATAAATGTAAAACCTAGTATACTTACACTACCCTCTTATCCACGAGTATAAGAATGTTGTGTATGAATGGTAATCGACAGTGTCCCTTTACATGTCATCTTGAAACTAATAATATACCGGATGTTGCCTGTAACTTAAGGCCTATCCCTTCTTTTCCGAACTTAGCAACATTTTTTCTAAAACTTTAAAAAATTGTGTAATTTATTGCTTGTGATTTTTTCGAACAAACTAAATAGTATTTTCAATGAACAGATCCAATAGTCTAGTTGATGATGATTTCATGGTTTTCACAATACATTACTTGCTTGTAAAATCTTTTTTTATTCATATTTTATGAACTATAATTTATTTTCAAAAATCATTGAACAAATGTTGCTACATTTGTGACGTACAAACGATGCCCGTCATTTTACTCCGAATAAGCGTCACGTTGTATTGTCAATTAAGGGCTAAAGTGTTATTCAAACGTGACCTCAAAACATGACGTTGTTTATAAATTGTATGAAAATGACAGGTGCCACCATACGTATCCTATTTGAAAAGTACTATAATATAAATCGGGGATGGCACAATATGGGACACATTGGTTATACTAATATCGAACAAAGTGATTCATGACCCACCTAGCCGACAAACGGTTTGAAAGTGTCATTAAATTGATTTGACACTTTCAACCGTTTTCGATCTAGGTGGGTCATGAATCACTTTGTTCGATAGTACATTAGTTTCATTACACATTCCGCCAAGTGACTGATCATAAGTAATATATGTATCTATCTATATTCGTAGACATAAGTGTCTTAAAATCTAACGAAGTGGTTTCCGTAACGACGTTGCCAAAATCGCCTTACTCGGGCTGTGTGTATATTACCGGGATACGCATGATCGAATCCTACACGCTAAGCCTCTTAACAAGTATATAATGAAGACTGCTTTTTATGTATAAACAGAACCATAAATTACCGGTGGGCACAGAAGATAAATGGGATTTCGAAGGTTTTATATGCCGACGTGAGGGCGGAAAATTAAGAAAGTTTAGTGGAGATTTGGTTTCGTTAGTGCTATAGCGATGCAGATCAAGACGATTTTGAAGCGCTTATATTAAATAATTGGTAAGAAGCGTTATAGAAGCGAGCTACCTAGCAGTAGGCTAATTATTATGTCAAACAAAGAGATCTACACTCAAAGAAGTTCATGATCGCTGGCGAGGGAGTGGCCGATAAAAGCCGTTTAAACATTTGTTTAATTCCAATTTTGTAAACGACCTGGACCGGAGTATTGTCCCTAAACTACGACCAGACGGCACCGGAGGATGGGCAGCATCCCTTTGGGGAAGCATACTGCGATCGTGGCGGTTATGCTGCTTACCGCTGTCTATGGGGGACGCCCATGTCCAGCAGTGGACGTTCATGGCTGAAGTAGTAGTAAGTGACTTTTGGACCGTTCGCTGCCTCCCTGCCCGCTGTCGCCCGTAATTTTCACCTCCTGAGATACTAGCTCATTGTTATCTATTGCTACGGATTCGACACCAGCGAATTTAGATTCAGTCGGCCACACTAGTTATTGTGGGCATTAGTTTACCACCAGAAAAAAGGTTCGCCATTTTAAACCGTTTCCTTGATATGTTTGAATCTAACATTCCTTATTCATTTGTCTTCATTACCCTGCTACATTGCTAAGAATACGTAGATTGAGTAATGCGTATTCTCTGTTAGTACTGACCTATTAACATTATGCAATAAATCGACCCCCTCCCAAGTACTTAATACAAGGGCCCTAATTGCAAATTCACAGCGAGATATGTTGGCTCCCGAAATCACAAGGGTTTCATTAGATGGGACGTGTTATGGTTGGGGTTGTTTCACATTTGCCTGCTGGGTTAAGAGGTGGCAAGAAAGCTAAGGCATTACTTGAGCAAATTTAAGAGTTTGGTGGCAGGCTTTTTTACAACTTCATGTTCTGAAGTTGTAAAATACCAAGAAGGAATTAATTTTGAATAGGAATAACGATTGCGTCATTTTTAAGTTGTAGTTATCATGCTAGCTATGAATAGATTCAGAAAATAGAACTTAATATCACTATTTTGATTTTACCCAGTAGATTACCGATCAGCAGTGCATGGAACATATAACTAGAATTTTTCCTTTGATGAATTGCTTTGACTTAATGGCACTCCTTATTCCTATATGGTCAGTATTACGTATTAGACCATTCGTGTACAATCACCGTCAGATATAACCGAGCTGTGGAGTTGGTCAAAATATCTGGACATCGTCTCTATTGTCAAGCCGATGAAGCGTATGTAAGATATTTGTGACCACCTCCAGAACACCGACATATCTGATGGCGTCTGTACCAGATTTAATATTTTCTTCTATCATGTTAACATTGAAATAATCAATATTGTATTTAGTATTAGCTAGCTTTTAGCCCACACAAGTCCAATACCCTTATTTCCATATAAGCAGCGCAAAGATGAGTATTCTGTTCTGCATTCCTCATTTGCTCAAAGAAATCGAATATTCATCATCAATGAGAACCGGAATCAACCTAGATTAATAATTCAAACCTTATAACTGAGGTGCCTAAATATTCGCAAGGCATAATGAATAGTAATATCGTATGCACTGAAGTCTTCGGAATTTGCGCATTGAAGTCAAAATTCAATAGGGTATTTGGTATGCATGGGCTGTGACCTAATACTAGGAGCACAAATGGAAGTCTGCACACATAGGTAAGTTGTCGTCCTGGTTGCTTACAAAATAAAGGAGATTTAAAGACAATAATACCGTGCGCACCATCTACTCGTAACCATTAAGAAACTCTAGGTAATGATACACTGGTGGTCGAAAACTTTCAGTTCACCTGCATTTGGTATGCAACGTGAATATACGATCTGATTGACGCTCCCATATCGGCGGTACAAATTTGGTCTTTACTCAGCCACTGAATACTAAGGATATCTGGAAAATATGATATTTAAACATCGATACCGATCATCGATACTTTACTGTCAGTTTCAGGTGTGGCACAATGTTATATGGTTGCGTCTCGTTATGTTAAACTGAGGAAGAGATCGAAACGAAAACACCATACATAATAGAAAGAAAGCGGAGTAGTTCAGCTTTTAAATAATTTCCCATTTTATTTTATCACGTACCGAAAGTTGTAAAATATTTTAAAATTGATTCGTAAGATGACCGATTACGTTTTTATAGTCGCATATGCGATTAAAATATATACTGCAGAGTTACATCTGACTACAAACTTCTAACTTGATAGTTAGGTATGTGCCCTTATGGGCTCATAAGAAGTATCATCCGATGTGTATATAATACGAGTAGGTATAACTATAACAACACACAATTCTAAGACTACATTATATCTAGATTATTTTCGTCTACAAAGACTTTGATGCGCGTTTACTTGATTCTATAGTATTAAGAAACATTTTAACTATGCCTTCAATTTAGTTATTGCTAATGAATAACCGATTTAACTAATTTTAATTGACTAATACATAATATATATAAGATCAGAGTCAATCAATTTGTTTACACTTTACTCATACTAGATTTAAAAATTCTATTCTGAATTACCGAAAGGGATATCAAACATCAAAATCCAAAAAACTACGTTAAAAGAATTAGAAGTCAATTGCAAAAAATGAATATCGTATTCTTTTAATAACAGCATTCGAAATAAGTACGAGTAAAGCACCCATGTAAACAATAAATTCCCAAGAAACCTTTCAATTCTTAATAGTATTGATGTACCGAACTTAATTGATGTATTATTTCTTTTATGAAACTTTCATACAAGTTAAATAAGATATGTTTTTCGCGAAGAAAAGTAATCTGCAAAGAGAATAAATAAAAAGAAATAAGCATAAGCAGCGGTGTGACTGCCATTTTGCGTTTTTCGCATTGCTTATTTTTGATCCACATCTCATTTCATGTCTTTTAAATGTTGTTATTAAATGCGCAGCACTTGACATGGTTTTCATTAAGCATCCGCTCATTCATTTGTTTTTTCTTTGAAGTGGATCTCTTGGTGACAGTTTCATACAACATTCTTGACACATTTTCTCTAACCATTAAGATTGTAAGCACTCTATTTTACTATTATATTACTAGGTACTAAACTACTAGGTAACATTACTTAATGTAAGTATTGGCTCATTCTCAGCATTCAGAAGATACGCTTTTAAGTCTCGTTTCTTTGAAAAGCGGAATAGAGTTTAAGGAAGTAGAACCGTCAATTCAATAATTCTAGTGACCGGCGAGGATTCCTCGCTATTTTACTGCTATGCAAGGAATATTCCACCGCCGTTATTTTGAATTCCGGAATACGGCGTGCAATTTCTCGTCCCATCCTAGAGCCATTTTGTACTTTTATTTTGTATCTCTGTCGTTTAATATTTTTTTATGCAAACAAGTTTTTGTTCAAATCGCTATTTAAGCCGTGCGTTTCTGTTGTTGTTTTATTAGCCGAGTGTTGTAGTATATAAATAACCTCTTACCTTATCATTTATTGCGATTGAAAGTCATCAGATATAATATCGTATATTCAAATGGTAGTTCAATGACAATTAGTGTTAGTCACACGACTTCATCAAGTACTTGCTAATACTAAAACTTTTTGGGCACTACTAGTCGTGTCCATATTTTTTTTTCGTTTCACGTATAATCATTGATTCCTTTCATCAATTAGAGAGGTAAGTGGCGTTATTCATAAACACTTGTGGAACCTAACACAACCTAATCGTTTATTTCTTTAGATTTATGTGGAACTAGCGTTTGTGAAATGGAACTAGAGTTTAACGTTTGCTAGATTTATGCTATGAATAAGGATGAAACTTAACTTAATCCTTCTTTCAACTGTTTTTCTTCCCTGAACTAAATTGCATTGTAAAGAGACGAGAAACAAAAAATACTCTGCATTGATTGCGCTACGAAACTGGACTTTGTTTTATTTCCAGTTTTAACAATGTAGTGAAAAATAAACATTTCGCTGGAATACAATTTAATTTTAATGAGAGTGCATTGGAACTTATATTATCGTCTGTTACAGGTTCAAGTTATACTTCTCTGTCGTTCGATATTTAAATCAAAAGAAAAATAGAAAAATTTGACTCGCGGCGGAACTCGAACCCACTGGATTCCACCACTGGGTTCGAATCCCGCCGCGAGTCAAATTTTTCTATTTTTCTTTCGATTTAAATATCGAAGACATTCGCTAGCAGACGTTGCTGCATAATAAAAAATAATTCTCTTTCGTTGTTATTATTTCTGATCTTCTAATTATTTATATACAAAGTTTTAAAGTCTTAATAATATTTATAAAACACAAAATTTTGGTGATGGGATTTGTACTGTTTAGGTATATCGATTATAGGCAAGAAGAAAGTATAAAATGTACATACTAAATAAAATGAATTTCTGCTAGGCGACAGTCTCAAATGCTACCCTAATCCCTATTTATTTATTTTATTAAATAAAGGTGTATTTTCATGGTGTATAGAACCATTCCCTTTCTATAAAACAATCCCTAATTGAGTCAAAATTTATGAAAGTTCTGGCAGTCTATTGTTTGTTTTTTGAGGTGCTATGATGTTTGACTGTAATGATGTAACTGTCACCGTAAAATTGTAAAATCCGTTAGTTTATAATCTAACTCGCGAGATTATAAACTACCGAAATATTGTGAACTGTCACACACAGTTCACAATTTAACGCATTAATTTTAGTTAGATTATAAACTAACCGCGAGAAACCGTCAAATTGTAAAATGACACGCCCCTCGAGCGCTGATTGGCTACGACTTTCGGTAAGTCATTCTGTGTCCATAGAATTAAGAATGAAATATAGGTGTCAGTAAAAAAAACTAAATGCACTACAAAAACATGAGAACAGGTATTTATTTATTAATGACAAAAAAAAAACAATAGTTAAGAGGATTTAGTAAAATGTTTTTAAATAAAATAAAATCAAAATTGTAACAATAAGTATTTTTTGTTAAACACATATTAAAAGTTAAAATGACACAATGTTACGAAATTTTGCATCAGAAATAAAAAATCACTAAACAAAATCTATAACACAAGATTTTGTTTAGTTATTTTTTATTACTTATTAAAAACAAAAAAAATGAGAGTTCTACAAAAAACGTGAGATCAGGTATTTATTATCGATATTTAAATCGAAAGAAAAAAAGAAAATTTTGATTCCCAGCGGGATTCGAACCCACAACCACTGGATCACTAGCCCAGTGCACTACCAATTGTGCTATACGAGTACCGTTTAGACTTGTAATTTTTTTTTTATTTATCCCGCGTCGTAAACGTCATCTTGGGTGACGTGTAAACACATCTACCACCAGCGTATTGAACACTAAACGGCATCGAAGTCTCAATTTTCATAGAGGATTCATCGATAACAATGGGCTACCCCTTTCTAAATTATTTTTCATTATGCAGAAACGTTTGCTAGCGAATATCTTCGATATTTAAATCAAAAGAAAAATTGAAAAAAATTGACTCGTACCGGGACTCGAACCCAGAACCACTGGATCACTAGCCCAATCCGTTGAAAATATTTGTACAATAAAATCTGAGAAATTCTTTCTTTTTATTATTAAAACTTTCTGATTGCCAATATTCATAACATCGTATTTTTTTCAATGATTGTAATGCTTGGTTGTTAGTCGCTTACCTTGAGATTTGATTGTGTTATACTCAGGGTCTATATTGACTCCCATAATATTAAACTTTCGATTTTTTAAATCCATACCGATGTTTTTCATACACGTTGGTAGATATATATTGTCATTAGTCATAACTTAAAAAGTCAGAATTTTCTTTTCTGGTAAAAGTTCGTGTCTGTGAGGGTCACAGTTCTAACCTAACCTAACCCACTTTTCTGGTAACAGTTCGTGTCTGTGGGGGTCGCAGTTCTAACCTTTTTTTTTTTTTTTTGACGGAGTGAAATGCATTTACGCATCCCCCCAGCCCCGGGGTAGGGTCTTACGGGGGGTATGTGGGACTCGCCCTTCCAGCCTCTCCTACTATTTAGGAGAGGGGGAAGGGAATACCCACTAAAACACTCCGGGCGTACTCGCCTGACCGTTCAGTGGGGGGTGTCACAGGGTCGCGTTTAGCACTCTACCATGACACCCCCCCGGTCGCCCCCCTATTGCGGGAGGCAGCGCCTAATGGAGGGGAGGATTACTGAGCCCTCCCCTCAGACGCGTAGGGCATGTGAACGGCGGGTCCCCACCCGCCAGCCCTACAGGGGGAGGGGGCGGTTCATGCGTCTCGTATGAACCGCTCCCGCCTTCGACCCCTACGCCTGCGGCGGAGCTGGGGCGCATCAGCCCGGTCTTCGCGCTCCCGCTCCGCGGCCTCCTTCTGTGACATTACGGCGTCGCAGAAGGAGGCTACCATGTCCCAGTTCCTCTCGCTGCTCAACATGAATTTGATGACGTTGTGCAGCGAGAGGTCATCCCAACCCAACCTTCCCATTTCTGCCGTTAGAGTGCGGCGTTCCTGATCCCACCTGTTGCACACTTCCAAAGTGTGCTGTGCCGTATCTTCAGGAGCGCCGCACTCGTGGCATAACGGCAGCTCCTCCCTCCCTATTCGACACAGGTAATATCCGAAGCAGCCGTGTCCGGACATTACCTGTGTCATTCTGTAGGTAAGGGTCCCGTGTTCCCTACCTACCCATTCCTTGAGTGACGGGAGGATAGCCCCTATGGTACGGGTTCCATAGAGGCAGTCCTCCAAGTCGCTGCGCCACTGAGTGAAGCGAGCCTCGTCATCTTCGCGACGAGCCCGCACCTCTTCTTCGAGGTCAGGGGGGTCGTTTCTCGCCCTGACCTCCATTTTTCTTTCATATCTTTTTGCCAGCACCTGAGCATCCAGCTCCCACGGCGGGGTGCTGGCAAGAAGGCATCCAGCCGCGTGCGATACGGTCCTATAGCCCCGACTCACACGCAGCGCGACGACCCTCTGGGGTCGACGGAGAAGGGCCCTGGTCTTCCTCGTCAACCTTTCCGCCCAAATGGGGGACCCATATAAGGCCATTGAACGGACCACCCCTGCATACAATTTACGGCAGGGGCTATTTGGCCCACCCACATTTGGCAACAGGGCACTTAGAGCCCCCGCTGCTCCAACAACCCGGGGAGCAAGTCTAGCAAAATGCTCCCCAAAGTCCCACTTCCTGTCCAGGACAAGGCCCAGATACTTTATATGGGCCTTGACCTGGACAGGGCCTCCCTCCAACGTGATCATTCGCCCGGCACATCGTCCCCAGCCCCGTCCACCGAAGACTATTCCTTCCGTTTTCGGGAGGGATACTTTAAGGCCTAGCCGACTGATACGACCCACTGTGAGGTCAGTCGCCACCGCA
Organism: Grapholita molesta; assembly: GCA_022674325.2. Lineage (NCBI taxonomy): Eukaryota > Metazoa > Arthropoda > Insecta > Lepidoptera > Tortricidae > Grapholita > Grapholita molesta. Next base: position 8,368,793 of record CP053129.2, on the reverse strand, counting down.
GCCCTCCTGAGCGTCTCCTCTGGCATCTTCCCACGCACAGCCACCATCGTGTCGTCAGCATAACAGATGGTGACCATGCGGGGAAGCTGCCTTGCTCTTATGGCCCAGTCGAACCCGAGGTTCCACAGCAATGGACCCAGGACCGAACCCTGCGGAACCCCGAGCTCCATTGGTCTTGCCACACGCCGCCCCCTTACTTCGTGGAGCACTACCCGGTCCTCTAGGTAGTGCTCCACGACCTTCCTAAGATAGGGAGGCACTCCATGGTATCGGAGTGCCTCCTTAATAACTTCGTAGGGGAGAGACCCGAACGTATTGGCGATGTCAAGTGACACCGCCACCACTCCCTCCCCATTGCTCTCCGCCCCGACACAAAACTCCCTTAGAGCCCCGATTGCGCCAATTGTGGACCGCCCCACCCTGAACCCGTGTTGGCGGTCGCTAACTTCTGGGCCCACTTCTCTCAGGTGTTTCGCGATGCGGGAGGCCAGGATCCTTTCCAGGGTCTTCCCGACCTCTTCCAGCAGTACCAGTGGACGGTAACCAGACGGTTCATCCGCAGGTCGCCCGTCCTTACGAAGGAGGCAGAGCTGTCCCTCCTTCCAGCACCCCGGGAAGCGGCCCTCTCTGAGACAATCATCAAAGAGGCCCCTAAGCCGGTCCCCGAGGTGCTTTAATGCCAGGTGGAGCACGCGTCCCGGCACGCCATCTGGGCCTGGCGCTTTACGCCCACCACGGAGTCGGTCAGTGGCCACATATATTTCGGCCTCCGTGATAGGAGGAACAGCCCTGTCTTCATCTTCCGCCGTTGGGGGCGCCATGACAGGCGGGGAGAAGTCACCCGCCGGCGGGAAGAGTCCCGACACAACTCGTTGAAGGAGGTCCGGTTCTATGGTTTCCATGGGGGGGGCGCTGTTGAGTTTGTTCCGTACTAGCTTGTACGGTCGCCCCCACGGATCCCGATCGAGTGTAGCCAGGAACTCCTCCCGCGCCTCGTCCTTTCTTCGGCTGATCATGGCGACAAGTTCCGCCTTGGCCTGGTAATAGGCCGCCCTTAGGGGCTCTGCTTCCTCTGCAGTGTGTCGCCTTCTCCGGCACCTCAGAAAAGCTCGACGGGCAGCGTTGGCAGTGGCTCGCACGGCGGCAATCTCCGCCGACCACCAATAGACCTGGCGTCTATTCGGGAGGCGTTTCACCCTTGGCATAGCGAAGTCGCACACCCGTGTTAGCGCTTGCCGGAAGTGAATTGCCCGGGCCTCCACTCCTACATCCACCGGGGGTCCACCCCACGCCTCGACCATGGCAGCCTCCTCCGCCAGGTCCCTGTCAAATTTCCCCATTGCCCACCTAGGGAAGCCGTCACCTCCGTCCCTTCCTGCCCCCCGCTGGACTCCAGGAGTTGGGGCGACCCTCATGCGAATGTACACGTGGTCGGAGAGGGTCTCTACGTCTGCCAGGACGCGCCAGTCCTCAATGCGCGCGGCGACAACGGGAGTCGCGAAAGATACGTCCACGATGGACCCTCCCTGCTGCCGCACGCACGTGTTGACGTTGCCCCGGTTTAATACCACCAACCCCAAAGTCGTCGCCCAGTCCATGAGGGTAGTCCCCCTGGGATCCGTGGTCGGACACCCCCACGCCACGCATTTGGCGTTGAGGTCCCCAAGCACTGCCACTGGCAACGGGGCAGCTCTCCTGACAACTCCAGCCAGCACCTGCAGCCATCCTTCAAACGCACGCAGCGGCTGATTGGGGGAGAAGTACACTCCCACCAGTACAACGTTTCCCCACTTAGCCGCTGCGTACCCAGCTCCCGTTTCTCTTCTAACCAGCGGGGGACCGTTGCCAGTTGCTGGGACGGTTATTGCCGCCTTACCATCCGCAGCCCCTACCCAGATGGACCGAGGTGGCATACGGTTACGAGCATACGGTTCCGCCACTATGGCAACACTGATGCCCCACTCCGCCATGTGCTGAATCAAGAGATCCTGAGCACGGGCGGAGTGGTTGAGGTTGCACTGCAGAGCCTCGAGATGTGCAGATGGTTGTGCTGGCATCAGTGTTCCATTATTTCACTCGTCCTGCCTTGTCTGGGCGCAACATCTTGCCTGGAAGCCAGCGTTGCTTTCCAGGGGGCCTCCTTTCCCTTAGTGATTGGGGGGGTACACGACTGTCCCCCCATCACATGATCAGCCGATTTCTTGGCCCGGGAACACACAGCGCACCACGCCTTGGCTTCTTTACATTCCCACTGGGAGTGACCTGGCTGACTGCAGCGACGGCACAGGTGGCCCCGCTCAATGGGAGAGGGACATGCTGCCTTGGTATGGCCCAGCTCCAGACACCTGAAACACCGCATCGGGGTGGGCCCAGGACCTCCACCTTCGCCGCTGACCAACCAAGCAGCAGTCTTCCAGCCCCAGCCAGGATTTTTGCAGCCGATGTGGGGCACTTTACAATCACTGCAAAGGCTCCCCTCCCTTCCGCTCTGAAGTGTCCCACTGTCACTTGCTCCGGTAGGCATTTGCCATTACCCGCAACAGCCGCTCTGATGACCTCCGCCGTGACAGACTCGTCGAATGCCGACACGCGGACGTCGGTTTTGGCCACCGGCCGGGAGACATCAGCTACATCCCCAATTATCCCCTAACCTAACCCACTTTTCTGGTAACAGTTCGTGTCTGTGGGAGTCGCAGTTCTAACCTAACCTAACCGACTTTTCTGGTAACAGTTCGTGTCTGTGGGGGTCTCAGTTCTAACCAAACCTAACCCACTTTTCTGGTAACAGTTTTTATGTGTAGGGGTCCCAGTTCAACCGTAAACCACTTTTCTTTTCTTTTGTTTTAAATCATCGTTGTGAATTTTGAAATTATGCTGATTATTTGAATGACTTTTGTCTTTTATGATGTGTAACATTATGGCCTTTAATTATTATATTTATTTAGTTATATGTCTGATAACTATTATGACTATTGATAGTTATGTATGTCTTAAAAAATTATGCATAACAATTTCTGAATTTCGAAAATCGGAATAATAAAATTATGGGAATCAAAGATATCCCGTTATACTCCTCTAACAATTTTATTCCATTCTGTATTTTTACATACGTCCATTTTAATTTTTTACTACTCGTATTGTCACTATGTCCACTGTAATAGTTTTGTAACTCTATGGTAATTTTTTCCTGATCGTCAATTTCTGGTATTTCTAAGTTATGTTGGTGTACAAGTTGAATATGTGACATTGTAAATGTTATTATTTAATATATTAAATGATATTACACAGGCTCACATGAGAAATCGTATCAAAAATGAAAAATATTTCTTAGCTAGCACGGTAACTAACACACACTTCAAATTGCACTTTCTCTGTTTTTTTTTTTTTAATTTATTTATCAACAAAGTTGGTACAATATACATTTATATTAAGTTTCGCCAAACATAATATCGATCGTTATTTGCTGACTCGTTTAACTTACAAAAACAATGACACACAAGTAATTCTGAAGGTTTGAGTTATTTATAACGGTAAATCTATTTATAATCAATAAAACACTGTTGTTTAGATTCGGTAAGCGCGCCAAATTGACTAACAAACATGGCGCCGCGGGGCCCATGACATTCAACCAATCAGCGTTCGAGTAGCGTTCTGATACATGACATTTCATAATTTGACGGTTTCTCGCGGATAGTTTATAATCTAACTAAAATTAATGCGTTAAATTGTGAACTGTGTGTGACAATTCACAATATTTCGGTAGTTTACAATCTCGCGAGTTAGATTATAAACTAACGGAATTTACAAATTTTACGGTGACATAACAACACCATTTTAGACCACGAAGAAACTGTCAGGTGTCGTAACTTAATGTCTTAAGGCCCTAGTTTACCTTAAAGCACGGCGTAATTTTTTTTTCATATTCTGCAATTTATGTATTTAGAACTTTTTAAGAATAACAAAGGGTTCCAATGTAAAATACTAAAACCGGCCAAGAGCATGTCGGGCCATGCTCGATGTAAGTTCCCGTAGTGTTCGATTCGTATTTCAAAAATGATTGAACGGATCAATTTCAAAATAAATTTCATCGAAAGTTTTTATTGAGCTGTACTTTCATGATTTACAATTTTTTGAACTTGGGGTTCTAAAGTTAGAAGGGCGGGACATTTTTGGCGGGAAGGACATTTTTTATCTTTAAGAGCAATTATTACTGAAAATATTATCTTTAGATTAATATTATTTGCTATACAATAGAAACTAAGAATTCGCTGCTCCCAAAACAGCTTATCGAAACTTGACAACAATACGACTACTATTGACCTACGTAATTCGATTGGTCCAACACTTAATCGGGGAAGTATGGAACTGGGCATTATTCCACTCCATTAGGCAAGGGATGGAAACTACTAATGCCCCGTATTTGGTCCACGCAAATAACCCAGTTCTTGTTTTCAGTTCTAACAAAAATGCCTACATAGTTTACCCTTCGTAATGATACTTTAAAGTATAAGTGATAAGGTATTGTCGTTCCGGTGATAGCATAACAAAGGTATTTCTGAATAATAACATAAAACTTTGATGCTGGAACCTTATGAAGATCCGAATTTCATAAGTTTAATAATATACATGTATTGACAGCCTATAAACATAAAATAAAATGTTAATTTTCTTATTAGTCCCCTACATTTATTTTATACAAAATCAAGCATTATGAATAAACAAGTGACATCAAAATTATGATACATAATGACCTTGACAACTCCTGTTATACACGAAAATTAAAGTACGATGAAAATTAAATTAACAAGGGAGGTAATAATTTTACCTTTCAACGGCGTGGCAACCGCTGAAATTAGCGCGATATAAAATTGTAGACTGTCAATTTTGTATTATATAATGAGTAAATCTAATACAAGTAAAGGCTCAAATGGAATATAGGGTTTATAATTGTAATCATCAACTAAAAGGTGTTTTTTAAGTTACACTTATTATTGTTGTTTAATTTTTTTTGTTTTTTTTTTTGAATAGTAATGTACTGTAAATATATGCGTTATGAAACTTACGAGCCTTTAAAAGTAACTGTCCATGGGTGTTTAATTCGAGTTTGTTGCATAAACCCGGACCCGGGTATGTCCTTAAACTACGTCCGACAATGAGAGGTAGGGCACAGCGAAGTACCATCACGCTCGAGTCTGGAGAAGCCCAACTGGGGAAGTACCTCCTCCTTACAGAAGACCACAGCCATAATAGCACTGCTACCTTTCAGGTATGTAGTGTTGTGTTCCTGATGGTGAGTAAGGTTCCCAGAGCTCCAACCCCCCTTAAAGGTCGGCAACGCGCTTGTGACTCCCCTGGTGTTGCGGGTGCCCATGGGCGACGGTAATTGCCTACCATCAGGCAATCCGTCTGCTCGTTTGCCACCTTAGGTCATAAAAAAAAATATATATATATGTTGTATGGATAAAATGTTGACTTTAATCCTAAGTAGAAGTTTCCTAAATCTACTTCTTATGTCCTAGTTATTTTGACCACCGGCACAGTTAAGAGATTGGACCGTGGTTACACACTTTATATCCATTAATCCTCAGCAATTTACACGTCGAGTCTTGTCACAACCGAGTCAAAAAAAGACGGTGAAATACACAATATGCGTAATAAATGTAAAACCTAATGGATTTCCTTGTAAAGGTTAGATTTTGTTTTTAATAAGAGACGTAGAGCATAATTATGCGTTAAATGTCTTGGCTTTTAACCACCGCGAAGAACCCGTCTTTATGATTAATTTGTCTCTGGTATATTCATTTTCATTAAAGGTATGTAGCTCTAAGTAAACCGTGAAACTTAATTGAGACTAAGTAAATCCATACGCGGTTATGAGCGACTTCGTGGGTAGTGAGCGAAATGGCATTTTAGTGTTGTGTATTTTAACGTTTTGTATTAAAACATTTTAATACATAGATACGGTTTAATTTTGACTTGAACGGATTACTTATATACACATTTAAATTATTTGTTAATTCACTGAACAAAGGTTACTACACCAAACAAGTAGTATCACATATTCTGTACCTCATGTTTGTCGTTTAAGTTATATATAGAAATTTAAAAGCTGTAAATCGTAACAGTTAAATATGTACGTTGTTATAAATAACAGAATTTATATGTCCATACCTACTCATATGTACGTATAAATGTTGGTTTCGCTTAGTTACCCAAAGGTAAGCCTTGCCGTGATTCGACTCTGTCGAATATGTTGGTATAGTCTGAATTACTTTACTAACGCATTAGATAGGTACCTACATGATACGTTTATTATTCTCACATTCTCACTGTAGGTACTTCATAATATTAATATTGTGTTCGTATACTATTCATCATATGTAGTACAGTTTCATGATTAATACGAACGATATCAGCCACTATGTAAACGAAATATACATTTCTCATGACTATGAGTGATGAGGTGGCTCATGTCACAAGCACTTCAGCATCTTTTTAGATCCCTTAATAAATGGTTTAGTTATTTATGAATTATAGAATTAATGTACACATAAAAATAAACCGACTTTACAAAATCTTAAATGATCTGCCTAGCCTCCGCCCGCGTCTTCATCTACCTAGTTGTCGTAAAATTTTGTCCTCTTTTTACTATTACAGTGATTGAATTTCAATTTGGAAAACGAGCGTCTTCCAACCCGAAGATCACTAGTTTGAACCCCCGGCTCACACCACTAAGTTTCTCAACTTCTTCGGTTTCCGGTGGAAAAAAAAACATTGTGAGAAAACCGGGCTAAATGCAAAATTTTTTGAAGAAATGTGACCATAAGGTTAACTTAGCTAATCGTCAGGCGTCCCTAAGACAATTTAAAAATCAAGTAACAAACAAAATGTTCCCAGGAGTATTATTTGAAATATTGATATCGAAATATTCAGATCAATAAATTTAAAGTAATCTCATGATTTTGAGACCTATCAGTCGTATTGGAATCCATTGGAAAGTTGCACCTTAACTAGTTGTGTTTTCAAGAAATGCATCTATTGAAAGCGGACTTTTTCCCGATGTAACGACAGCAATATTATTGTTTATCGGGAAAAGTAGGACCTAATAAGTAGGTCCACAACACTACCAGCATTCAAAAAGGTTTCAAGAAACTTATGCTAAATCAACTTCTATCTAATTTAGGTTTTGTGATGATCGTTTGAATGCTAACGTCGGTACTGTCCTTTTAGAACACATCCTTAAACTCAATACAGACGCCCAACGCGCGCTTTTGCCCAAAAGCTCAAGGTGTTGTTGAAACTGTTGTGATTTTTCGAAGGCATTTGATTGCATTGATCATGAAAATTTTAATATATTTACAAGTAATTAAGCCATTTTCTTTGCGATCATATCTTTTTAGGAGAACAATTACTTGTACAACTCGACAAAATTTATAGAGAGCAAAATTACTGGTTCAGGAGAGAAATTGCTTTACTATACAAACTTAATTCAGTGGCAATGTTAGCTATATAGACTGGGTAATAAGTTGTTTTTTTTCTTCAGTAAAACTCTATAAATGTATCCCGCAAGGGTAATAAAATGGTACTACGGTTGTTCTACTCACTACTGATATCATTTGGGTGTGTTTCTGTGCTAATTACATTAATATTAAGTGACTTCAAAAAATGGAGCAAAGTAGAACCATTTTACGGTATTCAATAAAGAACTAGTTATAGAAATAATGAACTAACAATTCATACGACCTGAACATGGGATAATAATCGACGTGCCAAACAAACTTTAAACTAGTAGGAAAATAAGACTTCATTCTGAAACCCTCACAGTGAATTTGCAATTTGAGCATGATACGTACAGAAGCAATTTTCTCACCAACAAGGAAACTTGCGAAAAAAATACTAAAAGTCATGCTTTACTCAGATTACAGCCAAAAGCGCTAGCCAAATTCATAATAATAATATGTCATCATTTGATCCTCTTGTTGCTAATGAGGTAATGTATTTAACTATGCAAATCAGCGCTCATCAAACGCCTAATGCCCCCAGACGTTAGTTGTCGTTAGTGTTAATTACCGCACCTGAACCATAGAACACACGGTTTATCTTAAAGAGCAGAGCTGGCAAAATTCAATCCACTTTTTGATCGGGAGTGAAAGAAAGGCACTGTAGCAGTTTAGTAGGCGATCGGAGCGCAAAATTAATGAAAATCTCAATTAAAATCTAATTCTGCCCTTATTGTGTAATACAAAACAATGAAATCTCGGGTATTAGTGAATCGGAATTGTTTCCTAAATAGTTAATAGCATCGGGAATATTTTCTACAAACCAAAAGCAAAATATTTTTTATTTTTTATTTTATTTTAAAAAGATTAATCCGAAACAAAAGACCCAATTTTATCAAGTATTAAGGAAAATAACCAAGTTAAGGGTGTAAAAGGAGGATTATTCAACTTATTGTAAATGTGAGCGATATGTTAAGTAATGTATTATTTATTGCAATCAAATACTTTATACTATGGCAATAAACTCTCGCACGTATACCCAAAAGGTAAATTATTTGTATTAATATTTTCCTCTCTTGAGCAAGCATTTTAAAACCAAACTAGCTTTGCCGCGAAGCATTTTTGTTCAAAAAGTGTTAACGAATATAGTGGATCGGTTTCCGGCCATGCTATCAAACTTAAAACCTTGGGAACATGCCAACTACATACTATATACTGATACTGTTAAATGTGTTTGCACTGTTAATAAAATGTATGTGTTCCGAACAAATGAATCAATGGAAACATAATATAATGAAGTGAAATAATCAAGAAATTTATCTGTGGATTATCAAAATAGTTGCATACGGCTCTTTAAAGTGTGAACTATAAAGAGCAAGCCAGATTGATAATCTATGTGATCGTAGTGCCATTGCCTGCACTTGTGGCGTTTAAGAAAATTATCGCTTGAAAGTTTGCAGGTCGCTTAGTAAGCGTTCAAGCTACTTATATCGCCCTAAAGGTGATACAATGCGACCACAGGCGAATGTTCAGGAAAAAAACAGTATTTTTCGGTATTTGTTATACATACCCATCTAATAATGAAAAAATTAATGTACGCTGGGACCTAGCGTCTCTACGGTACAAAAACGGTACAAAAAGGTACTCTTTGCCCGGGCTCTTATATTTGTCACTTTAAATATTTCAGCGCTTTCCGCTGCTGGACCCGCTTTCACATTAGAACATATCAAGTAAATTATTTCAGTTTTCGTCGGAAGCACTACGGCAGCGATTGAACTAGTTGAACTGGAAACGTATATTATTAGATACGACCATTGATACTAAGAAAACATCGAATAAAATTCAGACATGTGTAAAACTAACTTAAAAAATCATATCAAATTAGAGACACAACCATAACATTAGTATACATCGAAAACAGTGAGTAAGTGACTGTAACAACAAGAAATGTTTCATGACAAGGATTATCCGAGATATGTTTCGCACAAAAACACTTTCCTACCAAAATGCTGACAACCAAACATTTGCCAATTGTAGCAGTAGTGTCTATTCCTCTCGCCGACTGAACGTAATACTAAGCCGTTGTCACATACAATAACGTTTGTAGTAATTCAACTATGGATTAGCTTAAGAAAGTGCGGGCGCCTAATTAATCTTAATAAAGTTACATAACTTACATACGGTACTACTACAATACGTATAATAGATAGAAACGTATAATCACTTCACAAATATATATAGATAACTTCAATGACCCTGGTACAAATATTCATGATAACCGCAAAAATAAATGCCCTTGCTAAGGTTCGAACCCGGCCCCTCTTCCTTCATAGGCAGAACTACTGAGAATACAAAGCACCTATGCTGTAATATTATGCGTCTTATCCGATTAAAATAAAGTAATTAAAGGATTATGTAAATTTGGAAATGACATCTGTCTTTCCGTAACCACGAACGCTGAAAAGGGTTCAGATAATCAGGATTTAATAAAATTACCATACTCGATCAAAATCCGTTAAATTAGGTGACTTTGACTTAATAAATTTGATCAACACAATTGTTTAGTATATTGATCTTGATTTAATAAATTCTAAAAACAACAACATCACCTGTGTACAATAAATTCCTACTCGTAGTTACCTGCTCTACCACAAATATTGATGTTACTTTGCTTAGCAATCTGAAATTATAAGTATGGCTTTATATAACCTTTTTATCCATACTTGTAAACAAACACGTTACTCTCTTAATAAGTACACAGTCCTTATCGCTTTATAATGTTATTATATACTTAAAGAAACTCGAAAAAAAAATATCTACATTATATACAACTCAACAAATCAACTACATTAAGCAAGCCCCGAGTAAAGGATGACTCACGTTAGACCGTCGCGCTTCCGCTCCGAGCGTTCCGTTGTATGGAAAGAGTCACGTGACCACCGAGCCGCCCGATCCACTCGACTCGGGCACGGGGCGGACGTGCGACGGCCGTTACAGCTATGTACAAAGGGCTGGGCTCGGCCCGGTGATGTGAGGGCGACGGGATGTCGACAGGATGTCGACGGGCGTGCGACGGTCGCCTAGTCGCAAAAAATGGCTCGGATGGAACGGTATATATTGGCCGAACTACGGAGGTTGCAAAATGTCATCAATTTGTTTGCTAAATATGAGGGGATAAATAATTCTTTCTTTAGTCGGGTTATATTACTAGTGCAGAGACGAGGAATTAACAAAGAGTGCTGAGTTGACACATTTCTTTAAAAATAATCAAAGAATAAATATTCGTTAATGATAAATAAAAGAACCGAATATTTAGGCAAAGGGCTCATAATTTATATTTTTTATATCAAAACCTCATTTAACATATAACATAAATATTTATCGCATAAAATAAATATTTAAACTAAATTTAAATAATATAATACTAAAAATCAGAGTTCGATGTAGGCCCTAGTGGTATGGTAGGGTTTAGGTATAGGTATAGTATATGAATTTTCTTAAATACCAAATGTAAAATTCAACAAATAATTGAATCCCTTCTTATGCCCTTTCTTAACTAATTTAATTAACGCCTGTTTAATTAACCATGTGTCTACATAACCATATAACTATAAACCAGTATGAAGATAATTCGACGAATTCCTCAATAACAATAAACAGTCTTTATTATTTAGTTTTCTGTGTTTGAATAGTCTGAATTGAAATCACCAAAGAGGTTTTTCATGTATCTGAATCGGAATATACGTCAAAATTATGTGCGTTACAAAATGTCACAAATTGTTTTCTGAAATATGGATACCAAACCGACATTATATTTAGCCGGCTTAATGTGGCAACCGTTACTGTTCATAAATGTTGCCAGAAAGATAAATAATGAATAGTTTGTAAATATTACCAGATATTTTTGCATTGGAAAGAAAAAAAAAAAATAACCGGTATTCGGACCATCTATCTATATTTGTGTCGCTTAACTTTAACCTCAGGTAAATCCATTTTGCTCTAAGGTTGATTAGCATTCAGATTATTATACATTTTTTTTACTCAACCTTAATACAGAATAGATTTACCCGAGTTTGAAGTTAAGCGACACATTTGTATTCTATGATATACGTGTACGAAGTAACGCGCCCTGTACAAACTATAGGCAGTATATTATCTCATAATATTATTTCGGGTGGCGTTAAAATTTGCAGCGACCAAGTATTAGCAGTAGAGTTTAACCAGTGAAAAAAAAATGGTTTACTCACTTAAAGCATAGACGATTGAATCATACCGTCTCTTTCTTTCGCTTGCACTACGACCCCAAAAAAAGGGAAGAGTATAGTTTATTTTTTCAACTTTAAGAGTAACAATCGAGTAATAATTGGTTAGCCAGACTCTATGCGAGCACATTTGTTTCGTTGTCTATCCCTTTATTTTTCAGGCTAATTTTCACACCAACTACTAAAATAAAACAAATTTAATATTTGTAATTTTTATTGATTTTTAGATACTATTATTATCTACAAAGAACCAAGGCTCGCAAACGCGCAACGTCTGAACTGGTAAAGGCGAACATAATAAACCAGTAAAGGCGTGTCTGGCGTCCAAATGGTATATTATAGGGTATAACGGTGGGTATATGAGGTACAAAGGAAAATAAGGTTATCAATATAGATATTTGTATTTAGGCACTGGTCCCACCGCGAGCTAATAGTAAGCTATGAGCTATCAGCTATTTCAAGGGACAAAAGATAATCGATTCCGTGTAAATAAAAGAGACATATAATTATGTCATAGCCGGGCCAGGCGATGAGCAATAAATATATATCTCTCTTTTATTTACACGGGAGCGATTATTTTGTCCTTTGAAATAGCTGATAGCTCATAGCTTACTAGTTTGCGGTGGGACCAGTGCCATAAGGAAGGATTGGCGAGCTATATTTGAATGCCATCTATAGGATATTAGTTGTAATAAAATGAACGGTACCTTAGACTTGATTGAATATATTGATTTCCTTGTGACCTAAAGTTAAATTACTTCTTCCTAACCTCTGAGAAATAAAACAACACGAAAACACAATTTATTGCTTTGATCAGCCTATTTACACGTAAAAGAGCTTGACACCATGTCTTCTGCAGCTTATCTAAGTTACAAACATCAAAAAATGTAGTAATCAAATTAAACTAAATAATAATAACTTTTTAAATATTGTATACATAAGTCATGAAAAAGGATTTTTTAACCTTTTGAACGCTAAGCACTACTAAATTGGTCGCGTGAAGTCGTGCCTGCCGCGCCACCGACCACTAAAGTGGCTATGGCGGACGCTGTCAAAGCAATAGTCCTGCTGACAGATATTGGATATTGGAGTTTATATCTTTTCTTCACAAGTCATAACATGGCGTACACGACACATTTTGACGCGAGAGGAAAAGCGTTCAAAAGATTAATATATTACTGAAATAATTCCTGGAACTAAAATATCAATAAGTGAAATGTGTTTTATAAGCATCATTTACAGGTTTACTTTCGCTCGCCAAATATGAATGATATGATGCCCTTCCAAATATAAGATATTATAATTGTGTTTCAGTATAAAAACAATTTAAATTGATATAGGTACTTACTTACTAACAAAATTACAAATAATACAATGTCAGTAACCATAATGTCAACTTAAAACATAATAATAAAACTTAAATAAATTAAAAACTAAAACTATAAAAAGCTAGAAACTAAACTTAAAATAACTAAAATATAGGATCCCCCATGGCAGCAGGTGCCGTAGACGCTGGCAGCATTTCCTCGCTGTATCGCAATGCTTATGCGTTGAGCGAGAAAGCTGCCAGCTCTCCGGTCACCAGTAACGTCAATGTAGGGTAACCATGCTTGTACATAGACGAGGACAATGTTTATGTTTAGATAAAGTACATTAAACATATTTATCAAAATTTGTAAAATGGTTGTCATTGTATATACATATAGCAATTTGGGTCAAAATAATTCCCAAAGTGGGGTTAGATTTTTTTAGTTCTTTGTTTGTACCTATTCGATATATATTAAAAATATAGAAAAATATGTGTACAAAATATGTCATCATATTGACCCACACCTATAAATTTTCGTACCACTCCTTTACTAATAATATATTATCTTAAATATTTAAATCATCGAAGGAAAAAATAAAAATTTTGACTCGTAGCGGGACTCGAACCCACAACCACTGGATCACGAGCCCAGTTCACTACCAATTGTGCTACATGAGTACAGTCAGCAGCAGAGTGGCTAAGCGTTTGAGGTGTTCAAAATGAGGTCAACACATCTCTATTGTCAAGAGAATAAGAGGGCGTGTAGATAATTTTGAACACTTCAAACGCTTAGCCACTTTTGCTGCTGACTGTACCGCTTAGACTAAAATAAAATGAAAAAAATATGACAAGTATCAAAATTTTTCGTAGTAAATTAACCATGCATCTAGACGGCGTAGTCTCTACACCAGTCTAGTACATAAAAACACTATTGTAATTAATGGAATTTTCCTAACTTTTAAAATGAACGTTGTCACCCCATAGAAAGAGACAAAGGTCTGCCTAGTAGCTATTTCACTCGGCTCGCTTTTTTCGGGCTAGTACTCGATCTAGTTATAGTCAGCGCTGCTGTCCAGTTTGTTGAAGCTTGGAACTTCGCTCGATGTACGTCATATATGAAATTAAAACAAATTACGTTATGATATGATACTGATTATTTAACACGTAGGCTGCGAAGAGCATCACGGATGGAATATGTGGCCATGAGCATCATTCTTGGGATCAAGTCACCTTCCCCATGTGGCCATCGGCATCACGAGTGGGATCACGTTGTCTTCTCTGTGTGGCCATGAGCATCATTGGTGGGATCACAAGCTTATGTTTTTGGGTATCTGGGTATGGGATGAATGCTGCATCAATAGCATATGAAACAAAACGCACCAATATCTAACATCTGCCATCCTGTGTATTTTTTTACAAATGTCAGTTTTTACAGTTCGTGTTTCAAAGTTTATCGCATTTTTACTGATCAACACTCAGAAATATGTCACTATTTTTGAAGAAATTATAAAACGGTAGATACGTTTGGTGCGCTGCTTCATGCACTAATTGATGCTGACTATAAGGTGGGCAGCCAACGACTTAAGCTTTTCAAAGCTCTTCCTCTTGCGTCAAAATGTGTCAAGTACGCCGGTCAAAATGTTTTTGTGTCAATAACAGAAATGTGAGAGGCGACTCTCAAGATGACACAAGTCCTATTTGGGGGGGCTGTGTCCAGCAGTGGACGTGTTACGGCCGATGATGAATTAAAGTTCGAAATATGATAATGACAACGTCCTCAATCCAGCCAAAGTAGATTCTTAGTCAGTGACGCTTTTGCAAAGTCACTCGTAATAGTGCTCAATATGAGCGATAAAAGTCCTGTGCTGTCCTGTTTATATATACTACCCTCTGCCTGCAGTATCCTGTGTGTAGAATTAGTATAAAATTATTATGTCGTCATACTTACCTCGGGTTCTGATAATATTCAAAAATAGACAAATTAACCTACGAACTTAATCTAACTAACCATGCATTTGCTTCTCTTATTGATACGTACTGTACATCAATTTATAATATTCTAAAATCCTCAAATGAACGTATGAACTTAATGTACATACATACTTAACTATGCATGGCGTCTACATACACCATTTCTATCGACTTGCCTATTGTTATCCTACCTTTAAATGTTAAACCGGCCAAATGCTAGTTATTCGTTGACATAGCGGTAAGTAAAATACATTATCTGTGAACATTTTATGTAATACAGCCTGGTGACCTACAGACTAACGGACGGACAGACGGACAGACGACGAACAGACAGGGTTCTTAGTAATAGTAATCGCGCCCAGAACCCTTTTAGGGCTGGAAAACCTCTGCTCTCTCTGTTCTCATCTTGCTAACGACGAGAACTTGCACAGACATAAACTCGTAGCCAGGATTATACACCAACAGCTGCTGTACTACAAGTACGTGCGCACAACACACTGGCGAATAATGAGGCATGTGTTGTAGGTACTCAGAATACAAATAAATGACGTTACTGGGATTTGAACCCAGGACCGTCGGCTTCATAAGCAGGGTCACTATCCATTAGGCCAGACCTATCGTCAAATTTCCATTGTCCTGAATATATATGTTATAAACGAACGAAGTAATCAGCATGGGTTTACAATTTAAGCAACCATTCATTAAATTAATTATATAACTCTGTCCGCACTAAGATTACCAATAATGGTCCTGACCTTGTTCCTACTCTTTTTTCTTAGCCTAGTTTGTGTCCAGTGCTCCTCTTTAGTGCGTATTGCCATCAGTTTACGTATTCGTTGACATAGCGGCAAATAAAAAATATTATCTGTGAACATTTTATGAAATACAGCCTGGTGACCTACAGAATAACGGACGGACAGACGGAGAGATGGACAGACGGAGAGATAGACAGACGAACAGATGAAGAGATAGACAGGCGGACGGACGGACAGATAGACAGACGGACTGACGGAGACATTGACAGACGGACAGTCGGAGAGATAGACAGACGGACAGACGGAGTGACAGACAGAAAACAAGAACACCTTTTATAGACTCTAAATATATAGTGTAGATACCCATAAATTAAGCAATTACTAACTTATGTAATCAATGTGCATATGAAATGTGCAGCTGATGCCTTTAGGAATAGCTTACTATAATACTTTCCCATTATAATAAAGATAGATAGATATAACGACTTAGTAATAGGATAATAAGTATATTTGGGTACGGACCCGAAAAATTGGTAATCCTCTACTCCCTCCCATAACCCATTATCCTAAACTTACTTACTTACCTAATAACTTACTTACCTTACAAGTCCTATTTGGGGAGGCTCTGTCCAGCAGTGGACTAGTTACGGCCGATGCAATGATGAATTAAAATTAGAAATATGATATTTAATGACAATGTCCTCAATCCAGACAAAGTAGATTCATAGTCAGTGACGCTTGTGCAAAGCCACTCGTAATATTGCTCAATATGAGCGATAAAAACTACCTTCTGCTGCAGTATCCTGTGCGTAGAATTAATATAAAATTATCATGTGGTCAAATTAACCTACGAACTTAATATACCTAACTATGCATTTGCCTCTCTTATTTATACATACTGTAAATCAACTTATAATATTCTAAAATCCTCAAATTAACGTATGAACTTAATATATATACATACTTAACTATGCATGGCGTCTACATAACACCATTTCTATCGGCTTGCCTACCTACCTTAGTTAACCTGCCTACTTATAAATTAAACCGGCCAAATGCTAGTAAGAACTTGAAAAGTTCGCAACATTATAGAGCCTAATATTTTACTCAGTATAAGTATTCGTTGACATAGAGGTCAGTACATTTTATGTAATACAGCCTGGTGACCTATACATAGACTAACGGACGGACTGACGGACAGACGGACAGACGGATGGATGGACAGACGGACAGATGAACAGACGGAGAGATAGACAGACGGACAGACGGATGGATGGACAGACGGACAGATGAACAGACGGAGAGATAGACAGACTGACAGACGTACAGACGGACAGACGGACAGACTGATGGATGGACAGACGGACAGACGGACAGACGGAGAGATAGACAGACAGACTGACAGAGAGATAGACAGACAGACAGACAGAGAGATAGAAAGACGGACGGACGAACAGACGGAGAGATGGAGAGATAGACAGACGGACAAACGTACAGACAGGGGAGTCTTAGTAATAGTAATCGGGCCCGGAACCCTTTTAGGGTTGGAAAACCTCTGTTCTCTATGTTCTCATCTTGCTAACGGCGAGAACTTGCCCAGACTGACCTCGTAGCCAGGATTATACACCAACAGTTGCCGTACTACAAGTACGCGCGCACAACACACCGACGAATGAGGCTTGTGTTGTGGGTACTCAGAAGACTCAGAACACAAATAAATGACGTTACTAGGATTTGAACCCAGGACCATGGGCTTCATAAGCAGGATCACTATCCATTAGGCCAGACCTATCGTCAAATTCTCATTGTCCTTAATATATATGTTATAAACGAACGAAGTAATCAGCATGGATTTACAATTTAAGCAACCATTCATTAAATTAATTATACAACAACAACTTATATTAAATTACTATCAATAGTCCGCACTAAGATTACCAATAATGGTCCTGACCCTTTCTACTGTTTTTTCTTAGCCTAGTTTGTGTCCAGTGCTCCTCTTTAGTGCGTATTGCCATCAGTCGCTAAAAACATTTAGGTCGTCCCACCATTTCTTCTTTAGTCTGCCTGTACCTCGGCTAAATTGGGGGTACACTCTATTAAAAAATCCTCAACATAACCTACGTACTTAATGACTACTAGGTAAATTAAATAACTGTTAAAGGCATCTACAGATCCTACAAGCTTACTTATTATGTATCACTGATACTTTATGTAGATGTGCATGTAGTGTAGGGACGCCCGGCCGGACTCAGGCGGGCTGTCGATCGCTTGTTGCAGTCATTCAGCCAAGTTCCCTTGGCTGCTACATAATACACCTATAACATTAATAATATTATACAACAAAAATTGCAAGTAATTTGCAGTAAACCTTTATTAATATTACTAATGAGACATGGACCCGGGTATGTCCTTAAACTGCGTCGAAGCCCACCGGTATGAGCAGTAGCGACCCGCGTCTACAGTGTATTTTACTGCGATTCCCAACTTGCCTACCACACGTGGTCAATACGGCAACACCGAAGTTAAGGCCTTTGTCCAACAGTAGACGGCTCAAGGCTGATGATGATAACTGATGGAAGTCAATGTTTCTTACAAGAAAACACTAGTGGGATAAGAAGTACCAAACACTGCGGAGAACATCGTTAGTAAAATCTGATTTTATTCGCAACTAACCACCTTTGCTCGGGAAAGTATATAATATGTTGTAAATACATTACAAGCGTACGCCCCAAATCGCTGTGTAAGTACCCATTATTTAGGCAACTACAAACCTTATGTAGTTAGTATTCACAGTAAGTACCTAGTACTGCGGAAAACGTCATTACACAAATAATAATTTATTGGTAGGTACTAGCAACCTCTCCTGTCTTCGCACGGGTAAGTGGTTATAGTACCAACCATATATCGGAAGGTGCGGCGTGGGCAGACCCCCACAAGGTGCACTGGCGACCTGGTAAAGACAGAATGAATCCACTGATGCGGGTGGCGGTTATTGTGAGTTGCTTTGGGAGAGGCCCATGTCCAGCAGTGGACGTCCTTCGGTACGGTTCGGTACTAGAATGATTGATAAGATGATGAATAGAGCTATCTCAGGACCATACATGGATGACAGTAAAAGTAGGTACCTACATAGTACATAGGTACATTCTAACTGCTAACAGGCAGAAAAAAAGACGGGCAGAAAGACGGACAGTAATAGGATCTTGTCAATGTCCTGATACTTACGGTCCCTAAATACGTACATTATATTACATTATTATAACAAACAGGACCTAAAATGAATAGTCTTATCACGGAGAGTTCGCTGTATTAGATGTCTTGTTTGCTTGTAAGAAATTATGTTTTGTATGTCACTATTCAAGTAAACTAGACTAACTTACTAAGTTCCTGTAAGGGACTTACTGCTTACCAATGATTATATAACTAGGACTAACAATTTTTATCCAAAGTCGCGTTCCTTAAAATTTTTGATGAAAACCTGTAAATGAGACGAAAATCAGTGAACATATTATTATGATTTAGCAAGACGTCGATACAATTTTGCAAAAGCATTATCGGTACAATTATGTTGATGCATATATACCGTCGGCCAGATCATTGTCAGACTACAGTTGCTTTAGGCAAGGCACATTACTATGGGAAGTTTAATTTTTGAAGCGGACACGCATGTTTTACAATTAGGTTATAATCTTCTATACGTACAGTTGTATATAGTCCTATTTGTTTGGTTGTTATGAGACCACCTTGGCTGTTAGGTCGCACTGGAAATTATTACATTACGCTGGAAAAACATTACCCTTTTGACTTCTGTATCTACAGGCACAAACTGACCACTGTCACATCCATTACACTTATTTTATAGTTTTCTGGTGCTTGTATGTTCTAAATAGAAACGATTTACTTTAAAACGACCTGCCCTTATTAAACATACAATTATTTAGGAACTAGACGGCTTGTCAATATTGACAGAAAGTTTTCGAATAGTAAGAAGGCGGTATATATATACTGTTATGAAGGTACAGGCAAACTAGGGTTTTTGTAAATTCCTTCACGCCAAAGATACTCACTAGTCTCACGTTGTTTCTAATCGTGTGATGAACATTATGAATTCAGTATTTTATGCACTTTATTTTATCCAAGGAGAAAATATTAAAAAGATCTTTGTTATAACAGAAAGATCTACGTTTAATATTCTATCTACGAGTATGTGTGAACAAAATAATGCTCATTTTTTAATTCAATAGGTCAGAAACGTACATTATTCTTTGCGGTATTGTAATATGCTTATAATACAGCAACTAATAATGTAATTTTATGGTAGAATAAGTTTATGGTCCTTTGATATTGTATTTAAAGTTTCGTGAGTCACTGTATCATTTCACAGCCTCACACACGCGAACTGCTTTGGAGTACCTTACTTATAAGATGGTTTAAATTTTCCAACACTATTGTCAAACATTGTGTGTCGACACCCGTTTGCTTCAACGAATTGCTGCGCGCTGCGCTGCCTTTGCCGCTCTCGATGTTGTGGCCGGTTCACGGCAATCCTCAACCGGCGTCGTTAGTTTGCTCGGAACTATACTTTACTAAACTTCCACTTCTAAATTTGGCCATACATGCCAGGCTTCTATAGGCAGCCAGTACAACTACCATTACGATTAAAATTAGAGCAACTATCTATATTAATCGCTTCGCGTATTTTGCGCGATACTTAACATTTTTCCCGAACCAGCATCCTTGCTTTGTTAGAAAAACGAAGGAAATGGCATGGGATGGGAATGGGATCTGCTTCGTAAGAGAGCTCTAATTTATCTCCGGAGTTGCTGTACCTACCTAAGTCATCTCGTTATATATCATTAGATACTTATTGAACAATAGAATAGCCTGTTTGGATATTATATTATATATATCTATACCGTAGCAATTTTAAGCAGGCGCGTCAGCACAGAATGTGTTTCGCACAAAGCAATCTTTGGATGAATGTCAGCAATTTTTTCAATGCCTCCTCATCAAACTGCAGACTGTGTATCCTCTGTTCATATATTGTTCATTTGATGACACTGTAATCAATAAAAGTAATGCTCGTCCTAAAATTGTAAATAATAAAAATGCTTACCAAAGACCAAGTTCTACTTCCTTTTTAACTGAAAAATTATGAAATAACGATACGTGGCTACTATTAAACCTAATAGGCTTAAAGAGAAAAGACCACGATATTGTTTGCACTTATTATACCTATACATATATTTTATTATTTTATTATCGGTTACCTTAAGTAGGCTACTAGACGATCTTTACAGGATATTGACTCTGGAGCTTTGTTTATTCATCAACCGGTGCTTAATTTCCTCGTGGTTTGGAAATTATACAAAAATCGTCACGAATATAGTAACACATATTCTCTGTACTGCAAACGTGTGCACCAAAAGGGGTGTATGCCTCATTGTCTGCGTGATTTTTCTTTTTTTTTTTTTTTTTTTTTTTTATGACATAGGCGGCAAACGAGCAGACGGATTGCCTGGTGTTAAGCAATTACCGTCGCCCATGGGCACCCGCAACACCAGGGGAGTCACAAGCGCGTTGCCGGCCTTTAAGGGGGGTTGGAGCTCTGGGAACCTTACTCACCATCAGGAACACAACACTACATACCTGAAAGGTAGCAGTGCTATTATGGCTGTGGTCTTCTGTAAGGAGGAGGTACTTCCCCAGTTGGGCTGCCCCAGATTCAAGCGTGATGGTCAACGCTGTGCCCTACCTTCTTCTTCATTGTTCATTCTTGTTCTTCATTGGCTATTATAGCCGTGATGGCTAATATAATAACTAAATTTTTCTGTTTCTTATTTTCTATTAGTTCTGCTATTATTATTGACAAGGAATTTAATTGACATCAAGTGACAATGACTTAGACAGCTCGGCTGACGTTAGAGACGGGCGGCTCGGGTGGCTCGCGCTCGAGCCGGTGGGCCTCGTGAGCGGAGCGGCGACGCGACGCTCGTGTTAATGTCAATATTCGAGTTTCGGGCCGTTCGGACTCGGACCGTCGAGGTAAGTGAAGCGATAGGTCGACGGTGGGCTCGTGCTCGTGAGGTCGACGTGTAGGAAGCGCGACGGTCTAACGTGAATCATCCTTAAGTTCGCTTTCTAACGGTTGTTGTGTAAGCACCTGCTGAAACACGAGCTAGGATAATAGCATCCTTCATTAATAATGTGTAATAATTATATGGCAGTATATTTATTTATATATAGTTTAATAACATATTTGTGTATTTCACATGTAGGGTATTATAATATAACGTTCTTCAGTTTGCTTCTTTATTTACGTCGTCATTATTCTCTTAATTTTTTCCCCTTTGCACCAATATAAAAGTCACTGTTTAGCTCAATGGTTGACTGGTAGAGAATGCTTTTAGGCATTAAGTCCGCCATTTGTATAATTTTTATAATATAATTATATTTTAATTTTGTGCTATAAAATTAAAATATTTCAAATAATAATTTTAAATAATTAATTGAATCAGGCGTTACTTTGCGGAAGTCCATATTATTAACAACAATAATGCATGAAAAAATACGCAAGTAAATTTATAACGGGTTGGCACTGATTGACTAGCACGTTATTAAACAGCGGAATAGCAAAGTAATATTATTGTTGTTAATAATTTTAAACTACTATTTCAAAAAATAATATCTTCAATCATTAAAACAAAGCAAGAAAAAGAATTAGGTACCTGAATACATATATATTATAAGATAAGCAAAGGCCATGTATATGAAGTTGGGCTACTGCTTGTTCTATAACTGCGCCGGTCTCACGGGCTCCGCTTGCTAAGGCAATCGCATGAGATTACCCCGCCACAGGGATTTGCTTGCCGTACTAACCGACCGACCCGGCGAATATTTCGATAACGCGCCAGCTTACTATCGCTTGCGAAGCTATGGCGACGCACCAGTACAAAACATCATACATACGCAGTACATGATTGAGATCAGTTTTTTGGGGCGAACCCTTCCCTGTGCTTGTGCGATAGCAATTTTGGCCGTGTATTCCCTTTGTCTTTCAAACATCAGGGAACATATAACTCCAACGAATGTATGACCTCAATATCCATAAGAGCTGTGCTTAATCGTATAGCACATTTATAATAGGTCATTCAAGTGTACTAGCTCGTTCAGATAGGAATAACTCTGCTAAGCCAAGTGCCGTTGGCTCCGCAAGGAGCTACTTTTCTGTACAATCTAAGCTAGTAAAATCTACTTTAGCTCTCAAGGGGCTTTTATTGTGAATGACTATGCTTTCACACAATAGCTCAAGTTTTAGTTTACGTAACGGCTTAGATGTGCTATTTATTAGAATTGTGGTGAGAAGGTTAGAAGTTGGATTGATGAAGATAAATTATCTCTGAATGTAGATAGTTTTCCTAACGTGCGTACATAAAAATATTAACGTGATATTTACATGCTCAGTAAAACCAAATAAAAATTATAAATGCGACCAAGAGCATGTCGTTCCATGATTTGATCCGTAACTCAAAACCGGTTCAACCGATAAAATTCAAAATAATTCTCCTTGAAAGTCTTTATTAATCTGTACATACACCGCTCAAAAGTTTTTAACAACAAGGAAGACAAAAGTCACGAGGACAAGATTATATTGTAAACAGTAACAAACTTATCTCTTAACCAAAATTCATGTAAAATCTCTTCTTATGAGCGCTCGTACAAAATAATACAGTCACAAAAAATAAAACTCTTATAAAGAGAATGGAACCATCGAAAATCTTAACAAAGAAAGCGGATAAATGGAATGATACTCGTACATGCGCAGTTGTGATATTTGAGTTACAATAAAAGAAGCGAGAAAATGGAGTTACGTTTGAAGTTCACGCGGACTGCTAGTCAGTGGTTAATACTTGTAATAGTTCAGAGCAGTGCTGTTCCAAACGTTTAGAGATAAAAACTACAGAGGACAAAGCACCAGCGGCGCTACCGCGAACAACGATAATCGTAAATTTCGGACGATTGTCTCTGTCACTCTCATGACAACTTGATTGGAGAAAAAGAGAAAGATGCCCGAAATATACGAACTTCTATGTTCGCGGTACCGCTCCAGCTCTCCGCGACACGCATTTAACTAGACGGAGCGTGCTAATAACAATACCCAATACCACGATATAAAGGGATGGTCTTATGTAACTTTCCATAGGCATAGCAGAGACGGCGCTATTTTCGTCCGTCCTTGTCATAGTCTCACATATTTTTGTTCCCCTCCAAACAAATAAACAGAACAAAAAAAAAACAAATAAAATGGAGTTTCCTTGGGTTTTCAACCAAAGTTGCGGTAATTAATACAGAATAAGCTAATATTTTTGCTACAAAGAATGTCCTGTAAAGCAAAACTATAGTGAATTGTTACATTTTGGGCTACAAAAGCCAGAATATCTTTGTCCCTTACTGGCCCTCGCGTATGCGTTCTCCAGTCATTATTCCTCCCAGCTGCTGAACGATTTGAAACGTCAGTGTGACACAAAAAACTAGACTTATCTTTTAGATGAGACGAAACAACAATGTAAGTTTAATCCATAAAATGGATAATTAGTATGTCACAAACCAGCTATTACTTAAAGCTAAATAAGTTACTATGTATGTTAACTTTAATGAGCTTCCGATATTTCGACACTGTTACAAGCGCGAAGCGCCATCCTCACGGAATAACTGAAGTCAAACCAAACCACACTTCGTAGCAATCTAGGTTCCCGCTTTCCATTACATTGCTTTGGTATATCTCGCTTTGTTGGACCTTGACAAAATGGACACAGACTTGAAAACTTAGCAACTACAAAACTTGGTAGCATTCAACATTGTGTAGAGACATGCATAACATACTAAGTCAAACAAAACCAAGTCATTCACTGTAATAACTTTACCATTTAACTGAGGCGTTTGGTATGAAATAACACGGATTTATTAAGCCGTACACTGCATAAGTAAATACTGTATATACTATATATAAAAATAGTAAATATTATGTATTAGTAGTTGACTTACGAAACTTAAACTAGTTTTAGTCGAGTTATACAAAGTTTATTGGAAGTATATTCAGTGACTTTTTATGTTATATTTGCTGTTTGAGCGTCCTAAATAAATTATTTCTTTATTTTTATTTTTATTAGAAGTTCTAGTGATTCTTTCTTTGTATAGACAAAGTAATAGTATATTATTCTGGGAATTAATGAATGAAATTTTGGACCCGGGTATGTCCTTAAACTACGTCCAACAATGAGAGGTAGGGCACAGCGATGACCATCACGCTTGAATCTGGGCCAGCCTAACTGGGGAAGTACCTCCTCCTTACAGAAAACCACAGCCATAATAGCACTGCCACCTTTCAGGTATGTAGTGCTGTGTTCCTGATGGTGAGTAAGGTTCCCAGAGCTCCAACCCCCCTTAAAGGCTGGCAACGCGCTTGTGACTCGTCTGGTGTTGCGGGTGCCTATGGGCGACGGTAGTTGCTTACCACCAGGCAATCCGTCTGCTCGTTTGCCGCCTATGTCATAAAAAAAAAAAAAAGAATCATCTTGTGTGAATAAGAGCACAAATAAGCAATCGGCTACGCTGTACTCTGTTAGACTGTGCGAGCGAGCGAAGCGTGTTTACGCATCCTGAGCTGTGATTTGTTGCCACTCTTTTATTGCCTTTCTTCTTTTTACAGTTCCGTTAAGCTACGTAAGCGTCATAATCAGGCTTTATTTGTCTTTTAAGAGCATAGTCTTTTTTATACATTGGCGGTGGCAAACAAGTATACGGCCCTCCTGATGGTAAGCAATTATCGCAGCCTATGGACGCCTGCAACTCCAGAGGATTCACATGAAATTGTAAACGACGTAATGTTAAGCAATTTAATACAGAAAATATCATGTGTCATCGTCATCGTAGACGTTGGAAGATAACATTAAAAAAAACAATACATTTTAATTTAGTTTAATTTAGTAATGGCATATTCTGGGTAAAAAAAAATATAAGATAACATAATATACTTACCTACTCATTAAATCTATTTCGCTCGAACAATGTTGATCAAACAGAACTAAATCCTTAACATACCAGCGATGCGGTACTAAAGAAAACCGGGAAAATTGCGTCTTTTGCCTGCGTTAGCGCGTGTTTCATTCAAATATATATATATATATATATATATATATATATATATATATATATATATATATATATATATCTAAACGTAATCTTATTTCAGTGGGTTTAAATAAATGCGCCCGTGATCAAAGCACATAGTTATAAACCTGTAATTTTTACATTGTAATTTTATGATAAAATTCTCTTATCCAAATTATTTCATAATTAGTCCAATCGTAACCGATGTGCGAGCGTGTTTTTTCATCCGACAAAGGTAATAAAGTGACTCCATCTTATCATTACATAGAGAAGAGAAATTAATGATGTGACTTACTACACTTAATTAAATTTGATGTTTTGGGGTGTTTTAAAGTATCTTCGTCAAAGTACCAGTTAGACAGAGAGGCTACTTATAGCTGCAGTTTATTTTATTTGAAGTGTTAAAGGGTTTAGTTTATCTATCTCTATGTCGGTATAAATGTGTACTCTGCAAATAAAATTTGTCAGCAGGAGAAGAAATAAACAATACACTTTTCTTGTTCGAGGTGATAGTGATAAGTGATAAAATAGAAAGCCTAAATTTATGATTCAGTGTTTATTGTCTTAAGGGCTATATTTTGTAAATTTGCAACATCAATTGTTACTTTTTTTAGACATAACTCAATTAAGTTTATAAATAATGAAATAAACAAAACTTAAATAAATTACAACATTATTAAATTAAATCTATATAGATTAGAAAAATAAACTACATGATTAAAACTAAAAACTTACCTAAGAAAATGAAAATATGCCTACAAACAAACTAATCCCGGGCCCCTCGGTAGGGTGCCCATTACGCAGGCAGCATTCCCGCGTTGTATTGCGATTGCAATTCTTTGAGCGAGAAAGCTGCCTGCGCGGGGATCTCCTGTTGCCTCCCTCAGGCGTTTACTGAGCTCCTTGTGGAGCCCGAGCGCACCCTTGCCCCAAGGTCCGAGTGTCTCGACGCCAAACGGTGAGAACTCGTATTGAGCGCCGAGACAACTGTTTATAAATATATTTATTTAGATACCTGATCTATTAGTAGGTAAAATACTTGCTGCTTTGATAAATTAACTTGTAGAAATTTAAAAAAAACTCGGTGTAAGTGCAGGTTTTATCAGCCGAGTTAACGGGAATGTTACTCGTAGCTCCAAAACAATGTTATACCTAATCGATACTTGGTGCGAAATATCACTTAATATTTACAAGTCGGTAAAGAAAACCAGCCCCAATCTCATCAAGGTATAGTTTTCCCTCTGAGATAAAAGATAAAACGGCACGTAAATTATTAAATCAGTGTCTAACATTTGATTATTTCGTCACTCACGCGACATGTGTAGTAGAGCCCAGTCTCCAAAATTTTTAGGTAATAACTGTTTAATAAAAATAATAAAATGCAAGAATTATTTACGAAAGTTTAAATACAAATCTGTGTCACGTCAAATTCTAGAATTAGATTATCGAGCGGATCTAAGGCTCTGTCGCGAAAACGCTAGGACAACGTATATAGGAAGATGATTTATTTTCATCGTTGTCAACAATTCTTAATAAGACGTTATTGGCGAATTGGTGGCATCGATGTTACCTTTAATACGTGTAAACGCTATTAGTCTAATGGATCCTAGAGGCCTTTGAAATAAGGGAAAAGTTTATATTATTTAAGTATTAGACGAGATTCCAACTCCAACATAAAAAAAGATTGATGGACTCAGGGGGATAAACGAAAGCAAAGTTTTAATACCTCCACCGTCAATATATATATATGTCACAGAAAAATGGTCAAAACCTAGATTTAATTAAATCTCTAAGGGATTATGATAATTTCACGCAGGAAATTCATTCATAATTTTCAATGATTTGACCAAATCCCTACGTTTAGTGAAATCACAAAATCAGCCAACAGACACCCCCACGTCTTGTCATTTCACTAGATTTGTTTTGGGATTTGACAAAATCCCTGAACCACAACAGCAGTAAGTTGACGAAGCGAACTTAAAAGTCAACTAGTTTTAACATTTCGCTAAACAAGTTTAGGGAAGTGTCAGTAAACAGAGTCAGACAATTGGTACAATGACTTATATTTTCTAGAGAAATGACGAAATGGATTCGCAATTTTGACATCCTGCGTAATTTAATTATATCCCTTAGAGATTTTTTCAAATCTCTGTTTTGATAATTTCCCTGATCACCTATTCCAAAATTTAATATTTCTACATAATTATCATATTTCAGAGCTCCAACCCCCCTTAAAGGCCGGCAACGCGCTTGTTACCCTGGTGTTGCGGGTGCCCATGGTCAACGGTAATTGCTTACCACCAAGCAATCCGTCTGCTCGTTTGCCGCCTACCTATGTCATAAAAAAAAATTGGATGTTTATTAGTCAATCTCGCTAAAACGGCTGAAGGGATATGTAACTTGGCGTACAGATAGATGGATAGAGACAGGATATTATTTATGGTTTATGATATCCCGGTATTGCATCCCCGTGAGATCTTAAGCAGGCGAAGTCACGGGCAGCGGTTAGTAATATCGCGCAATTTCAATAAGGGCTAAGAGCTGTTTTCGCACATTAATTACAATTTTACTGCCCTTACTTCGGGTAACCGTTCTGAAATTAAAAATGTTTTATTAAAGCAGCGAGGCGAGCCGCACTCGGTGTTTTATCTCATGGTTGTAATACATTTAGCCCGAAGTCTAAATTACATCGCTTTTTACAGGGATTTCTGGGATGTAGACTTTTTATTGAGAAATGTGTTTATTGTTCCTGCATTGGGCTTCGCCGTTTAATTGTATTATTTTTATCTGCTTTTTTTTAATTAACTTTGGAAGGCCCACCATATAAAACCTTTTTTAGGGTATTTCCAATATGTTTATTAATTGAATTATGTTAATTTTATTTTGTTCTAAAAATTAATGCCACAAAAGGTATTTTCATTGTTTTCGTAAATGATTACAATTTAGTTAAAACGAAGTGTTACATTGTAATAAACCCTGAGACTTATGTTAAGATTTTAATTTTTATTTGTTTAATATATCAATTCTGTATTTGCAGTGAGAGTATGTCAATTCTGTATTTGCATGGAACAGTAGTGCGTACGAAAAATACGCCAGTAAGTTTAACCGAATGGCACTAATAGACTAGCAAGTAATAACAGCGGAAAAAAAAGTAATATTAGTATTACTAATAATATGGCCTTCCGCAAAGTAATGCCTTATTCAATAAATAACTCTATGACTTGATTATTTTCCTTTTCGTTTAAGTAAAGGCTAAGTTAAGTAAGATGGATTTTGGGCTAAGAGTACCTTTATTTTTTTAGATATATTTTTAGTTAGTTGACATAAAATAAAATAATATGTACCTAATTTAACTTTTTTAAATTATACTTTCCTTTAAAGTATTTCAAACTTTATTCTTATAATCGCGGCAAACACTGAATATGAAATAAGATATTTAAGTCGGTATAACGTGAGATTAATCACGTAAAATGTGAATAATACTTATATAAGCTATTTATGCAGTTTTATTAAATATTTCACCTTAAATACATATTTGATGTCGTTAAATTACAGATACAGAATGTATCCCACATACATGAAATTCATATACCTTATTAAGTATTAAACTGCTTTAAGTACATGGTATGTTCATTTATACGTATGTTTAGGTGAATATATGTTTATGCAAATTATTGGCGATGGAATTATTGGAATAGCCGGCGGAAAGACTAAATTTATCATATTAGACAACTGTCTAAAACTCCACTTCACTCTAATGATTTAAAACAAAAGTGCACAATACGGCAGAAGATTCATATTTAATGAAATAAGTTCCGCAACATCCGTCAACTTCAAAGTCTTACATAAACTTTAAAGTCTTTAGACCGGATAAAATAATATTGAAGAAACAATTCCGACATTTCTTTAGAGAAGGGGCAGCTTTTACAAAGCGTTAAATTACGGTAATGAATAAAAGAGTAATTTGAGCAGTAAATTAAAAGCCTTGCTGACAAATGGCTTCATTGTGCCTGAAGTGAAATATTTACTCGAAAATCTGTCGATGTCGGGTTATTTCAGAGTTTGTTAACATTACGTTGACAAATTATTCGGCGACAAAACCCGAGGGAAAATGTACGGAATGGAAGTCCCCCGGGAAAACTTTTACTTCGTTATCTCTCGGATGAGACACTGACCGTTCTTTCTTTCATAAATTTGCCGAGTTCTTCATAGCCTACATTCATTAAGCGAGTGTCACTCTCGTGTTGCAAAACGTGTTTGAGAGACTTAAAAATGAAACCATATTCTGTAGCATCACTTCACTTACCCACACGGCAAACAATGTCAACAATATTTTAATTGTCGTACACACACATGCAATCAACCAAGACCGACTTTTCAAGTTCAATCTACAAACTCATTTAAGCGTCATCACTATGAAATTTGAATGTTTCCGTTTCATGAAAGTGGTTTCGCTCGTAGCGAAGTCACTTGCGCAGATGCACTGCGCACACGTGTAGTCACGATCGAGGTGGGATGAAGACTGAAACGCCGCTGAAACCTTTGGCACTCCCCATGGACCGCCGCTCACGAGACAAAGTTCTATTCCTCGCGCTAAGCTGATTACAGAGCTTGTCTTAGACATCTACGTCCACAATGTTAACCGCTTATTGGTCTTTACTTTACTTCCATCAGTCGCGGTCTCTTTTATAGATTCTAATATAAAAGTTTTTAACTAGATTTCAACATCAAGCGCTGCTGTCTTACAACAACTTGAGTCTGATTAGTGATTAGATGAGTTTCCTCAGATTGTTTTAATTAGTTAAGTAAACACCAGGTGCTGGTTATAACAGACTCGGTTTGTTGGAATTGTATAATAACACACTTTTCAGAGTAAAACTTCGAATAGACAACTATTGATATCTCAGATGCTCAGTTTACTTGAACTCTGTATAAACTTTATTTTCATAAAGTTCATGCTTCTAGATGCAGTAGCACGGTATTGTTATGGGTAGATATTGATTTCATGTACTATAAGCTAATAATATATAACCTGTGTTTAGCAGTGGATATATCATAGCTGAGATGATGAAGCTAATATGTATTATGCATCAGTGGCGGCGCAACAATTTTTTTCTTGCCTTTTGTTCTTGAGCCCAAGGAAAACCGTTGAACTGCAGTAAACTTAGTCAAGCCGGCGGGAATCGGTTTGTATAAACGCGCTGCCACTGGTATGTATGTACGTAACAGTCATTAGAAGTACGTAGCAAATAATTGGTGTAACAGACTTTCCTATCCTAGTTTCGCAAAATATATTTAGGATTTAATCACAAAATATATACCTCTGAGGGCACGTAACCGCAAATTGAAAACAAACTAAATATTCATATTAAAGGGTTGCTTGCAAAAACAACATACGTAACTAATATGGCCAATTGGGCATTATTCAAAGTAGGAATCCCTTAGAATCGAAGTAAAATCAATTAAGATTAAGGCACACTAAGGTACAGATTACACTGATATGTATGAATTTCAAACATTTTTATTATAGTATAGAAATACTTTTGAGTTATGATTAAAATACATACATAATAATTAGTCAATTCAAATTCAAATACAAAAACGATTGGTTCGAATTCCCCACAATCTATTTGAACCGATCGTTATTATTCATTATTATTATAAACAATTAATAACAGAAGAAATTACACACTTCTGCATTTAATAACATTCACATAATAACACAATCTGACGAATCCTGCTCCAGTGATATCTGTGCAACGAAGCCCCACTGCTGCGTTGCCAAAAGTGCCTACACAGTTTTATTTTATTTTATGTATGTTATATTATGTATTTAATTAAGGTCTCAAAACTCATTGGTTTTGTACTATAACCTCATGTTAACTTATTTGAATAGATAAATAAATAGTGTCTCTTATAGATATATCTGCTTAGTTGTAAATACTTAGCATATTATGTGTATGGACGTTAGTGTTAATACTGCAGAATAGCGCAACAACGCTGAACAGTTTTCGATTATACTTGACACAGATAATGTTTATAACTTGTTATAAATATAACTTACTTTTTATGCTCTCAAGTTAGTAAGAAAGCATTAGAACAAAAAAGGGGCAGTTTGACTACTTTTAGAAATAAAGTAAAGGGCCAAGAGCAATTTAAGAAGTAATCGGATATACTTCGTTATACTATAAATTCATCATCATCATCTCAGCCATAAGACGTCCACTGCTGAACATAGGCCTGCCCCTTGGACCTCCACATGTACGGGTTGGAAGCAACCTGCATCCAGCGTCTTCCGGCGACCTTAATGAGGTCGTGTGTCCATCTTGTGGGTGGACGTCCTACGCTGCGCTTGCTAGTCCGTGGTCTCCACTCGAGCACTTTTCGACCCCATCTGCCATCTTCTCTGCGTGCAATGTTGCCTGCCCATGCCGCTTCAGCTTGCTAACCCGGTGGGCTATGTCGGTGACTTTAGTTCGCCTACGGATCTCCTCATTTCTGAGTCAATCTCGTAGAGAAACTCCGAGCATAGCTCTCTCCATAGCTCGTTGAGCGACTTTGAGTTTTGAGATGAGGCCGATACTATAAATTAATAAATTATTTTGTACCTACATTTCTTACACAAATCGACATCTTGCACAAATCACAATCGCAATTAGTCTTGCAGTGAACTAAACTCAATAAGGCTAGTGTTGAAGTACTACACGACGATTTATATATAGCTAGGGACCTAAACTGCGGCCAAAAACCACCAGCACAGCGTCACTTAGAACAGAGTTTTATGAGAGGTAGGGCACAGCAATGACCATCACGCTTGAATCGGGGCAGCCCAACGGGTAACCCAAGTACCTCCTCTTTACAGAAGACCACAACGATAATAGCACTGCAACCTTTCAGGCATGTAGTGTTGTGTTCCTGATGGTGAGTAAGGTTCCCAGAGCTCCAACAGGGGGGGGTTGGAGCTCAAAAAGGCCGGCAACGCGCTTGTGACCCTTGGTGTTGCGGGTGCTCATGGGCGACGGTAATTGCTTACCACCAGGCAATCCGTCTGCTCGTTTGCCACCTATGTAATAAAAAAAATATGCTGTGTAAGATGTGGTTGTGAAATAGGTTGCGTTTATGGTTGTAACCCCCCATGCTGTTTACGGCGGGTTATGGGGAGGCCCATGTCCAGATGTGGACATCCGTGCGTGAAGTAGCATATATTATATGGGTCATACCTACGATTTTCATATTTAGTAACGAAATGGAATAAAAAAGCTTGGAACACATTTTTTCTCCTATCATGCTCGAAAGAACTCATGATTCTGAGTAGAAACCACAGAAAAAAATCCAAACTTTCAAAAAAATCAGTATACAATTTTAAATAAAATGGCCCATATATGTAACATTTGTAAGCCAGGATCAAATTCACCGGCGACTACGACTAGGCTAGGAGATCGTTATTATGCTCGACTAAACCCTATAGAGAGAAATACTTGTGAACTTGTACAGCCAAGGGCACTTCGTATGGCTCTCCAGAGAAACAATACACCTATTGAAATTGCCCTCTTCGTCGGCAAACTTAAGGTCAGTGTCAAGTAGTGATTCAAGACAAATTATATTGAAACAATATATAGCTAGTCGAATAAACTTCAAGTAGCTATAACATAGGTATTACACATATAACTACTTGCTTTTTACAAGTTTTTATTTAACTATATATTTTAAAAGAAGAACTTGCAATGTACATACAAATGTACGTGTATAATATGTCAGTAAATGGGTCAGTAGGGGGAAGTCAGAATCTATAAGAGATAGTGAAATCTGTTCTAAGGAACCATATGGCTTCGATTTCAGATTTAATAATAATGGCATTCTAACTTTTTTTTATATCTCTCATACATAACCGGGAATCGCACCTGGTCGAAGTCTTGTAAACAATGTTAAGTGTAAGTCTGAAAGATTTTTCGTTGTTATTGTTGATGATACGAAACGTAAATTCATGATTCATGAATACATTTTTCATCGTCATCATCATCAGCCGTATAAATAATATTGAAAAACTAAACTTTTAAAGCATTTCTTCTCCACCGATTGAGGTAAAACTTAGTACACTGTCACTTTTCAGTGACAATTCATGGTACCACTGACTGTACCAACGATAACATTTTTACAGAAACGTATTACAAATAAGAACATAAAAACAACTTTGACAAAAACTTTTAATACATTGGGAGGAGCGTAAGTACTCGATGAATCTCTGCGGACAAAGCAGGGAAACCTTAGGGTCCGTCATGAACGTAGAATAAATACATAGCAGGAGTCAATAATGTTGCAAAATATATATATACATTGGCCACAGCATCATCAAATATTTTTTAAATATGTATACAGTACTTGTGTATTTCATCATTTAGTTCAACCAAACTGACTCTCTAATTCTGTTTTATGTCTTTCAGTACCTATATTTTTCAAAAGACCTCGACGAACGAATTATTTTCCAGGTATCCAAATACTACAATGCAATAATATATATTATTATCCCTGACTGATATATATTCTATGAAATATAATACCCAACCAGTCAGCCAAATATAGTTAATCAACCAATATTACCTATTGCTTTATCAACACCTTTAAAGCAATTGGTAGTATACATAGTATGTATACCTAATATAGATATGAAAAAAAACATACAACCAATACAAAAAAAGTCGCAGTAATTAACGATTTTTGTGTTTTTGTTTTTTTTTTTGTTCATTTTGAATCAATGAAAATTAAGTTCTAAAGTATAGAAAATGTATACTATAGCTTGACCTATGTTCTTAAGATTACCTATTAGTTTAGATTAATCATTATGACTATGTTTTGCACAAAATCTATGGATATCTAGCCTATAATAGAATGGAATTGCATTTGATGAAAAGTTATGTGTGCATTCAATAAAATAAAATAATCGTTGTGCGTTACATAGTAGTTTAAGTCCCAGAACACGAACTCCGATGTATTTTAAAACGTCCTCTAAGGCTCTCGAGGCTCCCTAAAATCTAATTAATGCCCCATATGACTCCAAGCGCTGACTAAGGTCTGATTTGCATAAAACAGTTATTAATTTTACATCCCACAGCCCGGGCGATTACGATTTAAATTCATTATGCAATATGATGGTAGATTTATATAAGCTGAGAAAGATTTATACGGTCACAGGGCAAGGAAATGCAGAATTTTGACTGTAAATTATGACTTATGATCGTTAACGCATTTCTGTCAAAGCTTATAATGAACGTCTTTAATTTTGAAACGACAATCGGCATACGTATAGGCAGCAAGGAAAACTGTTTATTTTTGAAAAATGCGTAATGTCAGAATAACTTTTTAAACAATTTACTGTTGAGCGGAACGAAGTTGGCGGGGTTAACTAGTAAATAATTAGTCAAATATCAAATATACGTATAAAAGATTCACTCATGATAAAATTGTGGTTGTGATTGGATTAATGGTCAGATTCAGAAGGCGGTAATCCTGGACACGGCGCGCATACTTGCTGCAGCCCTAACCACCAGTGGCCTGGGCCCCGCCCCGTTTTCCTGTAATGTTTTAATTAATTTGATACGTTTTAGATGTATTAT
The DNA here is from genome assembly GCA_022674325.2 of Grapholita molesta. NCBI lineage: Eukaryota > Metazoa > Arthropoda > Insecta > Lepidoptera > Tortricidae > Grapholita > Grapholita molesta. Next base: position 8,333,213 of record CP053129.2, on the reverse strand, counting down.
TATATTTTACTTTTATAAAAATATTATATAAGACCTAACTGACCCGGGTATGTCCTTAAACTACGTCCGACAATGAGAGGTAGGGCACAGCGAAGTACCATCACGCTCGAGTCTGGAGAGAAGCCCAACTGGGGAAGTACCTCCTCCTTACGGAAGACCACAGCCATAATAGCACTGCTACCTTTCAGGTATGTAGTGTTGTGTTCCTGATGGTGAGTAAGGTTCCCAGAGCTCCAACCCCCCTTAAAGGTCGGCAACGCGCTTGTGACTCCCCTGGTGTTGCGGGTGCCCATGGGCGACGGTAATTGCTTACCATCAGGCAATCCGTCTGCTCGTTTGCCACCTTATGTCATAAAAAAAAAAAAAAAAAAAAACTTAAGAGATTAATTGAACAAAGCATACATTATAACAAGCATACCCATCTAATATATTATTGTACCCACAACTTATCGAATCCCGAATCGTATTAAACCATGAAATGAATGCCTCGCCGAAATATGGACAGGTCCATTTTAATTTCCAACTTTTTCCATTACTTAACACTGCGCAGCGCAGGAACGTTATCAAACTTTTAAAATCACACCTACATTTGTTAAAAAGACCAATGCGGGTAGTACGAAAACTCACGTGGCTAGAAGACATTATAACACTACCATGAGCTAAGAGTAGAAATTAAAAAGTGGCAACACTGTAGTCTGTAGTGTCGCCCCTTATTTCTTAGATCGATTTGAAAGGAATGACACTACAGTGTTGCCACTTTTTAATTTCTACTCTTTTATGTCGGGGTATAACATAAGTCACATTTTTAGCCGATTTGTAAGACTGACCATTTGTACAATTTCTCCATAGAAAACTCTGGAATAAATTGTCGTGTGCAGTATTTCCGGACCGATATGACATCCAAACCTTCAAGAAAAGAGCGTATAGGGATCTTAAAGGCCGGCAACGTACTTGTGACTCCTCTGATGTTGCGAGTGTCCATGGGCGGCGGTAGTTGCTTACCATCAGGCAATCAATGCTCGTTTGCCTCCTATATCATAAAAAAAAGAAACATTTTATGCGCGCTAGCGAGTATTTTTCCAACTCATAGTAATGCCACTGTTATCAATTCTTGAAATCTTTTCTTCGAGGTCAAAAAAATGTCGTCGTTCTCTTAACTGCGGAAGTCTTGTTTTAATTTATTTATGCAATAGTGACATTTATTCCTCATCATGTTGATTTGTATGAAACAAATTTGACATAACTCAACAATAAGTGCGAAATACGTTATAGACATTGTACAACTTTGAATTATAACAAATAAAGTTGAGATTTCAAATGGCACCAGGTTATGAAAAGGAATATCGCAATGGAGAAAGTTTCAATTTATCCTTTGTCTTTATCCGTATAATGCTCACAAATTGTTAGATTTTGTTTTATTCCAGTATTTCCTGTTAAAGAAAGTTTAGCCGATTTCTGCAAACTCTTTACTTTATCTTCCTTTATTTAATTATTTATTAACAACAATTTTATTTAATTATGACTCATTTCCCCGTTTTCCATTTTGTGGAACGTGTTAATTGACGTTAATTTTGTAAAGATATTGACCGTGACTTGACTGTAAAAATGGCGAATGTGATCAAACGCGGTTGTATGGATTTATATTGGGCAGTATCGCGCATGGGGAGAAAACTGGTGTATAAATAATAACTATGAAGGATAACGCATATGATTAAATGCAGTTTTGTAGATAGTGTACAGCAGTGCGAATAGGAATAAATGCAATAGCATAAAAAATGTGATAAAACAATGTGCAGAATCACGAACAGGAAAAACCAATAATGTCATAAACGTTTAATAATACAATAAAGAGGACAGATAGATTGAACGTGGAGTATTAACATTAGTGAATAGCACCAACAGAGTATTTTAGGTCAAACAAGTTAAACATATAGAACTAGAAATGTTCCAACTAACGTGATCTGGCGTAAAGTGACTATTTACTTTGGAAATCAGTAGCGTAACCCTATCTACTTCATCTATGACTCTGTCCATCATACCTGCACGGACACGGGTAAATTTAAAGTTTCGCAACACGCGTCTCATTCATGGTGTAAACTATGGATTATGATTGTGACTCATTCCAGCACTTGCTTAAACACATCACACGTCACATAAATTTAAGAAGGTACAAAAAACTAGGTTCGTATCGATTTGTTAGAATCGACGATGTATAGGAGTACTTACGCTTCGCGTGCAAAATTAGCGAAGACGGATTTTAAAGATTCTTTGAAATTGGGTCAGTCCTTTCTCTTTCGCCAAATAATCAGTCAATTCGTAGGCCCTCCGCCAACTCTGTTGTCTTTTCTGTGTTTAAATTCACGTCCTAAGTTTATTAGGCTAATTAAGTTCTCTGGAGAATACATTCAAATTAGCTAGGACTAGGACTATAATAGAACTTTCAACTTTGTGCCTTGGGTCTAATCACTATTTAATGTCTCAAATTATAAATTGGAAATATAAATACATACATAATTTTATATGTTCACACTGTGGTGCTTTACTTTTAGACAAGTCATAATATGAGTTATCAGTCAGGTATGATTTAATGACTCACGATATCGATAGTGTAAAATTTAAACCGTCTTGAGTCATTCTAATAACGTATGGAATAATACGGCTTAACACGCTTTTGTTTAGTAATTCACTTTTATACGATTACAGTTAATATTTACTCATAATGCTTTAAAAGTAATATATTTAAACTTTAAATACAATTAAAACCGTATAATTTAATAATATTTTTTGGGCCGGGAGCTATGCAGGGCGAGTTTTAAAATAGTTTTTAATATTGTATAATGTGTCATAATTAACTATAATATTTTTATTATTCGGTTTCGTAGTTAATGCTTCCATGGAAAACAATGTTGTTAATGCTTAATTACCTAGGATTGTGATTGATCAAAGCGTTTAACAATTGCGCAGCGCACCTATAAATTTAAATTTATCATAAATTTGAATAATCGATTTGAAGTCAACAGTGTCACCACTTTAAAATCAAAGGTTTTCGTCGGGGCCTTAATTTCATTTCGTATTGATCTTTTCAATAAGTGCAAACAAAAGAAAAGCCTATTCTAAAGACCAACAGCGTGAACTTTTAACTTATTAAGCTTTGTGGAATTCGTAATCAGCGCTTTTTGTTGTTAAAAGTTACATGGATAGGATATTTTAAAAAGCCCGCGTATTTTCTTTAATTACTTATTCAAATCATAATAGGCGGGCTTCGGATTTTCATTAGATATTAAAATATCTTCAATGGAATTTAGGTAAAAAATCAGCCGGTTTCAAATTACCTTTATGAAAATAATTTTGGCAGATACTGCAGCGTGTCCAATAGATTTTTTTAATGCTTCAATTTGTAGCTCTACATTTTAATCACGTTCTGAGTACTTACACTATTCACTTTTGAACTAGTATGTAACATAATATGACTCGATATTTAAATGAAAAGAAAAATAGAAAAACTTGACTTGCAGCGGGACTCGAACCCACAACCACCGGATCACTAGCCCAGTGCACTACCAATTGTGCTGCGAGTCAAGTTTTTCTTTCGATTTAAATATCGATGATATTTGCTAGCAGACGTTTCTGCTTAATATAAAAACAATAATATGATTGCTTAAGTAGAGTAATCATCATCACCATGTCAGCCGAAAGACGTCCACTACTGGACATAGGCCTCCCCCAGAACGACCCAAGAAGACCGATCCTGCGCCTTCCACATCCAGCGGCATAAGTATAGTGAATAAACCTTATTGGTCCTTCTTAAACTTGATAAAGTTCAGAAAGCGGTTGGAGTATTTCTCAAAAGTGCTTAAATTATTTAGTCATCATCATCATCATCTCAGCCATAAGACGTCCACTGCTGAACATAGGCCTCCCCCTTGGATCTCCACAAGTACCGGTTGGAATTATTAAGTAAAGAGACAAAATTGTAAGGGGTTATCGGTCAAACTAAGAAAGGACATGTCAAGCCAATATACCGGGTGCGGCCTGTAATAGGAGCAAAAATTTTAGGGATCGCTTCTACACCACGAACGAAACAACATTTGTTCTACAACTTTAAATAATTGGGTAATTTATTACTTGTGATTTTTTAGAACAAAGTAAATAGTATTTTCAATGAACAGCATCCAATAGTCTAGTTGACGTTTACTGTCAGCTTACAAACTTCATAGTTTTTGCAATACATTGCTTGCTTGGAAAATCTTTTTTTATTAATATTTATTAAACTATAAGTTATTTTCTAAAGTCGTAGAACAAATTTTGCTACGGTTTTGGTGTAGAAACGATGCCTAAAGTTAAAGCTCCTATTACAGGCCACACCCGGTATAAGAGGAAATGTGAAATAAAACAATTGACACGCATTCTATCGCGTCGGATTAATCGGACCCGATGACCAATAACGTTGCTAAAGGGTTCGAAACTTCGTCATGAAGTTTAAATTAGTATACGCGATATAATTCGTTTCAGTTGTTATATTTCATGAGTAATTATCGCGGGAGGATATGTGATTTACCTAACTGAAATACTGAAATACATTTATTTATTGCCACAGAGAGATTACAATTAAAATTAAAAATCAATACTTATGACTAAACACTGCTTAACTACTATGGTTATATTTTAATTATCAGTCTTTCTGGCAATGGGATCCAGTCTCAGCATGTGTTGAGCCTCTCGGCTTAACGCTGGTTTTCAGACCAGACCCTGGAGATAGGTCGGTCGCAGACTAGGGGTGTTAAAATGTGCTTGTAAATAAGGTAATAGTTTTAGTAATTTGTACGTTTGATTTGTTGTTATTGATGTCATATTTTCTTATCCTATCCTAAGTTGTTACTAACAATGTGTTTCAAGAGGCTGCAATAGATATGTAATAAAAAAACAATAAAACTAGAAACGTAATTTCGATACGATCAAAGACCTGTTAATAATCGCTAGGTTGCTCTAGCGTCTTAGCCTTTGCAAACATAAATAGAAAAATATGAAATGTTGAATGTGAATCACATTTTTTTTTTGATGAATCTTACTTCTTATTAATATAATATGCTGCTGTTTCCCGCGTAAAAAATATCGCATTTTAAGAAAACATCAGGCTGTAATTAAAAAGATATTGTGTAAATTGGAAATACTTTACTCTTAGAACTAATCACGCACAGACAAAGTTGCGGGCAGCAGCTAGTAAATGAGAAAAGATTCTCTAGCAAATATACTAGTCAAATTCAACCCTCTAGCTCCTGATTGGGCCGGAAGTTAGTGGCTCTTTGTCTTAACAAGTTAGCGCGGGTGTACTCTAACCTCCTTTAATTCTTTCGTGGGTCGAATCACTTTGTGTGAAAACATCTTGTTTGGGCTTAGTTACGAAAAACAGACAGGTAAACACGGGTTTTCATTCATATCCATAGTTTATACTATAGTGTATGTCTAGTGTTTGTAAAGTATTAAACTGATTATGAAGGACTGGACTAAGGCGAAAGGATTGACACTCAGCTTCAAGGCTAAACAGCCTATTATAACTATAAAAATAAGCTTAGATCCTACAGTTCTACCGATTTGACGTCCACCGATGGATAGTTGCCAGTTGATCACAATATTGTTACACATTTTCCAGGTTTAGTACTTAGACTATTAACTGACAAGACACATTGTGAACCTAAATTCTAATTGTACATATTAATGACTTAACACCTTTTTTTTTTTTTTTTTTTATGATATAAGGTGGCGAACGAGCAGACGGATTGCCTGATGGTAAGCAATTACCGTCGCCCATGGGCACCCGCAACACCAGGGGAGTCACAAGCGCGTTACCGACCGTTAAGGGGGGTTGGAGCTCTGGGAACCTTACTCACCATCAGGAACACAACACTACATACCTGAAAGGTAGCAGTGCTATTATGGCTGTGGTCTTCTGTAAGGAGGAGGTACTTCCCCAGTTGGGCTTCTCCAGACTCGAGCGTGATGGTACTTCGCTGTGCCCTACCTCTCATTGTCGGACGTAGTTTAAGGACATACCCGGGTCCAACACCTACCTAAGTGCCCAACAAGATCAATTAACTGGTCTCAGATCGGCCGATAGCAATCTGTTTTCAGAAGCAATTAGTAAATTACATCTACCTATGTAATTGCATTTAATCTGATTGTACTATTTGCTTGGTGTACTGGCACCTTGTTTGCATTATAGAAATGAACTTTAGATATTAAGGAATAAAGTTTATTTTGCAAAGTGATACGTTTCAGGAGGATAACGTGGGAATCTGCGGTTGTATAATATAGCAACATTTACTTAAGCACCCTGATTCAATAGATATGAGTCGTTATCTAGGCCTAATTACCGACAGCTGCCTTTAGAGAAGGAAGCCACAGTAAAATAACCTCAGTAATGTAGAAAACCTGGTGGACCCGGGTATATTGTCACAAATAAACTACGACCAGAAACCCCGAAGGACGGGCAGCGGCCTTTCAAGCGATGTAACATACTGCTATCACCAACCCGCCTGCTACGCGTGGCGGTTTTGGCAAATTTGGAGGCCTAAGTCCAGCAGTGCATGTATGTAACTGGTGATGATGAATGTAAAAAATGTCTACACTTCACGAATTTAATAAAGATTTCTACCAGTTGCTTTCCATTTAAGTATCTGCCCTGATGTTGTTGTGCCCGCTAGTTTATCACAAACAAATATTTAAATATATGATGACGATTGGCTTCCATACTTGTTGTAAACATATAAAAAAAAGCCTTATCTATATTGGAACCCGAGACTTCTCTTGAGCACAAATTATATTGGCTGCAAGCGAAGACATGAAGCCTGTTGCGGTTTAGCCACGAAGCGCACGACAAAGGCTGTTTTGTGAATATTAATTAATTGCTCTGTAGTGTATACATTATTTAATTGTAAAAAATATTATTTCAGAGTAAACAGTGTACAAACGGCGAACATAAAGCCTAAGGGCGTTCTTTAGATTCAGATTTACAGTTATACGTTTGTGTAAGCATCGGGACAAATAGAGATGAACAAGATACGGGAAATCATTGTTATTGTAAAAGTCATTCTGAGAAGCCTTGCCTAGCGTCAACGGCAAGCTCACCAGGACACTTCTCTATCTAAACAAAACCTAGTTAAGAATGGTAACTAGTGTCATAACAGGTCATGGACCATTTAACAAGCATCTATTCAATTTAGGTGTTACAGACAGTCCCCTATGCCGAGGATGCTTGGAGACAGAAGAGACGGCCGCTCACATGGTGCTGGAGTGCAGCGAAGTGGCTACACACAGGGCAAAATATCTCAGTACCCCGAGTAATCTCCGCGAGGTACTACGAGACGTTAAAGGTCTGGTTGGATTCCTCGAGGCAGCTGGGCTGGCTGGACTAACCGGCCTCCCATTACGCAAAATAGGCGCCTGGTCGTCGAGTTGCGGAAACCCGCCCGTACTACAATACAATACAAGTCATTCTGAGGCACTTACTGTACCTTTTTCACTGCGGCCCATGCTAACCGTATTAATCAATGTCCGTCACATGGCTGGAATAAGGGTGTCCACGTCTTAACCGGTCGTGATAGGATATATCTTACTGATTAGTGTTTACTACTTTGACCTGCGGCTTTGCGTCATTCAATAGCGATGAAAATTAATGATACTCCAATATTGATTGGGACATTGCTAGGACTCGAAAATTTAAAATAATTAATGGATACTGGATACTTTAAGTTCTTTGTCGTTACAATTTTGACAACGGGTGTGGTGTTTACTTCCAGAGCTTGGAACCAGTATTTTCTCTATACAAGAATACCGGTATTATATTGTTCTATATTTTCCGATTTTATGTTTAATTGGAAAATGTAACTTTTCGGAGCAACAACATAAATACATCACTATTCAGGCTATTTCGATTATACTTCAGCAGGCCTTTTTTTTTAACACACTTTTAGAAATTTCTTTGTTTCTGTCTGTATCTCATATCGGTGACATATCGGGTTTTTGATTGTTCATTAAAACCCAACACCTATGTATGATTTCTTCATCGTTTTAGATACGAATTCGTTTTTCATCTTTCTCGTTTACTTTTATTAGTCATGTTTGTAAGAAATAGTGGCAAATAATCAGCTATTTTTGCAGCTAAGATAAATCCAATCGAGATTTTACTGACTGACAAGCCTAGTTTAATCCTTTCAGGCGAGAAACGTCTATAGACGTCGTCTAATACGTCTTAACTACAACTTGATTGACAATGCTCACCGGTAAGTGTTAGATACGTAATTTTCATTGGTACCACCTTGTGATAGATTACTACAATTAGTACTATACACTAAATTACTAATCGTGTTCAGAATCAAATTAGATTCCGGTACACGAGGTACGTATTTAAATTTAGATATAGGTATGCATAATTACGATGGTTGTAATTAAAGGTTATGATGGCACCCAGAGACCGTCACTTTAGTAGTGTTAATTACCTCAGTGGTGGAGATGGAAGGGTAACGTTTATTGATAATATATAGTCATATATCATCAGTCGCATTCCTTAACTAATGCATATTCCTTTGGCAATTGGAATTTGACTGTTGATTCGCATATTACATTTTTCAATTCCATTTATTTAACCCGAAATTATTTCTCAATGTAGTTACCACAATTGTCCGTGATAAATGGCACCAACAAGTGTTAATATTAGATTTGTCAAGTTAGCTTTGGTTTTTCTTTGATATTTGTATTAGGAAATAGAAAATTTTGAATGTCAACGATGAACATAACATTATGGAATATGGTATATTTAGGATAGGAAACTATTTAGATGAAGCAATGCGTAAAAATGACACACAAGTAAAACTTCTAAGTAAATAATTTCGTTAATATATAAGGTAGGTATTTATTTGTTTGTTACATTTATGACAACAGGTATGGCCTAGTGAATAGTGACCTTGCCTATGAAGCCGATGGTCCTGGGAAAGTTGAATGTATTTTGAGATAAATTGACTGGACTTTAGTAGGAAGTTGTCTTATTATAACTTGGAAAATGTTTCATATTCTTATAGATATTCAAAGATTGATGATTCGATAAGAAAAGATGAGCGCCTGCCATTATGAGTGGGAGTGATATAAATTACTTCAGAAGAACACCTGCTGGCTAAAGGCCGGCAGGCATCTTATCAATCTTACTCTAACAAGAATCGTACCTTCAATAGGTAACTACATGTGAACGCTATATCTTATACGATTTTAAGCTAACACAGTTGTTAATGTTACTATTACTTAAAACGCGAAAGTTATCATGTAGGTAAAATTAACATATATGGTAACGCTATATCTTACTGGTATCTGGCTGTGACTTTGTGCATGAGAGTCCTGGGAGCACTAGTATTCAGCAAATTTAGCTTTTACCCTCATTTTGGAATAAAACTTAAACTGTACCCGAATTAAACCTTCTACGGTACGGTTTTGTTTGGCCCAATGTTTGACTGGTAGAGGATATCCTTAGGCATTAACCCGCCGTCCGCTACTTGTGTTTTAATTGTATAATAAATAATAATAATATAGGCATATATTTATTTACAGAAATTACAATCGTATTATGATAACTACAAGTACTTAACTAGTTACAGTATAAAATCTAAAAAAGGCCCTTGAGGCATTGTACATACCAAGGATGCTGGCGGCATTTCCTCGTTGTATCGCAATGCTGATACGTTGTGCGAAGAAGCCGCCAGCTCTTCGGTCACCAGTTACATCAACCAGACGCATTGCAATTTCTGCAAAAATTTTGTGCGCGCTGGGACCCCATGGACCTAGCGTCTCTACGCCAAACGGTACAAGATCATATAGTATGTTCGTGGAAGCTCGCATTGATAGCTTCCAAGCAATAATGCGAAAACGAGTTGCCTCCCTTATGCATCGTGTGCGGGGCAGTACTAGCAGCCTTCTGAATACCATTGTTAATGACTCGAAGTGCCCAATCGGGCACTGCGATGTTGGAACACCATTCATATGGATAGCACTATATAAAATGTGTTATTGTAAATGATTTATGCTAATTGTATTTCTACGTGTATTCAAATTTAATTTAATTTTGTTTTTTGTTAATTAATTGTACCTACTTTGATATGGACTGTATAAGTATGGTTCGAAATAAATGATAATTTATTTATTTTATAGATACTTACTTAACCTATTTTAGATGACAAATTTCACGCTTTTTTCACTGTTTCGCGCAAGGGAGAATCAACCGGCATGTATCTAAAAAATATAGTGTCGTGTAGTAATAAGTATATATTGAATACTTGACCGGTCTGTTGACATAGGTCTAAAGCCGATGGTCCTAGGTTCAAAACCTAGTAAAGGCATTTGAGTTGTGTGATGAGCACAAGCATTCATTCCCGAGTGATAGGTGTTTACTACGTATTTAAGTATTTGTATAGATGAATAGATACGTATTATTAAGCGTGACCCATATAAGACATACTTAGGTGCTGCAGTTTTTCTTGTCCCTAGAATCGATTATATTGTTCCTAAGAGCAGATGTCTGTGATGTCAGAACATGTTTTATAGTCACTGACCTGCCCGTAGTGACTGATCTAAATTGGCCGTCCCGTCCTGTATATCTCTTTGCCTGAGTACCTACAATACAAGCCTTTTTGAGCTTACCGAAGGTGGGATACGTCATCTATTTCAATAGGTATCTAATGAAGAGCTTACAAACCTTTTAAATTTATCTAGCATTTTATCTGCACCAGTACTTTTTTTTAAATAACAAAGTTCAAATGTTAAATAACAGCTCCTGTGTCAAAATTTGCACCAATTTCAAAGTATAATTTGAAAAATACATACGAGTATCACAGAATTTCATTTGGCTGCCGTTATCCGTTTTGTCGTAATAAAATATTCATGCGTCGGTCGAATGGATGCCGCAGGTGTTGAAATTGTTTTTCAAAATATCATCGGGATTGGTTTTAAGCATTGGTGATGGCAAAACTTCATGCTGCTTGGAATGGAAAGTTTTGATTGTTATAATAGTATTTTTAAAATGGTTTTGCTGCAACAACTATTAGCGGATTTACATACAGATTGCAACTTTTGCCGTTTTTATAATGCATCTGATTAAAAATTTTATTTGTCCGCTGGTATTTTAGGTACCTGATTATTTTGACGGTTAATATATATTATAGTACCCTTCATTTCATTCAATCTAATCTAATCATTCCAACCTATGAAATATACCGGGTGTGGCCTGTAATAGGAGCTTTAACTTTAGGCTTCGTTTCTACACCAAAAACGTAGCATGATTTGTTCTACGACTTTTGAAAATGACTTATAGTTTAATAAATATTAATAAAAAAACATTTTCCAAGCAAGCAATGTATTGAAAAAACTATGAAGTTTGTAGGCTGACAGTAAACGTCAACTAGACTATTGGATGCTGTTCATTGAAAATACTATTTACTTTGTTCGAAAAAGTCACAAGTAATATATTACCCAATTATTTAAAGTTGTAGAACAAATGTTGTTACGTTCGTGGTGTAGAAGCGATCCCTAAATTTTTTGCTCCTATTACAGGCCGCACCCGGTATAATGCATATAGAACAATCACACCATTGTCTATTTACCTACTCAAACATTTTAGTGTTCGATAAAAATAAACAATAAGTTATAAAAAAATATATGAACTTATAACTAAAGGGGAAAATCAATTATGATTATATATGCGCGCCCGCTAACATAAAGGCAAATATACATTCGAATATCCCAAATTTAACGCTTTGATACTGAAATAAAATTAGTTTAGTTATTGGCATTGAAAATTACGTCTCTAAATTGCTCAAAGATAAAATTCAAAGTCCGGGAGCCTCCCCGAAGCCAGCCGATTAATTAAACATAAAATACAGTTAGTTCCCGATGTCCCGCTCCATTTGCATTTCTATAAGGAAATTATGCAAACGAATCAATAGAAGTCCCAAGAAATTATTACATCAATTTTCACGCTCCGATATTTTCTTGTCCAACTTGAAAACACAAATAACATCCGAAAGTAAGGAAATGTTTCTTGTTTATTTGTTGATTTTCAAAAGTGAGATGGTTCTGTAATTCTTAAGCAAGGATTCGTTCTTTTTGAAGAATAGCACTGTCTTTACGACGGAGTCAAATAACTTCTGGCCTGTGGGGTCGAAAAATTCTCGAGTGGAAACTACGGAATAGCAAGCGCATCGTAGGAGCTCCACGACCCTCCACACACAGATGTCCTATAAGGTTGTTCATCTTGGGTATGTTCAGCAGTGGACGTCTTATGGCTGAGATGATGATAATGATGATAAAATAACTTCTGAAAAGTCCGATTGGCAGTTCTCATAAATTAAAATGTCATATATAATTTTGGCAAATATCGTCTAACTATGTAGATAATTTGGTCTCACTGGGTTAGTCGCAATCGTTTAGTATTTAGAATTGAGAATTATTCAGTGTGTAGATTTTGTGTATGGGTGTTGGTATAGGTGCTGGCCCGCGTCCCAGTTTCGTCAACTATTATTGTCACGGTTATGACTTGTGACTTATCTTCCCCTTTTGTTTATATTGAAAAATAGAAATAAAATCGGGTCAAAAATATGTACGTAAAAAGTGTTTACACTTTATTCTTTTTCTCTTATAAGGTTTTAGCTAAGTCAATGAATGCGTGACTGTCAAATATGTGATGTCATGAGAAAGATAACTTACGTTTGTTTACAATAAGTTCATTATATCAGAACCACTTTACAGAACGCAAGGCCTACAGTATAGGCCTACCCTACCGTACAGTCGCCATCAGATGTATCGGGGCTGTGGAGCTAGTCACAAATATCTGAACAACGCCTTTATTGTCAAGGCGATAGAGTGCATGTTTTTACATTTGTGACCACCTCACCTCCACAGCTACAATATTTCTGATGGCAACTATACACACGTACATTGATTTGCTACATTGAAGCCATCTTTTTTAAACTGTTATCATATCGGCCGAATGTCGTCCACTGCTGAACTGGCCAGAACTCCCCCAAAGCGACATGTCATGTCCCTTTCAATAACTTATGAATATATATTTTAAGTAACATATGCCATTTATTTGTTTACAGGAATGTAAGATTAATTTAGTTGTTTATTCGCAAATGTTATAGACTCGTATACTTTTTTGTGGTTAACCACAAAACTACCTAAGTAGGTAGTTGTTTCATACATAAGTTTTATATCGATTTTTTTTTCTTATCTATATAAATATACACGGAGTAAATAAAACTCTTTGTTTACAGACCAACACGTTAATTTATTCGTAGATACATAATTGATGATAAGTTATCTTATACATATCCTCAACCCATGATACTAAGGCATTAAACAGTATTAAACTTAAGTACCTATGCCAATTTCCAAGGCGCGGTATTTTTTTTACGTTTTTTATTCTATCACCCACTAACGTCCACCGTTGGACATCGTTCTCCCCCATAAACCGCCATAGAGAGCAATCTCTGAACATGGGAGGTTCCAGTATCGCAAGTATTGGCAGGCGGGTTGGCGATCGCTCTGAAGGAACGCTGCTGTCCGTCCTCGGGTAGTTTCTGGTAAATGTGTACGTCTTCGTATGGAAAAAGTGGTAATTTATTCTTCAGCAGCAATTAACGCGTAATTTAAAAGCAAATCCTATTTTAATTTTATATTTTTAATAGTTACAGCATGTCACCCTGTCATGGTCATCCGTTAATACTGAGCAATGTCACTTATTGGTACGCTTTTCATAAATGCTTTAATACTCTTGGTTATTTTCTTCGCCACAGCTTGCACGAAAGGGGTGCCGAATTCAGCAGAAATCTCCTTCCAGTTATCGTTCATGAATTTTAACGTGGTGTCACCTGGTAAAAGATGAAATATAAATGTTAGTAAAAGCATATTCTCAGTGTCTTCGATATCTTGGATGGAATGTCTAATCGACTCTTAGAAAAATTAGAGCCTATAACCATAAGGTACATACATAGTTTAAAACTATCTGCCATCGGGAAAACTCGGATCTCGATCCAAATACGACGGCATTTAAAATTTATTTAACATTTAAAAATTTAAATTTGTCAATCAATGATTGTATTAACGCATTCACTGCCACCAACGCACATGTGCGTTCATTTCCATACATTTTTGTAGGGGGTGGCAGCGAATGTGTTAAATGAGTTCAAAAAAAGGATAAGGACTGTATGTATTTTTTTTATTTCTCCGAATTATGTATATTTAAAAGAGCGTACTCTTGAGGTGGTCCTATATTGGCACCATATCATGATCTGATGATGGAATTCCAGGAAAATTGAGGCCAACCCTCAAATATTATAGATATTATTAGTTTTTTCATATAATTTCTAAAGCTATTAAACACAATTGCGTATGGACATCATCATCTCATGACGCTAAGCTGATAAAGGAAGGTTTAACTCTAATAGAGTTCGAGTTGGTTCGAGAACGGTTAGGAGTTGGAGGATTTCCTTCTCTATAATAAATATAATAATGAATAATGTATAGAAACTTGTCGAAATTGATAATTTATGTTTACATTTATTTGCTTCACTACAAATAAAAAAATAAACAAACATGTCTAACTTGTAGACATAATTAAATTAGTTTATTTTTCTCTTTAAGTGCTGTTGTTTTTTTGAAGTCAGCTTTACGAATAATAATATTCTTAAAATGGAATTTCATTTTTTAATGTCAAATGTCATTTTCCACTTTGACATATATGACATTCTCCAATAAAGTTTCATATAGATATGAGAATGTCGGTTATTTGATACAATTGTTGATTGTTAGTTTCGGTGCCATCGTATTTCAATCTAGATCTGACTTTTCCCAAAGGGAAATAAATTTGCACTACATCTGTAGTATTGTTTTCAAATCGACTTTGTTATTTGTGTGTATTTTAGGCACCTTGATGAAACAACTTCAGTTTAAAGTAAAATATATTGATACAGGTGATTACGCTGAAGCTAACTATGTAAATCATGAATTATTTATCACCGAAAATCATAATTTTCTAGCTTTACCTATGTTAGCTTCACCTATGAATTCTGTGTCATACCTTGTTCTCTTTCACGTAACCACCCCGTAATCACCCTTCTACTATAAACGTACGTATTAACACAGTCGCTGCCACTCCCTCCAAAAATGTATGAAAATGAACGCTCTTGTGCGTTGGTGGCAGTGAATGCGTTAATAGATGAACGCATTATGCATGATTACACATTTATAAATTAAAAGATGCCGCGCTCTTCATTATAATTTAACTAAATACTTCACTGCATAAAACCGTGAAAGTAAATAAGAAAGGCTTAAAAAACAAATGCTTATTACTTCTGTGTATATTGTGATATACTCACTCAATTCCTTATTTCCATTGAAGAGGTTGGTAAGGTCTAAGTGAGCGTTATCTCTTACAACGTATTCAGAAGAATACTTGACGGGAATTATGTGGTCTTTTCCTTCTGCGTCTTTCTCTACCTGGTAGTGCAAAAGCAGCTTAATGAAAAAGTTCTCTGAAATAAAATGAAGGTTTCTGTCACATAATGAGTATATTACATGTTTTTAAGTACCAAGTTTTTCAAGTGTAGTCTTTTCAAAGTGTCCACTAAAAATAAGGATATACCTTTTTTGGCATGAACAACAAACATTTTAAGCGTCTGTCACCTATTTTTTATGTAGTGCATAACAGAGGAAAGATAGGCAATAAAATAGGAAGGGACGTATGTACTACTGTTATTCAGTAGAAAGAGTTACATTCAGGAACAAAAATATCCTCGTTATCCTTGCGGAATACAACCTATTTGTCTGTACTTCATCTAAGTCTCTGCATGTGATAATTTTATTTTGTAATACAGGACTAGACAGTATCTTCATATTTAAACTGTCAATCATTTATACTTTACTTAAGTAATAGTAAAGGCAAGCAAGGATGTGTATTCACTTACTCAATTTCCCTGTCATCTCGCCATCACCACTGATGGGCAAAACCAGGATCTTCCCAGAAGCGATGTAGTGTCCACGGAACGAACAGTCCATATGAAAATTCACGGCCAGGGTCTTCTTCTGGAGGTTCCATCTGAAACGATTTGTTCAATTAGGTATGTTTATTCGAATAGCTAAACAAGTCACTATATATACTTATTATTTCATATAGCTTCATGTCTTTTTATCATAACAAACCAATAATGGTAACATATACTATATGTAAGAATATGTAAATTAGAGATTCAGTTACGCATACTTGATGTTTGTTTCTGTATTATATCCTTAAAAAATATTAAAATTATCGGCTCATGTTGCTGAATACAGAAAATAACATCAAACAGAATACAGGCTTAAAACATAGAGCATTATTCTAGATAGTCGTTTCAATAAACAAGGTATATTAATTAATTCATCATGTTCCTCGCGTTGTCCCAGCATTTTTCTAAGGCTCATAGGATTCTCCAATTTGGCAACTTATTCCAGGATTTGGAGTTGGTAATAGTTTTAAGAAATCGACTGACTTTCCAAGTCTTCCTACCACCACGCCAGGGTAAACTGTGCCTTATTAGGTTTAGTTCGGTTTTCTCACGATGTTTGAAATGTCAAATGATATTTCGTACATACGTTCGGAAAAACTCATTGGTACACGCCGGGGTTTAAACCTGCGACCTCCAGATTGCAAGTCGCCCGCTATTACCGCTATGCCACCTAGTATATCGCGTTCTGAATTCAAAATTATACCGTCTGTCGGATTGAGGGTCAGCCATGTTTTAGCCAATATAAAACAAAAACTTAATGTTGCCACTTTGCAACGACAAATATTTGTGTTCTTATGTTACTCTTACTTCACGTCCTCCACTGTCGCTGTCTTCAAGCCTTTAAATTTTCCCTCCTTAAAGCTAAATTTGAGACCCGACAAGTCAAATTCAAAATCATCCATGTCCAAAACGTCCAACACTTCAACACCATGATCGGGCAGCCCCCCCATGAATATCGGGAAAGCCTTCTGGAATGCTGGAATCATGCATGCTGAGTCCTCGAGTTTGCACTTATCAACACCGGGTAAAACTGAAAAAGAAAATCAAAATTATTGCTTTACAATTTCAAATTCACATTTCGATTCACTGGTTTAGGGTTATATTATATACAATGTGTCTCTACTCTCTAGCCATTCTAAGGAAAATTATCGCGTAAACTTATATAAAAAATATAAGTAGGTATAACGTAAACTATACGGATTGGTAAAAAAATATGGGCTATATGTCGTAAGAAAAATAGATTAAAATAGGGAACAACGCGAATGGCATTAAAACGACTAGGGAAAATTAATCTATACAGTCACATGTGAATGTCAGGAGTAGATTTTTCACTGCTGCAGTGTTTAAGAAACTTTACATACGTTTATCTAAAGGGGGTCCTGGTGAAATCTCTTCCCATGGGGATCAGGCAAGGCGATCCTTTTAGATTACACGCGAAGCTCGGATGTGTCCAAGTTTGCACGACTCATCTATTTAACCTTTTGAAGAATAGTTTAATCACCCTTGTTTCGTCATTTTTCTCTTTTTCTGTACTTCTATTTCGATTTTTGAGTTCATAAATAAATGTATATGCAAGAAACTTTTAGACTACTATGGAGACAACGAACGCGTAGAATGTTCGAAAGTGACGTTACCAAACTTTGCTTGAAATCTTATGCTTAAATTTTTGCGTTACACTGTAGACTCTACAGTCTAACTCCAGGATCAATTTTTGTGCTCAGATCTGATCCGTCGTCCGCCACATGCCCGTGACGTCGCCATGAAAATCAACTGCCTTATTGAATTGATTCCATAAATAGCAAAAATTCTGTAAGAGGTTTTCGTGGTTCTTATTGAACACACAGGGGTGCATCAATTATGTCACTGCATATACATCAACACCCTTTTGTCCCAACGAAAATTATTCGATTTCGCACACGACACATCGATATTCATGGAACTCCACACACTAGGCGTATGTCGTACAGCCGTCGATATCTTCGGATACACGGGGTTGTAATGCCAGAGAGGGGCAGGGTGCTTCTCTAGGTACAACGCGCTTGGATGCGCAAATGAACATGGACAAGACGAAACTAATGTCAAATGCCAATGTTATGCCCATCCCAGTCTTTGTTGGAAACTCGGTAGTCGAAGTTATTGAGTCGTACATTTACCTAGGACAAGTAGTCTAATTAGGTAGGTCCTACTTCGAGAAAGAGGCAAACTGCCGAATCCAACTCAGTTGGGCAGCATTCGGGAAACTACGTAATGTCTTTTCGTTCGACATACCTCAGTACCTCAAGACGAAAGTCTTCAATCAATGTGTGTTATGTAGTGATGACGTCCGGCTCAGGAACATGGTCTTTCACTATCGGCCTCATCTCAAAACTCAAAGTCGCTCAACGAGCTATGGAGAGAGCTATGCTCGGAGTTTTTCTACGTGATCGACTCGGAAATGAGGCGAACTAAAGTCACCGACATAGCCCACCGGGTTAGCAAGCTGAAGTGGCAATGGGCAGGCCACATTGCACGAAGAGAAGATGGCAGATGGGGTCGAAAAGTGCTCGAGTGGAGACCATGGACTAGCAAGCGCACTGTAAAATGTCCACCCACAAGATGGACAGACGACCTCATTAAGGTCGCCGGAAGACACTGGATGCAGGTGGTCGCTCCCAACCGGTACATATGGAGGTCCAAGAGGGAGTATGTTCAGCAGTGGACGTCTTATGGCTGATGATGATGATGATTTTTTTACACATTACCTGCAGCATGGATGAAGTTCACAGCCATCAGAGAAGCGATAAATTTAATAATAGCACCCATTTTTCCAATAATAAAATCCAATAATTATAACACTAGGCCTTTGGTAGCGCTCAAACTGCTGTGTGATGAAGGAACGACTGTTCCCTTATTATATAGGTCTCGGATGTCTCACGACGACCGTCGCGCCACTTCATTGCTCATTTTCCGACAATAATAAATGTTATAATCAACGTAATGCAACTTATTACCATATATTTACATTATTAATGTAAACCGGCGTAGTTGAGAAGTTTTCATTTAACGGGTGCCCTTCGCATGGTCTGAAATGATTTGGTCGAAAATGATTGATATAATATTGAATGGCATATTTCATTTTTAGTAGTTTTTTAGAAGATATTTTATGTCCTAAAGTTTTTTTGGTCGATATCAACCTAAAATTGTAATTCCTAAAAGTTAAAATCCATAACATTGTTAGGTCTATTTGTTATTTAGCTTAACTTATAATGTCCTAGTGTGCGTCCTCAACACACCCGACTGGCTACCAAAAAAGAAAAATATAGTCCCAGAAACACCGTTAGGTACGAGGATGAGCGAAGCGAGGAGAATGTTAGGTATCTTGCATCACCAACACACCTGACTATTAGCTATCAAAAAAGAAATATAGTCCCAGAGTGCAGAATCACCGTATTTAGTGCTAATAGTCTTCGGAATAACAATAATATAATCATACCACATTCGACAAAATAACGTTATTTCATATACAATTTTTCAAGCAAAAAAATTTATGCAAAACATTTTCGACCAAACAATTTTCGACATTTTAATAAATCGACCAAAGGTTGGTAAGGTAGAAGCACCAATGATGGACGGTTTAAGTTGACAGGTACCAGTGATGGATACTTCATTCTTAAGCCAAGATATGCTGAGATGGGGGCCATTTCGTGGCACTTCTTTTAATGTTTTTTTTTTCTGTTTCATATTTTGTGTAAATAGTATGTGCTCACGAATAAATAATTAGTCTATTCTATTCTACTCTAAGATCGCATGTCTGACAGTTGATTGATTTAACATTTATGTTAAGACCATATTTCTTTATAATAAGAGTGGATGCTCATAATGGGTCCTTGTCCATTACAGGTGCAAAAAGAAATATGTGTCGAATAAAATATATACTCAAAAAAACTTCGACATCCCAATATACTAGATACCCGTTTAACAGTATAGCTGTTGTAAATCCAGAAATAGTTAAAACTAAGTAAATGGTACATTTATCAAAAAATTCAAAGTCAATCGTTAGAATTTTGACTATACACCTGTCAACCAAGAACTACAGAACGGGTTTATCGCAAATAAAAATTACCGACGGTTCGACGCCATTCTCTCAACAAAATAACCCGAAGTAAGAACCTGGGCCACTGGGTCACCGAAAATCTCCAAAATGACGTTGACATGGAAAGGGAGGGCAGGGCATTGGCAGTAAGATGTAATATGTTGTCACGCGAGGTTTGCACATTGTGATGTCAGAAATACCTTGTTGAAGGCTAGCCTATCGTTTTATACTTGCAGCATACTTATAAAAGGACCCTCAATGCCCTGTGTATCCAATACAACTATGGTTTCCGCATGTGGATGGGATTGTTACGTTTTTGCAGTGTTTCTGGGATGTGTGCGGAAGCTAGAGTTGACGCCTTCTCCTTTCATAAAAATGATGTAGTACGTGGCTTACGTGGAGATAGAGGTCCAATACGTAGAAGCCCTTTGTAGAAATGTGCTAGGGAATACACCTGCTAAAACCCATGCACGGGTACAATAATACTATACTTCTAGGCGATTGGACTATAGAAAATTTGTAAAGTGTACTTGAATATGGT
This sequence comes from Grapholita molesta, assembly GCA_022674325.2. Classification (NCBI taxonomy): domain Eukaryota; kingdom Metazoa; phylum Arthropoda; class Insecta; order Lepidoptera; family Tortricidae; genus Grapholita; species Grapholita molesta. The sequence goes on along the minus strand of CP053129.2, from coordinate 8,312,521 downwards.
ATTGAGGTTTGACTGGGTAAAAAAATTGGGCTATTGTTCAGAGGTCAGGACACCAACCAACAATAATGTTTACACACGTTATCAAGACAGGTGGTGACTTGTCGCTGACTAGGTGGACCCTTTTTATATAAATAGCATGTCATTGATAAAAACAAACTAATAAAAGTACGTTCCCTGCCTGCCGGTCGCTCGCGTTTTTCGCGTCGCGGATCGCCCCGTCGGTCGCCTGAGATCAATGCCGTATCACTGCCATTGTACAACAAAAGTGACTAAAGTCGGAGCTCTAACCTCGAACTCGAACCAGACGGTCTACCGCAAAAAATTACGTTCGAAATTTCGGGCATCTTCCTCTTTTACTCCAATCAAGGCGTTAATTAGAGTGATTGAGTGAATCGTTCAAAATTAGCGATTTCCGATGTTCACCGTCAGCTTCGTCTTTTCGCGACAAATTTCTAAAATCCACGACTTTCAGTGACCCTAATTTCATTGTTTTTGTTCATTGATTTATGGGCCACTTCGTACCTTATCACAGTGAAAATCTATATGAACGACGCAAAAGATCCCTTATTCACGTCACTGTGACAAGGTTCGAAGTGGCTTAGAAATCAAATTGGTTGACTGTACATGTAGGTAAACTGGGGGTTGTTAAGTCATTTGTAAAAAAGGCGAGTTTTATATGTATTAACTAGTACCTTAGGTAAGCGCATTACTACTCATTTACTATTCAAAGAAATAAATATAAAATAACCAACATTACACATTTTTTATTGTTTTTATAATTTAATCACTGAAGACAAAGGTTGACTAAAGTTCATCTTTTCATGTTAATGGTGATTAAGTTTATCCATCCGTGTTATTCATAAAAAAAAGAATAATAACACGCATAAAATATTACACGGAAAGCGATTTGCCTCCTTGTTTATTGTCAGTAGGTATGTTTTTGCTTTACCATGTCTCGAGAATATATGCCTAGTAGATTTAATCCAAAATTCATTAGATTTAAAGACTAACAAGTTAATTGGCATGTTTAGTTTATAATATAAAATTAAAATAATCATATTTAATTGAAATATTTAACCTAAGGTTGATTTGCGTGTGTAAAAACTAATAAGTATCGATATTTTAAATCGAAAGGAGAATAAAAAAATTGACACGCAGCGGGACTCGAACCCACGACCACTGGATCACTGGATGGATGCTAGTTATTTTTTTCTATTTATCTTTCGATTTAAAATATCGATGATATTCGCTAGCAGACGGTTCTGCTTAATAAAAAACAATAAAATGTATCGAGCGATGTAAAATATCTTAGGGTTGCTTACCTAATTGCCAAACGCCATGCGTACGGATTATAGAAAAAGTACCAAGCAACACTGCTGGTAGTCACTCTAGCTGCCTGTAAATTATGTATCATCATCTTCCTCGCATTGTCACGGCTTATGGGAGCTTGGGGTCCACTTGGCAACTAATCCCAGGATTTGGCATAGCCACTAGTTTTACGAAAGCGAGTGCCGTCTGACCTTCCAACTCAGAGGGTAAACTAGGCCTTTCCGAGATTCCGGATTCCTCGCTATGTTTTTCTTCACCTAAAAGCGATTGGTAAATATCAAATATATAAGTTCCAAAAAACTCATTTATACAAGTCGGTGTCTAAACCTGGGACCTCCGGATTGCAAGTCGAACGCTCTTACCGCTAGGTCACAGTGCTCTTAAAAATATAAAAGAAAAAATTAAAAATCAACTGCCCCGGGTAAGACTCGAACTTCGTGACTCCGCGATATTTACCAATCGCTCTTTCAACTGAGCTAGATAAACCTGCTCAAATGCTGCGAATTACTCCACCATAATTATCCTTAAATGGGCTTAGGAGACGTCTAGCGACATCTACCGTAAATCTACCGTACGCTTTTTACCGACAAGTAATAGTCTCAAGTAATTTTGACCTTGCCGGGCAGTTTATTTTTCCTTTATTTCTAAGAATTATTAATTCACACCCTTATTAAAGCCTTTGTTAATAGTTAATTATGGCGTTTATTTGATCAACGTCAGTTTTCAAACACGTTCGACTCTAACGCCGATCGAAAAGACAAGGAACGAATAGGATGCTTGCCGTTGAAGCTGATGATCGTGGGTTTGAATCCCAGTAAGAGTATGTGAAGGGTACCCACTACACATGCCTTCTTGACCTAAGGTTGCCTTGCAATATTTATTTATTTTATTTATCGTCAATAGCGTCATACGTCACTGCTGCACTTAATTGTTGTTAAGGGATGGCCATGGTCACAGACGGTAATCATCTGCTCATCTTGTTGAGCAGATATTTATTTTCCAGGATTACTTACGAACAAAAGTCTCTTTATAGGTGCTAACACTATGCCCCGGGTCCGATTACTACTATAATTTCAAAGAAAATAAGGAATCAAATGTTAAAGATATCAGTAAAAAGGTAAAAAAAAACAAGTTCATTTTATATTGTAACGTTTATGTTTTGTGTTTTATTTTATTAATTAATATTGTAGTATGTTTGTGTACTTGTAACTGTTAAATAAAAGTAATTTTAAATGATATAAAATAAATACAAGTCGGAGAATCTTAAGAAATTCTTAATCTTATCCATGTACAATGTACAATGTATTAAGGTCATTCACTTAAAATGTGTTTTGATATTAGTATTTATTCTTTTGATTTTATGCATTTCCACAGATGTAGAATCTTGGGGCACTATCTTGCGAGTGTTCATTCTATAGGTATTGTAGCATTTGCATTAGAAGATTTATGAAGCTCCTTTGAGTTGTTACATGTTCAATTTTCAATTTCAATTTAATGTAGTTTAATGTAGTAATATAGTAGTAGTACCTAGACTAAAAGTAGCTCAGTCGTTTGAGCAAAATCGATCCTTCCATTTAAAGCCCACGATTTTTTTTTTCTTTTTTTGGTTTAAGGACATACAGCATGGAACATGACGAAGGACTGTTAAGCAAACATAGAATAGTTCAGAGTATTTACTTCATTTTGAACCAATTAACTGTGTTCATATATTTAATTGTTTTCTAGATACAGCCTATTAAACTTATGTGCAAAAACTTTGCACCGGCAGCAGTGTTCCTTCAGAGGAACACACTGCGTTCGTCAACCCGTCTGCAAAACGAACGCAGGAACTAACTGACCCCGCGCACTTCGTATCTCGCCTTGCAGTATTGATACTAAGAACCGTTATTCGTGAATAGCCGGGCTAATAGTCCTTTATGATAATACAGCGAGTTAGCTACCTCCATACCAATTTTCATCATTATCATCGATATTTAAATCGAAAGAAAAATAGAAAAATTTGACTCGCAGCGGGACTCGAACCCACAACCACTGGATCACTAGCCCAGTGCACTTCCAATTGTGCTATACGAGTACCGCTGAGACTTGTCGAATTTTTCTATCTATCCCTCGTCGTATACGTCATCATGGGTGACGTGTAAACACATCTACCGCCAGCGTATTGAACACTAAACGGCATCGAAGTCTCAATTCATATTGAGAATTCATCGATAACAATGTGCTACCCCTTTCTAAATTATTTTTATTATGCAGAAACGTCTGCTAGCGAATATCTTCGATATTTAAATCGAAAGAAAAATAGAAAAATTTGACTCGAAGCGGGACTCGAACCCACAACCACTGGATCACTAGCCCAGGGCACTATCAATTGTGCTATACGAGTACCGCTGAGACTTGTCGAATTTTTCTATCTTATCCCTCGTCGTATACGTCATCATGGGTGACATGTAAACACATCTACCGTCAGCGTATTGAACACTAAACGGCATCGAAGTCTCAATTCATATTGAGAATTCATCGATAACAATGTGCTACCCATTTCTAAATTATTTTTATTATGCAGAAACGTCTGCTAGCGAATATCTTCGATATTTAAATCGAAAGAAAAATAGAAAAATTTGACTCGCAGCGGGACTCGAACCCACAACTACTGGATCACTAGCCCAGTGCACTTCCAATTGTGCTATACGAGTACCGCTGAGACTTGTCGAATTTTTCTATCTATCCCTCGTCGTATACGTCATCATGGGTGACGTGTACGTTTTTCTATTTTTCTTTCGATTTAAATATCGAAGATATTCGCTAGCAGACGTTTCTGCATAATAAAAATAATTTAGAAAGGGGTAGCACATTGTTATCGATGAATTCTCAATATGAATTGAGACTTCGATGCCGTTTAGTGTTCAATACGCTGGCGGTAGATGTTTACACGTCACCCATGATGACGTATACGACGAGGGGTAGATAGAAAAATTCGACAAGACCCAGCGGTACTCGGCTAGCACACGTGAAAGTGCACTGGGCTAGTGATCCAGTGGTTGTGGGTTCGAGTCCTGCTGCGAGTCAAATTTTTCTATTTTTCTTTCGTTTTAAATATCGAAGATATTCGCTAGCAGACGTTTCTGCATAATAAAAATAATTTAGAAAGGGGTAGCACATTGTTATCGATGAATTCTCAATATGAATTGAGACTTCGATGCCGTTTAGTGTTCAATACGCTGGCGGTAGATGTGTTTACACGTCACCCATGATGACGTATACGACGAGGGATAGATAGAAAAATTCGACAAGTCTCAGCGGTACTCGTATAGCACAATTGGCAGTGCACTGGGTTAGTGATCCAGTGGTTGTGGGTTCGAGTCCCGCTGCGAGTCAAATTTTTCTACTTTTCTTTCGATTTAAATATCGAAGATATTCGCTAGCAGATGTTTCTGCATAATAAAAATAATTTAGAAAGGGGTAGCACATTGTTATCGATGAATTCTCAATATGAATTGAGACTTCGATGCCGTTTAGTGTTCAATACGCTGGCGGTAGATGTGTTTACACGTCACCCATGATGACGTATACGACGAGGGATAGATAGAAAAATTCGACAAGTCTCAGCGGTACTCGTATAGCACAATTGGAAGTGCACTGGGCTAGTGATCCAGTGGTTGTGGATTCGAGTCCCGCTGCGAGTCAAATTTTTCTATTTATCTTTCGATTTAAATATCGAAGATATTCGCTAGCAGACGTTTCTGCATAATAAAAATAATTCATCATTATCAGTTGTATAAATGATGTAACCAACCTGTAAATGTAAATACCTACTGTCTTTGCCCGCAACTTTGTCTGTTTGTGTTGAACAAAACGCTTCTTTAAAACAAAAGTGACACTATACAAATAATTTAATATTGTATATGTGTCACTTTTGATCTAAAGGTGCGAAAAGTTCAACTTTATAATCAGATGTTCTGAAGCATTTCGTTTAAGTGATCTTAATTGCGAAGTATTAGTAATATTATTTATATAATGTTTTTAATTCAATTCAGCTCATTACTATATAATTAATTTTTGCAATGATTAATATATTAAGTAATCATTGTACACGTGAGAAATTGTTCAAAGAAACGATCACATGTAATGTAGATTTATTGATTTAGAAAAATAGTGCCTATGCCTATAATTAATTTGTAAGATAAACATTTTTTCATTGTTTTACGGTAAATGTTACAAGTGTGGTTAACGAGTTTTTTTTTTTATAAATTACTAAAATATATTCGAATCGTGGAGCCTTCATTTATATAATAGCAACAATACACAAACAATAAACAATATATATGTATATGTATATATAACGTTGATCTCCTGATCTATAAAGCAGATATTTTTAAATACAACTTCACAATACGTACTATATGTAAGCTGTCAGAAGAGGCACAGGAGACCAACCACAAAATTATAAGACACGTGAGACTATACATCATACGCAGAAGAGTTCAAGGAAACAGGGTAACTTGGATCATCAATCTTTCACAAATTAAGATTCGATTCAATGCTATCCAGGAATTTGCAGTGGGGACAATAACGTCGTATTCTGAAGCCAAACGCCTGATCTAGCCATCGGATTAGAGTTGTTAGAGCTGTAAATATTTAATATAAATAGAAATATACACGGGCAGTCATCGGGCAGTACGTGTGCACAGAAGTGGCGTAGGCGTTTGTTTCCTTTGGCCTATGCCATGACGTAACACAGTGAATTTGTTAAAATGTAAATAATTTTTGTGTCGTATTGTGCCGGCTAAGAGTTGCACCACTCAATTTCCTCACGTGGGTATCGTAAGAGACAAAAGAGGGGAAAATCCGACGGATGGGCAGTAGCACCCGTCGAAGCCGAATCCACAGCTACTGTAGTCACCAAACCGCCGGCCAAGCTTGGCAACTATGACAACGCCCCCAAGATGACACAAAACCGAAGAATAGGGGAGACCTATGTCCAGCAGTATTACGTCGTATCAGTATTTTGGAACTTAATTTTGGATTCACGTTCGGATGACATGTCGAACACCAAAATGCTTTAGTTTGTTCCTTTCACTGAATTCGTCATACATATTGACCCCATCACATCCACTTCAGCCACTGCAGTACACTGTTAGATACGGGTCTCCCCGCCATAAGCATCATAGGGGTTTAATGCCATAATCGCCACGCTTGTCTGGCGGGTTGGCGATCGCAGTATGTTCCGCCGCTCTGAAGGAACGCTGCTTCCTGGTGCAAGGTTTTTGCACTTAAATGTACCTATTAGGCTGTATCTCGAAAACTGTTCAATATATGAATGTATGTTGTCAATTAGTTAAAAATGAAGTAAATGCTATGGTCTGTTTGCTTCAAAGTCCTTCGTTATGTGACACGCTGTATATATTTATAAATATCAAAAAAAGAAAAAACAATTTTACCGCGCGGCTCAGAAGTTTGGAGCTTTAAATGTAAGGATTGATTTTGCTATTTAAATATTTGTATAATATATATATATCATTAGCTGAGTACCCACTACACAACACAACCCTTCGTGAGCTTATTGTGGGGTTCAATCAACTTGTGTAAGGATGTCCTATGATATTATTATGTTAGATATATTTTTCAATAACATATACCTACATTTGTATATCGACAATATTTTAAGGACTTAGTACATATAATGGTCAATGGACAATGTTAACTGCTCAATGTTAAGTGTTAATACAATATAAACTTACTTACAGTGAAATTACTAACATAATATGTTACTCATGTCAGAATAAAAGTATACCGTCGTTCCACTGGGGGCCTTACATTATAAGAACCCTTATTTTTAGGTGGTGGAGTGTTAGTATTTTATGTTAATCTAGGGTGCCTCCATGCCAATTTTTATCATTATCTGTCCAACCGGCATCGTATAAAGATGTAGGTAACTATCCAAACTTTGTTATTTATTATATACATCTGGCTTCTGGCCGCAACTTCGTATGCTTAAGATCCTACGGGAACTCATTAATGGAATATCAAGTATCCTATGCCACTATGGGTTTTTATTAGTGACGACGGTGGAAACGCATCACATTTTAAAAATATTCTTTACATTTTTACTGGCCATAGGAGAACAATGCCTGCATAAAATTTTATAGCAAAACATTCAATAAGAGCTCATTGTGTTCTTATTGAACCCACAGGCGCTGCATCAATTATGGCATTGCGTAGTCACCCTTATTGTACTTAAAAGGGAGAAAATTGTCTTAGAAATAGATGACTTTGTTTTATTCTGTTATGTAATGTACAGTCAAGTGCAAAAATATGTACCGAAAGAATCCTTTCGTACATACGTCCTACAACCTTATTTTCTGTACAATAGAGTGGCTCGGTACATATTTTTGAAACTTTGGCAGTGAACGAATTTTTACACTTGACTGTACTTTACTGGAAATGTTCATACAAATACGTTATGTAGTTTTTGAAATTAAGCGGAACGTACGTCCATCGCATCTTTCACGTTTATTATTTTTATAGGTGATATAGGTTATGAGAATCACCTACATCACCTTATACATTATATGTACTTTGTACTTATGTACAAAGTTATTTAAAATGTGCTCAAAATACTTTATACATATACGGCAAAGAACCGTTGCTATAAGGAAAAATGATTATATTGATTTCAACTTCATCTCATTACTCATTACAAACCAACATACTCGTATTTAAATTTTTACTTTGTATCATTACATTAATTACTAATAGAGTCGAAAATGTTAACTACCATAATAGGGTTTCAGTAAAGGGTTCATTTACTTTTCAACAGCACTTAACGCGTAATGTTAAAACAAATTTTATTTTGATTTTATATTTTTAATAATCAACATGTAGATACTAGGTCAGTTAATACTGAGCGATGTCGCTTATTGGTACGCTTTGTAAAAATGCTTTGACATTCTTAAACAACTTCTTCGCCGCGGATTCCACAAGAGGCCTGCCGAATTCAATTGAGATTTGCTTCCAGTTCTCATTCAAGAATTTTAACATGGTGTCACCTGGTAAAAATAAAATACAAGTTAGTAAAAGCATATTCTCAGTGCCTCCGATCTTGTCCGTGAATAAAATATCTTATCGACTCCACAGAAAATTACCTTCTTATTCGTAAAACGTATATCACACCTACATTACTTAATTTATGTTTTGTCTTAATTATACATAAACAACAGTCAAAGTGACAGATACGAACTTACTGATGGAAGCCATATTTTTGAAAAGAAGAAGAAGGTGTGTAATTATTTTGTGTGTATTTTACGCACCTCATTATCATCAAAACTTATTTATACAAACTTACTTTATTATAGGCAAAGAATATTAAAAACGAATGTGTGATAAGACACATGTTATACAAGATTACACATATTCTAAAAATTAAAAGACCAGTGCTCTTAAGCATAACTTGTAAATAATAACAGACTTCACTGCACACAACCACGAAGATAAATAAAAGAGGCTTAAGAAAATACAAAAAGAGGTACATTAAAGTAAAGAGGACATTATGTAATTTACTCACTCAATTCCTTGTTTCCATTAAAGAGGTTGGTAAGGGCGAAATGAGCAGAATCTCTTACGTCGAATTCAAAGGAATACTTGGTGGGAACCATACGGTCTTTTCCTTCTGCGTCTTTCTCTACCTGGTAGTGCAAAAGCAGCTTAAGAAGGATGTTCTCTGAAAAAAAGAAAGTTTTCAAATTACTATTTTTTTTCTAAGTGTACCGAGTTTTTCAAGTCTAGTCTTTCCAAAGTGATCACCAAAAATAAAACGTAGCTTTTGGTATGAATAAATATTTTTAAACGTCTTCTGTCATCTGTTTGTTATATTCTAGCTCGTAACAAAATAGGAAAATTAGCGATAAAATTCCATTTTATGTAACATTTTTATATTAACAACCACCCACGATAACAACTGAAAAAAAGCACCTTCCCAGTACATATCCTATTATTTATTTTTCATTTATTTTTTTTGTATATGTACTATATGTGTCAAAATGATGTTCTATTCACGTACTTTTTGACGAACAAATGAACATGAGAGACTTTTAGAGTTCAAATTGAATCCACGTGGATAGATACATTTTGGTTGTCGAATCACGACCCTGAACGCAACTTACGAGTATAATATGTAAAATATTTCAGTTAAGTCTCTTTGATGATTTTATACTGTAATACAGGATGTACTTAGACTAAACAGTTATAAAAATGTTTATAAAAGCTGTTGGTATGTATATAACACAGACATAAAGATATGGACTCCTACACCCGAACAAATTATGTAGAAAAATATGGCACTAAATGATATTTCTATCACGTTCAAGTTTATGCTAATAATGCTAATTTGCAATCTTCTTTTAGATGATATAATCAAACAAAAAAGAGCTATGTGTTCAAATTACTAAGTATCAAACTTCACTATTGATAAAGTAATAATTTTTTAGTCATTGTTGACACTTGCACTGATAGCGGTTCAAAGAAGACTAACTACATAAATGTACCGGCCAAGTTGTTCGAGCGGTTGTTTTTAGAGCCGTTTTTTGCGGCTGATTGTGAATCTACGTTTATAAATCGATGGTGCATAAATAATAATTTATTAGCTTACTCATTTTCAGTTTCATCTGGCCATCACCGGTGATGGGCAGGATCAGAATCCTCCCGGAAGCGATGTAGTGTCCAGTGACCGAGGAGTTCATATGGAAACTCACGGCCAACGTCTTCTTCTGGAGGTTCCATCTGAAACGATTTATTTGATTAGATGCTTATTCGAATAGGTAAACAAGTCAGGTGTTTATTCCTTTTTTAGGGTTCCGTAATCAGCTTGAAACCCTTATAGTTTCGCCATGTCTGATTTTTTTTTTCTCGATTCAACCCTAAAGTGTAGATATTTGAAAACTAATAAGGGTGGGTTAAACATTTTTCGCCCTGGACGTTAAAAAATATGTGTCTCCCTCACTATTAAATAACCCACCCTAATATCTCACGTTCTATTTAAAGCCAACATAAATGATACCTTTCATCGCATTCACGGTTAGCCTTTTTGTGCAACGCCAAATAAGGGTGCTCTTATGCTACTCTTACTTACTTCACGTTATCCACTATCCCTGTCTTCAAGCCCTTAAGTTTTCCCTCCTTTAGGCTGAACTGGAGGCCCGACAAGTCAAAGGCAACATCGTCCATGTTCATAACGTCCAACACTTCAACGCCATGATCGGGCAATCCCCCCATGAATATCGGGAAAGCCTTCTGGAAAGCTGGAGTCATGCATGCTGAGTCCTCGAGATTGCACTTGTCAACACCGGGTATCACTGAAAAAGGAATTCAGAAATTTTGTACCACAAGTCGAAATTCACATTCCGACTTACTGATTAAGAGTTATATTATATATGTATAAGTAATTAAATATGGCAGTTAGTACGTATATTTAAAGATTTTTGCCTTTGGACCCTTTTGTGTATGGCGTAGTTTTTAAGGCACACTGGCATTCTGACACGCTCGCTATTTTTCTCTTATCGTAGCGCCATCTATGGATACATATTGAGTTATATGATATGCCACAGAGACGTACTACTGTTATACATGATAGATGTCACTAATATGTTTGCCAGGATTTTTTTATGTCATAGGCGGCAAACGAGCAGACGGATTGCCTGATGGTAAGCAATTACCGTCGCCCATGGGCACCCGCAACACCAGGGGAGTCACAAGCGCGTTGCCAACCTTTAAGGGGGGTTGGAGTTCTGGGAACCTTACTCACCATCAGGAACACAACACTACATACCTGAAAGGTAGCAGTGCTATTATGGCTGTGGTCTTCTGTAAGGAGGAGGTACTTCCCCAGTCGGGCTTCTCCAGACTCAAGCGTGATGGTACTTCGCTGTGCCCTACCTCTCATTGTTGGACGTAGTTTAAGAACATACCCGGGTCCAAAATTTGTGTTGCAAATGTTCCTTATAACGCATGCAGATTTCAATATAAATGATATGTTTTTTATTTTCGTATACTGTGTGGAAGTCTAATACGGGCGAAGATTTAAACCAGACATAGGATTTACCACTATAATCATTAACCAAAAGGTTTTTCTTTAATTATACCTATTATACACATGTAATTAATTGTAAAATTCCTGAGCAGTAATGTACCGCGAACATTACGCGATATAAGCTTTTGAAACTAACTGTCAACGAGTGTTTAACTCGAGTGTGTTGCATTACATTGCGGGCCGAATTTTTTTATATGGATAAAATTTTAATTGCACTTCTAAGTAAAAGTTATCTAAATATATTTCTTATGTCCTATTGTACCCTCCGTTAAGAGATTCGCCCGTATAAGACTTCCACCCTGTATATCGAGCAATAAGGTTGACAACAAAACGCAAACTATTCCTACCCAACCACGCAGAGCTATACAAATTCCTTTTTTATTAATATTTGACAATATGATAATTAATTTAATAATTAATATTATTCTTGCCATATCATGTAATGAAGCGATTATAACGAATTATAGTCATAATGGCGGTCTATCAATTAAACAATCCATTACATGTCTTTGTATTTCAAGTCAGATTACTAATTAAAATACAATCGGAATTATGTATAAGATGTAGGTATGCGATTATCATTATCATCATTACTCAAGGAAAACCTGCATTAATTCTTACATGGCAAATGCAAGAGCAAATGTAAGGTTGGCGAGATGTTGGCACTTGAGGTCTCTAGCGAATAGCAGCGAGTTTGAATACTACAATGTCTATTTATTTATAATTTATCTAAATGCCCCAATAAAAAAATGCTTTGAAAAGCGGCCTCCAACTTTGTTAAAATTATCGTAGTTCCTGCCATCCTTCATGTACAAAAATAAAAAAATATCCATGCTAATATTATAAATACTAAAGCAACTGTCTGTCTGTCTGTTACCTGTTCACGCTTAAACCGCTGCACCAATTGAGATGAAAGGGTATAGCAGGATAAGCCTTCAAAAATTGCCCCCAAAGCTGTGGGTTCAAAACGACTACCAGTTAATGCCCCGCCAAATAAAATTAATCCATACCAATTTTTAACCCTCTACCTGGAACCCCACGACATTCATTTAACCCTAAAACTTTTTTTTTCTAAAAGTGTGAAAAGGACAATTATCAATTTTTTCACAAATGTTGATGTACCTAATCAATATAAACTATCAAGAATTTATTTTTTATTTTTTAGTAACATAATATAAATTCTAGTTTATGACAACAAACTAACTAAACGTTGCTAACTACTAACTAACATAAAATACATCCTGAATTTAGTTTCCATTACTGTTTTCATTTCTTACAGTCAAATGATCATTAAATAACCTTTGTTAATTACATGAACAACTACTTACATGTAGAAAGGTAGTTGGTTAATATTTAGTACAAAAATGGTGATAGTATGACGAGCCTGAATTGTTTTACAGGATATTTTATTTTTTTATTTAGGTTTTTTTTTTGGGAAAATAAGTAAGTAGAGAGCTAATTTTTTTCTTGATAGTTTATATTGATCAAATCGACATTTGTGAAAAATTTGATAATTGTCCTTTTTACACTTTTTGAAAAAAAAAACGTTTTAGAGTTAAATAAATGTTGTGTTTGGGTTTCAGGTGGCAGTAGAGAGTGGGTTAAAAATTGGTATGGATTAATTTCATTTGACGGGGTAGTAGTTTTGAACTCAAAGCGTTGGGGGCAATTTTTGAAGGCTTATCCTGCTACACCCTTTGGTATGGAGAGGGTTTGAGCTACGAGAAAGGACATAAGTAGCATATTTTTTATCCCGCAACCATACTTCAATTAGGTTACAAATTAACGCACGCGACTGTACATTGTTATATGTAATTTAAATACATAAATCTATTCTTCATTAGCTTAACATTTAAACGAGGAAATTCTCAAGGGATAGTTCCTTTACCCTAATTTAACTTAAGATATATATTTTAAACTTTTACCATCCATTATGATTAATCGATATCGGTAAACCGCATTCAACCTAATGTGGATCAATTAAGTATATGAATTATAAAATAATGATCGCGTCATTCATTCGTAATTAGTTGAGTGACTACATTTATAAGAGAGCAATGCACCTGACTCTTAATGAATAGGTCGTTCCATATAAAATTATCATATCTATGAGGCAAGTTTGTATTTGTTTTTCGTAATAAATTAGTTTTCTTTGTATTCAAGCCCAGGTGACCGTAACTAAGTCCGAGTCCGGGAAGACATTAAAATAATTATTTGGATTTTTATCCAAAATAGTAACCATTGTTGGATAACTTATTAATTTTTTATCGTCATTTCACTTAATAGGATCTAAACTTAAACTTGCTCTTCGATACACAGTTTTCTTACGCGATGGGCGTTATTTAACTAAATATTATGCACTTGAATTTAATACTGTAATTAGTACAACGGAAACTACAATATTGTAAATGCACACTCTAGCCAAGTGCCGACACGTATATACAAAATTGAAAAGTAAAGATATTTTTTATGTTATTTTTTTATCACAATAGTATTCGAGAGAAACACATAAATAAATGCCCTTGTCACGATGCGAATCCGGAATCTCCTGGTTCGTAAGCAATGAGTTCTTAGGAACTATGTACCAGTCCCATGAATATATTTTGTCGGCAATTTTGAGACTTTCGAGACAGTCGTTTGTCAAAGTAAAGGACAATAATATTATAAGCTTGGTAATTTCTCCTCAAATTTATGATGTCTTGTAAACTATTTATTCACAGAGTAAACAATGACTATAGGGATAGAACAAGTAAAAAACGAAACCCGTTTTAAAAAGTAGGTAGACATTTAAAAATAGCGATATAATATATCAAATATATCATCTACCTCCATAGTACATATGTACATAACATAAATAGATTAGTTTAGAATAACTATCACAAATTATCACTATATGTATATGAGACCGAGGATCCCACAGTCAAACTGTTCACGCAGCTTTGTGGGACAATATACATAACGCGTAATAATTATAGTAAATTTTTGATAAATAAATAATACTTATACATTTTTGGGATACACCAACATACCATTCGATAAAAAGTGAAAATGATATATATTCTGATAATAAGATATTTTCTTGGATTATTGACCACTTATCTCCAGAAAAAGTTATTACTTACATCATTTAAAGGCAACAGGCATATCAAAACGGATCATCTGACCCGTGGGTCGCGATTCAAAAACAAAAACATTATATGTACAGGCCGCATCCCCTTATTCCGTAATAATTTAGTATAACATTATTAATATTTATTTTTCTTACACATTACCTGAACAATTAATGAAGTTCACAACCATTAGAGAAGCGACAAATTTAATAATAGCACCCATTTTCAAATAATAAAATCCAACAATTATAACACTAGGTCTTTGGTAGCGCTCAAACTGCTGTGTGATGAAGGAACGACTGTTCCCTTATTATATAGATCTCGGATGTCTCACGACGACCGCCGCGCCACTTAGGGTCATTATAATGTAGTGGTCATTTTCCTACAATTATAATCAACGTGCAGCAACTTATTACTATATATAACTATATTATTAATCTAAACCGGCGTAGCGTCTAGTTTGATAACTTTTCGTTTAACAGTAAATGTTGTAAATGTAGTGCACCTAGAAAACAAAACGCAGGTGACAGTGAAATACCTAATCAAATAATTCCAAGCCCACCATACTCAGAGGACTACAATACTACTTCCACGCATAAAAATAGTAAGTAAATATATTACGAAACGAGAGCAAGCAATAGAAGCGATTTTTTTTTTAATTTTTAGCACTTAATTGTACCTTTTTAGTAAATATTTTTCTGACAAAAATACAGTTTTATTAGAAATGTCATGACAAAAATGTCTGTTTGTAAATGCGACTGACAGTAGATTAATTATTATGCTGCTGATATCAAATAATAAAAAAAGGGGAATTTATTTTAAAATGAATAACCAACAATTTACAGAAAAATATAACGTAAACAATAAGACTAAAGAAAAAATAATAAAAGAAATTTAAAAAACGTCGTTAAAATTAGGCCCCTTTGGCATGGTGCCGAGTATGCTGGCAGCATTCCCCCGCTGTATCGCGATACTGATTCGTTGCGCGAGAAAACTGCCAGCTCTGCGGTCACCAGTGGAGTCGACGAGCCTTTTAGAAAGGTCTTTGAACATGATATGGGCGCTGGGACCCAACGGGCCTAGGGTTTCGACTCCAAATGGCATAAAAATGTATTCGGAGCCGAGACCCCGGTATTTGTAGTGCTTAAGCTTTTCGGCCGCTTTAGCCGCCGCCCCAGCTTCTCCAATGGTTCCAGTGAGGTGAGAAGGGGCCAGGGTGTCTGTGCAGGTGGCGTCCCACACCAGCACCCTTCCCAACCTCCACGGAACCAGTGACATGCCGTCTGGTCTCTTTCCATCGTCCCTCGCAACGCCAGTTGGCTCGAGTAGAGCTGGCACATTGGCTGTTGCAAGAGACCGGCGGATTATGTCATTTAGTGCGGCGTGTCTAGAATAGCGGCCAGCACTTTTTTGGCATGATAGCCCGTGGTGTCCCAGTTCGTCGACTTCACTGCCGCAGGGGCACCTATGTGGAGTGCAGATACGTACTCCTAGTCGCAGGCAGGTTGCGAGGCGCAGAGTATCGGGCGTAAGGAAAGTTCCGGTGTGTGGCGACGGATAGGCCCGGAGCCACTCACCGGACTCCCTCGTCATGGACGCTAATAGTCTGGCCCGTTCGCAACCTGTGCTGCGACTTAGGAGTACAGTCATTGAATTTTGACAAAAAGCGTCGTCCCAGCTCCTTTGGCAATTTGGATTGGTCGGGAAAACCTTATTCGGGCAAGCACTTGACCAAGCTTTTTTGGCTTCTTCCAAGCCCGCAGTCTCATAGTTTGGGGGAAGACCCTTGAGGATTATACCTATGAGACTTGCTGAACTGTGAGTAGAAGACAAAAAAGCTGGCAAGGATACACTGGAAATTTTTCGGATCCCTAGCTCACCATGTCGGATATACGAGTATATTGAAAGATTTATATTGAAAGAAGTAGTGGTGACACTTTATTTCTTGAGAATGTAAAAACAAAGTGACAATATTATTTTTATTACTTCGTATTACGTTTAACATTTTTTTTCGTAAATTTCCAGCGCTCAAAAATAAAAGATCGCGTGAAACATACTTTTCAAAAGGATAACAAATATGACTATTGTATATGTATTCGTATTTACAGATACGAATACATTGTGTTCTATGCTGTCACAAAAAATTGAAAACAAAAGACATTTAGTGTATTGTTCTTTTTTTTCACATTTTTTTGGACTTGAACATAATTTAACTTTAAAGTTGTTTGTGATTGTGATTTTTATGTACCTGTGCTTTTATTATGTAGGTGCCAGCAATGGCGTGTCCATACAAATTGATTCCCGCCGCCTTAACTAACTTTTCTTTAGTTTTCGTGTAGAAAGGGCAAAGCCACATTGGCTCAGTTTGGCTTAAGAAGAAAACTTAGCCTGCTACCATACGAAGTGTTTACGTTAACGGATTTGAGTTAAGTTATTTTTTTTTTACGTTCATTCTATCAATATAGACACAAAGTTGGTACTAAGTGGTACAAAATGAAGGTGGAGGATAGAGAAAGTCGACCCTAAATAAATGGGACAAGTTCCAGGAAAAACAAAGTATTATTTTATTGCATGAAAACTTTGTATTATATACGTCAAACGACACGATGGAGGAACAGTGCTTGTTACAGAAAGTGGTTTTTATTGTATTGTTCTGTTCTTTTCATTTGCTTTTCTTGATGTTACTGTCAGCTTTAACGTATATTTTCTTCACATCTACATATTACAGTAAATAAATTAGATTTTTAGTATCTGTGTGAACATCGCAAGCGTTGCTATCACGGGTTCTGTTGTGTTACAAATTAGGGCACAAAAAAAATATATAAAAACTACATTACCCGTTATCCGTGAATTATATATACCTCTAAATTACACGTATTATATATAGATATATTACATAATATTATATGTTTTATATAATATATAACATACTTTGTAAACATTACATCGATCATCGTCTAGTTCCACAAGGGTAATTGAGCTTTCTCTAATACCAGCTCGTCCTATGTAAGATTATTAATAAATAAATATTACAGAACATCATTACACAAACTGACTATCCCAAAATTCTTATTTATTGATGTTTTTTGCCAGATTTCTATACCTCAATGGTTACATCGCTTGTGATATTTACACTGCTTAGGTACTTCATGGAATTTCCGTCTTTAGACTTGCTATTGCTTTTCAACTTTTTTATGAGAGCGTAAACATACCTGACATTACTAAAGGACAACTGGTTGAGGATGACAAGTCGGTCGGATTCATCTTTTTTTTCCTTCACCTCCGCGAATATTGTCCAGTTTTTTAGAAAATTTGTTACTCGGCTTTCAAGTAACAAACTTGATAGATGTTTATTGAAAAAACACGTGTAAGTAGGTACTACCAAAATAGACCGTCTAGATTTAATTATTTACTAGTCACCCCATAACCAGGATTTATAGACGGAAAGAAAGGGACAGAAGAAGATCTTAATGTCACTTCCTCAGTACCCTCACCATGAGTTGTGACATTAAGGTTTTCGATAACGAGTATCGAGTTTACTATCTGTGCATCTCGCTTGTACTATTTTAGTGCGAACGAGATGCACAGATAGTAAACTCGATACTCATTATCGAAAACCTCAAAGTCACAACTCATGGTAAGGGTACTGTTGTTGTACTCATTGTACAAGTGACTAAGAAGTTCGATCATTTCGGGCAATCTCTCCCTTTTTCTCCATTCGAGGCGTAATTACAGTAACGTAATTAGACAATCGTTCGAAACTTGCGATATTCGATGTTTACGGTAGAACCTGAGATTCGTTTGCATTTGCGACAAACTTCTAAAATACATGGCTTGGTCACTCTAAGCGTACCTTTCTATACATAAGGCGAAGTTTATATTATAGACTAGTAGGTGGACAATTTCACTTTCAGGGACATCCAATTACCTTAATTGTTAAATAAAAGTTAAATCAGTGGTCAGTTTAGTGACGACAATTAAGCTTTAAATTTCAATACAATCTACTGTTTTATGTTTAATCCATAAATAATACGTGTTATTGTAATAGAAAAATGCGAATAAAGATGATTTACATAAATATTTCAAGCTTAATTGTCGTCACTAAACTGACCACTGATTTAACTTTTATTTGACAATTAAGGTAATTGGGTGTCCCTGAAAGTAAAATTGCCCAGGTACATAACGTAAGCGCGTTTTCTATTCAACTGTGATTGGTTATTTGGATAAGACACGATTTTTTCTTAACTGGTTGCCATGTAACAGTAAAACATCGCTTACAGACAATTTAAATTGTTTTGTTCATGAACGATTGGTTCGGTATCACGGGAAACTGTCATATCTATATTAACTTTTCTACTTAATGTCAATAATATCCAGGAAGAATCCAAATAACCGATCACTGCTATTCAGACAAGTGAATGTGAATAGGTCTGGTAGTACTACTTAGTTACAAACGGTTGAACTCACGTGTAATTATATCGCACTAGACGACATGTTTCGGGTAAGCTCTGGTACCCTCATCGCGATCGATGTGTCCTGACTCGGCTTGAAGATGGGTACCAGAGCTTACCCGAAATATGTCGCCTAGTAACTAAGTAGTAGTAACATGGCTCATAACAGTTTTAATTGTATTAGGTCTGGTAGTAGTGAATGCGAATAGTTAGGTAGGTAACCAACATCACATATTTTTAATTATTATCATAATTTAACCGCTAAAGACAAAGCTTTACTAAAGTTCATCTTTCCATGTTTATTGTGATTAACTTTATCCATCCGTGGTGTTCATAAAAAAAGCATATTAACATACATAAAATATGACACGGAAAGTGGTTTACCTTCTTGTTAAGATGTTTGTTATGAGTATATTTTTTCTTTACCGTAACAATGGTATGTACGAGTATATTCATGTGTTGTCAATCCCAAATTGCTGAGATTCAAGGACCAATTAGTTGGTTATTTGTTGTATTTATAAATAAGTATGCAATCTAAGACTAACTTACGTGTGTTATAATATAAACTTACATAAAATGTTATAAAGTGACTAAATTCGTAATTTTTTGTGTGCTTTGTATGGCGATCAATGCCATAATGCCAGCAGCCTAGCCTCCGGTGGTCTTGGCCGTAGTTTCAGGTCATACCTGAGTCATATTTAAGCGTGGTCGCTTACTATAGGCCTCATTGGAAGGATCAAAGTCACCCAAAGGGCACAGTAGGCTACGCAGGGAGTGTCTGCGCAAACGCATCAGAAATATGATGTTATCCGCAGCAGAACCAAAAGTAACCAATATAGCCCTTTGGATAGCTAACTTAATTAACAGTGGGTGGGGCACAATGCACGCAGAACCGATGGCTGTTGGGGCGTAAAGGTTCTCGAGGCGATCACGTTCCGGAAGACGCGAAGACCAGAAGGCAACACCGGTTATTGAGCGGTAGCTCCTTTTATTATATTCTCTCTCACTTGTGATTACTAAATCATTAGGAATCCTTCCGCTGCATAACATTTCTCATTTTAGGTATAATGATGAATCAGATTGCACTTGCCCGAGTCGTTCAATGGGAAATTGAAAACCAGTTTTAGCCACGGTCAAGTGTACAATAACTGGGTCTTGTTAATAAGTAATACATTATGTCGGGTGCTATATATATGCTATGCTTTAAAGTAAACATCACGAAGTGCATGTTTGCTACAACGAAGGACCAAATCAAATTATTTTTCTAATACTTTGTCTTGCTTTGATTTATGTACATTTACATATGAAATTTAAATTACTGGTCCGGCTGCATCCTCGGCTGAGAACCACATTCGTCGCAAGTATGTCGCACTTGCCAGTAGTTACATATTTGTGGCGTTTGGGGTTGAAACCCTGGGGCCGGGGGGCCCAAGTGCGCGCCGACTCCACAAAGAGATATCGGCGCGTCTTATAGAGGTTTCTGGTGACCAGAGGGCTGGCCACTATTTCTCCCAACGGATTAGCATTGCTATCCAGCGCAGAAACGCGGCCGGCCTTCTGGGCACGCTACATAATGACCAGGACCTAGGTATTTTTTTCTTTATAGTTTAGTTCTTAGTTAGTATCTTTATTATGTTTTTGTTATATACTTTTGTGTTAATAATAAATAAATAAACTCAAAAAAAATTAAATAGATGACATATACTTAATTTGATAAAAGCGACCAGGCATCGGCGTCCGAGGCGGGATATGAACCCGCATCTCCGGTTTTCCACGCCGCCGTTGGGCCGGTCGCCCAATGGTGGTTTTCCCGGTTTTCGTAAGTAGGTGTTTTTCATCTATTTAAATTTAAAAGAGTATTTTGTTTTTAGAATGTAAAAAACATTTATATACAATATTTCAAGCAAAAAAAATAGTAACCTGACCATTAAACGAGCAATCTTAAACAAAGCTAAATGGTTTTTTAACTAGGTGTTATGAGTTTAATATTGTATCTTTTAACAATAATATATTTATACCTCTATTTTTATTGGCAATGTAACAAATAAAACATTCTAAGTCCGATCAAGTTAACTTCTTGTAGTAATGTGACTTATCTTGAGGCAAATGATCGGAGTGACATTAATAACTAGTTCTTGCATTTACCTATGTCAGGATAAGCCTTTTCTGGTTTGACTCGTTCAATGTGATATCGAGTGCATTCAAAGTGCGACAGGAAAAAATAAGAACCTTTGCAAGGTTACCCTTACGTCCATCTTTTATAAATAAAACAATTGATAAGCGCAAACCGGAATAATATCTTGTTCTACTTGAAGTCCAATTACCTTCATTTAAGGCATAAGATCAGTCGTAGTAACACCACTAAGTCGTTCTATTGATATGAAGTATAATTGAAATACTTAACTATAACGACCGGTCTGGTATAGTGGGTAGTGACTGCCTATGAAGCCGATGGTCGTGAGTTCAAATCCAAGTCAGGGCATTTATTTGTGTGATGAGCACAGATATTTGTTCCTCAGTCATGGATCACTATTATGTATATCGTCGTGTAGTTCCTACTACATAAGCCTTACTGAGTTTACCGTAGGACAGTCGATTATTGTTCGATTGTCCCGAAATATTTATTTATATTTATAAGTAAGTAAAAAAAAAAACTAAAGGACCAGGCCTATGTAATAGTAACGTTGTACAAGTATATTCATAATCATTTCCTTAAGTCCTTAAGTCGTCCGCTGCTGGACACATTAGGCGTCCCCAAAATATGACTAGTATCATCTTGGGGGTAGTTCCGATAGTTCCCACGCTTGGCAGGTGGGTTGGCGACCGCTGTAGCTGTATGATGGGCTGCGACGGACGCTGCTGCAACATTCGTTGGCTTGGCGGTCGCCTCTTACGACACCCTCGGGATGAGATATTATCTGATTCTAATCAGCCGGCCCCCCACGACTCAATGTTATCAATATGATATATTGCACTAGATAATACAAATAAATGCCGTCACCAGGATTTGAAAGCGGGACCACTTGCTTCGCAGGCAGGACCACTATCGTCTAGGAAGCCGTTGAGTTTAAGTTTTTTTTTGTTTGTTTTTTATTCATTTTCTATACAAAGTAATTTTAAGGAGTGGGCCTGATATTATATCGTAGGGGGTGTATATAAATTTTTTGAAAATCTTGTTGAGACAAGGATGTTTCATTACACTGTTTTCAGTAATATAAAAGTAGGTTTGCAAATTTGAAGATAGTCACAAGTGAGCTAGTTTCACTCTTTGGATCTGCGCCAAATACTACATTAGCAAAGCTACTTTCATAACACAAATCGGCTTTTCTTAAGGTCAAATTCGTAAAGATAAAGTAAAAGCGTAAAGTTTCCGGTTTCGGACTACTAATTTAGAGTTTTGCTAAAATATAGGGTAGTTAACATTCCTATTGCCGTTACCTTTAACCCTTTGAACG
This sequence comes from Grapholita molesta, assembly GCA_022674325.2. Taxonomy (NCBI): domain Eukaryota; kingdom Metazoa; phylum Arthropoda; class Insecta; order Lepidoptera; family Tortricidae; genus Grapholita; species Grapholita molesta. Next base: position 8,290,095 of record CP053129.2, on the reverse strand, counting down.
CCAAGTCCCACTAAAGTGGTCGCGTGATGTCGTGCCTGTCACGCCACCGGCAGCGACCTCAATAGTAGCTATGGCGGACGCTGTAAAAGCATATTTCCTGCTGACATATAAGGTTTATATTCGTTCTTCACTACTTGAGACGTTGGCGTACATGTCACATTTTAACGCGAGAAGCTTTCAAAAGGTTAACGACTATATAATGGATGGACATCTCAACTCAACCTGCGTCGAAACATGTACGGAACTTTCCTACGGAAACAATAAGGACAAATTAAATCCTAATTCTCTAAAAGATTTCTATACGTGCAGGTATGTAAATACTTATTAATAGCATAATAGGATAAAACGCTAATAGGTACTATTAACCTAATTACATAATTAAAACATTAATTATGTTGTATATAATTATAATGTTACTAGACGCATTCTTTTATAAATATTATCCGAGTTAAGGCTGTTAATAAGGTCTGCGAGCGGGACGTCGCAATATAATTATGTGCATCTTGCTGTCTCGCTCACAAACCAGAGGAGATTTACTTCCGCGTCTAATAATGTCCGAGAGACGAAACCATCATGTAGCCCTTGAGAAATAACCCTACATGTAAATACATACACATACAAACACGCCTGTTTCCCAGAAGGGTAGGCAGAGATCACGGATTTCCATTTGCTACGGTCCTGACAAATCACTTTCGCTTCACTCACTTTCCTCATACTCGTCGGTTTAGGGTACCTACTCCTGACCTGGCCTTTCTTCAAAATATCCCCGACTTGATTTACATGCACCTTATAAAGCCCATAGAGAAAATTTAAACATTTCTGATTGATGACCGATCTGGCCTAGTAGGTAGTGCTAGTGACCCTGCCTATGAAGCCGATCAAATCCCGGTACCTAAGGGCATTTATTTGTGTCATGAGCACAGGTATGTTGTCGTAGACGGTAGCATCGGTATCGTCGGTGGATCTCCGCAGGTTCGTTTCCTGAACATATTGTTTTTATTCAGGAAATTATGTAGGATATCCAGTAAATGTATAAAAATATTTTTTCCTAACTAGTGCGTAAAAAGCTCACTATATATGTATATTTCACTTTTTAAGGCACCTGCTATGAAAAATTAGGTTCGATACTCGTGTAAAAACTTCTTTAAGACTCGGGTGATTGTCACCGTTTCACTCGGGCTCCAACGTTCACCCTCGTCGAAAAAAAATTGTTTTTCACTAGTCTCGAAATGTACTATTTTATCGTTCGTCATGAATATATATAAAAAAAAAAAATATTTATTTTTAAATTTTACTGTGTAGATCAGTGAAAGGACCATCCTTGGGAGCGATTACTTTTTATCAACCTTTACGATTCAATTTGTATAGTCAGTTACCATAACTGGTACTCTCACCTTTCTCAGCCATATTAAGGAGTGATGGAGCACTAAAGTTTGGACAAATCGTAATAACAACATATAATACATATAATTTAATTGGCCTGACGCGAACATCGTAAATCGAAACTTCGTTATCTTCCCCTGTATCGCACGAATAAGCCAGAATGACACAGTTATAATAAATATTATAAGTTTACATTATAAATCAGTACAAAATTGTTCTCGTCCGTACTCAGTGTATACAAACATAAATTCTCTATTCTTTTGGTCATATGTTAAACCTTTACCGTTAGTATTTACTATTATTTTCCTTTAATTTTAGCATAAGTGAAACTAAATTGCTTTTCACTTTTGCATAATGTAAAACAGTATTTTGCATTACAAGTTACCAATAAAACGATTATTTCGTAAATATTTAAATTTCTTGTAGAACTTAAAGCATCATTTTGTCAAAATTTATACTGAAGCTAGTAAGTAGTATAATTATGTATTGTTATGTTATTAACATGTTACCTAACACCGACCGTGTAATAATTTAAAACTATAAAATGAAAGTTTTCTTATATTATATCCGAACGTATCTAATGTTTGTTTTAATAATTTTATATTTCGATAACTTCATTAATAATTTATAATTCAACTGTTTTTGCTCTTAATTCAGCATTCATGTTCTGTTTTTACGAATATAATGCTGATTTTAATTCGTGCAAGTTCTTTGGACTCATGACCTTTGAATTCGCATTATGATGTATTGTAATCTCAGTCCTAGCTTAAAAAATGCTCGATTATAGACTTTAAAACATTGAATTAAGTTACCTGTCTTGATAAGGTTAAAGAATTTAATGCTGTATAGGTTCTGTAGGTCATGTTATCTATACTTGTTGGGTGTCCTCTGACTGTCTCTGGTTTGAGGTTATTGCTTAAGAGCACTCGACATTGATCCCTTTATTAACAAGATTTTTTAAATGTCATCTTAAGATGATTTAGTTTTTTTGAATGTAGCAAAAACTATAATACCCTTCATGGTTTTTTAAAGTACAAAATAAACATTATAAGTAAAACAAAGTAAAATATATGGAAAAGTAAAGTTAGGCTCACTGTTCTAGCAGATGGTTTTACCTATGCATAATACAATTACCTGCACAAAAACGGAGTATTTTTAAACATTGCTTTATAACTGTACACATTTAGTGTTTTCAATAAATAATATTTATATCACGTATCGTATACTGTATTTAATATGTGACTTTTATTTCATCTCTCTATTCCTATCCTACTACCTGTTTTGCAAAATATAACTTACATGTAAAAATACATGTTAACATGTATTTTTATTTTCACCAAATGCGAATATGGGTACAAAAGATGGGGTAAGTATGCTTATGACTTACGACATGAAGTCAGCCTTCAATCCTACTTATGTTGTGTTATAAAGTGTAAATAAATAAACTAAGATTTTCCCCTTATTTCCACTGTAATCCTATCATTCGGAGCGGTTAAAATCTAGGTACATATAAAACGATTGTAACCTAAATAAACGTTTTGACAGCCAAGTTAGATTAAGTAGACATCAAAATAAATTACATATAATGAGAATAAATTATACTTTAAGTAAGTATAATTTAAGTAAGTAAACTAAATGTAAGTAAGTAAATCTTCAAATAATAAAACGGCTGGGCAAAGTATTCCCCAGCATTATCGTAACCCGTCAAATCAATTAGGCGCTAGGCTATCACCTATTCATTATTGGTACAAAAATTCAGAATGTTAATATTTTGCCTCAGTGTAAAATCTAAATCGTTATCTGGTCAGAGCTCTCGTAGGACAGCGATCAGGATTACTAACACGAACTACTTCGTTCGTATTGTTCATACGTTTATTTATTGGTCTCCCTTTCACTTGAACGTGAAGAAACAATAAAGATGCAGATAGTCAATCTTTGAATTCCTGTATTCGTGGTAGCGCCCAGAGGTTGCAACTACCTAGTAGTTATGGGTTAGTTATGAAAAAACAAACCCCTATAGGTTTCGCCTAAGTTTTACTGGCAATGAATGAAAGCTTTAAGTACCATTAGCATTACATATGTACTGTAATTTTAACTAAATACGTATCTAGTAAAGCTTCCAACGTCTTGCTTGAACATGATCTTCACATTGAACTACTGTCCTAGAGCGACCTATTAGTAGCATAGCACGAGGATGTTAGGTAGCAAGGATTAAATAACTAAGCTTAGTTATAAGACAAACAATTAAATCTAACTACAAGACACGAGTAAGGAGATAATTAGATGCTGAGTAAATTACTCAAGACAAAGACTAGTACATTATTCATTCAATCTACATACAATGTCGCTTTGAATTCTTTTCATAATCTAATAAGGTTATTAAATAATAAAATCACTTTTTTTATTGAATCACTATTAAGTAGACTATAAAATAAAGTAGTGTGGTCGCTGTGTCTGCTGTGTAGTCCCGGTTGAGAAGCACCACTCTGTCTCCGATAATATCTCCTATCTGGCGACTATGGTGATCCCGCGCCCCCTGATGATGAGTCTAAAATGGACAAGACCCCTAGTCCCCGGCCCCGCTATTCCTGCCTGGTAGCGGTCATGGTAATAATAAATAAACAAATATTAGAGAAAGAAGCCGTTTACCCAGCAACGCTGGAATATCGTCGGGTTTTCCGGGGGAAGTCCGAAGAGATTGATTGGACGTGACATCTTCAGGGAACCTTTTCCTTTTGGGTCTTTTCAAGGCAAGAGTGAATAGGCTGTTACTGAACCAGCGTGCTACACCCTCGACCTCGTCGTCACTTACCATCAGGTGCGACTGAGGTCAAACGCGGGTCAGTCTTGTATAATATATCTGGGACTAACTTTTCAGATAGATACTTTGAATCCGACTCGGCTTGGCAACGTTCAGGAAGCTATTCAAAATCTTTTCGTCGAATTTACCGCAGGGTCTCGAATCAAACGTCTTGTACTATTGTATGTTGCCAGTGATGACTTATGTTACCGATACATGGGCGTTTACAATGGGTGTCATCTAAAACCTCAAAGTTACTGAGTGGTAATGGAGACAGCAATATTAGGAGTTCCTTGCACACTGGAATCAGAAATGAGGAGATACCCATGAAAATCAAAGTCATCAAAATTGTTCTCAGAATTGCTAGACTTAAGTGGCAAGGCACATTGCCAGAAGAACGGTTTAGTGGCGGGGCCAGAAACCACTCGACTGTCAATCACGTACCGGAAGACGCGGTGTCGTCGAGGTAGACCTCCGAGAAGGCGGTCCGACGGCCTGGTCAAGGTACTTCAGTGCAGTTTCTATTGGCTCTTATAAAAGACTCCTCACTGAATATCTCTGGTGGAAACGTAGTCTAAACCGTACAGGTTTATATGTATGATGTTTCTTGTATTCGCAAATCAACGGATGCCGTATAATCCCGGGTATCCTTAAGCGTCAACCACGAATGCGGAAGAAAACACTTCATTTTCGTCCCCGAGCACTGGACCCCTTGAAGACGTCATTATGTTAGTGACATTTATTTCAGTTTTTACGGTTTTTAATGGTTTTATAACAGGCCAGCACTGGCTGCATTTATTTCTGCGTTAAACGTGCCTACATTTCTTTCTATAACACCATGCTATTGCTTACAGCGTACTTACTATCCTATCGTATTTATATTCGACCCTTTAGCCACCTTAGTTACTTACAAAAAAAGTACCTACTATTTCTACAATCATATTATTTTAACTTTCTCCTATAGGAAAAAGTTAGGTCAGTCGGTGGCTTAGGTGGTATACCACCGACTCCCAGCGACACGTACGATGTCATCCGTCTATTTAGGTAGTTAATGTCCAACCTATGTTTCGTGGTCACCACCTTAGGACTTTTCTGCCCCAACGGCATTCCCGTGGCTAAATTTTCATCTTAGCTTTTCATTATTTACTTGTCTTTGGTGGAAAATAATAATTATTTTATCTTTTACGATTATGAATCCATTAAAGTGTTTGACGTGAAGTCGTAAAAGCTTTATTTGTATCAATCTATATTCATATAATAAAATCTATGATAGTCATTACAACTTTGTTTGTGCGTCACTTCACTTTTTGTTATTCTTGTTTTTATTTGTTTTACATTGGTAGATTACTTTTTACATGACTGAGTCTACATAGGTACATCATACTGATGTTTGATGATATTTATAAACGTAGCAAAATGCAGTTTAATTCTAAATTCCGTTTTTCTCAATTTTTTTTATTCATTTGGGTTTGTAAGACCGAGATAAAATTCACATGTTGCTTCACAGGTCAGGTAGTAGGTAGGTAGTCAGTGATGTCTAAAATTTCTGATGTTTAGAGGAATTGTATTTTTATCTCTTTGTCTTTCTCACGTACATCGTTGGTTTTCATCGTTGTTCCTCTTAGGATAAGAATGTAGTGTGTGATGCCGGCTGACTAGAATAGCACCACCCCACCTTCTCCCGCGGGTGTCGTAAGAGGCGACAAATGGAAAAATCGTACGGACGGGCAGCAGCGTCCGTCGAAACCCAATCTACAGCTACTGCGGTCGCCAACCCGCCTGCCAAGCGTGGCAACTATGGCAACTGGACAGTGGACTGCATACGGCTGAAATGTGTGTGTATGTGTATCACTTTATTCAGGAACAGGTCATTTAAGAACTGTTTAGTTTTAAAAACAACTGTACAATAACTTTGACAAATTAAAGTTTATATTAGCGTCACCGAAAAGGCCTCACTCAACTTGTGTCAAGGTGTCATTTGATGGTCTTCCATAAAAACCCTACCATAAGAGCTCAACTGTAAATAAAATAAAATAAATGATTTTGATTCGAATTACATAAAATCAAAAATTAGTTTCAAAAGCGTGGTACATAATCAACACTTGTTTGTAATTATTTTAATGTTATAAATGTTAACATTTCAAAAATTACATAGAAAAATGGACTACAAATGACAATGTTATATTCTTTGTAGTAGTACAATAGGGGTGCCTTTCCACCAGAGCTATGCTGCGCTACGTTTTTATACAAAAACACAGCTTCGTAGCATAGCTTGACCGATTTCTATGTAAACACTTATTCCTGTTACATTTCAGCCGTATGCAGTCCACTGCTGGACATAGGCCTCCCATAAATATGACTTGTATCATCTGATGGGGGTAGTTGCCATAGTCACCACGCTTGGCAGGCGGGTTAGCGACCGCAGTAGCTGTAGATTGGATTTCGACGGACGCTGCTGCCCGTCCGTAGGATGTTTCCCTTTGTCGCCTCTTACGACAACTGCGGGAGGAGATGGGGTGGTGCTATTCTAGTCAGCCGGTATAACACGGATACATTCACGGATAATTCTTGTTACTCACAAATATTTTTACAGGATTACCGCTTTAGCAATAGCTACAAGTGTGCCCACCTATTGTTTGTGTTTGCGGCATATATCAGACTGCGGAAACATTAAGGAGGATTACGGACAAAGGAAAAAATAATAAAACATTACTCCCATATATTTGTGTGTTGGTAGTCAAACCTTCACATTACCGCATTTCGGGGCAGGTATTGGATATGTGGACGTATGTGATAGCTGTAAACTCTAATAAATGTAAATCAAATTTGGCGTAGTCGTAAATCAAGTGGGTAGCGACCCTGCCTATCAAGCCGATGGTCCTGGGTTAAAATCCCAGTAAGTTTATTGTGTGATGAGCACAAGTATTTGTTCCTGAGTCATGGGTATTTCATATATGTATTTAACTATTAAATTTGTATATTATATGTATATATCGCTGAGTAGGTACCCACAACACATACCATGGGACTCAGTCAATTTGTGTAAGAATGTTCTATAATATTTATCTAAATATGTTTTGTTTAGTTTTGTAGCATTATCGCGCCGGAAAGCTATTTTTTGTTTTTTTTATGACAAAGTTGACAAACGAGCAGACGGATTACCTCCCACCCTTTGCACGAGAAACTGCAACGTTATTTATTTATTTAACCTTTATTGCACAAAGCACAAAAATCGGAATTAATGCTAAAAAGCATTCTCTACCAGTCAACCTTTAGGTAAACCTTTACTTAAGACAAAGTGAGTGACGGTCCTCGAACGCCGGAGATCCTCGTCACTTTTTCATAAGTATATGTCACCATCATCATACAGCTAAGGCACCGGTCCTACCGCGAGCTAGTAAGCTATGAGCTATCAGCTATTTCAAGGGACAAAAGATAATCGATCCCGTGTAAATAGCTTACTAGCTCGCGGTGGGACCAGTGCCTAAAGCGCCGAAATACATAAATGTATTGTTTAATATTAAGGTACATTTATTCATATTTTGACACTTTGGGTGTGTAGATATTTTTGATCTAACAAACAACATAAAACGCCTAAATAAAACTTATATGCAATTACTTAGTATGTGAAAATTGCATTCAGTTTTTTTATAACAGGTGTTAACCGTCATTCAGCTCAACCATTAATAGTAAGTATAGGTTTAAAAAAGCATTTTTTTATGACAAAGGCGACAAACGAGTAGACGGATTGCTTGATGGTAAGCAATTACCGTCGCCAGTGGGCACCCGCAACAACAGAGGAGACACAAGCGCGTTGGAATTGGAGCTCTGGGAACCTTACTCACCATCAGGAACACAACACTACATACCTGAAAGGTAGCAGTGCTATTATGGCTGTGGTCTTCTGTAAGGAGGAGGTACTTCCCCAGTTGGGCTTCTCCAGAATCAAGCGTGATGGTACGTCGCTGTGCCCTACCTCTCATTGTTGGACGTAGTTTAAGGACATACCCAGGTCCGAGGGTATTTTATTATTATGCCGATACATCGTTGTCACAATCGTCCGGTCGTCGTCGTAATACATCTGATGGTGAAATGACAATACATGTTACCCACGGCAAGGACTTGTACTAATGAAACATGTTGATTAGAACATGCCGCAAGTTCTTTAGTTGCTAATGTCGTAGTCATGTTTTTCAACTCCGCAAACTTGTTGTGAATAGTTCTACACACTCACGTGCGACATTGAATTCAGGTACACAGCAGCAACACTCATAGCTGTACATCGGTAGACCTTATGCCTTATATAATAACGTCCACCAATGTAAAGCTAAGAGTGTTGCTGTGTGTACAAGAGGTCATTGCAATCGAATACAAGGCACGAGCGAGCCGAGGCCTCAGACAAACCTCTAACAATAATACTCGATGATTTTTTAGTCAGTAACTAATCAGCAAATTATTCTAATTTAGTAATCGATGGCGATCACATTCATAGCAGATATATGGAATAAAGTATTTTTTTTAATATAGATAAATAAATTAAAAAAAAAAACATTTATTTCTCTAACACATGCGTAAGATAAGAAAATAAAAAATTCACTTGACTTTCACTTTTGCGTTGTGATGAGAACCCCTTTGCAGGGTGAAGGCCTCCTCCAAACTTTTCCATAGCTCATTAGCGGCTGTTGCTACCCAATGATCGGTGATGGCCTTTATGTCATCAGCCCAGCGCGTGCGTGGCTTGCCTCTACAGCGCTTCCCGTTGGTCGCAATTTTTTTATATAGATAGCTATTTTTTATTTATTGTAATCCATTGTTACCGTATCAAATGCTGGGTCTGAAAAGCCTAAAACATATGTTCGAAGAAAACAGACATGAATAAGCTATCGATTGGACACGAACTCCGCCAAAGTGGTTACACATGACGTCTTCACCTGTCGTGACAGCTTCTTCAATAAAGTCTATCCACTGATAATTAATTTCAACAATATCATTAAATTTAATTAATCATACTGCGTAATATCTGGCTTAATTTGATTTTTCATTTTAATTAATATTTTCATCTCTCAGTCGTCACCAATTAAAATGTCGCCCTTATTATTAAGAGTTATTATGACGTATACAAGAAATCTGCGCTCCCTACTGATAGCCGTTTCTCGAATTTCGGCAGCACACTTCGCTCTCCAATTATTGTTACTTTCGAGGTAACGTTACTTATAGCCTGGCCCGTACCCTTACCATGAGTTGTGATATTAAGGTTTTCGATAACGAGCATCGAGTTTACTATCTGTGCATCTCGCTTTTACTATTTTAGTGCGAACGCGATGCACAGGTAGTAAACTCGATACTCGTTATCGGAAACCTCAATGTCACAACTCATGGTAAGAGTACGGGGCAATGTCCATTGCGACAGTGGTGCCGTCGGAAAATCCATTAATAGCCATATTACAAAAACGTTTCAAATATGTGGTCCTAAGAAAGTAACCGTCCCTGTAGCATGGTGCAAGCCTGGCAACCGTGACCGCGCGATCTTTAGCGATTTGCAACACTGCACTCGACATTGAAGGAACAACGTGTGACGACATGTGGGGACCACGTGGACGCTCACGTGCCGGTAATCTTGGTTAAGCTTGGATACTGTAGAAAGGCTATCTACACTAATAAAGCATGTTCACGAAAAAAAGTAGCCACCGTTGTATGAGTCTCCACCGTTAATTGGTAGGTCCATATAGTGGAAACAGTCATAGAATTACGAATTTGTTTATCTATTTTACGTTTAGGTTGTCAGAATCGAAAAAATCTAGCCTCAACCATCTAAAAATGGTAATAACGCCAAGTAGTGCTAAAACAAAAATGAACGTTACAAAAATACTTCATTTTCTGAGTCAAATTACAAATATATCTGGCTTGTTTACGATACTTAAATCTAAGAGAAATTATTCACGGGATCTTCTAGTATTGATAATTTGTTTGAGTACAGAGCATAGGTAGTGCAAGCTTAATGATCCAAATGTTTAAAATTAGAAAAAACTCTCCCAAAATGCAAAGTTTTTTTTTAATGGGCCATAGATTTAGATCACCTGATAAAAATATCCACAACATTACCTAAAACGAAAGAAAATGGGTTGGTTTTTATGATAACTTAAAAAAAAAAACTAACGTTACATACGAAAAAAAAATTATAAGGCAATGGCTACTTTTTTTCGTGAACAAGCCTTATTACAAAGGCGTAAGTTTGTGAGTGTGCATGTTTGTTACTTCTTCACGCCTAAACGGCTGGAGCGATTTTAAAAACCGGCCAAGTGCGAGTCGGACTCGCGCACCGAGGGTTCCGTACAAACCTGCAAGGTTTACAAAGTTCGTTCATTACGACAATCGAGTCATAACTATGGTATTTTTAGGGTAAAGTAATAAGTTTATATTCATTAAAAAAATATATATTTTGTAATGTAACTAAAAATTTAAGGTTTTCGGATTTTTTCCTTTATGTGTGCTATAAAACGTTGCTTCATGCCAAATTTCAAGATTCTAGGTCGACTGGAAGTACCCTTTAGGTTTTGATTCCCTTGCGCGTACTTGCGAGTTTCAAAATATGCAGCTTAAATTGCTGTTTCTTTTGATTGCGTTGACATAGAAGTTTGATTTTGCTACAGCTTAAAGGTATTATAGACCTGAGTATTTGGTATGAATTTCAATTTAATACCTCTACGCGTTTATGAGGAAATGGGTAGTAAGTTTAAAATTATTAAAAAAAAATATATTATGTGATGTAACTAAAAATTTATGGTTTTCGTAATTTTTCCTTTATCTATGCTATAAGACGTTGCTTCGTACCAAATTTCAAGATTCTGAGTTCACGGGAAGCACCCTGTAGGTTTTGATTCCCTTGCAAGTGTCGAAAATTTGCGGCATAAACGGCTGTATCTTTTGATTGCGTTGGCTTAGAAGTTTGATTTTTTCACAGCTTCAAGGGACAGTAGACCTGAGTAATTGATATAAATTTCAGCTTCATACCTCCACGCGTTCCTGAGAAAAAGGGTCTTGACAGACGGACGGACGGACGGACAGACGGACAACAAAGTGATCCTATAAGGGTTCCGTTTTTTCCTTTTGAGGTACGGAACCCTAATAAAATCAGGTATGGAGTTAGCTGACACCCTGGATAAGCTACGTTTTACTGCGGGAAAATGACCGCGGGTAACACCGCGGGGCGCAGCTAGTACTATAATAGATTGCAGTTATAACGGTTTGCTGACCGCTTTTGAAAATTCATGTTACAACTAGGAGGAATAATGACTGGAGAACGCATCCGCGAGCGCCAGTAAGGGACAAAGATATTTTGGCTTTTGTGGCCCAAAATGAAACAATGCACTAAAGTTTTGCTTTACAGGACATTCTTTATAACAAACATATTAGTCTATTCTGTATTAATTACCGCAACTTTGGTTGAAAACCCAAGAAAACTCCAATTGTATTTGTTTGTTCCCCTCCAACTTTGACAGTTCTGAAGGGACCAGTTTGGAGGGGAACAAAAACATGTGAAACTATGACAAGGACGGACGAAAATAGCGCCATCTCTGCCATATCTATGGAAAATTTCATAAGACCATCCCATTCCATTGTGGTACTATTATTAGCACGCTCCGTCTAGGTTAATGGTATATCTATTTGTTACAAGCTGTTTTAATTTCAACCGGCAAATATCCTCCCTATCTAACAATTTCAAGGTCACTAGGTGACATCGGTCTAAATTTAGTGCTGGATTTCGACACACGTTGCGACCAGTCATGTGGAGAATATCTAATACGACGGGAAATATAGATTTTTCCTTGCAAGCGACGATTCCTTTTTTAGAAATAGAACTTGCTCGCAATGCGAACAGTTGAATGTTCAACGTAAGATATATAGATCTTATTTAAACAAGAATTTTACATTTACCTACGTTATTTATGACTTATCACTACCTCGCCTTAAGTTGGAGAGCCTCCTACCCCTAAGAAAATCTTTCTATACGGAACAATTCAATTTTTACTGGAACAAAGTGCGCGCAAAGTTTTCTACGTCATGATTTTATTTCTACCTGTGAGTTCCTGTTATTGGCTTTGTATCGTTAGCTACTTAAGTCTATATAATGGCTGTCATAGCAGTTGGTACCCCTAAAACTAAATAAATAAATAAAGGTTTTGTACCTGGTATGTTTAACGTTCAGTCCCGCGCAGGACAAAACAAGTCTCAGTTTCTTTTCGAATACATGCTTTTTTGATACGACTAAATCTGATAGAAACCGAATTAAGGTTGTAACAAAAATCTAGATCTGATCCTAGTAAGGCATAGTTTTCTTTCCGTTACATTTGTTCAAAATATAATACAAAAACAGTGTATATGACTGAAGTTGACATTAGGTGACTAATGGGGCCCGAGGATCCTTCGTGTCGTAGCAAAAATACAAAAATAAACGCTAGGAGAAAAAATAAGAAACTACCTATAGGAAATATGTTTACTATTTTTAGAGATAATTAATTGGGTATATAAGAAAAAACAATGCTGTAAAATAAATGTTTTATTCATTATTTTATATTTACAAAGTTATTTTCGTCTCGAGGCATTTTGAAACTTATTATTGAAGCCATATTTACAAAAACATATAGTTAAAAACATACATCAATTTGTAAAACAGTTTGAATACCTATGCCTCTTCGGTGGTAGAAATGTTTATATCTATCTACTTATTTACTAACATCTTAAACAAATTACAACGTTATAACTTATAAGTCCCAGACTGAAGATTTTTATACGTCAATTTACACTATCATACACAACACCACTGCGCGGGTTTTTTTTTTTCATAAAACAGGGTTGTGCTGTTTTTTTTTAATCGGCAAAACTTATGTAACACCAATGAACACCATGCAATTGCTGACCCCAAGTCAATCGATGTAGTAAAAATAAAGTTTTGCTAGTCACCGTTTGCTACGCTAAATAATGGCCATCTGAACCAGGATTTTGTCAAATAAATGGTAAAAACATTTTATGTCTAAGTGTCAGACAATGTCAAAATTTCTGATGAACCTTTTAATTCTAGTATGTACAATCAATTCAATTCGATTCCGGACATACTACTAATGGGCCTAATTGTTTCTCATATTAAGCAGAGTGGAGACAATATTATCACACGACTAATAAAGGTGTAAGTGAATCAGTGGGGATCTTACCTAGTATTATTCTTACATCAAGTTCTAAAGGTGGTTGCGGCAGACGTATTTTAGTATGTAGTTACAATTAGACTTTTTTTCTTTCTTTCTTTCAATTGTCCTGCGGACTTATAAGATGATTTATATTTGTTCTTCACTATTCAATACGTTGGCATACACCTCAAATTTTAACGACAAGCGTTCATAAGATTAAGAACCAAAACAAGAGTCCAATCCCTCTAGGTTTGGAATTTTCATTGCACTGACTCGACTAGTGTCAGTATGCAAGTATTTTACCGCCATACGTCAGGTAAAACTATGTTGAGGACTTTAGGAAGAATTAAACGTTGTCCGATCTTTAACCTAAGTTAAGTATAAATCAAGAGTCTTTCAATCTATGACTAGTTTTTGGTATGAAATCTTAAACATCTAACATTTCGTCGATAGGCTTGCTCTGTAGATACTTTCTTATTGCGTTGAAAATCTTTTTGTTTGGTTTCTGCATCAAACTTCCTCCGAATTCCGTGGACAGAAGTTTCCAATTGTCGTTCATAAACTTCAGCATACTATCACCTGAAAAAATATCAATTGGTATTAGGATAACTGATTAACGTGTTAAAACAGTTAAATACTTGTACCTAGAGTCAACGAAATTGATTAATGGGCTAATTCTTATTTTGTCAAATCTACAGACACAAGTGGCAAGGTTCGCAGTAACCCAGAAATCAAATTAGATGACAATACATTAGTATATCCATTCGACCATGACTGGCATGCAATTACACATATTTTCAACAGTTTGTCCATTCAAACCTTTCTGTGCTGAGTTACAGATAAGACATATATTAAATGGCGAAACTATAAAAAAAGATCGTACATCTTTAGGTTCCGAATTATTTTAAGTAAGTTAGTTGACAATAGAGGCGTTGTTCAGATAATTGTGACCATAGCTCCGATATATCACAATTGTACATACATGCAAACCTAGGAGAATATAACCAAAACCTCTGCCAAAATTATTCGGCCGCCGGTCATAATTCTTGAACTTGTGTGAATATAGTTTATGCTAGTGTTTGATAATTTTGTCCTGTGCGTGTGTAGCGATGCACGTAAAAAATGCATTAGTGTTAACATTATTTATGTGTGTTACCTCACCCCCTCACCGAAAACGGCAGAATTTTTCCGATAGAAATTAGTGCGCGTGTCGGCTCCACATTGGTTATATCCTCCTACATGCTAACACATAAACAAAATTATGCATACATACAAATCTATACTTACTTAAGACCTTGTTGCCATTGAAGAGGTTAGTCAATGAATAGTGAGCTCCGTCTTTAATGTCGAATTCATTTTTAAACTCTTTCATATGTATCATATCCTTTCCCTCCTTGTTTTTTACGACGGTGAACGGTATCACAAACTTCGAATTGTAGTTTTCTGTAACAATAAAACACATTTACGCCATATTTAGGTTTAATTATATGAGATAGAGATCTCGCTCATAAATCTAAAAATGTGCTGTTACGTTATGGTTAACTAAAATTCATTGAACAATTTATTTGTTATCAATTAGTTTTCCCGTATACGCGACCAAAACTAACATTAGATAATCGTAAATGTTACCCCTTCAAGCTTAAACAACTTAACCCATTAAAACATAGGGTTGGAAATAGGGTAGTTTTATCCTGGAAATCACACATCACTTAGTTTGGTGTCTGGAATTTCCACGCCATACTCCTTCTATACTCGGATTTATAATTCAAGACCAAAAAAACTACGACTTGCCACAACAAAAAAATATTTTTACCATAGTAAAATCCTTTTTCTTTTTTAAACACGCTAATATAATTTATTTATTGGTAACTTTAACACTATTATTTAACAAAATAATTGGTTATATTTATTTTTACAACAATAATATTATATATCAATGATGTTGGCCAATGTAAGGAAGCATATTAAAAAAAGGTTGACAAAACCTGAAATATTAACTTGACAGTGACATAAGTGACTTTGTCAATTTTGACAGTGACGTATCTGTCGTAGTTTTCTTGGTCTCGAATTATAAATCCGATATAGGATGTGGATCCACTGCGTGAAACAATGGTACCGGAGGCCTAAATATAGACACAGTCTATGTTTTTCTATGATTTTCCCTATTTGTTACGTGAGTTTTCGGAGGTCAGTCAGACCTCAATTCATCATCATCATCGTCAGTCACTCCATCTAGGTTTATCGAGTCGTGGCCTACACTCAATAAGCAGTTTACTCCAACGTCCATTTAGACCTTAATTGTTATTATATAGAATCCTGCAGATCCATTTTTCAAGGTAGTTTAGCTTCCAATACACAATAGCCAACACCACATCTTTTATATTGAGTCATGTGGCCAGCAATTACGACGAGTATAATAGAATGATAATGATTTGTACAATTATGTACTAGAGATGCACATACACCAATTAAAACGTTACTCTAATTGTACTAAACACTTAAAGAAAAAGACATAATTAATTTAATTGTATTGTGTTGTGCAAACATGTAAATATTTCGGAACAATTACTTACACAAACCGACCTAGCCCTAGGGTAAGCTCAGTAAGGCTTATGATGCAGGTACTAGACGACGTTATATATAATAGATAAAGACATGTAAATACTTAAATACATAGAAAACACCCATGACTCAGGAACAAATCTGTGCTCATCACACAAATAAATGCCCTAACTGAGATTCGAACCAAGGCCCATCGCCTTTGTAGGCAGGGTGACTACCCACTAGGCCAGTCGGTCGCCGAATACTTATAATATATAACATTAAATATAGTAAGTCTTAATCTTTTCTAGTAAGAATGGACTTATGAAGTATTCTTTTAGTTTATTAGCGGCGTTGACGAAATTATCAACATAGTCGTTGATAGGATCCATGTTTTAAAACCAGGGGGCGCGAATCGACAACCGGAATCTAACTACCAAAATTAGTCCATGTGGTCACCATGTCGACAGCACACGTCTCAAAGTAAGAGCCACGGTACAGGGACATCGATTTAAGATGACAACTATAAGGTCTTTGGCTGGTTATAGCTCATAATTGTGTCACTGTAAAATGGCATAATTATGGCGTCGTGCTGTCTGGAACAGAGCTTTTCAGCTGGGACTTGAGTATTTGGCTTCTACTCCAACAGATTAGGTACACTGGTAAAGTCGAAGTAAAAGGTATTGATGCGGCCAAAGCGCAATATATATATGTATACAAGCATCATGCATCGTCCATAAATCATGTAACCGTTTATGGAGGGAGGGGGCTACAAAAATATCACGATCGATCACGATGGTCGGCTCCGAGACCATATCACGTGTACTTTGTTCATATAGCCAAAACCAACCAAATGTTTCATAAATCCATTTTACCATCATAAAAACAAAAGACGAGGTTAATTTAATTTTATGTACCTACTTCGGGTCCACAATATCAAATAAAATGATAATAAAATTGCTGCAAAGAGTGGTGAAGCGTTTGTTTACGCGTTTTTATAACCATAAATAAAAGAACTATACATGTAGTAATGTTAAAAGAGGAGTCTCCTCAAAATCATAGAAAGTAGAAGGAGAAAGATCTTGGGACACCTTATACGACATGGCGATTATATAAAGGTTATTTTAGAGGGAAAGACAACGGGAAAGAGAAAGAGACCCAGAAGAACATATAATGATCAAATAAAAGAAAAAGTAAACGTCATGTCGTACCATGATCTCAAGAAGAAGAAGGCTCAGGATAGAAATGCGTGGAAATTGTTCCACCGACAAGAGCCCAGCTCTTAAATGCATAGATAGATAGACAAGTAGTCATAGGTCAATAGTCAATAGTATACCAGTAGTATCATTATCATCATCATCATCATGTAAGCCGAAAGACGTCCAATGCTGGACATAGGGCTCCCGCAGAACGACCCAAGAAAACCGATCCTGCGCCTTCCACAACCAGCGGTATCCCGTGACTCTAACTAAGTCGTCGGTCCACGTTGTGGGAGGTCTACCTACGCTGCGTCTTCCAGTTCGTGATCGTATAGTAGTAGTAGAATAGGTATAGTAGTACCTAGTTAGAAACTAGAAACTTACTAAGTTTTATTTTGATGTCACCATCTCCGCTGATGGGCAGGATGATGAGCCGACCAGCCGCCTTGTATTTTCCGACCAGCTCGACGTCAGAGTGGTACATAAGCTCGAGTTGCTTCTTAGCCATATCGATTCTGGAATGAAGCAAATATTGCGAATGAACTAATGACACTAAAATTACGCCGGGAATAAAAATATTGTTTTTTTTTTGTTTTTTCTTTAACACCTTTTTCTTTGTAATTCGTCGAAAACGCACGCGAAAAAAAATATAGTGCATTATGATAATTACGCAAGTAAAAAATTATTAATATTACACGACACAAATTGACTGAGCCCCACGGTAAGTTTAAAAAGGCATGTTGTGGGTACGTACTCAGCGAAAGATTTATAAATATACAAATACTGAAAGACATGAAAACACCCAAGACTCGTGAACAAATACCTGTGCAAACCACACAAACAAATGCCCATAGGGTAATGGTACCAATGTTAGAAAATAATCTGACAGACACTAATGATGAACACTAAGTTCTTAATTCAGAAACCAAAACGTTATAAATTCATTGTTTACCCACAAATGTGACATTATCTGAGAAAAGGGACCTTATTGTCGATGGCGGTTATGTCTTTGTTCAAGACGAGGCAATACAAACGCAACGCGATTCGACGTAAGCGCCATCGACAATAAGGTCCCTTTTTTAGATAATATCCCAAATGCAGAAAACTTGACTCTTTTAAAATATGCACTAATGTTCATGATTGGTTCCATGGCGTCGCCGCTCTACTAGGATTTCAACTCAGGACCGTCGGCTTCATAGGCAGGGTCATTACCCTAGTGGGTGTTCACTGGCCTAGTGGCCAGACAAGTCGACTATGATCCAATTTATTTGGAAACTGTTTAGTGCATCATTACCATCTATAAACATTATTTTGCAACGCAAATTCAAGTTGCCAAGGATTTATTTGCTCTTCAAATTACCCAATTATAAACAACTACTGTAAAGATTTTACGACACCTTATACGCGTACAATATCATATGAACTTATTCATGTGTACCTATGATACAATACATGATACGCGTCAATTAACTGGCAAGTTTCAAATGAATATAATAAATATATCAGAATACTTACCGAACGTTGTCTATGACGGCGTCCCTCAACCCCGTTATACTAGACTTGGTCATGTTGAGTCGCAGTCCGGCCAGGTCGAGTCGAATGTCATTGACGTGCATCGTGTCGAGAGGCTCCGTGCCAAGCGCTGGCACGCCGGCAGCGAGCACCGGCGTGATGGCCTGGGCGGCCATCTTTAAACAGTCCGTATCTGATGGCTTACATTTTGGGGGTGGCGCTGGAAAATAGAAACTTTAACTTTAAAGTAGAGGCAGACTACAGCTAGTACTAGCAAATGCTAAAGAGATACAGCGCAGAAATGAGTAGGCGGTCGGATGGCAAAATCCGTAAAGTTGTGCACTTATTTATTTTGAATCGTTTTTATATTAAGCAGAAACGTCTGCTAGCATAGCATAAATCGAAAGAAAAATATAGAAAAATTTTACTCGCAGCGGGACTGGATCACTAGCCCAGTGTATTACCAATAGTACCAATTGTGCTATACGAGTACCGCTATAGAAATTGTTATTAGGAGGGTTTACTCTTGTAGAAATAATACAAGTGTTAGTTTTGTGATTATTTTCTCCTTATTTAGTAAAAATGCCACCAATATTTTGACATAACCTTTTCAATGCTCCTCTCTCGTCAAAATTTCACGTACACGTCAATGTCTCGACTAATGAAGAACGAACGAACGAAACCTTATCGGTTATCAGGAAAATAGCCTTGACAGCGTCCGGCATAACAAGTTTAGACGTCGGTGGCGTTGTTGGGCACAACACATTTAGACATTTTTGGCGTTCAAGGGGTCAATAATCCGTTGATTCGATACAGGTTGTTACCACGTTCATAAATCTAGCTAATCTTCCGTTATAATGTAAGTCCATTATTAGGTCTTATACGTTAGAAAATAAAACTAATTGGCAATATAATATTGTACTCTAAAACCAGTTTCATATGAAAAAATTAATAGTGTTGAAAATTGTATTTCTTTATGGTAAAATAATACGAGATATATTAGACTCATGAATGCTGTTACTCCTCAAGTTAAAATTATACGTTGTAGCCGGTTTGACCGTCACATTAAAAATATGGCTGGACTTACGTGGCTATAAAGGTTATATGTTATATATCTACTTAAAACAGACAATAATTAAAACAATTGCAATGAAAAGTAATTACTGAATACTTATTGGAATAATTAGAGGACACAGCATTTAAGGCTAAGTGCCGGTTGCACCTAAACCCTAAACCTGTCAAGTTGTTCCATGATTAATATTGAGCTTATACTCTATGGTCTCTAACTAAGGCCTGTACCGAAAAGTTTTTTTACAAAGTTTGCATATTACTAAAATACTGGCTGGTAAATGTTTTTTTTTTCTGTTTATAATATTCAGCTTGTGTCATATTGATGTATCAATTGACATTGTTAATTTTGGCTACGCGTTGTTTTTATTAAAAATGCAAGACGAAAAAATAACTCGGAGAGAAAATGTTTTGCGAACGTATCTGGAAAATCCTGATTCATCTTTTGCAGCGGTCGGAAAGATGGTGAATGTAAGTCGTGCAACAGTGCGAAATATAGTTAATCGATACTTCAATGAATACAGAATTCAAGACAAAGCTCGAAGTGGACGCCCGAAAGGTCCGTCAAGTAAAACTTTAGAAAAGAAAATAGTGACTGCTTATAAGAAAAATTGTAGTTTATACGTGCGGGATGTGGCAAAAAAATTTAAAACTAGTACATCTATGGTCCAGAGATCGAAAGTACGTCAAAATTTAAAATCCTATAAAAAAGTAAAAGCCCCAAAACAGTCGATAAAACAATTCAATAGATCCGTTACAAGATCAAGAAAATTGTACAAGCTGCTTTGCGATTTGAACGAAGCATGCGTTCTCATGGACGATGAGACGTATGTAAAAAAAGATTTTTCGACTTTGCCTGGTGATCAATTCTTTACAACCGAATCTAAGGGCAATGTAAGCGATCAAAATAAATATATTTTTATGGAGAAGTTTGGAGAAAAATATTTAATATGGCAAGCAATATGTTCCTGCGGAAAACGCACTGGGTCATTTATCACGAAAGGTACCATAAATGCAGATATTTATGTCTAGAAATGTATAAAAGGTTATATTTTACCATTTATACGGCAGCATGAAGGGGATGTGTTGTTTTGGCCCGATCTGGCTACTGCACACTATGCCCGAGCCACACAAGAGTGTCTGGCTTCAAATAACGTGCAATGTGTGGCCAAAAATATGAACCCCCCGAATTGCCCCCAGCTACGGCCCATCGAACGTTATTAGGCATTAGTAAAAGCAGAGCTGCGTAAGAACTGTTCACCAGTAACATCAGAGGCAGATTTTAAAAAGAAATGGAAAAAACACGCCAACTAAGTCACCGAAACCACTGTGCAAAACTTAATGGCAGGCTTGAAGAGAAAAATCCGCTTATTCAGCCGCAAAACTCTCAAAAAATAAAATGTATATATTTTTAATAAATAGACACTATCCATAATATAACTAAAATAAAATATCTTTGCTGGTTATTATAGTTTCATTAATATCATAAATATAGTATGTAAAAAAACATTTCGGTACAGGCCTTAGCTCGTAGCTAGGTCGTAGCAAAAATGTAATGTAATTTTTTTTTTTGAGTTTTTTTGTCTGGGATTTTTGATTACATGATTCAATTTTGAGATATGTAATTATGTTCTAATCAGTGCCATTTAAATTTAAGTATAACCAGGCGTTGTTGATATTAGTAATTTAAAGAGTATCGGTACCGATTTAGCCCGATGACTTGAGTATACTCAACACCCAAAGTACATGATGAATTTATGAGTTAAGGACTATGTGGCTTTATACATGTGTAATACGTATACGTACTTGGAATTTTGCGTTAAAATGACATGCTTCAAAAGATATAAGTTACTTTTTATACTGACTGTACAATTAAATAGGTGTAGTTTCAATGTTTTTTTTATTACTGTTGTTAAGGTTACGCACGTAATCACATTTGCATGTCTTAAGGATAATGCCAATATCGTCTTAAGTTACCACGTCTCAAACTGACATTGAAATCGAGCGATTTATAATAGTTACTAGCAAACTACTCGTAATTTACGATAACTTTTATATTTGGATAGGTACGAAGAATATACGCAATAAATTAAAAATTAACACGGCTCTACTCACGTTTATTTAGTCACTCGCGCGATCGCCGAATCGAACGGACACTTAGCACTCTTAGTGCTTTATAAAGGAGGCCTATGTTCTCCGAAACATGTCGCGCGAGTGACTAAATAAACGTGAGCAGAGCCGTGTTAATTTTTAATTTATCTGATATGTCTCACGAAAGTTTAAATACAAATATACGCAATATCACTATATTAACTAAGACTGAAAAAAAATATGACCCCAGTGTAGTACCTAATTTGATGTACTATCTATACTTACAGTGGCGACCACTTATGGGAAACCGCATCTATAAACTAGGTGGATTACTCCTTATGGCGGTCGGAAGCCTAAGCCTCTAGACCTCCACAAGGAGGTGGACTTAGGTCCAGCTGTGGTCGTCCACGGCAAATAGATTCTATACACTAACTATCTACTCTCCTTGCATAGTCTACAGTAAAATGGACAAGCGGGCTATCTGCAATTGTATTACATATTACCTAAACCACTATCGTGTTCAGATAATTGTGAGCACGTCATCCGCTTACTACTTTTGCTCCCAACTAAACGCTTATGGCAGTTTCCTTTCAGCTTTATGTCTGTTAAGTGTTATTATAAATTTCGTGCTTAACCGTTCCATTTTGCAGCCCGACGTTTAACCGACTGGCGAAATAATGAAGGGTTATTTTTTGATTAGGTGACTACTCGTAAGAAGGGTAATTTTATATTTTGTGTGTTTGGGATATTAGAACATTACAAACCGAGTAGAACTGATTTTGAACGGAAATTATGATAATGAGAAAATCTTAACCAACTAAAACACTAAAACAGAGGGTATAATGTATAATCGGTTTGATCTAGATTATTACCCTCAAGTCGTGATTTATATATTTAGTTTCATTTCACTTTTCACTAATATTATAAAGGCGAAAGTGTGTATGTTTGTTTCTTCTTCACGTCTAAACCGCTGGAGCAATTTTGATAAAATTTGGTATGGAGTTACTACCCTGGATTAACACATAACCTACGTTTTTTCCCTAATAAACCGCGGGTAACACCTCGTAGCACAGCTAGTAGTTTCATACAACTAGATACGAGAACACGTGCTTAAAACACGTATTCAAATAAATACAATAATATTTCCTTCGACACTAGATCACTTTATCACTTTTTGTATTAAAATAAAAATATTGAATAAACAAATATTTCATTGTAGGATCCAAATACAATTACTCCGATGTTAATGTTAAATATGATGACTAATTACATTGAAGATAGACATTATATTAAGACTGCACTGTCAACACTGGTACACTTGCATTTCGGCATTTTGTATCTTTGAGAGATACCCTTTTAGTTGATAATCTAAATGTCTAAACGTAGTTGGGAAGATATATTTTTAAGTTAGCACTTGAGTCTCATCTGCATTTTCTGGATATTTGTATTACATTGTTTAATGTTTAAACTATACAACTTATCCTTTCTTTAATTTAAACTCTGCTCGTTTGTTTCTATTTACATTATTTAATAAAACACTCATAACAACACTTTTTTTAAATAATCCTTTTCAACTGTAAAAACAGTAAAAAATTTGTCTTTAAATTAGTTATTTAAAAAATACTTACACGTAGACAGCAATGCGGTCACTTGCATCAAAACAACAAGAGAGTAAAATATGGCAACCATTTTTTTAACTTTTTTTTTATTCAGCACCAAACTCAAAGCTTGCCCAATGTTCAATGCAGAGCGACGTTTACAGCTGATATATATAAACTCGACCGACCACTGCGTGTGTCAAGGTAAATTAATAATCAACTAGGTACGAAAAGTTATCTGTTCAGTCAGACTCGCTGAGCTACACGATGCGATGGATGCGCGATAGTAGCGATTTTATGACATGCATTCCCTAGTATTCCACTTATCCAATATTTGTGTCCAATTTCTGTATCCAATATTGGACCAAGTTTTTATACTATTTTCGTAGTAACGTATGTATAAATTTTATCCGTAATTTTTTTTCATCTGTTTAGATAAACAAACCACCATATATACAAAGTAATCTTTACGAACATGAATACAGACAAGGTCTAAAGTTTCCAATTTTACTAAGTGAAATTAATTAGTTATGCTTAGACAAGTATTGTAAACAAATATTTTAAGAATTCTACGTACGGGAGATACCTACAAAAGAAGCTTCCGAATTTTAATTAAAAAAAAAAACTATTTTAAAGTTAATTTGATTCAATGCTCGTGTTTCTAGTAAATATAAATTAATTGCACATTGGAAAATAATATTGTAAAGGTGGAATACCATACTTACTTTCCAACTTACGGTTGAAAGGCGATAAATCTCTGCCATCCTACGAGAAATACACAAATGTAAAGTACCACAACTACTTTACTTATATTACTTATTGTTATGTTATACCGATATTCGCAGTTTTTCACATCGTGTCGGTTTTTAAAACGTCATGTATCAAGACGCAAACTGGGAATCTACACCTTTACACTAATATTATAAAGGCGAAAGTTTTTGACTGTATCTGTTTGTTACTTCTTCACGTCTAAACGGCTGGCGCGATTTTTATAAAATTTGGTATAGAGTTAGCTGACTCCCTGGATTAACACATAGGCTACGTTTTTCCCTAATAAACCGCGGGGAAACACCGCGGGCACAACTATTAAATAAATAATTAATATAATAATGGGAGCCCATAGCCCCTCTCCCGGAGGACGAGTCCTCGTCTGCTGGAAATAAAATTGTACATCTACCACTTTATAAGCCAGGCGTCTGGTTTCTTATCCAATAGCCCAGTAGCCATTCTTTCCACCCAATAGCTAAGTACATTTTAGATTCCATTAAAACACAATAGTCCTTACAACATGGCGGGTGTTTTATCTCCGTTCACTGGTTGTGCTGTCTCTTTGCGCGTCCCATGATACGCGCAGGGGCAACATCCGCGTAGATGTAGGTAGATCCGCGTAGATGTAGGTAGATCCGCGTAGAAAGGAGTAGGTGGTCATTTGGTAACATTTGTGTGTGCAAAAACGACGTTCGCACATATGTTTATATGTGTTGATTTTATATTAGTTTAAGCTTAATGTACATTTATTTTTCTATGTCTCTTCCGTACACTGAACAATGGTGTTCCGGATATTTGGGAGGCGTACGCGGAGCCAGATCGAGCCAACGCGCAGAGGCCCTTTCGACAATTTAATGAAATGTAAGGGGTACACTAAGCGGATGTTGCCCCTGTCCGTATCATGGGAGACAGCACCCGCCATGGTGTAAGGACTATTGAGTTATAAAGGAATCTAGAATGTACTAGGCTATTGGGTGGAAAGGATGGACTAGCTACTGGGCTATTGGATAAAAAACCGGACGTCTGCCTAATAAAATGGTATTCAATTTTATTTCCGGCAGACGGTGACTCGCCCTATGCGAGATGGGCCCCCACAAAAAGCGACATCAAAGATGGCTCAAGGGCAACACCGGTGCATAGGGCTAAGGGTAGAGAGGTGTCACTGGACTTTAAACATATAGCCAACTCGCCACTTAGGTTTCCACATCTACCCTCGAGAACGCAGCTCTCGCGACCTCACTCTGGACGGCCGGTGAAGGCAAGCCAGAGGCAGGGGACCTGTCCCACCTGTCCGACAGGGCACCCCAGGGGCACTCAGGTACGTGGAGTCGCTACTCTCCAACAGCTCGCCACAAGCTGCCCTGCGTTGACTGATTGCACTGGAGAAAACTAGTGGGCGATGGGGTCGTCACATCCCTACGCCATTTTCTATTATTATTACTGTTTTAGTATTTTCAGTTATAGTCTTGTAATAAACTGTTTGATATGTTTTTTATCGGACTACGCATAATTTATGCAAGTACTTTAAGACTAGATATAGGTATCACTGTATTGAAAAAATATGTCCCGCCCTAATTTCTTGCCGGTATCATCTAGGGTCAGAGGTGTAGGGTTCGAACCGGTGTAGATTTTTCTTTAACGTTCATAAGTAGATACACGTAATGTGCCTAAATTGAAAAATAAAGATCGTTTATCTTTTTATCTTTTGTAAAGGCACGTGTAAACATAAGAAATATACTACCTTTATCCAAACATATAATTTGTTTACTTATGTACTTGCTTACTTAGTGGTTAGTACCACTAAGTATGGAATATTTTACAATATTGTACAATACACTCCGTTCCATTGAACGTGTATCGCGCATCCGATAATCCGATCGCGATATACGGCACAGTTACTGTACCTATCGTTCTAAATAAAATTCAACTTCTCTCGTTCGTCGGGAACTAAGCAAAACTCTGCGAACGGCTTTAACTTACAAAAGTTACTAACTTTGTAGTTTTCCGATTTACAGTTAAAATGCGGATACATCTTAACACAGCTGGGATTGTGCATATGTACCCAATGCTGCACTTTAAAACCACAAAGACTCAAGTTAAATAAATTTTCTATTAAAGTAAGACATTTTATAAAAATCGAATAGAATGCTGTCATTTGGTTTTATATTAAAGTGTAACATGCGGCGAGGACGGGGTGCGCTTATTTGAACAACGTTCATTTTGCGGCTTACGATTTAATTTTGTTTAAATTGCATGAAATATGAACAAAGGAGTATAATCTTTGTTTATTATTTTACGAACAGCATTTTAACTGCAAATAAGACGATTCGTGTCATCTTTAAAACCAACTTTCCCATTGTTACCCCCCATTTCCTGAAGATTTAGGTCCCGTTTGACGCGTGAATGTTGCAATATCAATTTATAAATAAGATAATACATATTTATAAATGCAGTCGAAATTGTAATACTACGCCAAGGCTGAACAGCCGAATTTAGCAACATTTTGTTTTTGTCGTTTTATGTGTCTGGTAAAACGCATCGGTCGAGATTTTTTTTTTATTATGTTATGACTTCCATCTGCTTTGTTATACCAGAAAGACATGTACTCATTTGTTTAACTAAGTACACACTTAAATGCTTGCTTTTAATAAACCGGTTTGCGAGCGAAAAACAACACGGGCCAGTACCAATGTAAACAAACCTTGCCATTGGCTAAATGATCTTTGTTCAAATGCGTTGGATGAATGTAAATGTGGTTCGCCATAAAGCTACGGCAAAGCGACCATGGAACTTGATGCACATTCCGTCCGCTTGCCTAATGGATTAAAATTAGGCGGTTTGAACACACAACGCGTCCCTGCGAGGCGAATACCGCGCCAAAACCTATAAAGAACGAAAAGTATGGTTGTCAGTAAATCGGGTTACGCGTCCCTTTCTCACTTACGTACTCGTTAGAATGTGACAGCTATGATGACATGATAAAACCCCTATCGTCTTGGGCTAACAGGTTACACGTAATGGTGACATAATGTTGATAAGCTCGTACTATGACTAGTGTGTTGTGGTACTGGTACTGTGCGTATATTGATGTCTCAAAGACTCATCAACATGTAAGTAAATAAGATTTTCACCTCAGCAGCTCGAACATGTCTACTTTCCTCACTTTCAGAGAGTGAGGAAAGTTGCTACTTTCGTCACTCCAGGGAGTGAGACAAAGTAGCTTTTTAATTGACGACCGGTCTGGCCTAGTAGGTAATGACCCTGCCTAAGAAGCCGGTGGTCCCGGGTTCGAATCCCAGTCAGGTCATTTATTTGTGCGATGAGCACAGATATTTGTTTCTAAGTCATGGGTGTTTTCTATGTATTTAAGTATTTATATGTATCTATTTATTACAATAGGGCATAATGGACTCCCTTAACAACACTACCACGTTCGGCTTCGGACCCTCACAAATTAATCAAATATTATAATTGAGAAATTTGTACATATATTTTAAAATGAAAATTATTTAAACAAAATATTAAGTAATGCAGCCAGTGCAGTTGCAGATAAAACACTTAACTTAAATAAAAAACTTAAATGTGGTTAACTTGATGTTAATTTTTTTACAAGATTTTATTTAACTTGATGTATGTATTTGTATATTTAAGGATGATTCACGTTAGACCGTCGCGTTTCCGCTCCGAGGGATCCGTTGTATGGAAAGAGTCACGTGACCACCGAGCCGCTCGATCCACTCGACTCGGGCACGGGGCGGACGTGCGACGGCCGTTACAGCTATGTTCAAAGGGCTCGGCTCGGCCCGGTGATGTGAGGGCGACGGGATGTCGACAGGATGTCGACGGGCGTGCGACGGTCGCCTAGTCGCAAAAAATGGCTCGGATGGAACGGTATATATTGGCCGGACTACGGAAGTTGCAAAATGTCATCAATTTGTTTGCTAAATATGAGGGGATAAATAATTCTTTCTTTAGGCGGGTTATATTACTAGTGCAGAGACGAGGAATTAACAAAGAGTGCTGAGTTGACACATTTCTTTAAAAATAATCATAGAATAAATATTCGTTAATCATAAATAAAAGAACCGAATATTTAGGCAAAGGGCTCATAATTTATATTTTTTATTTCAAAACCTCATTTAACATATAACATACATATTTATCACAAAAAATAAATATATAAACTAAATTTAAAAAATGTAATACTAAAAATCAAAGTTCGATGTAGGCCCCAGTGGTATGGTAGGGCTTAGGTATAGGTATAGTATATGAATTTTCTTAAATACCAAATGTAAAATTCAACAAATAATTTAATCCCTTCTTATGCCCTTTCTTAACTAATTTAATGGACTAATCCGCCTGTTTACATAACCATGTGTCTACATAACCATATAACTATAAACCAGTATGAAGATAATTCGACGAATTCCTCAATAACAATTAACAGTCTTTATTACTTAGTTATCTGTGTTTGAATAGTCTGAATTGAAATCACCAAAGAGGTTTTTCATGTATCGGAATATACGTCAAAAATATGTGCGTTACAAAATGTCACAAATTGTTTTCTGAAATATGGAAACCCAACCGACATTATATTTAGCCGTTTTAATGTGGCACCTGTAGATGTTCATCAATGTTGCCAGAAAGATAAATAATGATAGTTTGTAAATATTACCAGCTTTTGTGCTTTGGATAGAAAAAAAAATTACTAATTATTACGAAATAAAGCGCCCTGTGCAAACTAGGTAGTATTATCTCATACATTATTTCGGATCACGGTAAAATTTGCCGCGACCAAGTATTAGCAGTATGCGAGCACATTTGTTCCGTTGTCTATCCCTTTATTTTTCAGGCTAATTTTCACACCAACTACTAAAATAAAACAAATTAAATATATGTAATTTTTATTCATTTTTAGATACTATTACTATCTACAAAGAACCTAGGCGCGCAAATGCGCAACGTCTCAACTGGTAAAGGAACACACTAAACCAGTAAAGGCGTGTCTGGCGTCCAAATGGTATATTATAGGGTATACTGTGGGTATTTTAGGTACAAAGGAAAATAAGCTTATAAGCATAGTTTTTAGCAACCAAAGTATACAAATATCTCAGTACAGATATTTGTATTTAGGCATTGGTCCCACCGCGAGCTAGTAAGCTATGAGCTATCAGCTATTTCAAGGGACAAAAGATAATCAATCCCGTGTAAATAAGTGACATATTTATATGTCATAGCCGGGCGATCGTAGTTCATTACCAGGCAATGAGATATAAATATATATCTCTTTTATTTACACGGGAGCAATTATCTTTTGTCCCTTGAAATAGCTGATAGCTCATGGCTTACTAGCTTGCGGTGGGACCAGTGCCTTGGAAGGATTGGCGAGCTATATTTGGCTGCCATCTATATGATATTAATTGTAATAAAATGAACGGTACTTAAGACTTGAATGAATATATTTGTTTCTTAGGGCCAATTTTTCA
Organism: Grapholita molesta; assembly: GCA_022674325.2. Classification (NCBI taxonomy): domain Eukaryota; kingdom Metazoa; phylum Arthropoda; class Insecta; order Lepidoptera; family Tortricidae; genus Grapholita; species Grapholita molesta. The sequence continues at coordinate 8,260,467 of CP053129.2, read as the reverse complement.
TTTGTCAGATAAGCACATATCTGACAGATACCCATAGTTATTCGTCGAATAAGGCTTAACTGACGATTGAAAAATCGGCCCTTAGTGACTCAAGTTAAAATTACTCCTTCCCCACCTCTGAGAAATAAAACAACACGAAAGCACAATTTATTTCTTTGACTGATAGTAGGCTTCTGCTCGTACTTATATGTAAAAGCTGCAGAAAACATAGCGTCAAGTCTATCTGAGTAGAATTACAAACATCAAAAAAATTTTAGCAAACAAATTAAATTAAACAATAATAACTTTTTGTATACATCAGCCATGAAGGCTCGAGTTGACGTGTGATAAAATCATAATCCAGAACTTTATTATATTTTTGACTAATGCCTCCGTTGATACAGTAAATGCTCCGTAGTCTCAGCGCTACTGTCCAGTTGGTTGAAGCTTGGAACTTCTCTCGACGTACGTCATATATGAAATTAAAACAAATTACGTTATGATATGATACTGATTATTTAACACGTAGACTGCGAAGAGCATCACGGGTGGAATATGTGGCCATGAGCATCATTCTTGGGATCAAGTCACCTTCCCTGTGTTGCCATCGGCATCACGGGTGGGATCACTTTGTCTTCTTTGTGTGGCCATGAGCATCATTGGTGGGATCAAAAGTTTATGTTTTTGGGTATTTGGGCATGGGATTAATGCTGTAATTTAGTACAATCAGCATCAATTAGCATATAAAATAAAAAGCACCAATATCTAAGATCTGCCATCCTGTGTACTTTTTACAAATTACATTTTTTTACAGTTCGCGTTTCAAAGTTTATATTGCATTTTATTCGTCACTTTTTGTGAAGAAATTAAGAAACGATAGATTCGTTTGGTGCGCTGTTTCATGCGCTAATTGATGCTGACTTTACGGCGGGCAGCCAACGTGTTAACCTTTTGAAAGACCTTCCTCTTGTGTCAAAACGTGTCAAGTACGCCAACGTCTCGTCTCGACGAATTCAAGCCTTATAAGTCAGCAGCAAAATAGCTTTGGCAGTGTCCGCTCTAGCCACTCTAGATGTCGGTGGCGTGGCAGGCACGACATTACTCGACCACTTTAAGGGTTCTTGGAGTTAAGACGGTTAAAATATTTTTATATCAATAACAGAAATGTGAGTGGCGACTCTCAAGATGACACAAGTCCTATTTGGGGGAGGCTCTGTTCAGCAGTGGACGAGTTACGGCCGATGCACTGATGAATTAAAATTAGAAATATGATATTTAATGACAACGTCCTCAATCCAGACAGAGTAGATTCTTAGTCAGTGACGCTTTTGCAAAGCCACTCGTAATAGTGCTCAATATGAGCGATATAAACTACCTTCTGCTTGCAGTATACTGTGCGTAGAATTAGTATAAAATTATCATGTGGTCAAATTAACCTACGAACTTAATATACCTAACCATGCATTTTCCTCTCTTATTTATACATACTGTACATCAACTTATAATATTCTAAAATCCTCAAATTAACGTATGAACTTTATATATATACATACTTAACTATGCATGGCGTCTACATAACACCATTTCTATCGGCTTGCCTACCTACCTTAGTTAACCTGCCTACTTATATATAAAACCGGCCAAATGCTAGTAATAACTTGAAAGGTTCGCAGCATTATAGAGCCTAATATTTTACTCAGTATAAGTATTCGTTGACATAGAGGTAAGTAAAATACATTATCTGTAAACATTTTATGTAATACAGCCTGGTGACCTATACATAGACTTACGGACGGACTGACGGACAGACGGACAGACTGATGGATGGACAGACGGACAGACGAACAGACGGAGAGATAGACAGACGGACAGACTGATGGATGGACAGACGGACAGACGAACAGACGGAGAGATAGACAGACGGACAGACGGATGGATGGACAGACAGACAGACAGAGAGATAGACAGACGGACGGACGAACAGACGGAGAGATGGAGAGATAGACAGGCGGACAAACGTACAGACAGGGGAGTCTTAGTAATAGTAATCGGGCCCGGAACCCTTTTAGGGTTGGAAAACCTCTGTTCTCTATGTTCTCATCTTGCTAACGGTGAGAACTTGCCCAGACTAACTTCGTAGCCAGGATTATACACCATCAACAGCTGCCGTACTACAAGTACGCGCGCACAATACACTGACGAATGAGGCTTGTGTTGTGGGTACCCAGAAGACTCAGAACAAAAATAAATGACGTTACTAGGATTTGAACTCAGGACCATGGGCTTCATAAGCAGGATCACTATCCATTAGGCCAGACCTATCGTCAATTGTCCTGAATATTTATTAATGTTATAAACGAACGGATGCACTGTGGAGTAATCAGCACGGGTTTACAATTTAACCAACCATTCATCAAATTAATTATACAACAACAACTTATATTTACTTACTATCACTCGTCCGCACTAAGATTAGATACCTGACCCTTCCTACTCTTTTTTCTTAGCCTAGTTTGTGTCCAGCTGCCAGAAAAGGCCTCCCCTCTTTAGTGCGTATTCCCACCAGTCGCTAAAAACATTTAGGTCGGCCCGCCATTTCTTCTTTAATCTGCCTGTACCTCGGCTAAATTGGGGGTACACTCTATTAAAAATCCTCAACATAACCTACGTACTTAATGACTACTAGGTAAATTAAATAACTGTTAAAGGCATCTACAGATCCTACAAGCTTACTTAATTATGTATCACTGATACTTAATGTAGATTATACATGTAGTGTAGGGACTCCCGGCCGGACTCAGGCGGGCTGTCGATCGCTTGTTGCAGTCATTCAGCCCAGTTCCCTTGGCTGCTACATAATACACCTATAACATTAATAATATTATACAACAAAAATTGCAAGTAAGTTGCAGTAAACCTTTATTAATATTACTAATGAGAGATGGACCCGGGTATGTCCTTAAACTGCGTCGAAGCCCACCGGTATGAGCAGTAGCGACCGGCGTCTACGGTGTATATTACTGCGATTCCCAACTTGCCTACCAAACGTGGTCAATACGGCAACACCGAAGTTAAGGCCTTTGTCCAACAGTAGACGACTCAAGGCTGATGATGATGACTGATGGAAGTCAATGTTTTTTACAAGAAAACACTAGCTAGTGGGATAAGAAGTACCAAACACTGCGGAGAACATCGTTAGTAAAATCTGATTTTATTCGCAACTAACCACCTTTGCTCGGGAAAGTACCTATATAATATGTTGTAAATACATTACAAACGTATGCCCCAAATCGCTGTGTAAGTACCCATAATTTAGGCAACTACAAACCTTATGTAGTTAGTATTCACAGGAAGTACCTATTACTGCGGAAAACGTCATTACACAAATAATAATTTATTGGTAGGTACTAGCAACCTCTCCTGCCTTCGCACGGGTAAGTGGTTATAGTACCAACCACATGTCGGAAGGTGCGGCGTGGGCAGACCCCCACAAGGTGCACTGGCGACCTGATAAAGACAGAATGAATCCACTGATGCGGGTGGCGGTTATTGTGAGTTGCTTTGGGAGAGACCCATGTCCAGCAGTGGACGTCCTTCGGTACGGTTCGGTACTAGAATGATCGATAAGATGATGAATAGAGCTATCTCAGGACCATACATGGATGTCAGTCAAAGTAGGTACCTACATAGGTACATTCTAACTGCTAACAGGCAGAAAAGACGGGCAGAAGGACGGACAGTAATAGGATCTTGTCAATGCCTGATAGTTACGGTCCCGATAATTACGTACATTATATTACATTATTATAACAAACAGGACCTAAAATGAATAGTCTTATCACGGAGAGTTCGCTGTATTAGATGTCTTGTTTGCTTGCAAGATATTATGTTTTGTATGTCACTATTCAAGTAAACTTGACTAACTTACTAAGTTCCTGTACCCTTACCATGAGTTGTGACATTGACGTTTTCGATAACGAGTATCGAGTTTACTATCTGTGCATCTCGTTCGCACTAAAATAGCACAAGCGAGATGCACAGATAGTAAACTCGATACTCGGTATCGAAAACGTCAATGTCACAACTCATGGTAAGGGCACTGTAAGGGAGTAAGTCCCTTACCAAACCCTCTACTTACCAAAGATTATATAACTAGGACTAACAATTTTTATCCAAAGTCGCGTTCCTTAAAATTTTTGATGGAAACCTGAAAATGAGACGAAAATCAGTGAACATATTATTATGATTGAGCAAGACTTATTATTAAGATACATATTATTAAGATTTAGTTGATGGATATATATACCGTCGGCCATTGTCAGACTACAGTTGGTTTAGGCAAGGCACATTACTATGGGAAGTTTAATTTTTGAAGCGGACACGCATGTTTTACAATTAGGTTTATAAACGTCTATACGTACAGTCGTATATAGTCCTATATGTTTGGTTGTTATGAGACCACCTTGGCTGTTAGGTCGCACTAGAAATTATTACATTACGCTGGAAAAACATTACCCTTTTGACTTTTAGAAACGATTTACATTAAAAACGAACCTGTCCTTATTTATTAAACATACGATTATTAGGAACTAGACGGCTTGTCAATATTGACAGAAAGTTTTTGACTAGTAAGAAGGCGGTATATATACTGTTTTGAAGGTACAGGCAAACTAGGGTTTTTTTAAATTCCTTCACGCCAAAGATACTCACTAGTCTCACGTTGTTTCTAATCGTGTGATGAATATTATGAATTGAGTACTTTATGCACTTTATGTTATCCAAGGAGAAAATGTTAAAAAGATCTTTGTTGACAAAGTTAAAAAGATGTTTGTGACACAAAGATCTACGTTTAATATTCTATCTACGAGTATGTGTGAACAAAATAATGCTCATTTTTTAATTCAATAGGTCAGAAACGTACATTATTCTTTGCGGTATTGTAATATGCTTATAATACGGCATCTAATAATGTAATTTTATGGTAAAAATAAGTTTATGGTCTTTTGATATTGTATTTAAAGTTTCGTGAGTCACTGTACATTTCATAGCCTCACTCACGCGAACTGGTTTGGAGTACCTATAGAAAGGTCTAAATTTTCCAACACTATTGTCAAACATTGAGTGTCGACACCCGTTTGCTTCAACGAATTGCTGCGCGCTGCGCTGCCTTTGCCGCTCTCGATGTTGTGACCGGTTCACGGCAATCCTCAACCGGCGTCGTTAGTTTGCTCGGAACTATACTTTACTAAACTTCCACTTCTAAATTTGGCCATACATGCCAGGCTTCTATAGGCAGCCAGTCCAACGACCATTACGATTAAAATTAGAGCAACTATCTATATTAATCGCTTCGCGTATTTTGCGCGATACTTAACATTTTTCCCGAACCAGCATCCTTGCTTTGTTAGAAAAACGAAGGAAATGGGATGGGATGGGAATGGGATCTGCTTCGTAAGAGAGCTCTAATTTATCTCCGGAGTTGCTGTACCTACCTAAGTCATCGCGTTATATATCATTAGATACTTATTGAACAATAGAATAGCCTGTTTGGATATTATATTATATATATCTATACCGTAGCAATTTTAAGCAGGCGCGTCAGCACAGAATGTGTTTCGCACAAAGCAATCTTTGGATGAATGTCAGCAATTTTTTCAATGCATCCTCATCAAAGTGCAGACTGTGTATCCTCTGTTCATATATTGTTAATTTGATGACACTGTAATGCTAATAAAAGTAATGCTCGTCCTAAAATTGTAAATAATAAAAATGCTTGGTAAGCATTTGTATTATTTACGTGGTTGGACCTTTCTACTCCCTTTTTTAACTGAAAAATTATGAAATAACGATACGTGGCTACTATTCAACCTAATAGGCTTAAAGAGAAAAGACCACGATATTGTTTGCACTTATTATACCTATACACATATTTTATTATTTTATTATCGGTTACCTTAAGCAGGCTGCTAGACGATCTTTACAGGATATTGACTCTGGAGCTTTGTTTATTCATCAACCGGTGCTTAATTTCCTCGTGGTTTGGAAATTATACAAAAATCGTCACGAATATAGTAACACATATTCTCTGTACTGCAAACGTGTGCACCAAAAGGGGTGTATGCCTCATTGTCTGCGTGATTTTTCTTGTTCTTCATCGGCTATTATAGCCGTGATGGCTAATATAATAACTCAATTTTTCTGTTTCTTATTTTCTATTAGTTCTGCTATTATTATTGACAAGGAATTTAATTGACATTAAGTGACAATGACTTAGACAGCTCGGCTGACGTTAGAGACGGGCGGCTCGGGCGGCTCGTGCTCGAGCCGGTGGGCCTCGTGAGCGGAGCGGCGACGCGATGCTCGTGTTAATGTCAATATTCGAGTTTCGGGCCGCTCGGACTCGGACCGCCGAGGTAAGTGAAGCGATAGGTCGACGGTGGGCTCGTGCTCGTGAGGTCGACGTGTAGGAAGCGCGACGGTCTAACGTGAATCATCCTTTATCCGGGTGGAATCTTGCACCTCAATTTTGAAGCAGACATCTTTAACCGATTGAGCTGAAATTTAGCACACTTATGTAAGTTCGGTCACAATGCAATATTATGGTACTACTGGTCTGATCTGATGCTGGAGTCAGAAGGTAGCAAGAGCAACTCCTAAAATACACAAGATAAACCCGTGGTGTTTTAGGCTCATTAGAATCCTTTCGAAGAGTAGATGACGATTGTGAAAAAAAGTACAGGCGGCAATAAAAGCTTGTACTAAAAATGACATTTTTGGCAACTTATTTAACCTTTAATATGTTCTCACTACTGAGGTGAAAAGGTGTATGTGTCACACTAGAGTAAAGTTATTTTACATCTCGTGTTTTTGAGTGCCTCGCTACGCTCAAGATTCTAACACTAGAATCACTCGCTACGCTCGTGATTCAATTAAAGAATCTTTCGCTTACTCGGGACTCAAAATAAACACTCGCAAGAAAAAACAACTTTCCTCTCTTATTGCACAAATAACTATTTTAAAGACTTTTCCAAAAATACTATAGTCCTACATGTTGTCAATTTAATCATTTTAACTGCGTAAAGGCTGGTTGTATGGGTGGTATCATACATTTTGTCACTATACTGTGTTACACGATTTGTTTAATTAAACATAACTTAATGGTACCTAACTACAAGACAAGTAAAGACAAAATGTCCTAGTCGACCTCACTCGAAATTTAAAAAAAGCGCAGCAAAAGTGAAGAATTCGGGCACAGGATTCAGGTACCTAATGAATCTAATGATTTCAACAACCTTATTTAAACATACAGGTACAGGTACCTACATATACCTACTGCTACTAGTATGAAACTTATATCGTTTTTCCCTCGGACCACAGTACCCTTACCATGAGTTGTGACATTGACGTTTTCGATAACTAGTATCGAGTTTCTATCTGTGCATCTCACTTGTACTATTTTAGTGCGAACAAGATGCACAGATAGTAAACTCTATACACTTTATCGAAAACGTCAACGTCACAACTCATGGTAAGGGTACAGATGTGTATTATAATACCATAGATAAATAAGATTTGTAATGTAATTGGAAATAAGATATTACTGTGTTTAGAAGAATGTAATAAGTATACAATGATTATTTTTTTCAAATTTATCATTTATTAATGTAAACTCCTCAATGAGTTACCGTGCGCTTTATATTATATGTTTAATTCAATAAAATGCTGCTGACTATTTTGAAACGCTTGAATAGATATTATTTAGAATGCATATACTTTATACCGTTATTTCATTAACGCTAAGAACCGGCAGTGCAGTCGCCATCAGAGCCCTGAGTGTAAGTTTCAAATGTAATATTATTTTTCCATAACGTTAGTGTTTCCCATATAAATAACATTATCAATTTATCACTTACGCGTTCGAGACGTTTTTTACGTCAAAAGAAACTTACACTAGAGCCCCTGAGCCCTGAGTCTAAGTTTTTACTGTAACTTTACGTCACGAACGCGTTTGCGTTTCCCATATAAATAACATTATCACTTACGCGTTCGTAAACGTTTTTTACGTCAAAAGTAACTTACACTAGAGCCTCTGAGCCCTGAGTCTAAGTTTTTACCGTAACTTTACATCACGAACGCGTTTGCGTTTCCCATATAAATAACATTATCACTAACGCGTTCGAGACGTTTTTTTACGTCAAAAGAAACTTACACTAGAGCCTCTGAGCCCTGATTCTAAGTTTTTACCGTAACTTTACATCACGATCGCGTTTGCGTTTCCCATATAAATAACATTATCATTTTTACGTCAAAAGAAACTTATACTAGAGCTTCTGAGCGGCCAAGGTTGTCACATGCATCGGAACAACGCCTCTATTATCTAGGCAATAAAGAGTAGAGTATTTTTGAATACCTTGTATGCGTCGATATATTTGATTTCGACTGTACTTGAAGAAGTCGTACATATCTCTCTCGATACAATAACGGTTGCGTCCAAATTGTTCGTGGCCAAATAAAGACGACGCACGGCGCCAGTCAGTAAACCTGTCGCTAAAGGCTTGGACATACACTACTCACTTTATAATATACAGTGATCGGTTTTTTGGATTCGACATAGGGTGAACGACCTCAAACATTATGTTAGTATGGAAATGCCCCGGGAATCCCGGCTTTAGGTTGTTAGAAAAGACAAAAAAATACATTGTGTTTATTTTATTATACATTAAAACATCTAAATCAGCTATTTATACAATATATACAAGCGACTTACTCGCCGTTATTTTGTCCAAATTGAACAAATGAGCACAAGTTTTCACACTGACAGCTCATTTGCTGCCACCAAATCGGCATATTTTGTACCGTTTGTACAAAAGTTCGACGAGTAAGTAAAAAATCCCTTTAATACAATTTAAATTGTTTTATTTTTGATTAATTTACTCGGTATCGCGGGAAACTGTCGTATCTATATTAACTTTTCTACATGATATCCCGCGAGGGTGAATCCAAAAAACCGATCACTGATAATATACTAGCTTTTGCCCGCGGCTTCGCTCGTGTTGAGTATTTAAATTATTTTTAGCACACTATTGTTCAAAACGTAGTTTTGTATGCATGCATGCTTTTTGTTCGGAAAATGCCGTTTTATACACAAATGCCTACGTCATAGTAGCTTTATGCATGCAAAGTCTCAGCCCGATCGGTTTTAAATTGACAAAGTTTCATACAACTTTCATCCCCTATTTTATCCCCTTGGGGTAGAAAAGATCAAAATCCGTTCTTAGGGAATACCTACGTCATAACATCTACCTGTATGCCAAATTTCAGCCCGATCCGTCCAGTGGTTTGGGCTGTGCGTTGATAGATCACCTTTGAGTTAAATATAAATATTTTACTTAATTACAAATTGAACTTGTGGACCATAGTAGTACTATTAGACTATAGTTGAGTGGTTTTACGGTACCTAAAAGAATCTTAGATGTGAACACACCTTTACGACCCGACCAGTTCCTGTGTCAAGGTCGACAGCGATTACTAAATGCATCCAAAATAATGTTTGTTTTTATTGCAGCGCGAAAAGAAACAAATTCGACTTGGATTAAACGTAAGTCGTGATTACACTTAGGGTGTTTGGTAGTAATGGACTAAATAGAATGCAAGTGAGGCGTGGAGTCGTTATTCACGCTACATAAATACTGCTATCCGTAGCAGATGCTGCGTTGTTTTACCAATGGTACGATTTTTTGATTGAATTAATTAATGTTTGAGTCATAAAAAATAAATAGTGAACAATATTTAAAGACAACTTGTACAATTTCAGTCTGAAGATTAATCATATTGTAACAGCTGTATACAATATACATCATCATATCAGCCGAAGGACGTCCACTGCTGGACATTGGCCTCCCCCATGTGTTTTGCTCAAATCATTTCGTGTATTCTACAGCTGTATGAACTTTTGATTTGATTGCCAAGTAATAAAAATCATTTGTGTCTTCTATTCCATATTACTATAACATAATATAAAAGCCAATGAGTTAATCATGACATACCGAATAAAAACATGGGAAGTAAGCGGGTAATGTTGTATAAATAAGTACAACACGTGGGCAAAGTATTTCTTGGAAGTTAAAGCTAAAATATTTGACTGTATTTGCTTTGTTCACACAAAATGGCAAGCAAAAAACTTGCTTACCTAACGTCATCACATCAGTTAACATCACACTTCAAGGGGAAAAACAGCGAATTTTCACGTCTTTGTCAACTTAACTTTACTTCTTATATGTACCTATGTCATACAAACAAGCTATATTTTAATTTAATCTAAATATCAATAAGGTTGTTATTGCCATTTTCCAGCAAAATTAAAGGGACATTCGGTGAATTTGTGACTTGTTCTGTGTGAGTCCGGCCTCTCGAGAGTAGTCGTGTCATAAGTAAAAAAAAATAATGTTAAGTCGCGTCAGTGTGTAGAAACACTTGTGGATATCAATCATACAATCATCTTTATTATGTTTCATTTTAAATGATACATGATTAATGCAATAGTGACTCGCGATTAGCAATGTTTTTTTTTCTGTTCGTTAATTAAGATTAAGAGAAATATTTATTATATTTTTTTAAGCTACTAAGTGACTAAAGTCGCGAGAGCGTATTTGACCAGAGTTCGGCTACATATGTTTTAGTAGTTTGTTAGTTTTCCTTTTTTTTAGTTTATTGGTAGTATATAATATATTTAGTATGTCATTGTATTTCTACGAGTAGTACATGTTTTCTACGAGCGTATATTGTAGTGGCGATTAATATTGGGCCTCGGGAACCTATTAACATTCAATTAAGCACGCAATGTATTGTATCCATAATTTGTTTTTATGGTTATTTAGTTATTTTTTAATGAAGGTGTAATTAATAGGAATATTTCTGTATCAGAAACAAAATCGATTATAGCTGTTCCCTTAACCAAAGTAGTGACATTTCTTAATAAAAATGATAATAAGTGATTTAAATATTTCATATATAATTATTAAATGCAAATTATTAAAAGGTAACGCAGCCAACATGATCAATATACATTGATGAATATGATGTCAATGTCACAAAGTTTTATTTTTATAGGTATGTGTATTTTCATGATTTTTAAGTTTAATCTGATTAAGTAAACATAATAATATTGGCCTATTTTTATTAAAAACTCCTGCTGTAAAAAGCTATACACTTATGCTTTATTATATTTTTGCTATAACTTTTTGTAAAGGCTCCTTACATAAAGGCAACTCCGAAAAATTATACATGTTATTTTATTTAGAATATGTATATTTTATTATTTACAGAAACCAATTACACTAAAAATAAGATTAACAATAAACCTAAGTATATAACTAGTTGCCAAGCGGGCCTCAGGCTCCTAGTTATGAGCCGTGGCAATTGCCGGGACAACGCGAAGATGATGATGATATATATAAAACTATATATGAACACAAAGTCAAATTTATTATAATATACAAGTTATCAAAAAAGTGTAGGGGAGGTAACTACCCTAAAACAATTATTTCCCATTTCTTTTTTAACCACTTTGTCCGCGTGATTGTTTTACATAGATATTCATACCAAATTACAGCCCAGCATAGTCACTGAGCATAGCTGGGTACTGATACTGACATACGGACAAACAGTATGAAACTAACTATAAGGGTATTTGACTACGTAACCCTAAAAACCCTTCATATCTGATGCACTGCATTAAAGTTGAAGTAATCATGCTCATGATTGTATTTGTTAAATGTCGCGATTGTCGCGAAGCTCCAATATAAACAATTAATTTCGGACGATTGTCTCTGTCACTCTCATGACACCTTAATTGAAGTAAGAGAGAAAGATGCCCGAAATGTACGAACTTCGATGTTCGCGGTACCGTTCCAATAGTCTTGGCGCAGAAGACAATTTTATCCCATTCGGCGTCGAGACCCTCGGTTCATGGGGCCCTGGCGCGCTGAGTCTCTTTTAGGACATTTCAAAGAGACTCAGAGACACAGGAGACCTAAAAGCTAGCAGCTACCTCGCTCACGATTCAGGGAGGAAATGCTGTCTTAGGTCTGTTTTAATTAATAATTGGTATCTAGGTACTGTTGTATTGGAATAAAAACAATTGAAAATAATGAAACTCTGAAAAAGTCACTATTTAATAATTTCTACGCGAATGGAATCTCAGCAGGCGGTTCTAGTGTGAATTATCTAATCGGGCATTAAAAAGAGGATAATTATTAATGTTTGCTATGACTATGACGCCAAATGACTCAACGAATATTCAACAAAACAGATATTTATCTAAGTAGACGGAAAATTTAAATCATATATCCTAATAATTTATAGACATGGACGATGAATTAGTTGATTTATTTAAATGACATCCGGGTAGTTTGACAAATACCTACTATGCCTAGTAATTTTCTGTGATTTCACAAACCTCGCCAGAATATTGAATATTTTTATAAGCACATTTATTTACAGAAATTACAATCGTATTATGATAACTACAAGTGCTTAACTAGTTACAGTATAAAATCTAAAAAAGGCCCTTGAGGCATTGTACCAAGGATGGTGGCGGCATTTCCTCGTTGTATCGCAATGCTGATACGTTGTGCGAGGAAGCCGCCAGCTCTTCGGTCACCAGTAACATCAACCAGACGCTTCGCGATTTCTGCAAAAAGTTTGTGCGCGCTGGGACCCCATGGACCTAGCGTCTCTACGCCAAACGGTACAAAATGGTACTCTCTGCCCAGGCTTTTATATATGTTATGTTTAAGAATTTTGTCACTTTCCGAAAATGCGCAAAAATATATTTTTCACTTTATAAGCTAATATTAATCATAATCTTATGTATAGCGAATAAGTAATAAAAGTCCGAAACACAAGTATACTTGAGCAGTTTCGTAACCCGTGCATCTACTTATGGCATTGACTTTGAAACAGTTGTAGGTTTAGAAATCGATGTCGTCATAGGTTTAATGACCCAGGGGGTTCCGTTATGAGGTAGCTTACTAATTATCTGGTTATTCTACCATAAAGATCTAACACACAATAATCTTAACAACATTGTTGTGTGTTAATATTAAGTTTTGTTTAGTTTTTATTAGTTTATTTACAATAATTACATTATTGGAAATTGTATGTATACACCTCACATCAATATATTAATCTTATCTGTAGCAACTCATTCACATTCAGAATGAGTTGCTGTCATCATATATCTCTCTCGTTCATTCTCTTTCTATCCCTGCAACGACAGACATGGCTGTCTATATTTTGGTGTATAAAAATGTAATCCAATTGCATCCTTAATTTTTATAGTGTTTAAACATCTAAATTTAAAGAACAATGTAAGTGCATATTATTGAAGTAATATACTTGCTTCCATTGTGCTGGATTTGTGGTCTTTTTACTCTACGAAGACAACCCCTGCATATCCACGTGGTCCCACTGTGACGCCTGCTCATGCTGATATACATTCATTAAAATACGTTAAATTGAGTTAGATATAGTGTAGGGACGCCCCGCCGGACTCAGGCGGGCTATCGATCGCTTTTTGCGTTCATTCAGCCCAATTCCCTGTAGTTGGAGCTGCAGGTTATCGTCCCGGCTGCCTTCCCACACCATGCTCCTCAAATCTTCCGATTCTTCTGGTTCTTCTGGCATTTAATATGAAGTTAATGTTTTAAGAGTTTTGATTTTCGATACTTCGTTTACGAACCGCAAAATATCTCGGGAAATATATAAATCAAACAACCAAGGTAGATAGGCAAGACGGAACTAATATGGCTTTTCCTTTTCTTCATGAACCCAAGAAAATTTGTTTAACTGTTAGTTATTATTCAGTTTAGATGCGATACAAGTTAAATATTTTATAGATAGTTTTAGTTCGTTGAGAATAATTTAACTGGTCTAATAACTTGTTGATTATTGCATGACTTGCCTTATACTTGCAAGTGTTTTCAGGCCTTAATTATTTCATGATGCGAAAATGAAATGGAAAAAATATATCTTCGTAGCATTGAGCCCGTCCGAAGATCGTCATGGCATTAATTTGTAAGAATATTGAAAATGAGCAAGGTAAACTCAGAATCATCGTACCAAAATAGTCGAAGAGGTTCTAATAAATCTAGAGTGCAAATATCGGCAAGAAAACCGTAGGCACCGAAAAAAAAAAACTAACGAAACTTTATCTGTTGACAGGATTCGGCCAACGGCTACTTAAAACTAATAACACAATATTTAAATAATATTGATTCGTATTACTTACATGTAAGAAAAATGATCCAGGCTGTTTTAATTTAATGGCAGTTCAAACTATAATTATGCATATATGTATAATCTTGACTGCACTTATATTCTGACCCATCTACTGTCAAACTTTCTCAAGAAACGGGAATATTCTCAAGCGAGAATGCTTAGCATAGAAAAATGCAGAAAATTCTCGATAATGGCGCAACTGACTAGCCCCAACTAGCTTAAGAGACGTATTTAAAGCACGAAAACACGAAAAAAGTTGATTGGGTTTTGATACAGGTCTAACGAAAGGTCAATAGTTTCTCAGAACACGAGAATAATCTACTGGATTGAGAATGCCGTTAAGAATATTATAAAGTTAAGCTACTGGTTGTTAGATACACTACGGTCAAGCCAGCGTCGAAAACTATTGTAACAACTTCACGAGTTTGATGGAAGTCCCTTGATAAAGGGTTTCGTAGCGAGAGATAATTTGAGTGTTGGGAAAACTCATCTTCACCAAGATAATGAATCATAGAAAGATCTTATTTGACATTTTATTTGATATATTTCAAGCTCTAAATATTGCTACTGACGATTATGGCCACTTTATTATGATATTTTATACAGACAGGTCCGTTACGGAAATGAGATATGCATGAAAACAGTCTTAGCAGTATTAAATTTACAACGTCCTTTTTACGACTATTACGTGATCTAACATACATAAGTTAAGCAAGAGGAAACGTATTAATTTTAAACGGAATATTCAGCTGCCATCTACTGCAGTGCCTTCGCCGGGGTATGTACGAGTATTTTATCGCCACACACACAAATCTTCTTGAGCTTATTGTGGGGCTCACTCAATTTGTGTAAGGATATTCTGTAATATTTATGTATTATTTTATTACTATGAATAGATCCATTTGATTAAAATTTCGTGACCTGTAGTTATTTTAATGCTGAACAGAGGTCTATTTGACTCGTGAAAGTAAATAGTTATTTATTATACAAGAGAGCAAAGTCAATGTTTACCTTCAGTGCTAATATTGAGACCCGAGCTAGCGATAATTCCAAAATTGAACCACGAGCATAGCGAGTGCAATTTCGCTACCGAGTGCAACACACATTTTTACACCTCACTATCGCGAGGAAAACTTTGACACTAAAACTTTAAAAATGTAATCGAAATTATTAATATCCAACTTTTATCATTAAAAAAACATTAATTAAAAGAACACCCAACCAGCTATGGTCAAAATAACACTTGATTAGTTGTAAACAATTTGTATGAATTACTTTGCATTATTGTGAATAAATGCAACTTCTTTTCTTCTTGCAATCTGTTTTTAAAGAATAAAACAGTTCTTTCCGAGCTAGTAAGGTGAAAATAAAATTACAAGATTAACTTGTCGATGTCAATACTTAGGAAAAACTAAAATAAAAATATATAACTATTTTACGTTTATCAGTTTGGTCATATCAACTGCTGTATTTTTTTTAGTTCAATAACCCCGGATCTCGTCCCAATAGAATTCTTAAATAGGTAAAGTGGCTTTTTAATATGGCACAATATTTGCCTCTTATCGAGTTGTTAACACACAACGAAAAGGACTTTAGACTAGCCGTTAACCTGATAAATTAAAACCTATTGTGGGAAGTAAATGTACCTGGGATTTCCCACTTCTCCGTTCTATTCTATCGTACCGCGGTTTTATTGATTCCTCAAATGTATTATTTATATTAAAGACACGAGTTATAGATATGTTGTGATAGTTATGAGACATCGTGATGACTCATATCAGGATGTTATTGGAAATCTATTGGTACGTAAATCGAGTACATTAGTGAAATATCAGTGAGCTACTAATATTGGAGCTACTTGGTAAAAGCGATACCTAGGATGGTTACTTACTTATAACTTACCAGCTACAAGATGGGGCATTTATGCTAATCGCCACGATTCTCAGACGGATTGGTGATCGCAGTATTTTCCAACCCCTCTACAAGGACCCTGCTGTCCGTCAATTAGATATCAAATCGATTTTAATCCACTAATTCATATTAATTATTATTTTTTATATTTCTTGTTATCTTGTCCACTCGGTACATCTCAAAATATATCTTTCACTTGGTCAATTTCACTGATTTAAGTCAGTGTTCGCATACTTACAATTTCACACAAATTAACCGGTATTTAAAATTTTAAATACGGTAAGTGTCTCAATCACATTTATTGCTTTTTCAATTTAAACTGTTAAATATCTGGGATATACTTAGTCATAATATATTCTGTATCTAATGTGTAGTCTAATGTATTGAAAGGGCCTAAATTAAGAAAAAAACGATAAGTCAGGAATTACGGGCGGTACGATCCCAGTACCCGTACCATGAGTTGTGACATTACGGTTTTCGATAACGAGTATCAAGTTTACTATCTGTGCATCTCGTTCGCAATAAAATAGTACAAGCGAGATGCACAGATAGTAAACTCGATACTCGTTATCGAAAACCGTAATGTCACAACTCATGGTAAGGGTACTGTTGATGTGTATACGGAACCAGGTTAGACACATCTATCATTTTCATAAATCATCTGCCGCAACGCAATCTCAGTAGAATGCCATAAAAGATTGTAATATAAGTAGTAATAAAAATTACCTATTTTATGATTATATTTTCATTAAAAATGACTACATACTACACTTCTTTTGAATGTACTTCGCGAGTTTCGTCACATAAGTCATAATGTCATAAGTGATTATGAATCACAAGTGACGGTTTCCATAAAGTACCAGTCAACACGTAAGTCCGAGGACAGTATCCGAATTGTAGGTAAACAAAAGTGAAGCCCTGAGACCCGTCTGTCGTGACCCCTCTCGAAAACAACTTTCAACTGGTCACCGAGAATATCGAGATGCATATTATTTGCACGCAAGTTTGTTCGTTTCTGACGTTATAAGTGATCACCGAGCAGTATCTGTGGAACTATCCAAGAAGCCGTTCTTAAAAGTATATTTGACTGTGAATAATCTAATAGTAGGATTTAATACGTGAAATAGTTGTATTAAATCGTTTAACTATATTTATTTGTAAAGTGGACACAATATATAATTTCAATAGTATATAAAACATTTTTAAAAAGGAATTCGTTGCATGTTTTATTATTATATGAATACTTAATCCGCCTCGGAATTATACTTTGTCGAGCTGTGAAAATTGGCTGAAGCTTTATTTTGCGTTCCATTATTAATGTTAATACTTGTTTTATGATGGTAGTCGAAGTAAGAAAGAATATTTGAAAGTTTTGATACACTTTTAGACCCAAAAGTGCAAAAAATATAAAAGTTAAAACTTAAAGCAGTACCGCGCCTTTTGATAAAGTTGTCCACGATTCAAATTACCTGATTCCTTGCATTTATTGACTTTCAGAACACACTAGATTTTTCTTCCAGTCAACAATGATCATAATATGTTTTAAATATAACTTGTTTTGTTTGTGTGTTTTAAACTTTGAACAACAACTAAATGGCTTCGTGCTACGAACGACAATTCCATAGTTCGCTCCCATATCAATTAGTTTTTTTTTTATAAGAATAGAAGCGTTATATAATACTGACATATTGAAGCATTAAAAAAAATATAAATCTTGTATATGTACGTCATAGCAAACGTCACAATTTGTTTATAATAAAGCGGTTAGTTAGCCGACATAAAAGAGAAGAGCTCTGATATTTTAAAGGCATTGTGTAAGAACTTTCGGCGAGGGTAACACGTTCACGATGAAGTTGGAATTATTTTTTTGTGCAATCAGTATAATTGGCTCAAGAGCGAATTTACGTAAGTTCTAATGTTAATTAGTTATAAAGGTCCTTTACAGCATATTAATAAGTCCCCAAACAAAAGGTCATCACTATCAGATTTATAGCCAAGTAGGAACAAATTGAATAACTTTATTGAATATTTTTAATTTGCGTGATTCGTTTTTAAGTACTTATATGAGATCTACCAGGGCATTTTATAAATTAATTTAATAAATAATTATACTCTTTCACGTCCATGAATCAGATGAATTTTTAATGTAATTACAAGTGTGGATACTGTAGTGATTTATTGGTCCTGTAAGTTTGTTGATGTGCGATTTCGATAAATGCAATATATTTTCTGATTCTAGCTGGAGTATTGTCGTTCACTCAGACACAAAATAAAAAAATAGATTTTTTATACAAATATGATAAAATAAGGCCAACAGGAATCTGATACCAGTATTGCGTTTAATGAAATTGGTAATTAAATTTGGGTATAAAATGTTTTGCATTAAATTCCATTAAAAATGATGAATTATTGAATATATTTTGATTTTAATTTATATTGGTAACGAATCCCTCACTTTGTTGTGCTGAAAAAAAGCAACTGGACTTTAGCAATACTTTTACTTTTTCAAAATTACAAAGTCCTGTTTGGTATCCAATACGTGGCGACCAAATATATATATTCATATACATATATTGTGTTTATAGTAATTAAATTTTACGACCCATTTCCCAATGATCGATTGACTGGCCACAGCATGGCAGATTTATAATTAATAAGTTTAATAACACACGCATATGCACATATTCATAAACGTCTACATTAGTACTTAAATACATACGAGTTAGAGGAAGTGCAGGCACAAAAAAAAATGTATACGTAATACCTACCTATCAGCCGCAAAATTGCATTGCTTGACATTAGAATGGTACAGACGTAATCAAACATGGTGGACCGTTATGTCAGATACTTGTACTATATGTATTACCTATTGTAAACCACATCTTACACAACATATACCTAATTACTCGTACATGTTGCATACAAAACAGTTTGAATAATGATTTATTCACTGCGAAAATGCTATATTACTGTAGTCATTTTTTTCTTGTCAACCATAAAAGCTAATAAGTGTGACCGCATAATTTTATCGGTATTCCTTTAGCATCGTTTTCAATAGGTTCTCGGTTCTTTTATCCATAAAGGTTAAGAAAAGTTTCAGCCATCCGCTATAGGCTGTGTCATTTCCTTTTGAACAGAGCGTTAACTTCAGAAGGGCTGGCTTCCTTGGGGGCTATTATCTGCTCCAATTTAGGAATCACTTTGACGGTCAGAAACAAAGAGGGATCCCTAACAGAGCACTTCCTTGTAGCGTGGAAATAAATTAATCTAGTGACCCTCGTCGGCCCCATTGCAGCCCTAGAAGACTTGTGGGCGCCTAAATAGGTGTTACTCACTTAGCAATCTATTTAATATTGAGAAGGCAGAAAAGGTTTCTATTACAGAATTACAGACACAAGGTCCTTAAAGGATTTGTGTTAAAGTGTTGGTCAGATTTGCTGTATACTTTTAATGATTCTTTCTAAGTTCATGAAATTGAAAGACGTTAATTAATTGCTAGAAAACTGACCCACTTTTCATACTTCTACTGTAATACAAATTTTTTACTGTCTTTATTTATATCACATCCGTAAATGTCTAAGATGAAGTATTAATATAGTCTACGGTAAATACAGCTATCGATATAGTTATAACTGATTCTCTTACATCATTTCATATATTATAAATGTATTCAAACTTTTTTTTTCTGTTTCCAGCATCGTATATAACACCATGCTCAAGAAGCCTACCCACGAACGAGTTGACAGATTGCGTTACAAAGGAGGCTAGAAGAATCCAATCTGAATTCGCTAAAGGCATTCCAGAGTTTGGTCTAGAACCAATCGATCCGCTGCCACTCGAAGACATCGTCGCTAATGCGGGAACTTTCGTCATAAGAAGCAAAAACTTACGCTTAAAGGGCCTTAAGAAAATGGAGATACGTGAAGTCAAGTATGTTTTAAACTAACTCTCGCCTGCTCAATGCCAATAAGTATATCATGCAAACTTTACCGAAAGCAAATCATTTTAGCCCTTGGCTATAGTCGGGTCATAATGTTGTGCTGGATTTCATTGTACCCTGTTGGTTAATAACGTGATTTCATAGTTCTTGTTTTTATATTCTTCATTTCTAATTTCGTAAACCCCATATGGCCGCGCAGCCCAACGGCGGCGCCGCGCCGAAGTGATTTGAAAATCGAATTTATTCGAATATCGTTCAGACCATAGAATAGGTACGTCTTATCCATCGTGATAAAGTTATATCAACAACAAATAAAAATTTAAATCACTATAATGTTTCCCGTTAAATTTTGTTGTCCCGTACTCTTTATAAATTCGCAATTATTTTTATTAAGTTTAACTTACCGTGAGTCATATTAACACTATAATAAGTTATACAGATTGAATAATACAAATAGTATCTTTCAATGGACAATATTTAACGGCCTAAGTCATACTTTAAATAATTATACAAGACAAGACACCTTTTATGCTCATTATTCATAATGAGTCCAACCAATGTATGTGTTCACAACCGATAACTTTCGCAATGTGCACAAGAAAGACACCAACTTAAATCAATTTTACTCTAAATATTTATAAAATATGACGGTTAATCACTTTAATAAGTAACCATGCTATTATAGGTTAAATGAACCTTCAGTACTAACATATCTACGTCGCAGCGAGTGTCCTTGCTGTCCTTTTAGTATTTACAAACACGCCACAACTTTCAAGTTCTTCAAATGGACAAGTCCCTCAAAACCATCTTGAGAGATAGCCACGCTTATTTCCGGTAAAAATGTATTTTCTAAGGCCTTCAATTTACACTTAGCAACAGAAATCCCTTGTAAGTTTTATGTGGACACCGGTCAAAAATATTCCAGAAGGCCACATCGTAAAATAAACAATGAAATGCAAATTGCGCATATACTGTCGGTATTTCTTAGCAAGGTAATCCAGTTATTTGTAATGTATGTTACAAATATTATACAGTGCGACTCCATTTTTCCACAGCATGCAATAAACTTTTTCGTACCATTTTAAATGTTTTAATTTAATTAATCGTTGTCTTGTTTTGTTTACATACCTGACTGAAAAAATATTGAAGGTGTTTTGGGGTAATATCGATTGTTTTGAAGTGTCATAAGATTCGAAAATAGACTCGGATCGGATTACGATGGTAAAAGTAATTGTTGAATAATTTTCGAAATTACCCGCTACTAAGGTATACATTCGAAATGACTAAATTATGTACATTAAGACAAAAACGAAGGAATACAATGTTTTCGACCCATATATTGGTCTAGTATAATAACAAGTAACACCACAAGTAAGGCTTGTGTTGTTAGTATAATAGGCCAATATACAGTGTGTATTGTTCATACGTACTATACGTAGTGGCAGCAATGTACGCAGTCCAACTTATTTTGACATGACAAAATATGTAGCATGACATGACGCATCGGTTCGTTAATTATTACGGATGCAATACATTACGCGCTGAATTATTATGTATGAAAAAAAAATAACATTTTTTTTTTAACAAACTTAATTGAAATAGGTTCCCGAGGTCCAATACTTACCGCCACTACAATATACGCCCGTATGAAAAATACACACTATATATATTCAACAAGTTGAACTATGTCAATTTGTGTAAGGTTGTCCAAAAAATATTTATTTATTTTCAGATGGAACTTCGAGCAAAACACAGGATCCATGAAACTGTTTGGTAACATGACATTCCTGGGCGACTACGAAACCGACGGCACTCTCATTCTCATACCTATCAATGGAAAAGGGAAAATTTCCGTGAAATGCTGTAAGTGTTAAAAAACGCTTCAAATCTACTCTTCTACACTAATATTATAAAGGCGAAAGCGTACACGCGTAATTTGTTACTTCTTCACGTCTAACTAAACGGCTGAAGCGATTTTAATATTTGGTATGGAGTTAGCTGACACCCTGGATTAACACATAAGCTATGTTTTTCCCCTACAGGCACAGCTAGTACAGATTATGTAAGATAAAAGAAAAAAATGCTAGGTGGGTGGCATGAAGCTTACTACTAGGTACTACTATGTTATTTGTTTTACTTATACTTTTGGGAGTCATTCTAACAGTGTCCGTAGTGTGTCTGCAACGGATTCTCTTAGTGCTTGAAAATGAGACATATGCTCTCCGAAATATGTAGGTGTTATTTTTAGAAGAAGCCTACTTAGTTATTACTTTTTAGGCCAGTGTTGCTAAAAAATAATATTTATTAGCAAGCATCTGCGTTAAGTGCAAAGAGACACTTTAGCCCGGTTTAATGCCAACTGCAATCGGCCTCTGCTATTCGTGCCAAGCCCGTAAATAAAACTTATTACTGTTTTTTTATTCAATATTACCATCTTACATATTGGAAAGAAGTCTTAAAATATTTATTTACACTACTTTGTTTAAAGTAGGTTTCTTTAATAAATTTAAGTTTATTCAAACTAAGCTATAATCTAAACTCGTTATTTGTTTATTCATATAACAGGCAAGAATGGTCCCTACCATTCTTACCTGTTTACCATACCAAATTTCTTAGCTGTGGTTTGTAACTCGGCGGCGGCGTTTGTATTGAAGCTCTTCAATACAGATATGTCGGATTCAGATACAGACAATTCGATACAATTTGGATATGGTTCACATATCCATCTCTATATCAAATAACGTCTAACACATTTGAAAGACTCACCTTACGCCTTATAAAAATCAGGACACGAAAAAAATTTCGGTCGTGCGGCCTCTGAACATTTTTCTACACGCAATTCTTAAATACATTTAAGCTCTTTCTAAACGTTTTTTTTAGTCTGATCGGTAGTGATTCTGCCTTAGAAGCTGGAGATTCTGGGATCAAATCGTCGACGAGTAGCTATCTACAACGCAAGCCTTATTGAGCTTAAATAAATAGGTCGGTTTGTGTAAGATTGTCCCAAAAATGTTTATGTTTATTAATTACAGCTGGATTATCATCCAATAAATACTAATTAAAATTACCACGGCCGTGTCGTTAACATGAATTGTCAATTTGCTCAAGTATCTACGATCTTTGAGAACGATCCAAAGTTTGCCAACCCGAAGGCAGGATGATTACGCAAATATCTTCACAATAACCAGAAGGGGACGTATTTAATTACTTAAGGCTAATTACAGGCGCCGGCTTGAAATTACAACGATAATTGGACCTGTCATTTAAGCATATAATATTTAATTATTAACTACTATAATATTTATATTTAAATGTGTAGGTAATTTATATTTACACAATTAGGAATATTTAGTAAACGGTGAAACACAGTGACATTTTGTGATTAAGACTTAATTTTTATTATATTCACAGTTTTGGCAAATCATAGGCATGGTTTAGTTCCCACTACAGTCCCTATCAAACAATAGCAGACGATTTTAGTACCTAGTACTAAATAATTATGTGAGCTCAGAACGTTTATAACGTTTAACCTATAGTTCCCAGTAGAATTAAATCGCCTCACACATAATATTTTATTGTTTCATTCTATATTTTGTTACAGTGAATACCGATATCCTAATTGACTACAAGATCCGAAAAGTCCGAGATGCCAACGGAGTGGAACACATTGAGACATATAATCTCAAGCAGAATGAGAATTATGGTCGGGTGGTATTCCACCTCACCAACTTACCGGGCGGTCCTACTATTGGTAAGCTAAATAACTATATTAACGTTCTAGAACACAATGTAAATAATACAATTTGAAAAGTTTGTACCAACCAGTAAACCACTCGTATTGCATGAAATTGACATGGTACAAAAGTTCTAACTTTAGTGTACACTAGCTTTTGCCCGCGGCTACGCCCGCGTTAAGAAGTATTTAAGTTATTTTTAGTACACTATCGTTCAAAAAGTTGTTTTGTATGCATGCATGCTTTGCATTGCACAAATGCCTACGTCATAGTAGCTTTATGCATGCAAAGTCTCACCCCGATCGGTTTAAAATTGACAAAGTTTCATACAAACTTTCATTCCCTATTTTATCTCCTTGGGGGTAGAATTGATCAAAATCCTTTCTTAGCGGATGCCTACGTGCCAAATTTCAGCCCGATCCGTCCAGTGGTTTGGGCTGTGTGTTGATAGATCACTATGTCAGTCAGTCAGTCGCCTTTGCGTTACATATATATAGATATAGGAAGGATTCCTATTTAATAAATTAATTTGAGTTGCAGTTCAAATATTGATAACAATCCTATTTCAGGTGAAACGATAAACCAGGTAATGAACAACAACTGGAAGGACCTGATCGCGCAGCTGGGCCCGCCGTACACCAAGGCCGTGGCCAGCAAGGTCCACGAAGTCATCAACAAGCTTTATTCCAATGTTCCTTTTGACCAACTTTTCGCGCCTTAGGTTATTTGTGAGCCAGTTATTTTAAGGTTATGTGATTTGTTTAGTAGATATTTTGTATATAAATAAATTATTAATGAGTACCTAATCATTGCTTTATTCTTATTATCCTTAGGTCTGGACTGCTATGTACATCCAGAAGTCATGTCACTTAATTTTTTTCAGATCACAGCACAGTCCCGTCTCTGACACACGTGGTCATCTATATAATATACCCCAACTACCTTAGTGTAAAATATAATTAACGCAATTTCATTTCATGTAAAAAAATATAAATGTTTAACAATTTTACCATGTAAAGAAACGTTCGAAATCATTATTAATTGAAAAGCAGTAACGGGTCATATTTGACTTAGACTATAAAAAATACCGGTTTTCTTCTTGTATTTAACCGGTTTATTTAATCCGAATGGTTTAATTGTCTCTTTCTAATAAAACAAAAATGACAAAATAACGGATAGAGACAAACGACGATCATTCACGTTTTAGTTTTGACAAGGTTTTATGAACTTTGTCCCGGCCTATAGCCGTAGCCAAGATGACTATCGTACGTACAGAAAACGCAGTCGGAAAAAAAATGTATGGTAAATATCACGTGACATTTCCTTCGATCTGTCGTTCCGATACATTTAAGTAATATCGTTCCTATTATGTTTTCTATACACGGTCTTCTTTTTGGCTACGGTCTCTATACATCAAAGTGACAGATACTAATAAATATAGTATATGCCTTCTATCATGTTCACATTATTTTGGACTCTTTCATCCCTACAGGCTTGAGGCGATTCCGTTCAATCTCGTCGCTCCTCAGTCCGAATAAATTATACTTAAACGAATAAGAGCTGCATAACAATACTAGGTCTGCCGGCTCACCCCGGCAATTCAAACCACTTGCACCTAGCCGCCTGTAATGAAAAGTTCCATCGTGTAGAAAATTAAATTTCTCTCTTCAGGGCATTAGGCAGGCTCGTACCAATCTCAGCATAATCGGGATTTCATCTCAGTCGCGACTTGTGACTTCTGTCCTGGCTGATCTCGTTTCTATGCAAATCGGTACAAAACGCTCGTAACGGCTGAATAATTTAATCGATTGTTCAGAATCCATCTGAATGCCTATCTACTTATTATACTTTTTTTGGATTGATTTGGAGAATAGGTTTTTTTCGTATATCGAATCGTTAGCAAACAAGGATTCATGACTGATACCGAGAGCGCTGTCGACTTCGCAATAAACTGCAAACTCTTATATCCAAAAACTGAATACTGTTCAATAGCACTAGCAGAGCTGACGCGTGAGTACGAGCAGGGGCGCTACCGCGAAGTACGAAAATCGAAAATTTGTTATCTCCGTCCCTTTTGCTTTAATTTGCAATTTTGGAAGTGCGATAGGGATGGAGATACCAAATTTTCGCCTTTCGTATTTCGCGGTAGCGCGTCAGTACACACTGCCCACAAAGCTAACAGTGGTGTGGTGTCAGCTCAGGCCAGCGGCGCTATCACGTAAAACGATATTAGTAAATTTCGGACGATCGTCTCTGTCACTTTCATGACGCCTTCATTGTGGGTAAAAGAGGAAGATGCTCGAAATATACGATGTTCACGGTATCGAGCTAGAAATAATGAATCGGACGGACCAAGGCATTTACTTATGATGGCAGGAGCAGAAAATTTTTCGTAGATACTGGGACAGCCTGACAAAAGCTTGTGAATTTCTGTTATATTTTTAACATCCATATAATTTCAAACGAATCCATCTTAAGCCTTACTGGTTAGGCAGTGGACATTTGTAATTGCATTATTTCATTTATATCGCGGCACTTGCCTTTACACAGACGCAGGGTCGAGGCAGCAATCTGATGACACACTTGCAGCACGCGAATGCAATGCTGTAACTCGAAACATATAGTCTTAAGTAAAAGCTGTTTAATTATTTCCTTCATCACTTAGGTCATGTTGTTACATAAAATGTCGGGTAACTTATAAAGTAAATACAGTATTCATATAATGTATAAGTTTCTATAGTAGTACAAAGTTATGACTTATGTGACTTCCGTGACAGGCTATTACAGAAAATAAGTAACTAAGTAATAATTTTATAAATTTTGTGAAAGTAAGTAGTTAAAGGTATTGGAAAAACTATGTTTTAGACTTGTTACGCGACATGAAAAATTTACGCGATATGCCTTGGCTTAAGATTACTTAAAACCTTAGTCGAAGATAATTAAATAGTAATTTTGTTTCACTGTCTGACAGTTTCACATAAATCTTAAGTAACGGACATAGGCATAACAAGGCAGTGTACTTACGTATATGATTTATTTATGAAGATAAAGACTAACGCGTTTACTTATTATTTAGTGTCAAATAATTTCTACAAATGAATAGAAAAATCTCATTTAAACGGCCCGGATTTCAATGTTTTCGTCCACGCAAGTTGAAATTACGAAACTCGTTTGCACACTACAGCAGTTTGCAATTTGGGCTAAATGAAGTTTCGAGTGGAACCGTATTCGTCATATAAATGTAGTCAGTGAACTGTATGGGGCTGGCTGGTATTTAGCACGAATGTGATAATAGGTCAAATCGGTTGCACTTTATTTTAACGCCGGAATGATTTGTATCTATATACCTACTTATAAATAATGGGAATCCTTAACTATGAGATTTTTATAGATTCAGAAATACATAACATATTTTATTCGGTTACGAACCAATTTATTCGCCCCGTGAAAGAAACTATGTTTTTTCATGAGTGTTATTCTTAGGGACCTTAGCGTACTTGTATATTTTGTATAAAATAATTGAAAGTGCGCAATAATAATTATGTGAAGAAAGGTTTGTTTTTCGTACTTGGTCTACACCTACAGTGGGTATCTACTCGTATTGTTTCGTTAACTTCATGGCAAGATTGTACATCGTACATCAAATTGGGTTAATTTCTCTAAGAATCTAGTATTTTTAACGTAGTAAGAAACTAGTGTTTTTATGGTCGCTTCAATGTTATACTCGTATGTGTCAGAGAAGTGAACATAATACTCTAAGAGATCTTTTACAACATAAAATATTTGTATTTTATTTTCACATTCATAAATAGCTACTGCTTGAACGCTTTTTCTAATCTTTTGAACATTCGGAACATTTCCTTTAGGTTAACCTTACTATGAAATCAATAAGACTTTGATTGAAATTCATAACTCGAGCGGGAAGGCGTTCGCATTGTAATATCCGGTCCAAAGATTAATCGAAACGAAGAGAGTGCTTACGGTTATCTTAGGGGAAAACGTTTCATTTTCCGGAGATTAAATTTGTATTGCATTTGAACTCGTCGACATCTTGGGACTGCGTTCAGGAATGATAATTTGATTAAACCGGACTATATAAATGGTTTTAGTCGCAGTTACTATTAATTATTAGTCACAAAACTGACATACATAGTCAACTTTTCTACAAGTCACGCTAATTGAGGACATTTTTGTTTTTAAAACGCCCACCTCGTCGTTCGTTCGTTCGTTCCTCTATTTGCCTCTTTATCGCTCGTATTCGCAACAGCGATAGAAATGGAGATAGACAATCTTTGAATTTCGATTTTGTCAGTAGGCCTTCAGAAATGATTAGGCGGATGAGGTCTTCAAAATGAAGCCATCTCAGGCACATCTTGAATAAGAGCGGTATGTAAGGCCATTTTGAATCAGGAATAGAATACGAACTTTCAAAGATAATTAATTAAACTAAATGGCTCTTTTACGTTACGTTTAGAAGTTCAGAGTTTTCAATCTAGTTTCAATACTTTCAATACGTCGAAGTCACTATACGCGAGCTACTAAGCTATGCGATATTAAAATTGCATCTCCATCTCCACAAGTCAACAGTCCACTTCAGACTCTCATCTTAGTTGCACGCGGTGACTGAATATATATAGACACAGCTCTCCGTACAAAAATGCCTTCCAAAAATGACCCCAGGCTCACTGACACTGACAGCTATCCCCTCTTCATTAATATGTCAGCAGCTTGAAGTTTATCCAATAGACAATTTCGCGCTATTAAAAAAAAGTTGTGATTGGTTAATAAAAGTTTTAAGCGTCAAACCTCATGCGCGGCGTTACAATATTATGGCGTTGTCAAACTTACAGGGATGATACTAACCGAGATGTAACCAATTTATATAAGTATTATTCTGACACGATTTTGCTATTAAGATTAAGAAAGAAAGAAAATATATTTTAACGCCAAAACATTAAATAAATAAATATAAATACGTTTTCCATACTTTATAAGAATGTATAATAATGACGTATTGGAGAACACTCCCACGATTTTGCGTTACGGCATTGCCTCAGTCTTTCTCCAGTGGGTACCATGGGATAATATCGCTCTGAAATATTGGGGGTGAATTTCCGTAAGTTTTTGCGCCACTAAGTCCCGTTTATTGTTATACTCAAACGTTGAAACATAATAGTAATGTGTAATACATATGTATTTTGGAATAATCGTAATAGTGTTAGTACAGTCAAGGAGTTTAATTTCCAACCCACCTAAGGTTCAATATCGTATAACAAACTGTCACCATAAGAGCAAGCTAGAATAAGACGTTACTTTGATATATCGCACGCATTGTTTTGTTTATTAGGCAACAGATTAACTACATCGACGTGGAGTACTGAACTTTGGGACGTCAAGGCATTTTGCCAACAATAGACGACTACCGAGTCTATATTCATATTTTTCGTTCTTGCAATATTCAAATGATAGTGATTATGATGAACAGTTTACCAGCAATACCTACATTTATAGCTTAGGTACCTATTTGCTTTTTAAATAAAAGCAAATAATAGGACTTGCTCGTTACTTGGAAATAAAATTAATAGTTTACTTAATAGTAGAAATTTTGCATAATATTATCCCCATTTTGTCACTCAGTATCATAAAGGCATAAGTCATTATAAAACTAGTATAGAGTTACGACATTTGGTTCAGTGTATTAGTCTATACATCAATATGTTACTTTAAATAATTGTTTATCACCTTCAGGGTAAAACTTACACAATCCAATGGATCCCATCGATTTTCTTGTATTTTTGTGGAGTTGTTCAGGTACCATTTCACCGCAGAAGAAAGCATTTTATATGGTTTTTTAATTTTACAATTTTATATTAGCTGACATCTTATGTCATAGAAAGCTTCTGTACTACTAAAGCTGTCAAACTCCGCCGCGGCTCAGTCGATCGTTCGTGGCACACTAGCCGTGGGGTCATTTTTGAGCTCGAGTCAGACTTCTATAGTATTTCTAGTTCGTTGGTTGCACGGTTATCGCTTAATATCTTAGAAAATCGATTGCAATTTGTGTTCTTATTTGTAAATATTGGTTTAACAGCCTTAAAGCATGGAAATATGAATTATGGTTTATGTTTTTTTTGGGAACTTTAATATTTAGTTTAGTGTGTTATGCTTTATTGGGAACTTCAATTTTTAGTGGTGGTTTAGTGTCAAACGTCAAAGTCAAAAATTTATATTTAACATTAAACAATAAAGTTACGTATCAATGGATATGAAAATGTCACTCATCTAATACAATAACCTAACCTACTATTTATACTACCTAAGAAACTGGTCGACTGGGTTGGGGAGACCCTGATACCCTAAAACCATGTATCGGCTCCCTCATCTCCTATGCACCTAGTACCTACATGAAATACATCATCATCATAATTATACAGTCCGAAAATAAATAATATAATATTACAACACGCAAACAAATCAGCGATATCGTCAAGCCGACATCGAGATATAGGTTATCCTCTCATCGAGTAATCTGGCCCACTTAATTACAACTTTTGCTACTAACTGTAGATTCACTTTGTATTATAACCAGTCTAGCAACACATATGGATATCATTCTTTGGAAGTTAGACGTAACAACAATTTGCTGACTACCGTTTGTCGCATTTTGCGTGGTGATTCGGACTGCCTAGAACTTATTGCTCGAGTCTGCAAGCTGTACGTCCCGGATGTTCCCAAAATCTGTTTGAGGCCTCGTTCTCACCCACTTTTAGCAGTGCCGGCTGCACGCACGGTATCGCGAGAAAACTCGCCGCTTCCGCGTGCGTTAACACTCCTCAATGCGCTTCTGACATCATCACCTGAATGTGACCTGTTTGCTTGGAGATGGACGGCTGTGTGCCGTGAATGCTTGAGGTTTTGTGAGGTGATGGATGATAGGCCATCCAGCACCTTACTATAAATAAGTATTTTTTTATTTTTTTTATTATTTGATTATGTATTTTATATGTTATTGCTTTCTCAGCGCATTGGTTTTTACTGTAATGCTGAGTTACATTGTTCTTGTAAATAAATAAATAAATTATGGATGAGCGACTGAAATTTTGAGAATGACTCCTTTATCGTGCCTGATCGGTTCTACGACTTGAACTGACGACAAACTTGAACAAGAAACTAATACGGGCAATATTGAAGGGCTATCTAGTCGGCTAACTTGCTGCCATCGGGGGAACCAAGGTACAGAATGTTACAGAAGTAATTTAGAACCGAGTATGAAGTTATGTATATAGCAGCTTTTAATACCGGTATATATTGTGTAACCGGGTGGAGATTACCGGATTCCTTTAGACAAAATACCGGAATATATTTCCCTAGGGAAACCTCTTCGAATAAAATGTTTAACTAAACAATTTTGCTGTAGATATCTGATACACGATTGGACGAAAGAAAATAGTATTATCTCCTTTTTTTACTATTAACATGCCTGTAATAAAAGAAACAACAACATACCTACTTATTTTGTATTTCACAAAAAGTGTTTATTGTTACCCATTTTACGACCTGAAGCCTATTTCTCAAACACTTGTAACTTGTAATACAAGCGGAAGTCTCTATCTAACAACAGGTGTTAAACAGGACCCGGGTATGTCCTTAAACTACGTCCAACAATGAGAGGTAGGGCACAGCGATGACCATCACGCTTGAATCTGGAGCAGCCCAACTGGGGAAGTACCTCCTCCTTACAGAAGACCACAGCCATAATAGCACTGCTACCTTTCAGGTCTGTAGTGTTGTGTTCCTGATGGTAAGTAAGGTTCCCAGAGCTCCAAACCCCCTTAAAGGCCGGCAACGCGCTTGTGACTCCCCTGGTGTTGCGGGTGTCCATGGGCGACGGTAATTGCTTACCACCAGGCAATCCGTCTGCTCGTTTGCCGCCTATGTCATAAAAAAAAAAAAAAAAAGTCTCCCGAAGTGACCACCCCTGGAGGGCGATTTTTTGCATCGAGTACCTACTCAAATCGTGACATTTTAAACTATCTCAGAAACGAATAAATGACATGTTAGAAACATGAATGATAGCAATTATTAATCGTGAGTATCGAAACTATACATTTTGTGCTTATAGTTTCGATACCCACCAATAATGGTAAGAAACTTTTGTTTGAAATTATTTTCGTCCTTCAAGTTTTTCTAATAAAATTCGAGTGCACGACTCTCAAAAATCGGCCCCCTGATCGCCTACTAGGTACTTACCTAATTGCTATATTACCTATAAAAATAACAGATGTATTACCTATAAAAAAAAACGAAACTGCATTTCATCGTCATCATCATTCAGCCGAAGGACATCCACGGCTGGACATAAGCCTCCCCCAAAGCGACACACAGTGACCGGATTCGCGCCACGCACGTCCAATGGATTCCCGCGATTGTTACCATGTCGGGCCACGCTGTACCTTCCGGTACGTGGTCGCCACTCGAGAACCTTTACGACCCAACGGCCATCGGCCCTATAGGTGAAAAACTTAGCTAAAGCACCTGGTCTATGTAGTAGTAACGTGTCTGTACACGCATTTCGGCGTTCTATATTCAAATTTTGACGTAAGTTCCATATATTATTAATTATCCGCACAACTACATCGACATGGTGACTTTGTTAAGTTTTTCACCTACCTATACGTGCATTAGAATTAGTGTCCGGTACGCTGAGTGGTGACTTTAAGGTTTTCGATAAAGAGTATCGAGTTTACTATCTGTGCATCTCGCTTGCACTATTTTAGTGCGAACGAGACCGAAAACCTCAATGTCACAACTCATGGTAAGGGCACGGGTGGTCTAATTGGTTAGGGTGTAAGCCGCGAAAGCTGGAGATGCGGATTCAAATCTTGCCTCGGACCTAGTCACTTTTTCTTAAGTACATGTCATCTATTCCAATTGGTAATGAATAAAAAAAAAACAATTTTTGATTCAATAATTTTTAATTTTAACATTTTACCCTTTCACAAATTGGTCAATTTCACAAAATGCTTATTCCTAAATGAATTGCTACTACTTATAAATACATAAAATAAATCTAAAAGCGTATTAATGATGAGTTAAGTAAAATTACTTAGTGAAAACATTTCTTTGTAATTACCTAGGTACGTCAAAAGTAATTGAAAATTGCACCAAGACGATTTAGTAAAATTTTTGAAGAATTTCATTTTTGTACCATTTCCACGGTACTATATTATACATGTGCTTTGAAAGGTGCTGAATACACACACTCGCCAAGTCATTTCGATAACTAATTAAATGTAAATTGAAAAAAGTTTGGAGGATAATAAGGGCAAGTTCACTTTCAGGGACACCCAATTAACTTAATTGTCAAATAAAAGTTAAATCAGTGGTCAGTTTAATGACGACAATTAAGCTTTAAATTTCAATACAATCTACTATTTTATGATCAATCCATAAATAATACGTGTTTATCTAAATATATGTTTAATAAAGATGATTTACATAAATATTTCAAGCTTAATTGTCGTCACTTAACTGACCACTGATTTAACTTTTATTTGACAATTAAGCTAATTGGGTGTCCCTAAAAGTGAAATTGCCCATAAGGAAGACTGTTTTCCAAACTGACTGTTTCTATTTTTTCCCTAGCCTCTTAACACTCAGTTTAAAACAAGATTTTATTTGTGTTTCAGCGACACGATTTAGAGTTATGGAACTGAACAAATTACTTCTTTACTGATCCAAATCTTAGCAGCATACAAAACACGAGTCATAGCCATTAGACTTTCCTCGTGGGCGGACTTATCCACATTGAGCTTCCTTTAATATAATTTTAAAATGGACTACTCTAAGCAACATGTAACAATAGTGAAGCAATCTGAATTCATAAATCTTTGTTTGTCTTTGAACGTCTAATGTGGAAACATTAGTAAAATATCTGTTGAAAAAATATAATTATCTACCTACATTGAATTTTGGTGCAATAAATCTTGACATATGGTGAAAAATTGCATATCCTAATTGAAAACACGTCTAGAAATACCTACTCTCACTATTGTGACCTAAAGATCTCAATTCACAGAATTAAAATATGTACTAAAATTAAATTACCTAAGGACTAGCTAATATTATCAGACTTATAAGTAAAATGCGCCCTTTCAGAGCTTACTCTATACTGTAGTCAAACAAATAATACTTACGAAATAAAATAATACAATTAGAAAAATAGTTCGAAATTCAATACTGATGTTTATTTTTCAACAAAAAAAAAATCATTAAAACTTGCATACCTCTCCGTCTGCTATATTAGGAGACCACTTGCAACCGAACCGTTCAAACCGTTTGCCGCTATATCAAATTGAACCGTTTACTCATACCAATAAGGTTCAGTTTATTACAAATAAACAGGAGTTAACCGCGTACCTGGATTAACTTTATAAATTACCTACGACATTTCGAGAAACAACATTGTCCTCGTGGTCTCGGATGATGACTGATAAAATTCACATCAACATCTAGCCGCACGAGTTTTTCGAACTACCCGCACTTGATCTTGTCCATCGACTTGAACGTTCTGCGCGCTAGAGGTGTAATTTTTAAAGTTAATATACCCGGATAAGTCCGGTTTATATGTAATAATCCGTAAACTTTCAGAAAATCAGTATTAAGTTTCAATTTAGCATGCATCACAGTACACTAGTAGCAGCGACTTGATAACAGCATGTTTTGTTATAAATTCCGCCTTAAAGAGCGTACGTCATCACGCTAAGGTAAAATATTGCAGCGAATCAAAAAGTAGTACAGTCAACGTGAAAGATCCATGCGACCAAAATGCTAAAATATGTATACAAGCACACTAACATTGAGACAATAAGGCATATGTGTAAATATTTTGGCACTTCAATCGTGTCCATATTTGTCTTTGACTATACTACTACAAATTTTGTGTGTGATTGAAACCAGCAGCAAATAGTTTTTTTTTTAACTTACCATCACGTCTCCTGTTCAACCAACGCGGCAGTCGATAGCGAGATCTGTTGTGTCCTAAGGGGCTTCTTGCACATCGCTTTAACACACGGAGCTAGCAGATACACTAGTACCGCCGCAGCTATAAGGGATATAACACACAGTGCCCATTGAGCGGCACGGATCGAGACGGCCGTCTCCGTGACGGGCCGTCGCAACTGGCAGGATTCGGTCAGGGATACGGACGTGTTGTAGGGGCCGGTGACGCGAGCGTCCGGGCCGCAGTTGGACGTCTGCCACCCGATCCAGCCGGCTGATCGGTTAAATAGCACCTGGAATTGTAGAAACATTCTAATCAAATGTAACTTTGATGTAGATACTACACTAGAGTATACCATGTAAGTGTAATAAAATAAGGGACCTCTACTTTTTTGCTTGGTAGGTACTTTACGGCGATAAAAGTCAGACAAAACGATTGTAAGTACAACCCTTAAGTAGATCCCAGATATACATACTTAAGTAGCGAATGTTATAGACTTACCCTCGAGTTGGTAATTCACCGGAAAATATTTTCAAACTATCTCATAGGTATTTTCAATAAACACAACTGATTTTAAATCTTATTATAAAGATACTAAAACACATTGTATAGACGATCACATATTTAACTCTTCCATGAACACAACTGATGTTGAACCCTACCTAATGCGAGCGATGGAACATAGTCCGATCGCCAACCCGCCTTTTTTTTACTGCCGGAGTGGGGAATGCTTTATTGCATATACGGGAAGGCCATATTGGGGGGTATGTGGGGCTCGCCTCTCTTGTCCCCTCCTCTGAGGAGGGGAGATTGGCCCTACCCACTAAACCCCACTCCGGCGTTTCATCCTCTATGCCGTTTGCGAGGTTCGCGAACATTCTACCACGGCGGCGGCGGCCCCAGCTTAGCGCCAGGGCATCCGCACAATCGCCAACCCGCCTGCCAAGCGTGGCGATGGCATTAAACTCCCGGACGTCCGTGGCTGACAGTACCTGCAGCCCCTCCATGGCGGTGTAGCCCAGCACGGTCTCGGGCCCGGCCTCCAGTCCCAGCTTGTAGCACACGAAGTCCGCGGCGCCCGCCTCGCCCGCCGACACCACTCGCATGTAGTTCTGAACCATAACACACAGACAATAAGGTTGACGGTATTTTTATTTATCTAATGATTCGTTTCGTTGTGAGTCTATCAAATGTCTCTATGGGACCTATTGCATAGAAGCTATAAGCTATACCAAAGCGAGACATAAGAGTTGAAGTCTGAGATTTGCACGTTCCGCTCAGAAAGCTGACACAGTAATAATTATTATAATTATGTACGTAACTATACTGTGACGTCTATCCTGTATAGTCGACCACTTTTTCTTAAACATAGTATGGAAAAATAATGACATCGAGGGTTGCGTGGTCAAACTCGATAAATCGATATAATATTTCATTGAGGTAACAATCATAAGTAATTCACGTATGGTTCTAAATTCAAAATCCCATTTATTCGACTTATTGGGTTTGACAACGAAATGCGTTAGTGTATAGTTGCTCTATAATTTATCAATTATCATTCAAACAGTCACAGCCGCGTTCTTAAGGACGGTGCGATCGAGCGTCAATGGTAGAGATTACAGTTGAACCACGCATACTCAGAGATCGCTTTCTGCGACGGTCTATGGGGGAGGCCTATCTCCAGCTGTGAGCGGCCGTGGCTGTTAGAATAAGAATGTTGGGTATGAATTTGTTTTGCGAGACAATACCTGCGGCGGTATTTCGAGTGTGAAATACTGGTTGTCCGCCTCGTCACTCAGCAAGTCTACTGCGATCCAGGGCAGCGCCCACTCTTGCGGCTGCGGCCAGCACCCTGCCTGAAATCAAGTATTTAAATAAAGAAAAAAAAATAAAAATATATATATATTATAATTATAGGGTAGACCTAGGACAAAAGCAACAGAGGCTTGTAAGTAACATAGTTTAAAAGATGTAAGCGTACAGTCAGCACGGGCCTATTTCTCGAACACTTGGTAATACAAGCGTAAGTTTCTTTCTAACAACAGGTGTCAAAAAGTGACTTCCACTTGTATTACAAGTAACAAGTGTTCGAGAAATAAGCCCCAGGTTATAAAATATTATACTGTATAGAAATTATTGACTAACAATTCTAGTGACTGTTAATTTAATATTACCTCTCCATGGTACCAAAATTCATCAGAAATGACATTCGTCTCCGGAACTGCATTTTTTATTTGGCCCACAACCTGCGGAAATTAAAACAACATAAATCTACATGCTAAAACCACATAGTCAAAATGATACTATTTGATAAATAATTTTTAATAAATTGTACCTCTCTAAAAACTTTATCGGGCAACCTAATATTAGTAGTGCCACTATCCACAATACTCTTCTCTTCATTAAGTTGCAAGCATACTTCATTATTAAAGACTGTGACCACAGACTGTGTTGGTCCCGTGTTATTGCGACCAGTTGTGTCTAAGATTCGGACAGACAGCACGCCTACTTCGTACCAGCGTTGACGTAGCACGGGTGTACGATAAGTACGGTTATTATTTTTGTTTTCGGCGGCGTCATCTGAAAATTCCAATTAGATAACTGTTTAAAAATTGCGAAGAGTTAGGCCTTTTCTAATCAACTTTTACAAAGGCAAATGTATATTTCATTAATAATTACAACATGTCAATGTAGGTATTGTAGGTATAGTGTAGCGAGGCGCGGCCCGAGTTAGATAGACTGTCGATCGTAAGTTAATTATTTATCTCAAACATGCAAGGAAATATTGATATTATGTACTTTATATTACGCTGGGAGAGTCACGTCTCGGGCGCGTTTAGACGAGAAGTCTATAGTGAAATTTCACAAAAAATTGCATGCCTAGGCCGGGAAGTAGCACTTTATAAATTTCCATTTTACTCGTATTCGTGACGCAGCATGGCATTCAGCTATATTTCATTCATGATTTTCTATTTATTAATTTCATAGCATGTTTGAGAAAAACACTGTGCATACATTGGCGTGGAAAAAGGTTGTAGGCGTCCTACCTCAATACATTATTTTTGGCCGGCTACCATATATTCTATTTGGCCAGCAACCCCATGTGAGACAGATCAGAAGAAAACTTAAAAAAAAACCGTCTTAACTTATTTAATTGTAAAAGAAAGATAAAATTGCCTGTATGGCTGTAACATGTGGTGTGCTGCTTATAAGTAAATACAAAAAAGAAATCATAAGTATTACAGGCTTATAGTTTTAATATTCAGAAAACATAATTCAATGGTTCTGAAAATTGCCCCTAAACAAGCTAAGATCTTTATTCTCTTTTGTATTCATTTGTCATTTAACTCATATATCTATTTTACAAAATACTTTATATAGTTTATTAAAGATTACCTAGCATTTGAAAGTTTCCATAATGGGTTGCATTGGTAGCATTTTTTACACCACACAACTTGAGCTGGAATGAAACGGGTTTTTTCAGAGTGCGGTCCACAGAGTCCAGCCAGGACTCAACAACAATGTTTTCACCCCAGGCTCCAACAGGTAGATATGCCAGTCCAAGGAGACCCTAGAAATGAGGAGTAACAATCCAAGGTAACAGTGAAGGTTTTGCAGATTTTATGAGTGTTTCTCAATAACCTGGTAAGGCCGAGGAAATTTTAGAGTGTTTCAATTTAAAACCTTCTCTTGTTTCACAGAGAGTTCAAAACTCTTGATTTGAACTCTTATGGAAACAAGCGAAGTTACTAAATTCAAAAATAATAAAATTGCCTAGTGTAGCGTAGTGTTTTTAACAAAAATTGAGTATTTGAATTTTTTTTTATAAGGTTTATTAAATATGTACCTGCCATCCAGAGCCATTCATGAAGAACTTGTGGCTTTCAGTAATAAGTGCTAAGTCTGTTCTCACTTCTGGAATGTTTGGAAGTGATGGGAACTGCACCCAGTCTGATGCTAGGTGTCCAACCCACATTCCTTGAGAGTATTTAGCCTGCACCTGTAATATTCATTAACAACC
Source organism: Grapholita molesta (assembly GCA_022674325.2). Classification (NCBI taxonomy): domain Eukaryota; kingdom Metazoa; phylum Arthropoda; class Insecta; order Lepidoptera; family Tortricidae; genus Grapholita; species Grapholita molesta. Next base: position 8,221,600 of record CP053129.2, on the reverse strand, counting down.
AAACCTTAAGATTCAAACTTTATTAGGTGGATCCTCATAATTTAAAACTCAGCTGTCTGTATGAGTCAAAACAAAGCAAAACATATTTAGACCTTAGTAATTAGGCATAAGAATTGTTTAAATTTACATATAAACATGCACTTTTGGAAATAAAAAGTCGTAACTTTGACAAGAATTCTTACTTGTTTCCTGCTATCCCAAATTGAGTTAGATAAATTTGCGTTGAAAAATGTCTTGCCACCTTGCCGAGCTTGAGATGCTATAGCCAGTGTAGTGCTGCCAGTATCAACTAGTAAATTAAACTGAAAGGAAACAACGTAACTTTGATCATCTCTCTCTTCATCTAATTTATTTTGTAATGTAGGAGCTAATTTATCTACAGCCTTGCCTTTTAGTTTTAATGAATTTACCTTTTGTGGTGGATGACCCAGGTTCACCTCTACTGAATATGCTTGACCTGCATCTCCAAAGAGATTGAACTCTTCACCATGAGTGTAGCTCAAAGACACAAGCAACACAAAGCCGTAGATACTGTTTAGCAACATTTTAGCGCTATATTATTAACTAATCAACGAAAGGCCACTTTCTTCTATATCATGGACCATAATTAAAAAAAATCTTCATGAAATCTCCTTAGGCTTTAACAAATGATCGTAGTCATTGTGCACTTTGTTTATTTATAGACATTTTAGCACAATTCCTGTGCTGTGCCAATATTTCCAACGCATTTTTGACAGTTGAAGTTGACATAAAACACATTTGTAAAGAAAATGCAAACGCCATAACATAAGTCCACATTTGTGGTAACATTCTAAGGAACTCTCACACAATCTTGTACTGTTTTAAGAAAGCCTACCTCCATATTATAGTTTAAAACCAGGAAGTGACACGCGTCCCAAAAATATTTAGAATTTTAAACATATTATATAGCAAAATCACAGAATAACTAATAGCACTACCGTATAAAATGGCAATACATACAAAGCAATCACAAGTGATACAAAACGTTAGTTATTGTAAAAAAAAAAAACAAGTCCAATCAAATTCCACTTCCTCGCCCCTCCCTTCCTCAGTACACCACACTGATGTAGATCAAAAAATAAAAATTCGGAAGAAACTAGAGAAGTGTTGCTTATTGTCTACCCTTATAAACAACATTGTTACTTCTACCTTTACTGTAACCTAAACCTAGTCTAGTCATACCAGTAAACTACAATAAAATAGTCCATGGCTGTTGCATTTATGATTGTTTCACAATTATATATTTTGTAAATTTAGGGTTTGTGTTTATAAGTGGTAAATTTTATAATGAACGGATTCATCGCAGTTCATTGTGGTAAGTTATTAAGCTACATAATTACATTTATTTCGTTTGTCAAAGACATCTCGTTTAATTTAACATTATAAATACAGGCGCCGGTTACCACAGTGATAATTTGAAGAAGGAATATCAAAAATTGTGCCATGTAGCTTGTAGGAAGGCAAGCGAATCTCTGAAACAGGGTGGCAATGCGGTTGATGCCATTGAAAAAGCAATAATTGGTGAGAAATCTTTAAGGCACCATGGCTGTAAACTGTAAACTACTAAAATTCAAATATTGTAATATACCTAATTGTTTCAGAACTAGAAAATAGTCCACTAACTAATGCTGGTTATGGATCAAACTTAAGTTGGGATGGTTCGGTTGAATGTGATGCATCAATCATGAACGGCCAGACATTACACTTTGGTGCATGTGGTGCAGTTTCTAATGTCTGGAACCCCATTACTTTGGCAAAACAACTTTGTTTGAAACAGTGTGACAGTCTCTCTCTAGGCAGGGTGCCACCTTGCATCCTGACTGGTAAAGGTGCCAAACTTTGGGCAATGAGAATGGGATTGCAAATAGTTGATGACCACAAAATGATTTCAGCCAGAGCTTACAAAAACTTTAAGCATTGTAAAAGAAAGCTAAAGAGATATTCACAGCAAAATGATATCAAGTTTAGTCCTCTAGATACTGTGGGAGCTATTTGCATTGATTCTAATGGTTTAGTGGCAGCAGGAGCCAGCTCTGGGGGAGTATCTTTAAAACATGAAGGGAGAGTTGGGCAGGCAGCCTCATTTGCAAGTGGAGTATGGGCTGTAACCAGTAGAGATGGAATTCAACAGTCAATAGCATCTTGCACTTCAGGATGCGGAGAGCACTTGATAAGAACACAGTTAGCAAAAAACACAGCCGAGAGTTTATTAGAACCGTCACCAGTATTAGGCTTAGATAAATGTTTGAAAGAAAAGTTTTTAGAATCCCCCTATTTGTGGGATGTGGGACAGAGACTGGGGGGCACTTTAGCTTTACGATTTGACCCCCAGGCTGGAGAAGGAGAGGTTATTTGGGGACACACAACAAAGACAATGTGTGTCGGATTTATGTCTACAGAGAGTGAAAAACCAAAGGTAAAATAAAAATGTATGATGTTTCAGATAGCAAATCTAAGAAACTACTAATTTCTTTTTAGAATATCCAACTGCTATATTTTTTTAATTATAATAGTATTAGTAAGTTATTTTAAAATGAAACTTCATCTAGTCCATTCAAATTTCCTGTTGCAGTGTTCATGAACATAGGCTTTATGGTCAAAACAGTATTTTTCTTTTCTTTGCAGTGTGTATTCTCATACCTGCCGCAAAAGTGGCGCCTGGACAAAAAGATGTAGTTTCTGGACAACCATTCACAGTGCCAGTGCAACCCTCCCCTGTAGTACAGTGGGAAATCAAGACTGAACCACACTTGATTGAAATGAATCATAACGGATCACTCTGACAAACACTGATTTAACCAGTTCCTAATAAACCAAGTATTAAGCTTCCATAACATACCATTGAATAGTTATAATATAAATGACAATTTTTATGTAGCATGTAAGTGTGAAAAAATAAATTGTTAAATAAGAATATTGATCTTTTTTATCATTGATTCTAGCTTTATATATTAGGTTTCTAGAAGGCCCCATAAAAATCCAGATTTCATAATATGTTCTTTGAAGGTATGCATTGAACCATTTTCCAGGCATAATATGATTTATCGACCACATGCGTGTCAATTTAATTTAAACCTAAGCATTTTACTTTAAGATTCATATTAGATTGGAATATCCCAAATTATACCCTATTTAAAATAAATTACCAAAACGTAACAATTTAGCAAGGAACATACAAAACTCAAAATGACTATACAAAGTCGCGTTCCTCCGACATGTTGGCTATTTCTCTATTTTCGGTAATATGTGGCGCAGCGCCATCAACGGATACAGTTTCAATTGTTTTGACTGCCAGACATCTGAATGAGGTTTTGTATAGACACTTATTCCATCTGTTGTATGTTCCTTGCGATTTAGAATATATGTATTTAGGATTTCTGGAAAAACCATTAGACTGGTGGGGCCTGGAAAAGAGTTAAAAGCCGTGGTCTAACGGTGAAATAATGAAAATCGTGATTTAATTAATAAAAAGGCTTTATTTGTGTCTGTAAATGTAAATAATAAATTCGGTGAGAGGCGATTAAGTACAATAATAATGTGCTCAAAAAAGAAAAATATAATGCTATTGTGCGTAAAATACAAATTCATTGTATTATATAAAAATAATAATAATATCAAAATGTTTACTAGTCCTCTAGATACTGTGGGAGCTATTTGCATTGATTCCAATGGTTTAGTGGCAGCAGGAGCCAGTTCTGGGGGAGTATCTTTAAAACATGAAGGGAGAGTAGGGCAGGCAGCCTCATTTGCAAGTGGAGTATGGGCTGTAACCAGTAGAGATGGAATTCAACAGTCAATAGCATCTTGCACTTCAGGATGTGGAGAGCACTTGATAAGAACACAGTTAGCAAAAAACACAGCCGAGAGTTTATTACAACCGTCACCAGTATTAGGCTTAGATAAATGTTTGAAAGAAAAGTTTTTAGAATCCCCCTATTTGTGGGATGTGGGACAGAGACTGGGGGGCACTTTAGCTTTACGATTTGACCCCCAGGCTGGAGAAGGAGAGGTTATTTGGGGACACACAACAAAAACAATGTGTGTTGGATTTATGTCTACAGAGAGTGAAAAACCAAAGGTACAATAAAAATTAATTATGTTTCAGAAAGCAAATCTCAGAAACTACTAATTTATTTTTAGAATATCCAACTACTAAATTTTTTTTTTAAATTATAATAGTATTAGTAAGTTATTTTAAAATTAAAATTCATCCAGTCCAATAAGATTTCCTGTTGCCGTGTTAATGAACATAGGCTTTATGGTCAAAACAGTATTTTTTCTTTTCTTTGCAGTGTGTATTCTCATACCTGCCGCAAAAAGTGGCGCCTGGACAAAAAGCTGTGGTCTCTGGACATCCATTCACAGTGCCAGTGCAACCCTCCCCTGTAGTACAGTGGGAAATCAAGACTGAACCACACTTGATTGAAATGAATCATAACGGATCACTCTGACAAACACTGATTTAACCAGTTCCTAATAAACCAAGTATTAAGCTTCCATAACATACCATTGAATAGTTATAATATAAATGACAATTTTTATGTAGCATGTAAGTGTGAAAAAATAAATTGTTAAATAAGAATATTGATCTTTTTTATCATTGATTCTAGCTTTATATATTAGGTTTCTAGAAGGCCCCATAAAAAATCCAGATTTCATAATATGTTCTTTGAAGGTATGCATTGAACCATTTTCCAGGCATAATATGATTTATCGACCACATGCGTGTCAATTTAATTTAAACCTAAGCATTTTACTTTAAGGTTCATATTAGATTGGAATATCCCAAATTATACCCTATTTAAAATAAATTACCAAAACGTAACAATTTAGCAAGGAACATACAAGACTCAAAATGACTATACAAAGTCGCGTTCCTCCGACATGTTGGCTATTTCTCTATTTTCGGTAATATGTGGCGCAGCGCCATCAACGGATACAGTTTCAATTGTTTTGACTGCCAGACATCTGAATGAGGTTTTGTATAGACACTTATTCCATCTGTTGTATGTTCCTTGCGATTTAGAATATATATATTTGGGATTTCTGGAAAAACCATTAGACTGGTGGGGCCTGGAAAAGAGTTAAAAGCCGTGGTCTAACGGTGAAATAATGAAAATCGTGATTTAATTAATAAAAAGGCTTTATTTGTGTCTGTAAATGTAAATAATAAATTCGGTGAGAGGCGATTAAGTACAATAATAATGTGCTCAAAAAAGAAAAATATAATGCTATTTTGCGTAAAATACAAATTCATTGTATTATATAAAAATAATAATAATATCAAAATGTTTACTAGTCCTCTAGATACTGTGGGAGCTATTTGCATTGATTCCAATGGTTTAGTGGCAGCAGGAGCCAGTTCTGGGGGAGTATCTTTAAAACATGAAGGGAGAGTAGGGCAGGCAGCCTCATTTGCAAGTGGAGTATGGGCTGTAACCAGTAGAGATGGAATTCAACAGTCAATAGCATCTTGCACTTCAGGATGTGGAGAGCACTTGATAAGAACACAGTTAGCAAAAAACACAGCCGAGAGTTTATTACAACCGTCACCAGTATTAGGCTTAGATAAATGTTTGAAAGAAAAGTTTTTAGAATCCCCCTATTTGTGGGATGTGGGACAGAGACTGGGGGGCACTTTAGCTTTACGATTTGACCCCCAGGCTGGAGAAGGAGAGGTTATTTGGGGACACACAACAAAAACAATGTGTGTTGGATTTATGTCTACAGAGAGTGAAAAACCAAAGGTACAATAAAAATTAATTATGTTTCAGAAAGCAAATCTCAGAAACTACTAATTTATTTTTAGAATATCCAACTACTACATTTTTTTTAATTATAATAGTATTAGTAAGTTATTTTAAAATGAAACTTCATCTAGTCCATTCAAATTTCCTGTTGCAGTGTTCATGAACATAGGCTTTATGGTCAAAACACTAATTTTTCTTTTCTTTGCAGTGTGTATTCTCCTACCTACCACAAAAAGTGGCGCCTGGACAAAAAGCTGTGGTCTCCGGACATCCATTCACAGTGCCAGTGCAACCCTCCCCTGTAGTACAGTGGGAAATCAAGACTGAACCACACTTGATTGAAATGAATCATAATGGATCACTTTGACAAACACTGATTCAACCAGTTCCTAATAAACCAAGTATTAAGCTTCCATAACATACCATTGAATAGTTATAATATAATATAAATGACAATTTTTATGTAGCATGTAAGTGTGAAAAAATAAATTGTTAAATAAGAATATTGATCTTTTTTTGTCATTAATTCATTTAAAAATCGCTATTTAGGTTTATAGCAGGCACCATAAAAAAGTCCAGACATAGGTATACATTGAACCATTTTCTAGGCATAGTATGATTTATCGACCACATGCGTGTCAATTTAATTTAAACCTAAGCATTTTACTTTAAGGTTCATATTAGATTGGAATATCCCAAATTCCCATTAGAACCGTCATTTCAGATAAATCCGTCCGTTATTTCAGATAAATAACCAAAACGTAACAATTTAGCAAGGAACATACAAGACACGAAATGACTACAAAGTCGCGTTCCTCCGACATGTTGGCTATTTGTCTATTTTCGGTAATATGTGTTTGACGACCGGTCTGGCCACTAGGCCAGACCGGTCATAGGCAGGGTCACTACCCACTAGGGTAGTGACCCTGCCTATGAAGCCGAAGGTCCTGGGTTCGATTCCCAGTCAGGGCATTTATTTGTGTGATGAGCACAGATATTTGTTCCTGAGTCATGGGTGTTTTCTATGTATTTAAGTATTTATATGTATCTATTTATTATATATATCGTCGTCTAGTACCTGCAACACAAGCCTTATTGAGCTTACCGTAGGACTAGGTCGATTTGTGTAAGAATGTCCGAAATATTTATTTATTTATTTTATTTATTTATTTCTCTATTTTCGGTAATATGTGGTGCAGCGCCATCTATGAATACAGGTTCAATTGTTTTGACAGCCAGACATCTAAATGAGGTTTTGTATAGACACTCATTCCATCTGTTGTATGTTCCTTGCTATTTAGAATATATGTATTTGGGATTTCTGGAAAAACCATTAGACTGGTGGGGCCTGGAAAACAGTTTAAAACCGTGGTGTAACGGTGAAGCAATGAAAATCGTGATTTAATTAATAAAAAGGCTTTATTTGTGTCTGTAAATGTAAATAATAAATTCGGTGAGAGGCGATTAAGTACAATAATAATGTGCTCAAAAAAGAAAAATATAATGCTATTTTGCGTAAAATACAAATTCATTGTATTATATAAAAATAATAGTAATATCAAAATGTTTACAATGCCAAGTAGGTACATCATTTAAATCACAAATGCCAATTTGAATTTTATTGATGTTGTCACTGGAATAATTTCAATTATCACAATTACGTATCTAAAATTAAATAATAGTAACATTATGCTCATTGTACATACTGGCGTAGGAATAGGAATAAGATGTCATACAATAACAAAATGAAACAAAATATTGTAGCAGTAGTCTTCATAACTGAACTAGATGGCGCTGCATAAGTTTAGTTGTAATTAGATTTTCAATCTACACATAATATACCCTATAGTTCATTCACAGGACGGTCGGTAGTGTCTAGTTCAGATGTCAAAACTGCGATTACAATATCTTGTGCCTACCTTCGTTTTTTTTCAAAGTGGTCAAACAAAATTACATGTGTGGAAGTCGATTTTTGAGAGTAGAGCAATCGAATTTTAAAATTTTTCAGTACGAAAATAAAGGCACACAAAAGTTTCTTACCATTATTTTTGCACGAAAAGTATAATTTCGATACCCACAATAATTCATTTATATCATTCATGTTTCTAAAATACCACCTCTTAGCTCAGCGTTTAACCTTTTCCACGCCAAAGACTGATATATCGGCACCGCTGGTCCAACGCCAAAGACTTGATACACGGGCCACAGATCAAAATAGACCTACATGCACATGCACAAAGTTCAACTTAAGTTTTGACATTTCGATGAGGTGGCGTCCGAGCCTGCCGTCTTTTGCGTTTGACATGGCGTGGAAAAGGTTAAAATGTCACAGTCGAGTACACAACACTCAAAAATCGTCTCCCCCGATACGACATGAAATTTACTGACAACTAGGGTTGTCCAGGTCATAAGACTTCAATGCCTTTTACAAATCAGGGCTTTTGATTTGAGCCCAATGACAAACATACTTAGAGTCATGTGGCACCAAGTGTCCATTATGACCTTTATAAAGCACCATTATTTATTTAAATAGTACCAAATTCCAATAGTTTAATATAATATACAGGGTGTATAGTTAATTAATGCAAATAATTTCATAGTAAGAAGTAAATTCAATTCATATGTATGTCACCAAATTACAATTGTAATGATAATTGATAATTTATTTTATTCGTATTTAAAGTTTTGTCCTGATTTACAATTATATTTTTAGGCAAAAGGCGTGCACATTTTAGCTGGTATTGCTATAATAGCTATTTTATTTTACTGGTGCCATAAACAAACTTTATTATGCTATGTTAATCCCTAAAATTATATTAGAATAACTTAATCTACAAATTACGTCGATTTACAAAACATAATTTCATTCAACATTGTCTCCACATAAATCAAACTTTGTACTGAAGTAAAATTACTATATAACTGCTTTATTATGAAAAATTCTGGTTAAAATTATAAATTATTATTCTGGAATCGATTTTAATAATTATCTTGGCCGGTATATAGAATGTTGTAGTGTCCGTGATTCTTCTCTGGACTACCCATTAAATACAAGCAAGTTATAATTTATAAAGAAACAAAAGGCGTCTTACTTTGGCAGTTGAAAACGAGGCACTGTGTTTATTATAATTATTCTAATGGTGATAGGTCCTAAGAAGGAAGCAGCCAAGTACCTACTCATAAAAAATACATACGGTACATATGTTATCTTTGTCTAACCCATATGCGACAAAACACCGATTACGTTTTGCTACGCAAATTGAAACAGTACAAATATTTAAAATATCATAAATAATATCAACTATGAAATCTTCAATCATAATGTAAAATATCACATACCTAAAGCTAAATTAACACATTATTAAATGTAATGCTTAGTAGCGTAGAAAATTACGGATTATACTGGTTTTTAGTGAATGAAAGTTTATAACTACTATATTAAGTTCACAGAAATCCTGGCAAGGTTCGTTACCTAAATGAACAACACATTATTATGAGTCGTTTGATAGAAAGCAAGTCGCTTTTAGTAGGTAAATAGTCTAATCGATTCGGTAAGTGGCGTAACCGATATTGGTTTCGCTTTACTTGTTCAGTTCAAATGTTGTTCGGATTCTGATAATTTTGGGTTCTGTAAGCAGAGTTGTGTTTTCTAGGATCAATGAAACTTACTACCTTTATTTACTAGGTTCTACGTAATGCACGTGCGAATCCTCTGGTGTTTCAGGTTTCTACGAATATGGGCGGCGGTAATAGTTTATTACCATCAGTTATTTCATCTGCTTGGTTGCCCTCTTACAATATAAATGCAAAATTACCGTAATGGGTTTTAAACTATTGCGACAATTTTTGTGTCCCAGTAAAGTCAATAGTACTTACATCTATAGGTATAACTAAAGATTACTCGGAATCTGAACAACATTAACTTACGAAAAGTGAAATTGTGAACAAGAATTTAGTACCCTGAGAAATCATTCATTTTAGGAAAACATTGAAAACCCTAGCCTCTTATTTTATCGTACCAATGCTAAATATTGTCTTAAGTCGTTCACTCCAATCACATATTCGTTCAAAATGAGTATAACAAAAATATAAATGCTGATAATACTGGAAAACAAATTCATGTCATTTGTCATATCACTGGTTGAAAGCTGCCAATCACAATAAATGAATTTAAACTTTCGTGAGTCATCCTAATATTTTATTAAACGCAATGGTGAATACGTTCCTTTAGTCATAGTAACTTGGGCATTTTGCTAGCTTCCAAGTAAATCGGACAGCGGGCTCGCCCACTTCCATTAGTTTGCATTTTATCCCTGCATTATCATCCTCGCCCTGCTGCACACTCAACTCAGCCACGCAGGCTTTATACACTTAAAATGAACCAATTGTGTTCAATAAAATCGAAATGAACTTTAAAAGAAAAATGAATACGGACGAATTACAAGGCATCACATCAGTCTCTTCTGGTCAAAGCACTTCATTAAGACACGTATATTCACACACATCCATATTCATACCAAATCGCAGACTCCTTCGAGTTTTCCGGTTTCTCATTTCGGCTTGGCCTTCTGTCATGTATCGGCTCTTCCTTGTCATGTACATTATTCTCTGGCAAAGTCTGTTCCATCGAACGTTGTAGATCGCCCGACCTGTCCATACTTTGACACGCGTTGTCCCCGATGACAGTTGAAATTCTGTTGTAAACCAAGTAAGTAGGGTTTTCTTTCATAGGCGTGCTCTGGGGTCTCGTGTTGAGTGTCACGTCAGGGTTGTCGTCGGCGACGTATACTGTGCGTCGAGAGCCAGCCGTCCCAAAGACTGGAGAGGGAGTAGATACTGAAACATAAAAAAGTATTAAACAAAATATTATAAAAAAGTAGTTACTAAAGAATAGAATAAGCCACTTTCCAAATGGATCGAATCATCTTTTTTTAATAAACACTTGGGTTGACAATATGTATACAAAATAGCATTCCGGTAATTCAGGAAAACGCATTAGAGGCTTCAGTCGTGTTAACCCAGTAGGTTCTATACAATTTCTATTAGAGATTAAAGAATTCTCAATGAAAATAAAAACATTGCACTCTACAACATTTCCTAGACATAATATTGCCTGTGCCTGTTGCCGCGATAATTATTCATGAAATAATTCGATCGGTACATTGTATTGATCTAAAAGCTAGGACTAAAACAACTGAAACGGAATCGATATCGCGTGTAACAATTTTAACAATCCCGACGTTTCGAACCCTTTAGGAGTGTTCATGATCATCAGGTGAACTGTTGATTCATCTGCTGATGAACCATTTGATGATGGCAGATGGATTTAAGATGGCAGCTCAGATTCTAAATAACAAGAAGGCACATAAAGTTGATACAGTAAATATTATCATAACACTATGTTTTGCTCTAATATGCAAGAGACATAAATGCAGATCACATTTTAAATATGTATTCACGTTCGCCCCCCATAAAGAATGATTGAAAAAAGAGTACACATACCTGCTGGCAATCCTGTGTCCACTTCCAATCCCTGATAGCTATTCCTATGAGATGGTGGTACAGCTTTATGAGGTCTTCTCCTCAACGAAGCTCTTATAAGAGCGTCGTCCCCGCCGCCACTGTGTATCGACGTTGTTGACAGTCTCCTCACGAAATTCCCTTCACTCAACCTAGTGGAATCCAAACTAGGTATAGACCCAGACGTATCAAAATCCGGCTTCTTTAAGAATTTATCGTCAAACCGCCTAGAGAAAGAAAAATCCGCGCTGTTTCTAGGTGATTCCCCACTGGGATTAGAAGATCCTTGATCTTGTTCGGAGCTTTTAGACATCTTCTCCATATCTTGGCTGCCTGGGTCTGACTCGCCAGACTCTGAACCAGCGAGCGTCAACTGGGATTTGGAGCGGCTCGCGTCCTCAATTCGCTTCGTGTTTCTGGAAGGAACTTTATTTATCAAATCGGTGCCTGCTTTTCTTACTCTTTTAACAAATGACGCCCCAAAACCTCTTCGTTTCGTCGTGCAGTTATCAAGTTTTTTATAATGCTCCATTATTTTTTCTTCTAGTTTTTCCTTCTGTCGGCACAACGCATTAACTTTATCAGCAAACATTTTTTCTTCTTCGTGATAATGTTGCTTGTCTTTTAAAGAATGTGCTAAGAGCTCGTGATATTGTGTCAGAAGTTGTGATACGTGATCCATTAATGACCGTCTATCAGCGTCCAAGCTCTTATTCATTTGAACAAGCATTTCGCAATGCTGATTTGTTTTATTGATTTCTAACTCCATACTCGTAATTACTTCAACTTTGGTGTTTATTTCCCCAGAAATTTCTGTGTTTCTTAATTTCAGTTGTGCCACTTCACTTCTGAGACTTCTATATTCTTCTTGCATATTTCTATATTCGTTTTTAAGCCTGTCACTAGCTGTGAATAGATTTCTGAAGTCATCTTTCAATTTGGAATGTTCTGCTCTTAGATTAACTAAGTTTCGTGATTCTATCTTCAAATTTTCTCTTTCCATATCATACTCTGCCACTTTATTTTCACAACTTACTAATTTCTCTTTTAATTCCCTATTCTCAATCTTAAGATCTCTGAGAGAGACTTTGACAGGCTCTCTTTCACTTAGCAGCATCTCATATTCCGTGTTTAATTGTTCATGAAGAGTTTGTAAAGCCACCTGATCTCTCAACAAATTATCTTGTTTATCTTTGAGCACTTCTAGTTGCTTTAATATTTCTTCTTTTTCAGCAGCTAGCTGGCTGTTTGCCAGTTGTAATGTCATTTGCTGTGAAATTAATGAGCCATTCTGAGAATTCAGGGTTGCGATATTTACTTGTAATTTGGCATTTTCGGCTTGGCAACATTCTAGAGCAGATTGCAAGACAGCAAGGTCAGAAGTTAATTGTTCTATTTGAGGATTTATAACATCATCTTCCGGTTCTTTCTTTTCCGTCGCAAAACAATTGCATGGAACTAATTTTGTAAGATTTATTTTTGCTGCTATATCAGATATCATTCCTTCGTGATCTGAATTTGTCATAATTTTTTCCAGCATATACTCTACATTTACGTCTTTAGATAAAATTTCAGAAACATGAATGCCAAGTTTTTCAATACAATTTCTAACTTTGTCAAAGTTCACTTTTTCTGTTATCAAATCTTTTTGCAGAGTCTTTATAGTCTCACTATCTACTTTCTTCTGCGACTTTAACTCTTGTGTTTTCTGCTCCAGATCCTGTAGTTTATGCAACATGTTTTGATTTACTTCAACTTCACGAGTCAGTCTTTCTATCTCTTTCTTCTTTAACTCTATTTCAGTGGTATGCTTGTCCAGTGACACATCTTTTTCCTCTACTGCTTCTCTTAATTTAGTAACTTCTCTTTGAAGATTATGTGCCTCTTTTTCACTGTATGTTAGTTTTGTTTTAAGTTCTTCTGTTTGTATAATTAATCCAGTCACTTTATCTGCTTCTGGTTTTAGTATATTTAATTCTTTAGTTTTGGCATCCAAAGTTTTCTCTAAATCATCAGCTCTTCTCTGTATGGAATCACAAAGCATTTGAATGCGTTGTTTGTCTTTTGTCAAAGACTCCAAGTGTTTTTCAAAATCTTGGAGTTTATTCTTCTCAGATTCACGATCTATTGACTGCCGATCTATATGTGATTTTTGACTGTCTAAAGAATCTTGCAATTTTCGGTTTTCTTCCAAAGCATTTTTGAAAACGTCTTCAAGTTCAGAATTTTGTTGCATCACTCTATTGCAGTTTTCTTGCAATTGTTCGCATTTCAATGTCAACCTTTTCTTTTCTTTTTCTAGATCTAAAACTTTATCACTACTTTCTAGTAATGATTGTTCGCGCAGGCTATCAATTGTAGAAAGAAGTCTTTTATTTTCTAATTCTAGTTTCAAAGCTCTAGCTTGCGCATTGCTTGTTAATTGTTCTGATAAACTATTTTCACCAGATTCTAAGGTACTTTCACATTCGTTGTCTGTGTCTAAATTGCTATTATTACTTTCGCTCAGTACAGATTTTGTTATGTATTGTAAATGATTATTTTCTTCTATTAATTCTTGGATCTTTTGTTGATCAGCGTCTCTTTCCTAAAAAAAGACATGTTATACGTTGAATTTGTATTATGTGTATATACACATAATACAAATTCAATATGATTAAATAAATCTTTTTTACACTCCTACACAATTTTATAGACACGAAATAGTATTACATAGAATGATCTAATTAGATGAAATTCTTACCAAAGCTATGTCATTGGCTTCCCTTTTCAATTTGATCATTGCTGCTTCAAGCGTCAAACATTGTTCCGCCCGTTTTCTTGCCCTTTGTAGTTGTTCTTCTAAAGCATCCCTAGTTTCCATTAAAGCCTTGTTATCCTCTCGCAATTCTGATACCCTGGTCTTGTAATATTCTGCGTCAGCAAGACGATCTCGATACCTCTGGATATCTTGTTCTAGCCTAATTAAAAATACAATTAAAAAGTAGCATAAAACAGAAGACAGTATAAAAAGTCAACAACTCCTGTTCAAAGTTCTTTGTATAGTAAACCCACCTGTCGCATCGCTCCGCCTTTTCTCTCAAGGCATCAACTTCATCCCTGTAGCCAACAGCCTTCCTGGCTTCATTAAACCACTCCTGGCTGTCGGTCCGTAACTTAGCGAGAACCTGTTTCGTGTGTTCCAACTCTTCACGGCATTCTGACAGATTTTCTGATTTTTCTTCTCTGTAAATAAAAAGACATTATGTTTTATATTGGTATGCCAGGTGGAGAGGAAATATCAAATGCATTAAGATTTGTTGACTTGCGTTAGTCGATAGCGCAGTGGCGGACTTTGAAGTGAGAAATTGCCAGTTACAAAAATATAAATATACAAGAAATAACTTTCTAATAAGTATGATACATAGTAAATACAAATTTAAAACGTCGAAAATTGCTACACTTACAATTCTTGTCTCTGTTTTCTCAATCGTGCCTTCCAATCTGCCAGTTCTACCGCCAAATGCTGGCTCTCCCCATTGCTTTGACTGACATTCTGCGTGGACCGGGCTTTACCATTCTTATTTTCATTTTCAGTTTCATATAATCCTTCATTGAGCATTACTGTAGCCCAGTTTTGTAAGTAATGGTCTCTTTCTTTAGCTAATCGCCTCATATGGTTAAACATTGCAGGTGATTGGAAGAGATCTACGGCATCTGGGGTCAAAACAACAGTTTGCATATCCGTAACCTGTAACAAAGGAGTTTCCGAAACATTAGACATCACAAACAGCAACTCTTTTAACTGACTATCAGTAGACCTTATGACATTGCAATAGGGATTAAAAGTTATTTGTTATACAAGGGTGCAAAATTGTATTTTAACTGCGAGTGTGGGATTGAAACTCGAGCAAGCGAATGGATTCTATAGTTTAACCACGAGCTAAGCGAGTGGTTTTAAAATAGAATCCTGAGCGTAGCGAGTGTTTCAATACACGAGAAGTAAATTACAATTGCACCCGTGTGTAACACAAAGCTTTTCCCCTCACTACAGCGAGGAAAGTGAAACATGCAAAAAAACGTTTTGAAATCGCATTGACTTTTTCTTTGCGTTTAGACACATTCAACATTTTTACAAAAGGTGCCTTTATCTTGGTTAGTTTGTGGTGGCCAGTACGATTTTCGAATGTTCTACTTCGATTTTCAACTCGGTGCGTTAGCGAGGCTCGCCCGCGCCCGTAGCCGCCGCGGGGGCAAGTGAGCTGTACTTCGCGAATTTAGACTTTAAAACCATAGCAATAAGAGCTATAAGAAGTCAACTTACTTTAATCACTAGTGGATAAAATGCGTTTTTACCCTCTCGTATTAAATTCATTCAATTCAAATTATTTATTTTTCGTATCATATGATCCATAGATTGTTAATAAAACACAGAAAAAAGAAAACAAAAACAAAATAATAAAGGATAATAATAAATAATATTAAAGGATAAACAAGCGCTTTACGAGCTAGTGAGGGGAAAAAGTCATTTAAGTGTGGGCAATAGTAAGGGGGAGGCTGTAGCTATGTTCAGCAGTGGACATCTTTCGCCTGATATGATGATGATGATGATGATGATGATCAATAGTACTCAGTTTTCTGCTTTTAATGTTTTGGGTTTGGTTAGCATTTTTCATTCAAATTGCTTTCATTTAAATTGATTTGCCCAAGTAAACACTTTAAACAAACTTGGGTGCATCAACAAATATTCGTCAAGCTAACACCGGCGTTACGCAACTGTTACGAAAAGTGACACTTAAATGCAAATTGAAGTCTTTATGTCAAGGTTGATTATGATTTATGGAAGGACAGTCTACTTACTCTGCACTCTTATGCTCAGATATTAGGGTCATACAGATTGATTGAAACAAAAGTCGTCTTTTCTGTGGGCAATAGCTAACGGCTTATATGAGTTCAATTTACATTTTTGTGATATAATGTTACGTAAGAGGGGGAGTGGTTTATGTTGATACATCAAATAATCAAAAATTAGGCTTCAAAACCCTTAACTTTCACAATGTCCACAGGAGAGACGCGAACCTAATTGATCTGTTTGACCCATTACTCTAAGAATTTATACTATTTACTATATGTACTCAATCATCATCATCTTAGCCGAAAGACATCCATGCTATTTTCCTGACTTTAAAATTTATAAAATTTTCCAATAATAACCAAAACCATTATATAATTTGACCATACCTGCTTAATGCATTCCACAATATTATGCTGTAATTCAACATCCAATTCCTTAATCCTTGTGATGAATGTCTCCTTATTTGGACACTGAACTGCAGCTCCAAGCAGCAGTAGTATTAGCAGTTTCATGTTCTCTAAACCTTCCCTGGACTCCGGTGTCTTCCCCAAACAAATACATTCTGGTACCACTAGCAGTGTCATCCCTAGTTCTTCCTCATACAAGCTCTTTACATTTTTGATTATAGCATCAAAGTTTTTAACCCTCCCTAATATTAGAGCCTGGTCTTCTAAACCGGCCAGTTTTGTGATATGGAAGGAAGGTTCCGGGTCTATCAGGAGGTAAACTTGCTGAAGTACCTCCCCGCTGAAGAGAGCCGAGTACTCTTTTATGCATTCTGGACTTGGTAAGCATGATTTTAACTGGAAAGGACAAAGAAAAGTTTTTTGTACTATATAAACTTCACTGTCTAGGCATACAAACATGATGACAAAAATATATTATTTAAGAAATTAAATAAATAAATATTACAGGACATTCTTACACAAATTGATTCAGCCCCATGGTAAGCTCAAGAAGGCTTGTGTTGTGAGTACTCAGCCAACAATATATATAATATGACACAGGAACAAATATCTGTGCTCATCAGCTCATCACACAAATAAATGCCCTTACTGGATTTGAACCCAGGACCATGGGCTTCATAGACATTCATAGGCACTAAGCACTAGGCCAAACAAGTTTTCAAAATGCAATTGTAAACAGGTTTATTTTGTCATGTAAACATATTTGAATTTCTATGTAGGTAATTAATAAAAACTAGAAGCTGAATACATTGTTACTTACCAGTATCTACTACATTAAAGTATCACTGAATGGGTATCTCAGAAAACAGGCCTGACCTAATTACATGTTTATGAATTTGTATCACTTATCAATGTGCTCATAAATTAAATGAAGAAGTTTAATTATTTTTATTATCAGACTTTGATTGATAAGACACCACCATGCTCATTGTGGCTATCCACAAATATAACTTAAAACAACACATATAGTTAGAAAAATGTTAACTTTACTTAATAAACATATTTCAGACAAATCTAACTTAAAACACAAAAAAAATGTGCAATAATATCTATTACAAAATACCTCTGTTCACTGAAGTATAACGATTAGCAGAACGAAACAATTTTTGTGTTTCTATACTACTTACAAAGACATGAAATTATCATGACTACAACATAAGTAAAAAAGCAAGTTCGTTCAAGCGGAACGGCTGTGTGATTTTGTCTCACGGGTCATTATAACATTCAAAGAAACAAAACCAAAGGTATCACTTACCCATGAAACGAGGGGGCCGCTCAAGAATTCTTCGATCTCAGTAGCAGAAGCGGCCATTCTCCCCAAGCGTTATGATGAACGGAGCCGACTCCTTTGGATGTGTCCCAAGCGCATGGCATCAAAATATTCCTCACAAGTCACACGAGCTACAAATTTGCTCAACATCTGCTACGGAATACAAAGGAACTACGGAGAGTAAGTACCTACACTACAACCAAACAAATTTACGATGTCTTGTCTCGTTTCATTGAGTGAGTTGACTTGACTGACACTTCACTTCATGCCAAGTTTTATCAGTGTTGCCAGACAACTGTCAGTGCTTATCTTATCTTATGCTTATGTCGTGTGATATTGTTCATATTGTACACTGCGACAAACTGCAAGTATGTTTTTTTTGTATTGACAATGAAAAGCTAAGTATGGCTGTAATAGAAAAAGCAAACTCACGATATTATCTGCTATTATAAATATACAATTTCCTCTGAGTTTAATACTCAAAGAGCATTTATTATTCAATTACTCACTTAGAGCATTGACATAGATATATTTATAATCATACTCTATTTTTATTATATCAATAATTAGTAGTTATTAAACAAAAACTAAGTTTCTGTTTGTTTTTTTATTTCTTTCTACTGTTACTGACAATATTGGCTTACGAGACTATAATTATGCTATTCATAATATAATTAAGCTTTCGAACGTTACTATTTGACGTTTCCTGACAATTGGATCCAAAGGAAGTCAATCTGTGGTCAATTTGCAAACCTAAGAGCCGCGAACTTAAAATATAATACGCAGGGAAGTTTGCTAAAATTAGATGTTTTAGAATTATTCGCAGTTCACACAAACACACGCTGTTGGGTATCTTTAACTATGGCATACTATTTCATAAACAATTGTAACTCTGAAAACTGTACGTTTATTTAAAGAGAAGAAAAGCTACTGAAGGCAACTATCGATTTTGGGTACGTCAGACTTTCCACAATCATTTAGATAAACATACGATGTTCACTAAAGCAGCGAATACGAAAGTTAAATTTCAAGACCAACAACTGGATGACTACATCTTGGAGGTAAAGTTTACCAGCGTGTATTATGCCTTTAGCATTCTTTTTGTATAACTCAGTGAAAGTAATGAAATTTTTCAGAATTCGGTATTAAAAAGCAAACTACAAAGTAAAATTGATGCGCTTTCAATCATGGGAAAAGAGTTAGACAAGTGCAGTATGGAGAGGGACAAATACAAAGTGTTAGTAGAACAGCTTAAGAGCGTACGGAGCGCGCCGCACCAGCAGAGCAGTAGCATGTGCAGGCTCACCCCAACTTACACGATCAGTGGCGGAGAACTGTTAGCAAAGACAAGGGATCTCAATGACATGTTGAAACTGGAGGTAAGTATCACTTTGTCACCCTATTTCTTAACCTTCTGCCAAATGGGTCTGTTGATAAGCTGAGCTGGAATGGAAGCTTCAATGTTTGCCTATTAGCTGGTACACTTTCAGATTCCTTATGAAAATTTAATGAGTCTTTCAACTACACTAATTTCAACCTTATTATTTGGAAATAAAGGTAAGAATTTAAAGTTCTTAACTTTCTATAAATTGATGAAAACATCAAGAATTTCTATAATAATTAAAATAATATTTCAGTGGTATTTTATTTATGGAATACAATTTCCACCAGCTAGTCTAATTTTCAGTGAGTTACAGTACTTTTTCCACAGCTTACGAAAAAACACAGTGTAAATAAGTAAAAAAAAAGGTAAATTAGTGATATGTGCATGCACACCATTAATTTCAGGTGGAGACCCTTAGAAGTAAACTAGAAGAAGCATCAGGGGATATTATAGCATTAAGAAAACAACTTCAAAGGTCAGACTCCACTGAATTTATAGGGAATAGGAGACAATCAACTGTTGCATCCTATACACCTGATGACTATGAGCAGTTAGTCCAAGACCTGGAAAAAATTCAGAAGAAGGTGAATATTATAATAATAGTGATTTAATGCCTATAAATAATTTTTTGCATCTCAATTTTCTAATAAATATGATTTATTTCCTATGAACAATGTACTTAACCCTTTACTGAATGAAAATATTTTTTTTTTTAACTTTGAACTTTGACTCACTATCAATGGAGTTAAAAATTAGAACTATCAAATATAATACCATTTGCAATTGAGGGTTAAAGTTCCTTTAAAATTATGGAGAACCCCTTGACATGTAAATAAATAACATCAACCTAATCAAGTTTTTTTCTTTCTCAAGTCTTGTGCATTTTGCTGAATCTTGTCATTTACCTCATGTTATAAAATTAATTATATCTGTTGATTATGTTACATGATATATCGGACCTGTGGGGTTAGTCACAAATGTCTCGACAACACCTCTGTCAAAGCAGAAAAGTGTATATTGTGTGTCTGTGATACATGAAAAAATATGATGTGATTTATTTCAGTATCAACAAATTCACCTTGACTACCGGGCCACTTTAGATGAGAAAGAAGAGTTAGTTGCTGACAGAGATTACTACAAGAACAAAGTGCAAAGATTGAACCATCAAATCAGCTTCATACTAGCCAACAGAGCCAAGTGCCCACAAGAGAATGGTAGTGCTCCAAAACCAGTGGTCGACTTAGATGCCCTTGTGATGGAGAACAAATACCTTCACGAGAGAATAACGCAATTGCAAGTTGAAAAGGAAATCATAAAGAGGACATTAACAAAATATAAGGTAAAAAGAAAATGGTTTTATGTTCTTCATGGTGTTTCTAAAATAAAATGGTATAAAAAAATATTTGAACATATGTGTCTCAGAGTGCTGTATATAACTGGATAAAACTGTTACTTATTTTGCCACACTAAATTGAAATTTAAGACCAAGACTGTAATTAATTGAAACTTAAGTCCATAAAAGGTTCCCCCTTCACACTCTGCCTTACCATTTCCTAGTAGAAATATAGTGAAATTGTGTCATTTTGGTGTTATTTGCTAATTGGGTGATGATGTTAATCCTCTGGAGTTGCAGGCGTCCATATGCTACGGTAACTGCTTACCATCAGGCGGGCTAGTAGGCTTGTTTGCCACCAAAGTTGTATAAAAAAAAATTGGATGACACAGACTATTAACACCAAAAATCGTCTTTCCATTTATCTCATAGTGTTATAAAGAGGAAGAACCGTTTACACTGGTACCTATAAAATATATTCAATTTCAATATATATCCGAAAATCCTTAACTTTTATTTATAATTTCCATGTCCACAGGAAAATGCGAATCTAAATCTCTGTATGATCTAATTATTATTATTCTTAGATATAAAGGAAAATTAAAAAATCAGATGCCCAGGGCGAGACTCAAACTCGCAACTCTGGGAATTATAATAGCTACTCAATATTCTTTTTCATACATACAATTTAACATTATAAATTGTTACTTTAGTATTAGTGGTACAAACGTTTTATCCACAGGATGTACCAATGATTTTATTTCATGTTATCGTTTTTATTCACAGTCTTTGCTCGAAAATCGAAATAACAGTAATTCATTGAGCTTATCAAAAGGATTCGCGGATGTTATGACTCAGAAACAAGGTACAGTATAAGTTATATTTTTAGGTCAACAATAATTTGCTATAAGTCATAACTTCAGCTAGGGGACAAGAAACTTTAATTAAAAGATAATAATAATGAGCAGCATATCTTAACATGACATAAGAGAACATGAAAAAGGTCGTCAAAAGTATAAAATATACCCTAAATTTTAAAGATTCGAAAATGCGAAATTAAAAAAGGTAAAGATTGCCATTGATATCCTTCAAATTTTCTGAAAAATAAAATGTATTATAGATAACTATATATCTACATAAACACATTAGTCACAGTTATGTAGCATTTCGAGAGGAAAGTACTTACGTAAGTTCAGACTTACGTAATTGATCCCCTCATAACGAAACGAATCGATTGAAAGGTAGTCGCCAGACGCCAAAAGATACATCGGAGCTGTGGGATGGTCACAAATATCTGAACATGCACTTTATCGCCTTGACAATAGAGGCGTTATTCAGATATTTCTGACCACCTCCCCAGCTCCGATATATCTGATGGCGAATGTATCATAATTAAAATAAAAGTCTAGTCTGTTATCAGACTGGCACCCAGAGAATGATTAGCTTCTTCAACTTTTCTATAAAGACCGTAGCAGTAACCATCGTGCAATATAAGGTCCCAATGACTAGTACTGTTCAGTGCCAATTATTGTATAGTTTAGAGTAAAAGTAAAAAAAAAGTAAATTATTTTTTACTATGCAGAAACGTCTGCTAGCGAATATCTTCGATATTTAAATCGAAAGTAAAATAGAAAAATTTAAATTTACTTTACGAGTATTCGGATAGCACAATTGGAAGTGCACTGGGCTAGTGATCCAGTGGTTGTGGGTTCGAGTCCCGCTCCGAGTCAAAATTTTCTATTTTTCTTTCGATTTAAATATCGAAGTAAAAAAAAAGGTTAAGAGTGTTATAATTCCATTTGTTTTTCAGTTCGAGAATATTTGGAAGTAAACTCTAAAACTGGTGTCAAAAGAACTTCGGCGGCAGAACTGAAATCTATTTGTTTGGGCCTTTTTGAGGCTCTGAACGACAAGTCAACTGCGCTGCAACATCAGAGGAAAACTAACCAGTAATCACTTTTAATAAATCAAATATTTAATCGTTCCTCTAGCGGTACTGTGCCAACAAAAAGCTTGCAGGGTGTTCAAAATGAGCTTTATTGTGAAGAGCATAAGAGCGTGTCATTCATTCTGAACACTTGACTTGGCCAGATTAGCAACTTCCACTAACGCGTTACGAAATTTAATTTTGTTAAAACAATTGCGCTATCTAAGTATAATGACGTTAATCCTTTTCTAGGACGCATCCGTCCAAATTGTTTTCATAAATCACAAATATATTTCAAATACTTAGTCTTTCAAAGTCTTAGTTATTTATTTGAAATCTAGTCACTTTTTACGATTTTTCAATCTAATATCAATGTTAAAGTCAAATACTTTGGTTGAAATTAAATTGACAAAGGCTACGCCTGGAAATAGGTAAAACCTTGGAATTCTAACCAACCTTACCGCATGGTCCGTACCAAACCAATATTAATAATGCCAAAACTTGACACGTGTTGCATCCTCAGGAGATGCTGCAAATGTCCACTTCTGGCAAATTCATGTTGGGGGTTAGGGGCTTATGATTAATCGATTATTAAACAAATTGTGTATATAATATTGTCTTCGGTTGCCGTGATAATTACTCATGAAATAAAACAACTAAAACGGATTAAATCGCGTATACTTATTTAAACTTCTTCCCGACGTTTCGAACCCTTTAGCAGCGTTCGTGGTCATCGGGTGGAGTCCACTTTTTTATTTTTTGTTTTGTTTAAGTATTTCATGAAATTGTGTATAATTTGGATGCTATAGCGTAAAATTATGTCACTGTAAATAAAACATTTTTAATTCCGCAGGATACTAGCAAATCGTATAACGGAACTGGAAAAGACACTAGAAAATTGGTGCGACGGACAAAAATACATTCCCATATTTCCATCTCAGATGCTACTCGACGAATTCTGCGCCGACGCAGACAACGCGTCCGTAAAGTCTCAGGACTCTAAAGAGAAAAATGACGAGACGGAAGATATGGAAAATAAAGCTTCTGACAGTGACAATGACGGTAAAAGTACTGACAGTTCTTCAGAAGACAACTACGAATTTAATAATGCTGATGATAGAAAGTTGACTTCCAAAACTGCTCTGCCAATTGAATTAGAGGAGCTAGTGAAAGAAGCATTGGCTGAAATTAAAGCTTCTAATGAAACTGATAAAATAGAAGAGATTTCTGCGATTTCATAAGTATTGCTTTTCTTCTCTGTTGTGCCGCGAGTGGGACAGAAAGATGTCGGTTTCATGTGGATAACGTCGCGCCATTTTATGTCTCACACGAGTAAAAGAACTTTAGCGTGAATCAAATCATAATGAAATGAAATAATTACTTATTTAGATCATCATGTTAAATAAACTTCTAAACGAATAAATGTAATTAAAATATGACAACATCGCAAATTATTCTAGTCAAATTACAAGTCTTTAACTCCAAAGATCTAACTACATATTATTTTATTTTTATTAGAATACATTGTTGACATTCCTAATCTGTATATCTAGTCCAATTTAAGTCAATGTTGTATATAAAGTTTTTTATGTCGTTATATTAGTATAATAAATATATTCCAACGAGTATTTCTTTTATTTGAATAAAATACCTGTTTGGTAAAATAATTTATTGTACATAATCATAAATATTAATACAAGACATGGGTAAAATGTTTATATAAGATATACTGGATAAGGTAACCTTTCAGTATTACGGCTTCAGTTTCTAGGATATCAGCAGGGTCGGTTGGGGGTATGCTAACCCTTTTGACCACGAGTACATAGGCATATTATATACAATTTTAAATCAACCTTTATGCATTTCAATAAAGTTTAAAGTTGCGTGTAACAGTAGATGCAATCAAAACGTTTAACGTATAAAGTTAATTGTTTACGAGAAACCATATTTTTCAAGATGAATAAAAGTTTTAATAATTCATATATTATATAATCTTAGTAATAACGTCAGCAACAGCATACATTCAGTCTTAATAATAATGTAAACATAAAAATAATCCACACTAAATAACCAAGTATGTTATGTTTTTTCCGACATTATTGTGAAATCATAATACGAAATATCAAATCATGACGCTAAAACAATAAATAAATATAACCGGAACGCCCCTAAACGTATAACGGATTAAAAAAACTGCTGAGTTCTAAACTCAAAAATAATCCGTAAACTAGCCCGCGAGACGTTTCACACTTTACTACGATATTGTTTAAAAGCCTAAGAATAGCTATAAAAATAGTTTCTTTACAATATGTTTTTCTAGTATACAATACGATATAAACTCTGCGTAATTAAACAAGGTAACACTTTGGTTTAAATTATATGTTTTGAATCCGTTGGATTTGAATTTGGGAGTACTTGAATTGGTACAGTCACCGACTTTAATTGCCACTTACGGCTCAAGCTATTTTCTTTTGTTTAATCCTAACTCTATGAATGCCCAATGCAAAGTGAACCCTAAATTGCTCAACAATTAAAGTCCCTGACCGTAAATAGGTACTTCGAACGGGATATGACATGCAACCAATATCATAATAGTTTTTACTGAAAATAAACATTACAAATTCACTTGTATAGTAAACATAACATCAAATATAATTTCAATTGGCTTCTTGACGCGCACATGCTTTTAAATATTCATTTATTGACTGCTTTTTTTTCTCAGAAATAAGAATCCTTTACTTTGCACCAACATACGTGCGTTATCGCTAATCCGTATCAAAATCGATTGTCGCTGTCAAGTCAACGTTTTCAAAATGGCAACTCTGTATTTTTTTTTGTGGATTTCACGGCCCGGCTACTTGAGCTTTATGGTACGGCAGACTCCACAGCCACCGCGGCCAGCCAGCTCACGGCGCGGCCGTGTAGTGCACGAGCGCGGCCGCGGTGTGGCGGTGCAGCTGCGCCGCGTCGCTGCGCTGGCGCGCGTGCGCCGCCGCGCCGGGCCGCAGCCGCGCCAGCAGCGCGCGGTGCGACCGCTCGCAGTAGCGCGTGTAGCACTCTAGACCTTCCTGCAGCTTCAGGATCAGGCTGTCGTAGTTTTTGCGGACTACCTCTAGAATCTGGGAGAAGTATGGATATAAGTTTGTACGAAGCAAGCGATAGGATGAAAAATATCATTTTCTCAAACATGCAATGAAATACTGTTTTTACATTCCTTATAATAACTCGGAAGTATGGTTTTTTGGGCGCGGCAAGGGGACAGAAATAGAAATTCATTTTTTTTTGACGATTATCCAGACAGAGGCAAAGATGGCGGGTGTCATAACTCATAGCAAACAGCTGATGTTAATTTTAAATACATTTCGATTTCATTGTTGACTGTGATTTTGCAAATTTCATTTTTTGAAGCATTTCTTTTATTTCATTGTATGTTTGAGAAAAGCACTATACATGCCTCGGCGTGAAAACGGATTCCCGGCCTCGTATCGCTATCTGGAATATACCCACTTGGCCGGAAATCCTCATTTTCCCGGCTTCTGACGTAATGTTTTAGAATACGTTTCGTTTTAGGTATTTTTACTTTTTCTGTTTAATTAATCGGATCGCTAATTACTTCATCTTAATTCTATTAAATCAGTCATCTTAATTCAATGTTATTGTCTGCGTTTGCTAACACCCCAGAAGAAACAAGTATGGTTAACTGCGCTGTTAACAGCCACAGCGAAGGTGTTAACTTACCTGATCTTCAGAAGGAGTGGACAGACTCTGCGAGTTGAGCCAGGACTCGATCTTGGGCGAGAAGTGCTGTATGATGGCGCGCACGTTCACCAAACAGTTGGCCAGGCGCAGAGCCTCCGCCTTGAATTCGCCGTCGCCAGTCGAGTACCGAAGTGCTGGAACGTCACGACTTTTGTAAACAATGTTTTACTTAGGATTTTTCCGTGTGCCTTAAGAGATTATTATTATTTACTTTATTGGAGAAACAACAGAAATAAGTACATGGGCTATTAAACATCGTTGATAATACATCAAGTTATACTTATCTCCTTAAACGCTCCCAATAAGACATAAAATGGCTAGATATTTACAAGATAGGTTAAACTTAACTAGCCTAAAATAAATAGCTATAGTTGCTGTCAAAGAAGCTACAAATTTTTTTTTGCTTTAAGCTAAGCTAGGATATCAACTATTTGTTTTCGGAAACTTGGTCGGCATGTGTTGAAAATGTCTATGGACGTAAACAATTTATTCTTCACAGTGCAAATGCGGGCTAACGCGGCGCGTTTAGCGGCGTTAGTTGAGCTGGTATTAAACCTTAATCAGTCGATTTTATCGCTTAAATTATACAAAAGGCATATATTAGAATAAACATTCGCAATAAATAAATTGATTTGCCACCGTGCAAGAAGTCTGAACTTTCACATGTTATAGTAAACTGGTGCCCTAGTGTGGTAGAGCGCTGGTGGCCTATTTAGCGGTAAAAGCGTGCGACTTGTAATCCGGAGGTCACAGGTTCGAATCCCGGCTTGTACCAATGAGTTTTTAGAAACTTATGTACGAAATATCATTTGATATTTATCAGTCTCGGTGAAGGAAAACATTAAGAGGAAACCGGACTAATCCCAATAAGGCCTAGTTTACCCTCTGGGTTGGAAGGTCAGATGGCAATCGCTTTCGTAAAACTAGTGTCGCCGTGGCAAAATGCCGTGTTAACGCGACGCGAGGAAGATGACGATAGGTTATAGTAAGCTATGATATGTATAATTTTAGCTTTATACCAAAGGCGACTTACCCATGAAAAATAGGTTATCGAAGACTTGGTGCATTCTAATAAGCTCGTAATAGAGCTGGTCGTAGGAAGCAGGTGTTGGCAGGAACGTGTCACCGAATGTGATGAAAAGATTGAAGATATTCACCACCTATGAAACAACACGACTTTATTACATAAACAAATCATTTCACCTTTCAATCAATAAATTTGATATATCTAATTTGACATATCAATTTATATTTTAATGTAAAATTCGCGATAATCTAAATTTTACTGATATATTTACGAGTATGTCGAGAATTAAATTTTTATAAGCTCTTTTTTTATAGTATAATTTACCGTACCCCTCAACAGAAAAATAAATATAGAAAGATAATTATATATGTATAAAAACCTAATCGATGATAGTGCACTATTACTATTAACATCGATAGAGTTCGAAATTCAAACAATGCGCCAAGAAACTGTATCATATTGCATTTGTTGATTACGCGGTATTGCACTATCCCTGACGTAATTTCTGTGTTACTCTTTTTATAGATTTTTTATAACTCGAATACCTGATACATCTACTTTTTGTGCAAAAAAATATCGTGTCTCCTCAATACCTCTCACGACGAAAATTTTAGAGCGTTGTAAGAGCTGCCTTCAAACTCTTCCCTAGGTGAACTCGTCAACGACTTTCATAGAGCTAAGTACACTAACTTGAGTAACTTACTTGTTGTACCATGATGATTTGATGAAAATATTATGTCTCCTCAATAGCTCTCACGACGAAAATTTTAGAGCGTTGTAAGAGCTGCCTTCAAACTCTTCCCTAGGTGAACTCGTCAACGACTTTCATAGAGCTAAGTACACTAACTTGAGTAACTTACTTGTTGTGCCATGATGATTTGATGAAAATATTATGTCTCCTCAATAGCTCTCACGACGAAAATTTTAGAGCGCTGTAAGAGCTGCCTTCAAACTCTTCTCTCTACTCGCAAACGCCTTTCATAGAGCTATAAGTACTACTTGAGTAACTTACTTGTTGTGCCATGATGAAAATTTAATATTATGTCTCTATCTCTATATAGCTAAGTACACTAACTTGAGTAACCGAGTTTCTTGCCGGTCATGAAAGTCAAAATGCTTCGTGGGTCAGAGGTGTAGGGTTAGAACCGGTGTAGTTTTTATTTTTCTTCTTTTGTATATTCGACGTGTAAAAGTGCCCTTGTGGCCTACTTACTGAATAAATGTTTGAGTTTTTTTTTTCGAGTTTAACTTACTTGTTGTGCCATGATGAAAATATTATGTCTCCTCAATAGCGTGCTCTCATTCGTCACTAAGAACTTTAACAGCGCTATGAGGGCTGCCCACAGCGGCCGCCAATCCCGTGCCAGTCGCACGCGGCACCGCTTCTGGTAGCTGAGCAAGCGCAGCAACACACCGACGCACAGCTCGTAAAGTTCGCCGGGGAACTTCTTCAATAAGTGGCACATCATGAATTCTACTAGGAGATCTGGAATATTTTAGGCTTTAATGTCAATACAGTTTGTGTGACATTGCGTGATTCTTAATATTATAGAGAAATAAGGGTGATTATTCGGGCGTTATGGGTTATTATGTACTCTCAGATTTCTGTAGAAGTGCCTGCTGCCTGCATTATATTTAGTAGGTTTTGGTTGTCCATTAGCCAGCCCAGCTGTCTAGCAGTAAACCAAAAATAACACCAAACTGTGTAATCATTTCTACAGAAATCTGGACAAAGTAATAAGAGCGGTTCAATTCAAACGCCCGAATAATCACCCATAATGTAATTGAGAACATAATTAAATAAATGTGTATAGCTATTTTAAAGACACTTTATTAAAAGTGGATTAACCCAAAATATTAAATTTTAAAACTTTCAATTTTAAAGACACTATTAAATGTGGATTAACCAAAAATGTTAAAATATGAACTTTCAATTTTAAAGACACTACCCCAATATGTGACCCAAAATAAGAAAATTTGAACGTTCAACTGCATTGGTGATGCGACTACGCATTACATTACAATGGAGTTAAAAATTATAACTGTCATACATGGCTTCATATTATTATATTGTAGAGAGCTAAAAAGGCAACAAAAGAGGTTTGTCGCAATTTGATAAAAATAAAAACAGATTAAAGAATAGTATTATTGTTTACCTATTAAAGTAGAGGCTAGTGGTTGGGAAGGCGGCTCCTCTAGCATTATTTTCCTATGACGCATAGGCAGTCTGTATAATTGTACCTAAAAAATACGATCTTTTATAAACTTGGCACTCCCTCATCTACAAATTTATATGTATGAATGAACCAATAATTATAGAATTTTCGTAATTCATCCCGTTCTAGCATCATCTATTGCGGCTAAGAGTATTTCTCAGTTGTATACGACATTATCTTCTGACGTAATTAGTCAACATAAATTCATAGATGGCGCTTCTCCATCTAGTACCCAATAGAGGAAAATCGCCAGTTTTGTAGGAACACGATATTGCATTTAATGTCTACACAAAGTAGGTGTTTTATGATTAGTGTGAACCAGTAACAACCAAGCGGTGTTATGAGCAAAACGTCAAAGACATATGTCGTACAGGGATTGTTGCACCACTTGCCAATGGCCCCAATTCAGGTGCTTAAAGAACAACCGATGTCTCCCGATGTTGTGCCACATCTATTATGCATTATACAGCTAAGTTACGAACATAGACTTAACTATCTGTATCTTTCCTTGTGGACTTTTAATTGAATTTTCGCAAGTTTAAGTTTTTGACGTGTAAAATAATTATATTGTATCTTTCGCACTATGATATTACCTATACTTATTATGAATAGCGACTCAGAATGTAGGTATTGGCTCTCATACAAACAGTTGACTTTTCATTCCGCACAGGCTATATCTCGATATCAGTTAACTAAAGAGGGAAAAACTATGACGAAATGTGACGTGAACGTAAAGTTTGATTAGTGCATAAAATACACAATATAAATCAGTTATTATACGTGTATGATTGTATTTTTCAGACAAACGTCAGTTTTGTTTTTTTCGAAAGTTACAGATACAAAGTTTAAAAAGAAACAAAATGAATCTTTCGCCATTTTTTCATCGCTATTTATTAAGTCCCTTACCTTAAAAGTAAGATTCTGGTCATGCATGATGGAATTGGCAAACTGTTCTTCTACAATACAAGTGAGTGTGATGAAGCATAGACTGCATTTGTTTACGCTGCTCTCAGTCTTCGTATCTGCCATTACTATTGAACTGTGGACCAAAGAATACAAATTGTTACATCCGAAATGACGTAGATAGATTTGTCTACTACTGGATATAGGCCTCTCCCAAAGCGACCCACGACATGCTTTGCATGGAGGGTAAATGCCTTAATCGAAACGCTTGGTAAGCGGGTCGGCAATCGCAGTTTTCCACAAACAAATATTAATAATACATATTATGCGAACGTGTCAAGTTTTTAATTACGGTGCCAACATCCTGTGAAGGTGTTCCTGTGACAGACAGGCAGAAGGATAGAAACACGAAACCGCGGGAAAAAGTATGTAAAATATTTTAAAAAATTATGACATACCAATACTGAAAAAAAGTGACGAGGAGATTTGTTGGCTGCTCGTTGTCCAGCGCTTGGATCTGTGCGGGGTTAGGAGGACTCTGAAATTCAGATTAAAAATATGTAGGGTGACAGCGCCAGTAATGGACAAGGAACCAATCATGAACATTAGTAGGTACTTATTTCAAAGGAGTCAAGTGTTGTGCATTTGTTGACACATATTCAATTTATAACGTTATGGTTTTTGAATTAAGAACCAAGTGTCCATCATTGTACCTGTCAGCTTAAAGTGTCCATATTGGTGCCATCACCGTATATTGCCAAAAAAATTTTTTTTTTCATTTCCAACTTTTTTTTTTCTGTCAACTATTTTATATGGTATGTATGTTCTAACTATCACCGTTACTGGATCTGCGCATCTGGCAACTGAAGGCACTGGTCCCACCGCGAGCTAGTGAACTATGAGCTAAAATCTATTTCAAGGGACAAAAGATAATGGCTCCCGTGTAAATAAAAGAGAGATATATATTTATAGCTCATCGCTCGGCGATGAACTACGATCACCCGGCTATGACATATATGTCTCTTTTATTTACACGGGATCGATTATCTTTTGTCCCTTGAAATAGCTGATAGGTCATGTCATAGCTCACTAGCTCGCGGTGGGACCAGTGCCGAAAGCAGAAGTTCAGAGAAGCAAGTAAGCAAAGAGAATTAAAAAATAAGTGTAGACTGCGGCATCCACGTCTTACAGTCCAGTCGATAGACACTTTGTTTGACAGACATCTATGGATGAAAAGGCTATTTATTATAGTTTGTTAAACGACGTTGAAACAGGCCGTTATTACTGTTGCGAATTTTAGATGTGATGACGATGCGTAAACAAGACAGCGCTATGGACCCGCAGCGCTAACTCTCCCTCGCTTTCGGATCCGAAATTGTGACAACCGCCTATGTGGGTCTAAGCCTCAAAGGAAGTATAACTTGAGTTGAAACACGTGTATGCCCGTGAAAGATAGAACACACATTTTTTTCTAATAATAATATATACAAAATCTCAAAAAACGCATTTTAAATGGCTGATTGCATACCAATCCAAGTCTCCGTAATTATAGTTTGGGGCCTTTTGGTACACACAGCAACACTCTTAGCTGTACATAGGTGGACCTTATTATATAAAGCATAAGGTCCACCGATGAACAGCTAAGAGTGTTGCTGTGTGTACTAAGCAACAATCACAACGTGAACATATAAAACAAGGACGAATAATAACAGCACCTTTACTGTCATACCTAATGAACATTTAATAAGACCATCCCGTTCGATCTTGGTGTAATTACCACCGTGTAGTATCCTCAAACCAAATAGACGACTAGGATCGTAAAACAATTAGCATCGTAATGTCTCTTTCGCACCCGTACGCCCTTATGCAGCGTGCCTGTTATCAGCCGGGCCGCATAGGGCAGAAGAAAGCACTTACACTGTACAAGACATGTCGATAAGATAATATGCAAAAATGAAAACAAAGTAATCCATACCTACAATATTTTATACTATGAAATAAATACTTTTAAGACTACAATTAGGTTTTAATTAAATTTTAGAACTAAACCATAGTAAGATTTAATTAATAAAAAACATTATAACACATACATTTTCATCGAATTATTATTATATGTAAAATAATTAGTGTGATAATCTAATAGGGCATTAGATTATCACACTAATTATTTTACATATAATTATGCTATCAGCACGATACTGAGAATAACTTAAACTAATAAAAACAAATTAAGTACATTACTAAGCAATGAAAATATAATCAATCTTATCGACATTTAAATAAATCCAGTATCGACATGCCGCCATCCCTACTGCCGCCAGCGTTTATTGGCTCAGTCGTCTGTTTTTTTTTTTTTTTTGTTTTGGAACCTGACTTGGGCTTTATGCACATGTGTTGTGCCTTAGAGCAAGCGGACTGTGTGGGGGGAAGGTAGCCTGGGGAAAATCCAGGACCCTTCCGCGCCAGACTTGACTTGTACTACTGGAATACTCCTACTGAGTTTTCGCTTCCAGTGAGATTGGTTGAGACGGTCTCAACCTGATCTGAGTGGTGTGTAATGGTATCGAGCTAATGGGAGTTTTATTGCTGGTTCGCTACTCCTAGCCTGCTGGTAAAGACTCCAGCAAGAAACCCAGCAGGCCCGACCGCTGTCGGAGTGACTCTAACCGGTACGCGGCGGTACCGTGTTGATAAGGGACTGAATGTGTCGGTGTTGTCGCGTGGTGGACGTCCCCGCCGGCGGGAACGCCGAAGTGTACGCGTTGTGTCCGCGGGGGACGGCGCACGCTCAGCGGCCCATCTCTCGAGGGTCGCTGTGAGTGCGTCGTCCGGGTCCGAGAGAATGTGTCTAGGCCGCCGGACCGAGCGGCCCCTAATC
The DNA here is from genome assembly GCA_022674325.2 of Grapholita molesta. NCBI lineage: Eukaryota > Metazoa > Arthropoda > Insecta > Lepidoptera > Tortricidae > Grapholita > Grapholita molesta. The sequence continues at coordinate 8,188,311 of CP053129.2, read as the reverse complement.
AGTGTGTGACGCGTTGTCAGTCCTGTGAGGGGAGGAGGGACGGGAGTGTAGCTCGCAGCCTTCCTAACTAACGGATTACGATGGTGGGGAGCGTTATCAAAGTAACGCCTGGAAGCCTGCTTAAAGAAACCATACACGGAGTTAAGCCCCGAGTCGTGGTGCAAACTGAGGGTCGTCTGGTACCACGGAGCACCAGTCGCCCTACGGAGAAAACGATTCTGAACTACCTGAAGCGGCTTGAGGCGTGACATACCCACGTGGGCAAAGACCACACTTGAGTATGTCATGATTGGACGAACACAAGTTTTGTAAAGTGTCAGCTTATTTCTAAGTGACATTTTACTAAACTTGTTGATCATCGTTCCCAGCCTTCCTAATACGAACAGCGCTCTGTTACGCACCCTACGGATGTGGCTTCGGAAAGTCAGTTTACGGTCGAGAGTAACGCCGAGATATTTGACCTCGCTAACCCACGGAATGGGTTGGTCAAAGAGCCGTACCGGATCCATCTTCCTCTCCGCCGTGCGCGGGTTGAGAGTAGGATGGAAGAGTATCGCTGCACTCTTATCCGGATTCACTTCAATACGCCAAAGACGAAACCATTCACCGAGGTCAATGATTGCCTCTTGGAGGTATTTCCGAATAAGACTGTAGCGAACGTGCGTCGTATAGAGCGCGGTGTCGTCCGCGAACAACCCTAGTCGGACACTCGGTTGTCTAGGTATGTCGTTCGTGAACAACGAATAGAGCGTGGGACGGAGTGTGGTACGGAGTGGTGCGTACGGAGCCTTGCGGGACTCCGGCCCCTAATAGGATGCGGAACTGATAACGTTCCCTCCAGTCTGTAACAAAAGCTTTTGTCCGTAAGGAAATCTCGTATTATGAGTACGAGTCTGTCCGGCATTCCCATCTGATATAGTTTATATACCAGCCCGTTATGCCAGACCTTGTCGAAGGCTTTTCCCACATCGAGAAAGATCGCACCAGTCTTCGTCCCGTTCAGTTTCGAGAAGCCGTCTAGGATGTGCTCCGTTATGCGGTGCACCTGCTGGACACACGAGTGCCCAGCCCTAAAACCGAACTGCTCGTCCGTGATGATCGAATTTTCCTCCGTGAAAAGGCGAATTCGGGTGAGGATGACCCGCTCAAATAGCTTCGCGAGCGAACTAAGTAAGCTAATGGGCCTGTAGGAGGCTGGCGATTGTCGCGGTTTCCCGGGTTTCGCTATACCTATGACCGTCGCACATTTCCACGCGGCTGGAAAGTGACTGTTGGCCAGGGCGGCATTGAAGATGCCGACCAAAACGAGTATCAGGTGCGCTGGCAGAAGTCGCAGAATACGGTTGGATACACCGTCCGCACCTGGGGCCTTCTTTACGCGGAGATACCTAACTAGATCACTGACTTCCTTAGCCGACACCGGTAAAAATGGTGAAGTTACGGGGAGGCGCGATCTCCTTTCCACCTCGGAATTTACCCTCTCGACGTGGGCTTCGTCGGTGGGCAGGAGGCTAGGCGAACACTGGGACTCTAAACTACTGGCTAGGCATTCGGCCTTCTCGTCATCCTCGAACGCGGGGGTCGGTTGATCCGGGCGATCCAAGGGGGGAACTGTCCAAACGGCATCTGATTTGAGAAATCTAGCTAGTTTCCAGTACGCCTGGTGACTAGGCTTTATTTCCCCCATCAGATCCCTGAAAGAGTTCGCCCGAAATTCGGCAATTCGCTGCTTGGACTCTTTGCACAAGTCCCTCAGGATTTGACGATTTTCGGGAGAAGGGAAGTTAGAAGTGGTGCGGATGGCACGATTTTTCCTATTTACCAGCTCTCTCAATTCCGCAGGCAGGGGACGGCGTTGGATTTCCTCGGCCGACACCTCCCTGGAGAATTCACTTTTTACAGCGTTGAGATGACTGGTGAATAGGTCGATCGCTTGGTCGGTCTGTTCAGTTGGTAATGTTGTCAGGGATGGCGTTAAGTAGGGGGGAGTCTGTCTTTAGGAGACCTTCGTGTACCCTGTCCCAGTCCACGAGTGTTCTGGTAGGGGCCGTGTGATCCGGGTGAGGCCCTAGCCGCAAGATGACCGGCCTATGATCGGAGTTGAGTTCGTGTAATACTTCTATAGAACGCATGGTGAGCCCTACGTTCTTTAGGAGCATCATGTCGAGTATGTCTGGTCGTAAAGTTACATCGAAGGGATAATGAGTCGGCTCCAAGGGAGTGAGGAGATCGAAGGGGAGGCCCTCGAGCAAGAGACGATTGAGCCTAGTGCCTTTGGGGTTTGTCGCGACGCAGCCCCACGAGACGTGTTTGCTGTTGAAATCTCCGGCCACGATGACCGAAGGCCCTAAGGACGCTAAACTATCCAAGTCAGTCTGAAGAATGTCGAGTTGTGGTGAAAGGTAGGCTGACAACACCGATATTGGGGGATGACCGTCCATCGATATGCGGCAAACCGACACTTCCATATTTGTCAGGGGAGGGGGATCGAGACTTATGCAATGTAAGTTACCTTTATAGAATACGCAAGTGCCCCCTTTGGGCCTACCGTCGATCCTATCGTTCCTAACCATCCTATAGCCAGGGATACGGAAACATCTCATAAACGGCTTATAAAATGTTTCCTGTACTAGAAATATGTCAACGGAGTTATCGCGCAGAAAGTTTGTGACCTCATCCTTCATTCTGCTCAGGCCATTTGCATTGTAAGTACAAATGGTAAGCGAACTGGGTTTAAGCTTAAGGGCCGTACTATTCATACTGGTCAAGATCGACCGGACTGCCTAACAGGGAAGCGAAAAAACTGTTTTCAGCGGCTGCCATATAAGCCATGAATCTCCTCTGGCCCTCAGGGGACAGAAGTTTCATGGCCGCAGTGGCGCCAGAGGGGGGACCTGGGGCGGGCCGGCCCGCTTTACTGGCGGGGACACCCTTTGTCGGGGCCCCCTGGGACTGGGGCGCTGAAGGCGCCGGGCGGGGGGCTGCGGTCGCTGAGGGCAACGGGGACCTAGGTCGGACACCTAGACCTACTGCCTTAAGGGCTGGGAATTCCCGTGCGTCAGTGGGCCGGGGAGCCATTGGCGTCTTGCCCTGCCCGCGTCCTTCAGGTTGCGTGGACCTCGGTTTCTCGGTCGTGTTCGAACGCTTTGGAGCGCAAGGGCACCCCCCCCCAGTTGGCAGTATGCCCGTGGGGGAGCTTACGCTCCAAACAGTTCGCGCACTTCCTACCACGCGGGTCCCTACAACCTTTAGGGCGGGGGCAGTCGCGCGACGAATGGTCGCCGGCGCACTTCACGCACCGCGGGAGGCACCTACACCCAAATGCGCTGTGCCCGTAGCGTTGGCAGTTGTGACACTGCGTTATATACTTCTTCTGGTTGGGGGGTTCTATACGGACGGTGATGCCCACGCAGTTACGGACTGCGTGGATGGCCCTACGTTGGTCCAGGTCGGTTTTGATCAGTACGATATCGTACTTGCCCCTACTCTTGTGAAGTCGTCTGTTTGGTTTGAGGCTAGTATAAATAGATTCGCTGTCCTGACCTGTTGCGGGGGCAGCGTGGCGGGCGGCGAGGGCGGCGCGGAGGCGGCGGCGGACGAGTGCGCGAGCGTCGTCATGAAGTTGCGGTTCAGGTGCGCCGCCTCGTACAGCGCCAGCAGCATGCCTTCTTCGCCGCCGCTGACAATCACACCGGTAACAGATACTTTATCCCGCATTCAAGTACAGGGTCATCTCTCCCAGCTCAGCTAGTACAAGTTTTTTTTTATGATATTGATATTTTTATGATATGACAAACGAGCAGACGGATTGCCTGATGGGAAGCAACTACCGCCGCCCATGGACACTCGCAACACCGGAGGAGTCACAAGTACGTTGCCGGTCTTTAAGATCCCCATACGCTCTTTTCTTGTAGGTTTGGATAGTACAAGTTGGGAATGCAATCCCGAGGATCCCGGAATTTTCGGGATCCCGAGTAGATAAAAAAAAGTAAAATTCGATTGATTTAAAACTATAATAACGGCATGTTTGTGATGGTGACGTTAATTAAAATAACATATTAATAGACAAAAAACAAAAACCTTTATTCTTTATTATTACTTATTAACTAAATCATCATCCGTTTTCCTTGGAAATTAACAAAGGTAATCAAAACAATAAGGAATTAGAGAGTATTACAGGTGATTTTGAAAGTGACTTCTTAAAAAACAAAAGAGTATTAAGAGTGTAATCTGCTAAACGGCATCTAACATCCGTTGCAATACTTGCAATGTACCCAGAAGATACGATTTGTTCAAAATTACACGGGATCTCTTGACATCGGGATTGCATTTGCATTCCTTAAATAAATAAATAATAAATAAATAAATAAATAATAAATATTTTGGAACAATTGTTACACAAATCGATGTAGTCCTACGGTAAGCTCAGTAAGGCTTGTGTTGTAGGTACTAGACGACGATATATATAATAGATAGATACGTATAAATACTTAAATACATAGAAAACACCCATGACCCAGGAACAAATATCAGTGCTCATTACACAAATAAATGACCTGACTGGGAATCGAACCCAGGACCATCGGCTTCATAGGCAGGGTCACTACCCACTAGGCCAGACTGGTCGTCCTTAAGTACAAGATAAATAGTGTAATATTTGTCATGTTTTTTAGAGTTTGTAACTGTTCTCTTATTTTCGCTTTTCGTGTTGTAAGAGAAATTATAGGCAGAAAATAAGTTTATTTACTTTAAGTTTAATTAGCTTAGTTTGCTTGCTCTTGCTATATGGTGTATGTTATGTACTCCGTCATTGTCGGCTATATCAGATCATTGTCCAGTATTACATATATTATATAAGATTCCAAATCATATTAATATACTCCATGTGGAAGTATTTACTTTATTAAACAAAATAAATGACGTACATACTACTAAAAATAAACCAAATCAAATATCTCCTCAAATCAAATTATTTTTTAATGAATTAATTGTGATTTTTTAGTAATACATTAAAAATTGAAATAAATGACATATACATATACGTAAGAAAAAGCGACAGGATCTCCGGCGTTTGAGACGAGATAGAACCCGCAGCTATCTCGGCTGACGCCTTAATCAATTGGGCCACCCAAACACAGCGGAACCCGTCGAAATTTATCAAGTATGTGGTGACCATCATCACAACACTTCCAAATTCTCCAGCGGGCCCAAGTCAGGGGCGTCAGCGCGAGCGGCCCGCAGCTTAGCGTTTCCTGGCTGTGTCGTCACGCCCCACCGCACCGGCGCCGGCCGGAGCTCATTGCATCGCGTGCGCTCGGACAGAGGCCTTCAGAGATTTGCACTGACCGCACGTCGCCTTGCACCGCCTTATAGCTAGCCTCCGCTTACGCGTGTATCGCGACTTAATATTATAATATTGTATCGCTCAGCTTTCGCTTCCTTCTTTGTAGACTTGTCGTATAAAGCTGTATATGGAATTAAGTGTTTAATTTCAAAACCCAATAGAGGATTCCATAAGTATAAAGAAATGCGGGTTCAAATCCCGTCTCAAACTCCGGAGGTCCTCGTCGCTATTTCTTAAGTATTATGTCATCTATTTCAATTTCAAGTATCTCCACCTTGCCAGCACCTTTTATTTATGTTTATCTTTTTAGAAACACGACTTCTTAGGACTCTCATACGTGAATACCTCACGAGAGTACCTCAAGATTTTTTACTCTAAAATTTTTTTATATACTTGATTGGAACACGGTAACTCAAACTCAATGGAAGCAACGAAAAACGTATGATAATATTGGGACACTTTTTTATCACACACACTATGAAACATGTCACGCAAGTAACTAAATAAACGTTAGCCGTGTTATACAGCCGGTCGCGTACCCAACGGTTTCAGAGGAATTTCCTCCCGCGTACGCTAAGGTTGTGGAATGAGCTTCCTGCGGAGGTCATCCCAAAGTATGGGGTTCTTCAAAAAGGGTGTAAAGAGGTTATTACGGGGTCGGCAACGCGTTAGTGCCTCGTTATCGTAAACGTCCATAGGCGGTGACCGCCTACCATCAAGCGGGTCACATGCAAAAAAAACATAAAACGTTAGGAATGCCTGACAAATGTTCAAGTACAATGTTGTACCTGTTTCTTTGTCCTCTGACGACCGGCTGCGTGTCGTCGCTAGTGAGGAATATCCCGCCCACCATGCTGGTCAGCGAGGACAGCCAGCCGCCGCCCGTGGAGCCCTGCACGCCGCCGAACACGGACATCACGAAGTCGTTCAATGCCGCCGTTATTACTTGGCCGTAGCTGTGAATAAATATAAACACACGTAGTTTTATGTGTTTACGTTAAAGAGGTTTTGAGTTATACATACATATATACATTTTAGTCGTATGCAGTCCACTGCTGGACATAAGCCTCCCACAAATATGACTTGTATCATCTTAGTTGCCATAGTCGCCACGCTTGGCAGGCGGGTTGGCGATCGCATTAGATGTAGATTGGGTTTCGACGGACGCTGCTGCCCGTCCGTAGGATTTTTTCCTTTGACGCCTCTTAAGACACCCGCGGGAAGAGATGGGTTGGTGCTATTCTAGTCAGCCGGCATCACATGGCACAGGTGAGTTATAATTATGAAAGTGACACAAAGTGGTTCGTGTAATATTACACTCGGTAATGGCTAGCCAGTTCCTTTGCTTGAACTTGGCTTGATACGCTGCCGCGTGTCTAGAACATATAGACAATCTCAAACAAATCGCCCTAGACCAACACTAAGCTCTATAAGGCTTGTGTTAAATCACTAGCTTGTGCTGTATCAAATATTAACATACTACTAGAGTTCGTCTCGCCGTTTTTACATCACTTTTAACGAAAGCAAATGACGTCTGTCCTGTCACTCCAGAGGAAAGACTAGATCGTATTGGATTTCGATCCGGGTTCAAGAAAAACTACAAAATATCAAAGGCAATTTTGAAAGCAAGTTTCGAGACACTTACTGCTAAGAGCTGGAAACCCATTATCCCTAAACTCTGACCAGACCACCGGAGGGCGGACAGTGACGTCCCTTAAGGTGGTGGAACATTATGAGATCGCCAACCCACCTGTCAAACGTGGCGATTATGGCAATTATCCCCCTTTGGCAGTGTGCTAAAAATCCATGCTCAGCTCGCTAAGCGGTCTATGAGTGAGGCCTATGTCCAGCAGTGGACTTCCATGGTTGATATGTACAGTCAACCAATTTGATTTAAGGGCCACTTCGTTCCTTGTCACAGTGAAAATCTATATGAAAGACGCAAAAGATCTCTTATTAACGTCACTGTGACAAGGTTCGAAGTGGCCTAGAAATCAAATTTGTTGACCTGATATTAATAAGTTATGCTTACCCGTTCAACGCCAGTTCATCGTCAAGTATTGACAGCTTAACTACGTAGGGGTTAGTGGATTCTTGCTTCTTGTAGCTGACAAGTAACATGAGCAACATTACCACATCATATCCTAAAAAAAAAACATAATAATAGTGGTTAAAAATTTTATAAAAAGTTTAAAACCTTGGCCGAGACTCAAACTTGCGCCTCTAAAATATCAGCTCACCGTTCTACCAAATGGGCTAACGAGACATATCCAGTTGTTGATAATTTTCCACCATATGTACAGTTCGATTCACGAGAGTTGGTACGAATGGATTGAACGAAACTTTCATTGTATGAGTGACACTTGTATCGGTATACAATCGAGCCACTATTTTATTGGTTAATGTGACACACACATAGACATTTTCATTCAGTCATTCATTCCATTCGTGCCAAATCTCGTGAATCGACCTGTAGCAGCAGGAAGACGGAAACGACACCTACCGTGTTTTACACTTTATCTGGGTCCCAATAAGACATGAGAGTTCATCGATATCAATGCGCTATCCTATACTACATACTTGGGGCAATGAACTTTCTGTTTCGGTTTTATTTCTCAAGATTATGGAATCTTTGACAAACAGTTTTGATTAAAACGTGTACCAGCCTAACCGTTCGGAACGCTTGAACGAGAACATAGCAGCACGTATTGAAAGTTCTAGTATAGATCTAATACATACTAATATTATAAATGCGATAGTAACGCTATCTGTCTGTCTGTTACCTCTTCACGCTTAAGCCGCTGAACCAATTGCGATGAAATTTGGTATGGAGAGAGTTTGGGCTATGAGAAAGGACATATGATAAATACTGCAACCTTGTTTTAAAGACGGGCATGGCTGGCCGACGAAGTCGCGAGGAACAGCTAGTAGAATATAAATGTGTAAAAATATTGAAGTAATCAAATAACATATTTATTTACCATGTTGTTGCCTCTCAGTAGAAGTGCAAAGCAACTGCACGAGTGGTTCAAATAATGAGTTTGTCATCACATATTCCACCAAGGGATTCTCGTCTATGTTGTCTATTCCCGTCGCGATTATTAGCAGCAGCTTAAGAACCATAGACTTCAAACTCTCTGGGACGTCGCCTGCAAAAACGTTTTGTATTATAGAAAAAAAAATAGCAAATTACTGATTTAAACTTTCACGGTTTTTATACATTATCTACATCAATATAATAAAGACGAAAGTTTGTGAGTGCGTGAGTGTGTATGTTTGTTACTTCTTCACGTCTAAACGTCTGGAGCGATTTTAATAAAATTTGGTAAGTATGCAGTTAGCTGACACCCTGGATTAACACATAGGCTACGTTTTTTCCCTGATAAACCGCGGGTTACACCGCGGGGCACACCTAGCGATAAATAAACGGGACTTAACTCGATAAACAAGATCAAGTGCGGGTAGTTCGAAATACTCGTGCGGCTAGATATAGATGTCAACTTTCTCACCACTATCGCTTAGTACCTTTATAAAATCGAATACAACTCGCAATTGTATCCACATAAACCCTTAAACATTCCTTGCATGTGATCATATGGGCAGGGGAGTCAACAATGGAATTTATTTATGAAATTATCTATTTTAGTTGTGTGACTAGGTACTTCTTTTAAATTGATTACAATACACTCGAGTACAATGACAAAAGGTTCTTATACTTAAGTCTTTATTGCCGTATTAATTGTATAAAAGCGGGTAACTCACGTTTTATAACTCGAATATTGCTCGACATGTTTCACTCCATAACGAGGAGCGTAATCATGAGCCATTCGCGTTGGCAAGCCAACGAATGAAATCAAAAGGAATGATTATGCTCCTCGTTATGGAGTGAAACATGTCGAGCAATATTCCACTTATAAAACGTGAGTTACCCGCTTTTATACAATTAATATGTTTCAATCTCACGATTGTTGTATGTTTAAAATTGTTTGCTGCCATGTAGTGCGGTTGAGAATAGAACCATCCCGTCTCTTCCCGCGAGTGTTGTAAGAAGCGACAAAGAAAAAAAGTTGTTTATCGAAACCGAATCAACACCTACTGTGGTCGTCAACCCGCCTGCCAAGCGCCCAAAATGATACATGTCATATTGGAGGAGCCCAATGTCCAGCAGTGGACGTACGGCTGATATGATGATGATTACGTAAACACTTTCACCTTATAACAATGGCTTAGTGTAAAATTAAATAAATTCGGCCGGAGTCATTGGCATTAAATCCGGCCAGAAATTTTAGTTAAAATGAAGTAAATTCGAATTTATGCATAGTTAGTGTTATAAAAAAAAATCGTTAAATGTACTGCAACAATCTTAGCTGTACATTTGTGGACCTTATTATATAAGGCATAAGATCCACCGATGCATAGGTACGAGTGTTGCTGTGTGTTCAGGCAGCGGAGATTAAAATTTAAATTATTATTTCAAGTCGGTGACCTATAGATGACCTATAGATGGTATTGTGGATGTGGTCAATGATAAAGGTAATTTAAATAGACTGACCTTTATAATTGATTACTTGGGGTTTATTCACTTTTTACCCTTTGTTGATTGTTATGTCTGTGTTAATGTACTATCCAGCATCAGGCCGAATACCAGGTACTGCATAACCGAAAAATAAAGGTACCGTTTTAAAACGGCATGCCGTTTGTTTCGGTATGATTTCGGTAACGCAATTGAAAATAGCGGTACCGAAATATAAGGGTACCTTTATTTTTTTCGGTACCTATACCTTTTTCGTACAGGTACCGTTTGAGATTTACAAGGCCACTATTCAGTATTCAGCCAAATTGTAAAACTGATAGGCCTGATACCAAATAGTGGTCAGATATCTGCTGCATATCTAATGACATGTATACATATATATGACCTTAACTGTAGTTAAAATTGTAGATATGACTCACAAAGTATGTCACTGATAAGAGATATTGATTATTTCAAGTTTACTGTTACACTACACTTGCAGAATTTTGTTTGATTATTGTCCGTTTAAGATCATATTTTCTGTTAGATCAAATGTGGCTATTGTGGCGGCTATTAATTATATATGCCATGATTTTATTTACCACATAATTCAATGGTCCTAAACTTAACCAACCAACAAAAAGTTGAAATGAGTGATAGAAAAGAGGTCATTAGAGAGATTCCTCTTGAGTTGACATGCTTTTTGGCAGTAAATTAATATAAAGAAAATAATAAAAATAGATATAAACAAAATGTTTTAATTTTGTACTTTATTGATGGGTGAATTAAATTCTTGGTTTGCAAATGTGAATGAGTGACATTGTATTAAAATTCACACTTGCACTTTGTGGTAACTTAATCATTCTCTATTGAGACCATCTGTTATGAATGTCAGTAGAACATGATATAACCAGTAATGGTGCAAAACTTTAACAAAACTTGTTGAACTGAGGTACAGTAATACTTACTATAAAAAAAAATGAATAACTTTGGCAAATTAGTGTCCAAGTTAATTGTATATCGGAATCTTGATATGCCAATATTTGGGTGTAGGAATATAATTATTTGTATGGTTCTATACATTCTTTTATGTCCACTTAACAAGTTTTGTTAAGGTTTTGCACCCATAGTGCCGATCACTGGTTATAACATTTCTTTAAAGAAATGTGACTACTAATAAAACAGATAATCCCTGGACTATATACTTATGGCAGTACAAAAAACAGTGGTGGTCTGGTGGTGGTACAAAAATGATGCTTATAGTTTTGGTGTTCAAGTTAATAAAGAAATAATTTTACTATAAATAGTTATTTACCTGACAGAGTTGTACTACAATGTTCCAGCAGCTTTTGCATCTTAGCATCTGCATTTTCCGATCCAATCAGAATTGTTTTTACATTGTTGGGCTCTGCCCCCAACCGTTGGTATATCGTCATTAGCAGAGCACTCAGTGTTTGAAGAGAGTACACTAACCTGAGGATGAATATGAATAGTTTTTAATGTCAACCACTCCCGCGACTTGTAAAAAAAAAGTATTTTATGAAGAAATTTTAAACAGGTTGCATATAAAGTAATTTATGAAACAGAGCTGACTAGTGCAACAAATTTACTAGAATAGAGGGATCCCATGTAAATAATAAATATATGAGTATTTATTAGTAAGTTTTATAATTAAAATAGTATTGCAAACTGTGTTTACCTTATGTGGTGCTCTTGACCCAGCATTTCGATACACTGAGCCACAAGCAGGTTCATATTGTCCTTCATGTTGAGCAGCTGTTCCACCGAAAGTTTGTTTATTTCGGTTTCCAGCTGGGGTATTTTCGGCTTAAGAAGGAAGAATTCATCCCAAAACGTAGGACTATCGCTAGTTAAGTCTTCTCCTCTGAAAAATGATTCGTATATCTGGACCACCTTCTCTTTCAAGTGCCTTTTAGAACCAGAACCGCTACGTTTTCTCATAGCCATAGCCATTTTAGAGCTTATACTTGCTAAGTTGGCAAGTAACAAGTTTGTACTTTCAGGTTACTTTCCTACGTTAAAGAGGTACTTGAATTGTTGACGTTTTCAAAATGCGTTCGTTTATTAGCATATAATTAAATTAATTATCATTTACAAAGTAATACATATCTGCGATATGTTAAATGCTGCCCTGACAAAATATTTTAGTGACACTGACAATGACATTTATGACATGGCATGACATTGACAGCGGGCAACTGGCTTTTCCCCAAAGTTTTTTTTTGATAGAAATTTAATAAGCCAAACATTACTCGAAGGACACGCAATTGCACACTATTTTCATTAAAACCAATATTAATTAATTTATTACCATACACTCAGTATTCTTGTCAACTTTACACATTTTACATATGCGAGCAATAAATGTAAAGCGATCTTTAATTTCATCTATGGTTATGATTAATTTATTTTATTTTCTTATCTGTAGCAAGTAATGGCTGGCTAGTGGTTATTGTGCGTGGTATTTGTGAGTTGTGCTTGTTGGCATTTGATTTAATTGCAGTATTGGCAGTTTCATTGTAATTAATACCGAAGACATACAATATGAAGTCTAAAAAGAGGCACCAATCCTCATCGGAAGATTCGGAGGAATCTGAAGGTAGTGTGGAATCAAAGAGTTCGTCGGAGAGCGACAGTGAAGAATCCTCCGCGTCGGAACACCGGCATAAGAAAAAAAGAAAACGTGCTGACTCCTCAAATTCAGAGAGCGATTCTGACGACCAGAGGCGTGCAAAAAAACGAAAACATAAGAAAAAGAAGAAGAAACATGGCAAAAAGAAGAGGCGTTCCGATTCACCTGAGGAAAGTCAGTCGGTCGAAGAGGTCTCTTCCGCCAGCGAAGGTGAAATCTCCCCGAAAAAAAAGAGAAAACATAAGCACAAGCACAAACATTCAAAGAGAGCACGCAGCTCCTCGGCCAGTGTTATAATTGGTGAATATGAAATAAGATTTACTGTTTAGTTTTCATCAAATGATTTTCTGGATGAATTTTAACGTTATGTTTCGTTGTCACAGAAGAAGAAGAACCAACAGAAAGGCGTCTGCATAGCGTTGTCAAAGAACGCCGTGAATCGTCAGAGGAACGCGGTCAACCTCGAACTTACTACCCGTAAGTAAATTTATCATTTTTTCTACTTTAAATTATAGAACTATCTTAATAAAACAGCAATCTGGGCTTGAAAGTTAAGATAATTGTTTCATCAAAGTTTCATATGGTACTTACCATAATTAATGTACTGAGGCTTTATTAACTTTAAGTACTTGAAATAGGTTTTTTACTTAGGCTTGTGATATAGCTAAATCCTCTTGTAGGCGAGATTATCATCAGTCAACAGTGGAAAGTGTTGAAAGGGATCGGGAAGTGCAGCGATTTTATCGGGGTTCCAGCAAGGAGCGCAGATACCAGGAACATTACCGCTATCCCCAAGAACGTGTTGACAGGTAGACCTCTAATTCTTCTGAGAGAAATTTAAACACTGTCATTTCACTTAATGATTATCTTCTGTCAAGAAGCTAATATGAGTAGTAACATTATTGTATATTATAAAGTGCAGTTATATTTTTTTTCATATCTTTCTTATGTAAAAATACTATTTCCCTAAAACAATTTCTGTAAAAATTAATTTTCACCATATTTTTGTACCATGGACCATCATGTTTACCTTCAATTAGTTCAGGTTCAAAAATTTCAGCATTCATTGCTAAGTTCTTTTAATCATATTCATATCATCATTAATTATGGGGCTAACATAAGTAAAAATACACTTAAAATTATGTTTTCATTTTGTATTATGAATTACACACATAATAGCATGATCAACACATACTCAAATGTATACCATTTAATTCGTTATTAATTTATTTATTCAATTCCTACCAAATCCCATACACAGAGTATACACAACACAGTGGTAAGAATCTTAGTTGGACATAGCTATAAAAAATATGAGAACTGAAGCCCAAATTACTATTATCTTCAAAGCTCTACTATTATGCAGAAAATGAAACAGTTTGCCTTAATGGCATTATAACAAACTACTGCTCCTTTATATCACTCAGTCACATAGGTTTTTTTTTTTCACTTATGTTGAGCCATGTTATGTCCGTATAGCATCATCTTGAACAACAACATAAGCTCCATAAAACAATAAGGTCTCTTTTCATAGATAACTTCACATTTGGGAGTTCTCAGAAAAAGTGCCTCCAATGAATGTGACATGAAAATGTCAAATCATGTCAGTTTTTTGATAATAATTTAGTGTGAACTCTGTGTGGAAATTCATTTTTTTTTTCCTTTTTTGTATTGTGTACTGCTTCATTTTTTTTTAAGTTTATGATATGAGCACCAAATCTAAGTATTTATAGAAACTGAATCAAATTTGTAATACATAATTATTACAAAACTGACATTGTTGTGTTGACCTTTCTACAAGTCACACTAATTGGGATACATTTTTTTTTTTCAGAAAACTCCCAAACAATGCTTTTATGTAATTTAAAATGGCAGTATCTCATTTATATATATATATAAATATTATGGTGATAATATGATGTATTACACATAGGCACATCATTGTCATATGGAAAAATTACATCAGAATTTACCCACTCATAATACTATCCAGTCATTCTAAAACAAAATATTTTTAATTATCCATATCAGCTCATTCACAAAGTAATAAACATTTAGTATTTACAAAACTTTAAAGACAAGTTTATTTACAAACTTATTGCAGATTCAAATATGATATTTATAAAAATAGTGACCAGACTTATTACAATGAGGAGGAATATAGTCAAAGGCAGAGAGATTATGATGAATATAAAAGGTACTTTAACAACTAGAATTGAATTCTCAATGTTGTTTATAAATGTGTCGGTGTCTACTGCACTTGTATATCACAATGTAAAAGTAGATATTTTACAGTTTACAAATTTTTGAAGCTTTTGCTTTATTGTTGTGTACTTATTTGTATTTGTTGACACCCATTCACATTTTTACTGGGTTGAGTTGTGTGTTTACGAAAATAAATTGATTCATTCCAGATGATGGCAATATTATATTTCTACTCTTCTGACTAGAATATTCCTCTCACATTGTCAAGTTAGAACTGCATATATATTTTTTTTATTCTTCACACGGCTTCACATCTTAAATCCGTACCCTGATACTGATACTGGGTGTCAAACATATACCTGTATTTGTTGGAGTTTTATCTCGCGGCAAACCAAAGGGATAGGGAGGGCTGGATAGCATATTACACGTGCATCGCCCTTTTTCGCGCGTAAATTTAGAAAAGAAAAATTACTTCTTATGAAGTACTACATAGCATTTTCAGTAATTAATCAAAATGTGATTCTAGGAACCAGAGGTATGAAGAGCGTCGGTCACCTGTAGAAGAATATCACAAGCGTCCCAGAGATGTCAATTACCATTCCAGGGAGGATCCTAGAGGTATACTTTGTTAAACATAAACATATGTATACTGGAGTGTATAGCTCTTTAGAATATTTTCTTATTCTCTTCTCTTTCTAGGGTTCAACCGTTACAATCAATATGAAGACAGAAGGCCTAAAAGACCAGATTATGATAATGGCAGGGATTACAGGGAAAGGTAAAAAATAAAGTAACTCTTAATTAAATCTTAATTTATTGCAGCAACCTGTAGAACATTTGCTTTCCTATTCTGAATTATTCGAGGTGATCTGGTGAGGTGATATTACTTCTTTCACACTTTGATGGCAATAAAGTTTCACATCATATTGGTTATACATATTATACATTGATAACAATATTGTAGCCTCTTCAACATTGTTTACAAGTTTTACTACATTATAGAAAACATTTCTGTTGAATACTAAATAATTTGGTTTTCAACATACATATTGACGTTTTAGTACATTTTTCTTAATATTATTCTAAACGTTGTACCTGATAATAATTATATTATTATGTGTTTTTCCCAGGAGGCCGCCTCCGGAAGAACGCTACCGCGAGAGGGAATACCCAGACAAGAGGGACAGGTTCCGTGAAGAAGGGTACGTCTCTGAAAGGTACGTGTTTATATCTACCAGCAATATATCTCTTTCGGAAAAATTACTCAATATAATTATATTGTTTGTGATTTAAAAAAAAAACTAAATTTGCTTTACCATTGAATTGGTCAATGTTAATATTCTGCTGTTAATTACGCCGCAGCATGAGTTTGCGAACTACTGGCCAGTGTGTATTCGCGAAGTTAAATGACTATATTTGTTTTTACAGTGACATCTCTACAGAAAATTATAATGAGTTAAATCAGAAAATGTTGGTGTTGCAAAGATATTTTAATATTTGCACATTACACGATAAAAACTCTAGGCATGTGTGAGTCGGTTGTTATAGATTTTATGAGGCATACTTGATATGCGGTTGGACTAAGACGGATTGGAATTATCATCAAGCCTTTTCATACCCCGGAGACCAAGTTTAATGACTTGAAATACAAGTTTCAACTAGATATGAATACTGGTTGCGGTTTTTTATCACCATGTCTAAGTCTTCCACTTACTTTGAAGTATATTTTCAAGTACTTATAAACGTAGCTCAAAACTCTTTTGTGTAATAACTTTTTAATATAAAGACAATGAAATATGAAGAATTTTGGATCAACAACTGGAATGATTCAACTGGATATACTCTAGAATAAAATAGCTACAAAGAAAGTGATCAGTGTTATCTATATGGAAACACTTCTAATGGATATAAAAAGAAGGCACAATTATTTTGATATTTACATAACTCTTCACAAAATACACAGAATGTAAGCCAGGATCCTAAATCAACAACATTCTACTGCTATACTGTTTCACAACATCAAATGTGTTATAAAAAGAAAAACTACAAACTCAAGATGTTATTACTTTGAACAATTAAGGACTTGTAGAGGTGAAAGAATGCTGAACAGCACATAGTTGTAAAGATTTTTTTCCTCAACACACAGTGAAAAATCAAGAGACCAAGAGATATAGATAAAAAAAGTCTGGTAGGAAAAATTGGGAATCTCAGGAATGGAATGATTAAATGCCAATGATGCCACTAAAATAATCTGTATCCAAAGATGGAGTTGCTGATTTAATACAACTAGCATAAACATGTCAACCTGCATCACTAATATTTGTAAAACAGCAGATATCTGTGTAAGACTTAAATTTATTGTACGAAGAGTTTTTATACGATAATATATTTAAAAAAAAAAAGAACGGATAAACATAACAAATCAAAGACTGAGTATTTATCAAAGATTAGATTTTACATTTAAAATGTAAGAAGCCTATACTCGTAAAATATAAGATTATGTGTTTGCTGATTTCTACGGTGGATAATGGAATACATGACAGCCACTGGTTAAATAAACAGATGCCATATATATGAAACAAACAGAGATACATCCTAGGCATCCAAGGATGGCCGAGTTTGAGAATGCAATCAGAATAAACTCAGACATAAGAAAGAGAGAGAGAACCACAAGAAACAAGACAGATATAGTTCTACATTGAACATTTATCTCAGATAAGTTAAATCCAAGATAGGATCTGCATAGTAGGTATACCACCGTCAAAACAGGATTTATTTTGGGAATTATGGTAAGTCTATAGGAGTGCTATTGCTTCTTGGAGTTGGTGAATTTTTGTTCCTCATGTTACAGATAATACAGATAAGATAACTGGATTGTTGTTACTTCAAATATAAAATCTAAGATATCCCTTAATATCCCCAATAACCATTACTACATTCGTTGTTTATTAAAGTATAAAGTTAAGAGTTTCAATTATATTGAGGCCAAAAATAAAAATGATCTTTCACTAAATGCTAAGTGAGTTGACAATAATTGCTATATGTTTGTTAGATAAAAGATCGCATTTATTGTTGGTGTATAATACGGAAGAATGTACCTGAAGTCATTTATAAATGAATTGGTTTAATGCTAGGAAGTGGGCTATTGATATTATTTGCTTGAAAAATGCAACCATCCCCGAAAACATACCCAACTTTGCTAAGCATTTTTGATGAATTTTGATGAAGAGTAGAAGAGAATAATTTGTAAAAATTACAAAAATAGTAAAGTTATTTTTCTGGAAACTCGTTTTTAGTTTCGCAGAATACTATGTTGAATATTGGAGTACATACTTATTATACAAATGTGTTTAAAAAAGTAATGTCGTATTAATAGATTCAAGGTTAATGTCAATATTTTTGAGAACTTATAATAGACAAATATTTTAATGTCGATATTGGAGCCAATTCGAGTGCACATATTTATGTATACAAGTACGATTTAAAAGTGTTTCGTCGTTACCTTCCCGACGGTCGATAATTCTTATTGAAACAATTGTAACAGTATAAATAAATTTGCATTGCAAATTATAAGCAAATTTATTAATTAATTTAAGCCCCATAGTGAGCTATAGGTACAATGTATACTGAAAACACTAGATAAAATCCCCCATCATTCAATTACTTGGCTCCAGAGACTTGGGTGCGTCGCCGTTTAAGTATAAAATAACATTTTATGCTCAAATTTAAAAATAAAGTCCTAGAGACAAATAGAAGATAGAACAATTATTACCATTATATGTTACTTGTATTTATGTCGTATTGTGCCAATATGCATATACTCACCTAACACAATAATCAAGAGTCCGTTTGGTCGCAGGCCCCGCGACGGTCGCCGCGAGCGTCCCTTCCGTCCGGAACAGAAGCCCTTCCCTCCTCAGCATCGGTAAGTCATTTTTTTATGCAAGACTGACCAGCGTTTCGGCCTCGGTCGCACCTGATGGTAAGGTTCGAAAAGGTCGAAGGTGTAGCACGCTGGTTCAGTAACAGCCTATTCACTCTTGCCTTGAAAAGACCCAAATTATATCTTACCGGGAATATAAACGAAGGGAGCGAATTCCATTCCTTAGCAGTCCGCATTAGGAAGGTAGAAGCGAATCGCTTCGTGCGAATGAATGGACTATTCATTTCATTATTTACACAAACAATGTTTTTATATTCGTCGCTCGGCTAATTCTAATTAAACGAAGATTATTTGTGGTAACTTCTGACCTAATATATTGGTACGTTAGTTGGCACTACGGTTACTAAAGTATCACACACACACACACACACACACACACACGCACACACACACACACACAAACGCCCTTTGACCATGGTAAAACGAGTTGAGCATCAATGAAGACTTGAACATAACTTTTATATAACTTTTGATTGTTTTTAGAATAATAATTCACTTTTTTGCGTTATATATATTCCGTAACCTCATAAATATAAATAAATAAATATTTCGGGACCATCTTACACAAATCGACCTAGTCCTATGACATGCTCAGTAAGGCTTCTGTTGTAGCTACTGGATGACGATATATATAATAGAATAGATACATATAAATACTTAAATACATAGAAAACACCCATGACTCATCACACATCTGTGCTCATCACACAAATAAATGCCCTTACTGGGATTTGAACCCAAGACCATCGGCTTCATAGGCAGGGTCACTACCAACTAGGCCAGACCGGTCGTCCTAAATCGTCCATGCCTCACATAAATAATAAACGACGTGTTCCACATCTACAATCAGGGAGCAGTCAAGGTCCCGAAGCCCGGACCCTCGGTACAAGAGCCAGGAGCGGCGGCGGCCCGAGGAGCGCGACAAGTCCGCGCACAGGGACGAGCGTCCCCGCGAGCGGCCCGAGAGGCCCGAGCGGCCCGAGAGGCCCGAGAGACCCGAGAGGCCCGAGCGCTCCGGGGAGCCCAAACCCAGGGATAGAAAGAGCAGGTAACGACGTACCAACGCTACCTTTTTTTTAATACAACGACGGTGGCAAACAAGCGTACGGCCCGCCTGATGGTTAGCCTTTTGATCGGCGGCGAATCATATCGACGGAAAGCAGTGTTTTTTGGTCCGGACGCCACGGTGTCAGCCGGGACAGGGACTACAGTGTCCCCCGAAAAAATGCTTTGTCCCATATTCAATTAGAATAGTCAGTTAATAGTAGTTTATGTATCTGTGCATAATGAAGGGCATTACAACAAGAGTGTGGGTTTATGAAACGAGCCGAAGGCGAGTTTCATAATAATATCACACGATTGTTGTAATGCCTAATTATGTATAGTTACATACACTACTTTATCTACACACATAATCATTAAGTGTTTTAAGATGGGTTCAGAAACCGTAGGGAAATGACTTATTACTAGGGTTACTTGTAAACATTAAAAAGTCAACGAACAAAACAAATGACAGCTTGGAACGGCGGCGTTGCGTATTTCGTATCTCAGTCATTTTTTTTAAACCATAGACAAGCGAATGAACTCCCTATTCTACTGTCACTCGAGTTCAAATGTCGTTCGATTTATATTAAAAAAACATAACGAATTGGCGTTTCGTATCAATGGCTGTTTTAATATCTATAGATACTAGATTAGACACCCCACTTGAATTTGACAGCTGTTCCAAATTTAAATTCATAACCTACTGATTTCAGTAGGTAATGTTAACATTACCTACTGAAATCTTTCTGATGGTTGGTAATGCTGGTCATTGCCTACGGTTTCTGGACGCATTTTAGAGCACTTATGACATGTACGTAGATAAAATGTATTAACAAAATGAAACTACTCTCATTTTTTGTATACTTAGATAAGTAGTAACTGTTTTCGAAGTATAATGTGTACAAATTACTTAACCATACCGAATTCATAACATTTTAATACAATACTATTGTAGCGTGAATTATAAAAAAATGGATGTGACAAAAAAACGTGATGCAAGATTATCAAGCCGGCATCTGGTCATAATCTTTTTGCTAAAATGATGTTGGTGAATGTTTTGTTTCCAGATTCACCAATGTAGACGAGAAAGATTACACTTGGGGCAAGACCGAAGCCGGCAAGGAAGAGGCCGCGCCCGGCGACAAGGAGAAGCCTAACTTTGGTCTCTCGGGCAAGCTGACTGCAGACACTAACACTGTCAACGGAGTGGTCATCAAGTATTCGGAGCCCGATGACGCTAAGCAGCCTAAGAGGCGGTGGAGGTAACTACAATGTACAATTTTAACAGTAATTTCATGTATGGAGAAATTGGAGATTCTTAGACCAGTCTCTCTCAAGGCTTGTGTTATTATTATTAAGGCGAAGGTTTGGTCAATCGGGACCCAGGAACGGGTAGAACAACTGCGATCGCCAACCCGCCTGCCAAACGTGGCGATTATGGCATTAAACTCCTGATACTTGCTTATCGTAGTTTGGGTGGGACTATGTCCAGCAGTGGACATCGTGGCTGAAGTAGTAATTTACTCGGGATAGATATCTTCATTTTATGACGTGTAAATAGTGATAGTAATTCGCTATTCGCTTTATAGCAGCTGTTCACAGGACGATTTGTAAAAATGTTGCACGTTTACGGAGACTAACGAATGTTGTCTGTTTCGTAAAATATTTTAACGTCACACTGGGCGATAAGAGAGATTTACCGCCCCAGGGCGCGACGGAAAATCTCACTTTTATGCTTGCGCTTGTTTATGGCCCTCACCTTGGGCCACAAATACCCGCGATCTAAGCCATTCTTTGTTTTACCGCCCTCGGTACGTAATATACTATTACAACACACTTGTAAAATTCCAGGTTCTACCCGTTCAAAGGCGACAAGGCGCTGCCGATCCTGTACATCCACCGGCAGTCGGCGTTCCTGATCGGGCGCGACAAGAAGGTGGTGGACATCGCGCTGGAGCACCCGTCCATCAGCAAGCAGCACGCGGCGCTGCAGTACCGCTGCACGCCCTTCACCCGCGCCGACGGCTCGCAGGGCCGCCGCGTGCGTCCCTACGTCATCGACTTGGGTGAGAAACCGTTCATCATTGAGCACGCAGTCTCTGGTCTGGACTGGACGATCTCGCAAGAGAATATTCCTAATAAATAACTAGGGTTCACGAGACAATGTTTCACTGTATTTCTCAGGCATAATGCGGGCGTTGAATTAATATAGGCCTGTTTGACTACAATTTGGACCCGGGTATGTCCTTAAACTACGTCCCACAATGAGGTAGGGCACAGCGAAATACCATCACGCTTTAGTCTGGAGAAGCCCAACTTTGGAAGTACCTTCTCCTTACAAAAGACCACAGCCATAATAGCACTACTACCTTTCAGGTATGTAGTGTTGTGTTTCTGATGGTGAGTAAGGTTCCCAGAGCTCCAACCCCCCTTAAAGGCCGGCAACGTACTTGCGATTTCCTTGGGTGTCGTGGGTGCATGGGCGACGCTATTTGCTTACCATCTGGCAATCCGCCTGCTCGTTTGCCGCCTGTCATAAAAAAAAAACCTTTATTCTACTTTTACAGGCTCCTAATACCAAAGGGCTGGTTTTTGAGCGTCGAGTGCTGCTCGAGTCGTGACATTTTGAACTCTATCGGAAACGAAGAAGGGGTATTTTAGAAACATGATAGAAATGAATACTCGTGGCTATAGAAAATATATTTTATGAAAAAATAGTGGTGTAGACCTTTTGAGTGAGATTATTTTCGACCTCAAAGTTTTATTAATTCGAGTGCACGACTCAAAAATCGGCCCCCAGAAAAGGATATTTAACTTCGACGTTATTTTTTGTTTGATTTAACTTTTATTTATTCTTAGACATAAACTTAAAGTTTAAAAAATTATATGTGTGTAATACTTAGCTTATTATATCACAATACGTGACGTTAACATGGAATACCATCCCCAGACTCCGCAAACGGCACATTCGTGAACAACAAGAAGATCGAGCCGCGCCGCTACGTGGAACTCCTCGAGCGCGACGTGGTCAAGTTCGGCTTCTCGGCGCGCGAGTACGTGCTGCTGCACGAGAACAGCAAGGACGACGCAATGGACGACGACCACCACGAGCCGGCCGTCGCCACCACCGACCACATCAAGCGCGAGAAGCGCGTCAAGCAGGAGCTGGTTGAGGACGGCGAGTAGCTCATTGTGAACCTTATTCCGATAACACTAAAGCACCTTTTTTATTGTAAACATTGTTAAGCAACTGTTGTCCAAATATGTTGAACGCACCGCAGCGTCAAATGTTGCACAATATTGTTCGCTATTGCCATATTACTGAACTTGCGCACGTTAGCTAAATTAATGTCTATGCTCAGGAAGTGGCAACGCGGCAAAATGCAGTAAGCAATATGTTACCAGCAACTCGGTAGCACGTCGATTCAGCTATGTTGTTTAACAAATGTTTACCATGAGTAGTTTTGAGCTGCAAACCCGTGCATTGAAGTTTAAGTACAGCGTAAGATACGTTATAATTTATAGTTGGAATAAAATTAATGGAGGTGTATAGGTAGGTCCACGAGAGTTAAGTCATGCACACAACTCATGTAATGGTAGGGAAATTTGTAACATCTCATGTATGATAGCAAGTTCAACAGTAAATTGTTACAAACCAAAAAGTGTTTAGTTAAATATTATAAAGAAAAACCTAGTTGTATTCAAACAAAAGAGAAAATATTTGATTTATTCTATTTAAGTATTTAGAAGTACTGATTCTAATACTTTATTTAAATAATATCTTTATATATTATATTCTTATATCGTTATTAAACGTCTACAAACATGACAACTGGGTACATTTTAAGTGTTTTTATCAAGAATCACTCATTCATTCCATTCATTCCCTCTTTGCAATTAGTCTTCATATAGTTTTGCGTAATCCATTCACTTCAACTCTCATGGAACTGTTTATACCAAACCATCGTGACCAGAAATTTAGAACTTCAAATATATTTCTTTCCTGGTATTTTGTTACATATACTTGATATATTATGGTCTGTGTGGAATATTATTGAATCTTTATTGCAAATTCAATATTTTTATTAGGCAAAATATATTACATAAAGACATACATGATTGTATTTGTATCGATATTTATAAGGTACACTTTTTTTTTTCAACTTCGCGAATGTACGAGTTTATGTAACTTTATTTATCACGGGATATTGTCGAGTAGATTTTTTTTTCCAAAATTTTATTGTTAGCTATAGTTATAGATACCGTGATAAATGTAGTGCTTATTGTGAAGATGTATGTAAGGCCTGTACTGAATATTATGAGTATTTGACAGCCAATACTTGGTAATCAAGTATTTTTCTCCAGGTTTGGAACACTTCAATTCAGTGCAATATTGTCACTACTTAGTTTTAAGACGGGCTGTGCTGAAGCCTTATATACAGCTTTTATTTGATTATTATTGGAAGGAACCTCTGTGGCACATTAAGTGTGAATATATTGTTATTTACCTACCGGTAATTGCTGTACATATTTATATGTAAAACTTACTGTTCCGTGGCCAACAATAGGTCTATTGTCGTTATATTTATCATAATCAATAATAAGTAAATTTAAAAATAAATAAAAGGGTCTAGACGATTTATTGTTTTATTAATGTGTACAAATAAAACTTTGACATTTTGATGCATTCATAATTAGGAATTGATTGGAATCTTATAATAAATGCGTATTACATACATTCTAACCTCATGAATCCCATGCTTAAATAACCGTTGTCTTAATTAATATGTACAACGAATCCACTATTTACAGCTTAACTAAATAAATAAATACTACCACTAAAGCGTTTAGATCGGTGGAATAATGTACAGTCAGCAAAGCTATCGTTTCGCGTGTCTTAACCTTGTCCACGCTATTGACTTAATATGAAGTCTGATTATAATGCGCCCCACATGGCACGACTTGATATCAAGTCGAGGCCTTCGACCGTAAAACTACTGGTAAGGTTTATTTTCGCTTGCTTGCAAAAACCTTAGGCGTGTGACGCACTTCAGGAAGGTTTAAGGGAAAATTAGACAAAAGTATTTATTCAGTATTATATCAGCCATAGAATAATAATCTTTCATTGTTACTGATAAAGTTTGCCGAGAATGCTGTGCAGTGGACGTCTACAATTTGGTGACGTTATTATGTGATACAAAACCTACCAAATATCTGTCAGTTTTAACACCGTGACCGTGACAGTGGCATGCCTCACACGCTACGGTCATCTACATGACAAATATACACTAAACCAATTCGAGGCACACAAAGCATGTCACTTTAATCGTATTATGACGGTCCAGAGTAACTACAACTAATTTTATTTGGTCCATTTGTTTTGTCGTGGCTATGTCGCCCCGTCCACAGCAAACTAATATAGTTCGTAGGAGTCTTACATATATTATTTACAAATATAACATTACAATAAATTAGCTATTATAATGTAGTTGCATTTGCAACCTACCTTTCCTGTACTATATGCGATAAACGACTTTGCTAATTGTACATGCGCGTAAAATTTACTAGTATCACAGTTCAAAAAGAAGTCTTGAAATGATCGTCGGAGCTCGCGGCCCCCCGTGTCAACTCTTCGCCTAACGAAACCCGTTTCACTAGACCATTCCGTAATGGAATAATGGTTGCGTTCGGGGGTCTAGTGTTCGCTCGTAGAGAGTGCGTCCTGTATATGGGTGGCTTTATCAGTCTGTTGGGAGCGACGCCTATAATGCTATGTCTTGTTGAGGGGATGTTCGGGAATGGAGTTCTTGGGACTTCGTAGCCGTCGCATGCGGCGCCCGTGGAATCGCTGTCGTACATAAGCTCGAGGTACTTCGGCGTCCGCTCGGGCAGTAACCGAGACGGTTCCATTTGATGCTCGGGGAGATCTTCATCTGTGTAATGAGAAGTCTGGTTTATTGGTCGATAGCTGAAAGTATGACTTAAAATTGTTTAGTAGGTACCCTAATTCTGGATATTAACATAGTAAGGAATGATGGAAGTAAGCGTGTGACAAGTAAAAAGCATTCTGAAAGTTTATTGGGTGGGTCAAATTATTTTTTTCACTATTTGCCATAAGTTCACGTTAGTATAATGTTCATAACATTTTTTCCAAGTCACTGCAGTAATTCTTTTCTCACATGGTGTGAGCCACAGTCAGGAGTCGTTACTTGTATAACAAAATAATCATTATTATTGATTGATATTTTTAATGGTAGGTATTTAGGTAAGGCTTACTAGGATTGCTGATTCAAATGGGAAAATAACTAAGATACTAAAGATTAATACCGTTATTCTATCCCTGGGCACAATTGATCCTATAAAAATATGAAAGCAATGATAACAAACCTAGGCAGGCGTTGTCATTCTCATCCAGAAGATAGGTCCGGTTGTCCACGGCGTCTGAACATGCCATGCGAAGAATGGAATGTTAGTTGATGAATGAATTACAAAATAAATTAATCACAATGCTGTTCACGCACTAAATCTGAACTTAGAGCTGGAAAATTATTCACGGAACGGCTCCCTTACGATTCTTCTGATTTAGTGCGCGAACTGTGTTTGTAGGTTAAGCTTAAGAGTAGGTTGTACCAAATCTTCCGTTAATAGTAGAAAATTTCTTGTATGATATGACACATTATGGGTGATGATATTTGAGGATAATCAGTTTGTTAAATGTGCGCAGTGAAACCTGCGCTTGATATAGTTACTATGTACCTTGATGTACAGACAGCAACATAGGTCGACCTTATTATATAAGGCATAATGTCCACCGATGGACAGCTAAGAGTGTTGCTGTGTTTACTTAGGTGACAATTGCAATGGTAGGTATATGGTGGGTTTTATTTGTTGTGGTTTGAAAAAAGGCTAATGAGAAAAATGTTTTTCCATGATGAATATTAGCTTATACCTACGTGAGACTGTTTTAAATATATTAAAAGTTAGATATGTGTATGAGGCATTAAACATAAATGTCATTATGCATTATTATGCAATGAAAAAAAACATGAAATTTATTATTCAGCGTATTTAGCGCTCATCACATACAGTCACGAGCTTTAATTTGTGACCCATTTCCGTTAAATGTTGTTAGACCAATCATAATGCAATAAGGTCGAAACTTTAGTGCAATAATGTTGAATGTCAAGTTAAGACATAAAATGTCTTATCACTGTCATTTCGATAAGTGAAGTTTGCAAGACGGGAGTGTTATAAGGTAACCATAGTAACGTCAGTTTCCGGTAAAACCGTGATCGGTCATTAGTTAATCAAGCTTTGTTATAATGTAACCATAGCAACGTCAGCATCCGTGCAACTCGCGGTATCGGTCATTGGCTAACCGAGGTTTGTTATAATCTAACCATAGCAATTGGGGAATAGAGTTCGGAAAAAGTCTTAAATAACGAATCAAGTTTTGTTATAATGTAACCACAGCAACGTCAGCATCCGTGCAAGGCGGGATCGGTCATTGGCTAACCGAGCTTTGTTATAGTCTAACCATAGCAACGTCCACCTCATTGGTGAACAGAGTTCGGCAAAACTCGTAAATAAGAATAACGAATCGACCCCGATCAGCGTTAACATATTAGCTCTAAATGGCGAAAGTTTGGTACACGATATTCAACCTTGTTAACAACTAATATAAACTAATACTTAACTTATGAATGAGTATCATGCACATGCACGATAAATGAATAAGTGCATTTACTAGGTAAGCGATTAATCATCATAATTATCAATCGTTTCTTTAGCCTTTAGCCACCCAGAGATCAAAACTTGCCAGGCGAAATGCAACTATGTCTTGTCATGATTAAAATTCAAAATGGCATTCAATGGGAGACCTTATTAAAGGTCTCCGGGCGGCTAGAGGATAGTGCTCGATCGTGTCATCATTTCTTTCTGTTGAACTCTCCCTCGCCAAGGGCTTGGCCTCGTGCATGGATGGATGCACACCACCTAGCAGGAGGAAGGCCTGTAGATTCCGTGCCGTCATCTAAGCGATTACCTAATTATCATGATCATCATCATCTCAGCCATAATACGTTCACTGCTGAACATAGGCCTCCCTCTTGGACCTCCACATGTACCGGTCGCGCCTGCATCCAGCGTCTTCCGGCGACCTTAAGGTTGTATATTCATCTTGTGGGTGGACATCCTACGCTGCGCCTGCTAGTCCGTGTTCTCCAATCGGCCATCTTCTCTGCATACAATATGGCTTGCTTGCCACTTCAGCTTGCTAACCCGGTGGGCTATGTCGGTGACTTTAGTTCGCCTACGGATCTGCTCATTTCTGATTCGATCACATAGAGAAACTCCGATCATAGCCCTCTCCATAGCTCGTTGAGTGACTTTGAGATGAGGCCGATAGTGAAAGAGCACGTTTCGAAGCCGTATGTTAATTAGCTAACTATTTAAGTACTAAACTATGTAACTGACCGTCGCCCAGCAGCGTGAGATAGTGCGGCGGCGGCGCCGGGGTGGCGGTGAGCGTGATGTTGGGCGACGTCTTGTCGCGGAGCGCCGTCACCACCTCCAGGCACTGCCGGAACGACGGCCGGCCGTCCGCCGAGTAGCTCCAGCACTTCTGTAGGAGCTCGTAGCTGCAAAGTACAGTCGCGGAATGAAAAGGTTGACCAGGTCTCAAACAAATCTATTTACGCGTGGCAAGCACATGTTACCTTTTTGAACTGTGTAACAGACGAGAGTTTGTATTGAATATTATGCTTAACTGTTTGACAACAAAGTTCAAATTCACTGAGACGAATGTTCCTTGACTATTAAGAGTTGTACTAAAACCTTTTTGTCAAGATTAGATATAAAAACGTTGTGTCAAAAGCTACCGTTCAGAAGGCCTACCTGATTGTCTTTGTCATTCGAATTCAGCCTTAATTTAAATAAAAGAGACAGATTTTCGAATTTCGTGGCAGCGCCGTTAGACGTCTCATCGCGTCACCGAAATGACAAAACTGAAGTTGAACTTAATGCATGTGCGTGTATTTGTTCTGTGGTCTGTGACCGGTATACCGGGTGACCAAATCCAAATGGGTCAGTAGGGGGAAGTCAGAAACTATGAGAGGTAGCGAAATCTGCTGTTAGGAACCATGGCTTTGATTTCAGATTGAATAATAATGGCATTGAAACTTTTATTAAATCTCATACATAACATAACATACATAACCGGGAATAGAACCTGTCCATATTCTTTATACGGCTGATGATGATGATGATAAACGTATTCATTACTCATGAATTTACGTATATAACAACGAAAAATCTTTCAGATTTACACCTAACATTGTTTACAAGACTTCGACCCGGATCGATTCCCCGGTTATGTATGAGAGATTTAAAAAAAAGTTTGAATGCTACGCTCACTGACCCATTTGGATTGATCAACCTGTATATCAGTCACTGGAGTTAGATCTGCGGTGCCGATAAAAGAGTTGTCGGTGTCGAAATAGTACATTTCGATACTAGTGAAAAAAAATTTTTTTTCGACTAGGGTGAAAGTTGGAGCCCGAGTGAAACGAGGGTGACAATCAACCGAGTCTTAAAGAAGTTTTTACACGAGTATCGAACCTAATTTTTCATAGCAAGTGCATTAAATAGTGAAATTTACGCACGTGCACTTTTTACGCACTAGTTAGGAAAAGGTAAAGTATGTGAAGTATAGGTAGGTGCAGAGACTGCAGGTGCAGGTGCCGGGGACTCACAAGAGCGAGGGGCAGTTGGGCGGGCGGGCCGGCGTGCCGCCCGCGCGCACGTAGCCCAGCACCTCGCGGTTGGTGCGCGCCGGGTACGGCTGCTGGCCCAGCGACAGCACCTGCAAGTGTCACCCGATTATTAGGTACTAAATTTCCGAAACCCGCCGTCTTGACTTTCCTACAGTTCTAATTCTTCGGCTTATAAAGAAAAATCAAAACCGTATTGACTCCATCTTGTATCTTGCCTAAGAAAAATGTTGCCCGCCGTCACTGTTATGTAGGTAGGTATACATATCTAGAAATCCTAGGTTGCCAGAGTGAAAATATAGAAGCTAACATCTGACAATTCAAAATAACAAAAACACACTACAAAAATATGAAATCAACAAAAAACTAAAAAATACATTACATACAAAAAATACGTACCTACCTACATATATAAATATAATCGGGTATCAGCTGCCGGTGACATATTGCACTCTCTTTTTACATTTGACTGTACATACCAGTGGCGGTGCGTTTATACAAGTCGATTCCCGCCGGCTTGACTAACTTTACTGCAGTTCAGCGGTTTTCCTTGGCTCAAGAAGAAAAGGCTAAGACATATCGACTCCGTCTTGCCTAAGAAAAAAATTGTCCCGCCGCCATGGGTAGGTTCATACCAAAAGTATGTGTACAAGGATAAGATATTTTTTGTCTTCCGTGATAGTCGGACATTGACGTACCTCCCAGCAAAGAACGCCCCACGCCCACACGTCCGACTGGCAAGAAAACACCCCGTCCACGAGGCATTCCACAGCCATCCATCGCACGGGTAGTAATCCTGTAAATAATATATATATTTTTTTTTTTGGACAATCTTACAGGGATCTTCAGCTCAATAAGACAACAACAACAAACAAAATGCACACAATAAATATACAAGAATCTTAATTAATATAGGTAAGTACTTATAATAACTAGACCTGATCGGCTATTTACCCCATTACAGTTTCATATGGCATAGACACATACAGAAATTTTACGTTATAGATCATCAATCACCAGTGTCCCAAGATACTGATCACACTGAATTAAAATACCTAAAAAATATATGTAACATTTTTTAAATCCTCGATTACATGTAATTGCGTCTTCGTGATTTCCACCATTTACTCAATTAGACTGGTTCCTGCGGCGCTACCGCGAACAACGACATTCGTAAATTTCTGAGGAATGTCTCTGTCACTTTCAAGAGAATTGGAGTAAAAAAAATGCCGAAATATACGAACTTCGATGTTTGCGGTGCCTTTCTGATCACTGATTATGCACGATTCTTAAGTTTAATACAGTGTGTCGCCGTCTTAGGAGCTTTAACTTTGAGGATCGCTTCTGCACCACGAATGTAGCAACATTTGTTTTACAACTTTAAAAAATATTTAATTTTTTATTTGATATTTTTTCGAACAAACTAAATAGTATTTTCAATGAACAGCATTCATATCTAGTTAACATGTACTGCCTACAAACTTCATAGTTTTCGCAGTACATTGAAAAATCTTCTTTTATTAACATTAAGTAAACTATAAGTTATTTTCAAAAGTCGTAGAACAAATGTTGCTACGTTCGTGGTGCAGAAGCGATCCTCAAAGTTAAAGCTCCTTTGACGGTGACACACGGTATAACGAGAACTGAACACCCGTGGTTACCTTCTCCCTCTTTCCTATAATAGTCGTTTTTGTAAATGTCCCTGGCGAGCCCGAAGTCGCCAATCTTGACGACGCGCCCGTTGGCGCGCGTCGCCACCAAGCAGTTGCGGCACGCGAGGTCGCGGTGCACGAAATGCATCTCTTCCAGGTAGCGGCAGCCCTTCGTCACGTCCACACACATGTTGAGCAGGTCCAGGAGTGTCAGCGAGTCGGATGTGTACTGCCAGATGGAAATTATCGATATTATGTTAAGGGCCAGTAGGGATTAAAGGATTGAGACATTGACGACACAAACATTTTGACAAATTAATACAGTGTGAAGATTATTTTATGCGATTTTGCGTTTCAGTCACTTCAATAAATTCTTTTATATTTTTATAGCCCTTTCTTCTGTACCTAACTAGATTCCGTAGAGTCAGCAGAAAAAAGCTTGCGGACGTGGTGTTTTTAATGATCTAGACAGACATTTTTAATTGCATGCACAAAAAATATAATATCGTTACAGTGTAAACCATATAGCTATTGCCTATGGTATGAGTGATTGCCCATACATACAAATGATAATGTTTTTCTTAAAGCGAGCAATCACTGGTAGTGTGCAATAACACTCTGGTTTAGCCTAATTAATTGCCAAGAGATTCTGTTCCAGTTAACGACTGGTTTAGCAATAAATGTTTAAGAGGAAATGGTACCGGGGTCCTGTTTTTTGGTACCCGGTCACTCACCAGCGAGGCCCGCTTGGCGCGCAAGTAGCTGAGCAGGTCGCCGGCCTCCATGAGCTCCATGATGATGTAGTGCGGGTCGTTGTCCAGGCACACGCCCAGCAGCCGCAGGATGTGCTCGTGCTTGAAGTTGGACATCAGCGCCGCTTCCTTCAGGAACTCGTTCTTTTCTTGCTCTGTCGCTCCTTTGCGCAGTGTCTGTAGTAGTCATAGTCCATTTTATATTGTTTTTTTTTGTGCAATATATGTTTGTTTAAACTTTTATGCACAAAAAAAGAAAATGTTAAAATGGCGGAGCTAATGTCAAATCTACCACTACCTACACCATTTAAACAAACATACTTAGTTCTGCTTGAAAAGCAAACAAAAGAGATAAGAACTTGAGAACTACCTTTTTAAGTGAACTGATATTAAGTTTTTTATCATGCCATAAGTCATATTTAAAATTTGATTAATGGCTATCTATGTAGTTTTGAAATATGGAATCTATTAAAAATTGTATGAAGTGTGTTGATAATTTCAGGACCGCTTATAATACATTTTTATTCGAATGTTGGTTATGTTTAAAATTTAGGTTGTATTACATTTATTACAGAAAAATGTATAACCCGAAGTGTGAAAATGGCGAATAACTCGATGTCCGACAAACAACAACCATCCTTCACATTGTAATCGTCTTGTACACAAGGCAACACTCTTGGTTGTACATTGGTGGACCTTATGTCTTATACAATAAGGTCAACCAATATACAGCTAAGAGTGTTGCTGAGTGTACCTATTACAACAATTTGAATACGCACTTTAACAGCGACTTTAGTGTCGGTGTTGGAGCCCTCGATGTGCCGCGCGGTACCCTCGAACACCTCGCCGAAGGCGCCCGACCCCAAGAACTTGGTCAGCGTGATCTGCTCGCGCCGTATGTGTGGCAGGCTGGCCAGCTCCGCGTCCGACGGGCAATGGACGCCCTGCGAAATTGTTTACCATTATTTACGACGATTTGTAATCGTTTATCAGGAGTGGTAGGAGTACAGTTAGTTCTTAAACTTTGTTAATAAAGCTTTTTAAGAGAGGTTTTAACCCTTTTAGTACAGGAGATGTACGAAAATTTGTAGGTGAGGATCAAAATAATTCCCACAGAAGCGGAGTTTGTTTTTTTTAGTTCTTTGTATGCATCTATTTGACATACTAAAAATATAGAAAAATACATGTGTGCAAAATGTGATTTTTCACACGGCAAAGATTTGAAAAACTGAGAATTCTCCATATAAAACTCATATTTTGTGTGGTCTCAAATTACAGGAAATTACACACTAAAAACTATAATGAGGTTAATTTTATAATATAAACGTAAATAACAATATGGTGAATAAAAAAAAAAAAACATTTTTCAAGATTTTTTTTTTTCTTTAAATTGAAAATTAAACTTTACCTTTATAGACTATACACATCAATATACGTTATAAAAATAACATATTTAAAACATGATATATATTATACAAAACATATAGGCTGTATTTTAATTAGCACGAGAAAATATAGACCTCACCCATAGACTGCCACATGGAGCAATCTTCAACATAATGTAGTCACTGCTACCAGCGTTAGTTTAGCGTTTGTGCCTGTGGATGTCCAATATTGCGCTTTCCTAGACGTAGTCGCCGCGAGGAGTTTTCTGTCTTAACGGCCATCGACTCTCCGAGTTACGTGGCCTTCCTATTTCCACATCAGCAATATATTTGTGAAAAATGCGTTCTTTTGCCCCACAAAAATTGTATCTTCGTAAAATTCATAAAATTTATTAAAAATCGTGTGTGGCATCGAATTACAGGAAAAAAAGGTAAAAAAGGTTATGACGTTAATTTCTAAAATTAAAATTAAATAACCAGATGGTAGAAGATTAAAAATAAGCTTGTGCAGTTTTCAATATGTTATATCATCATCAATATTTAAGAATGTTGGTGGAGTCTACTTTTCCCTCTGCTAGCCTTATTACAACAGCCTTCTCCTTTACGTGTCTGAGATATGCATATCTTGGCCTTCCTGTCATCCTCTCGATCTTGATATCCAAAATTTTAAAATAAAAGGTCTTATACCTCATCAGATGCCCTATCTATGTCTCACCTTTTATCTGTAATAAACAAATTTTGCAAGACGTCTCCTCTCCATTAGTCATGATTTCTGTCCAGCATTTGTTATGAGGTTTTTGGTAATATAATAACAAAATTATTGTATTACTGTTAGTTTTAAGGCTGAATCTATCAAAGATTTCATCATTTTTAAAGTGTCTGCTGTAACTTGTTACTATTCTCTGCAAATGGCGCAATGTCGTCTGCTAATCTTGTCAATTAATTTAAATTTCACAATTAACGTGTTCTTCATATTTAAACTTATATGCTGTTTTAGAATAGGAATTCCGCCATCTTCTGCAGCTTTACCATTTAGAATATTCGACATGGCTTTAAAAAACTCTTCTTCAAGTATTATTTTCCAATCTATTACCTATTTTACTAACTATGTATACCTATCTTACTACCTATTCTATGATCTCTAGTCTATTAGCTGTTCATCTTCCATATCATCTTCATCGAACTCGACAGGACTTATAAAGTTCTTCCATGTATCTTTTCCAATTGTTTAATGTTATTTGTAAATCTAATAATCTTAAATCACAGAGCAATAGAGAACATTTAAATCATTCTACGACACATTATTATCTGCCACTACAACATTACTCATTTGTATACGGTTTACGGGAGTATCGACCATTTTTACTATTAATATATTAATTAAAAATTCTAGTGTAGGGCTCAATTAACATATTGAGTAGTTGTTTTTTTCCAACCCCCCTTCAAAGGCTTTCTCATAGTCCACAAACGCCAAGCATAGTGGCTGATTACATCGTGGTTCGATCGAGACATGGGCTGTACTTAGCCGCACCGAGGTGTAAGACAGGAAGATGTCATTCTCCGAACCTGGTTGCTGCACTAGAAGATGCCTTTAAGGTACTGGATCAATGTTAAGAGCTAACACACCTCACTCACCTTCGGTTCCTAGACTATGTCATTGTCATGTCTGAGCACTTCAGGACCTTAGTAGAGTTTCAGAACAGGTAGGGCTGAAAGTTAACATAATAGAAGCATCAAAGATGTCCTTGTCGCCATGTATACGATATCGGTTGGGAACGTTGCTGTCGAAGTTGTTGACGAATATTTGTATCTGGGACATGTAGTCCAGTTAAACAAATAAAACTTCGAAAAGGCAATATCAAACTCGGCTGTGGAGCATTAAGGAAGACCCGTGACCGCTCGGACTATCGCCACGTAGATGCAGGTCAATGATGTTCCGTAAAAAAAAGACAGAAAAACCGCCATGGCTCGTAGAATTGCACTGTTGAAGTGGCAGTGGTGGTCGATGGCCGTTAGGACAGAAAAGTCCTAGTAAAGTGGCGACTACATCTAGGAAAGCGCAATATCGGACATCCACAAACGCTAAACTAACGCTGGTAGTCAGTGGCCGCAGTATGTTGAAGATTGCTCCATGTGGCAGTCTATGGAGGAGCTCTATATTTTGTCTTGTTAATTAAAAGTCTATTTTTTGTATTATTTAGGTATAATAGGAAATATTCATGTATTAAACATGCTTTTTTTGTAACGTATATTGATGTGTATATAGTCTATATAAGTTTCATTATCAATTTTAACAAAAAATTTTGCTTGAAAAATCTTTTTTAGTCACCACTTTTAATTTATGTTTATTTTATTAAATTAACCTCATAACCTTCTTTTGTGTGTAATTTCCTGTACTTTGAGACCATACAAAATTTGGGTTTTATATGGGGAATTTTCAATTTTTCAAATCTTTGCCGTGTGGAAAATCGCATTTTGCACACATATATTTTTCTATATTTTTAGTATGTCAAAAAGATACACACAAAGAACTATAAACACCAAACTCCGGTTCTGTGGCAATTATTTTGACCCCAAACGCTATATCTCCTCTACTATTTACTGCATAGCATAAAACAATATTAGTTTGACTTTGATCTTTAACCCACTTCAAATAGAGTTGAAAATCAAAACTGCCACAAATGGCTTCGTATGCAGTAAAGGATAAGCTCATGGAATTAGTAGATATATTAATTAGTAGATAGTATATATTTATAATTAGTAGATAGTAAATGGTAGCGATCACGAAGAAGTCGCAATTACATATTCAACGATTTATATATATTTTTATTGTTAAAATGAACTTTTATTCGAACTCTTTGTCACCCTTAGGTAGACTCTGGCCAGGGAAACGTGATATTGACCTTGAAACAGAATTCTTTATATGGCAATACTCAACACTTGTCAAACGCTAGTACGTTGGTTGTCAAGTCGTGTCAATTTTCGGAATAACAAACGGTTATTTTGCGTTATTATGTCGAAACCCATAAAAAGTTCAGCTAGGAAGTTAATTTATACAATGATGTGTAAATTTAAAGCAAAACAAGAAGAGCGAGCCTCTGTTTTTCGCGAGAAAGAACGATATTTCCGTGAAATAATGGCTGCCACAGGTTAGTGCACTGCAATGATTTTGATAATTGTTAAATAGTTTATACAAACAAATCCATAGTTATTACAAGATATATTTAGTTGGACTAAAAGTATTATTCGTTTAATTATGCTTTGCTTTTGCTGTTGATTTCAGTTTGAAATAGTAGTTTCTCCTAAATTTATAGGTTATGTTCTGATTGTAATCGGAAAGGTATTTATTGCATATTTTTAATTTCAGAAAGGATGAGAGATAAAGCCGATGATAGCAGCTTAAATGAGTTGAATGATATTACTAATGCTGTGAAAAGTTTACAACATCTAGAGGAAAATAGTCAGCTTAAAACAGAAACTCAATTTGTTCAAGAAATTTCTGCAATGACAGGTATGATATTCTGACAGTAAATTAATATACTTAAGTGTGTTAAAATCCAAATTTATATTTTATAGGTGTAAACAAGCAAGACAATCATAATCAGTTCAAAGTAATATCTTTAGCGGGTATGGGGGTATTGGGGGTACAAAGATGCTACAAGGATAGTACCAGAATGAGGGAAAATATCTGAAATATTTTAATAAAATAGTTCTAATAGAAATGTATAAATAGTGGACACTAGATGACCCTCTCATTGGATTCTGATCAGTTGGCAAAACAACTTATTAAACACACCACCCGCTATTAGTCCCGGGGTTGGTGGTTAGGAATGTAACGGCTCCCTACACGTTGGGCCAACGATGGCCAATTTAAGGGATGCAGCTATACGGTGAAGCAAGATCAGGATATTGCTTGCTCGCTCTAAAGCATAGCTGCGTCCCTTAGATTGGCCAACGTTAGCCCAACATATAGAGGAGCCATAACACTTTACCACAAAGGGATGATTAGTTACATAGTGATTGATGCTTCCAATAACCATAAGTCATACCGGTAACAATATGTATTTTTATTTCTATTTCAAATTTTCAGATGTTGGTACTGCTACTATCAAAAGAATAAAAAAAGAAGGACAGTCAAATGCAGGTGTTTGGAATACTCCCGGGAAAAAGCGTCCACATAAACCTTCCGTTGCCAATTTGGATAGTTTTGACATTAACGCGATAAGGCAGAAGATCAACGAATTCTACACAGTGAAGAAACAGGTGCCTACTTTACGTACCTTGTTGACAGAATTAAGAGAGGCCATTAGATTTGCCGGATGTCGTGAAACGTTACGCAAAATTTTATTAGCCAATGGCTTTGAGTTCAAAAAAAATATAAACGAGCGTAGTATAATCATGGAAAGATATGACATTGCAGCATGGAGGCACAGATTTTTGAGAGCCATCAGTAAATACCGCCAGCAAGAAAGGCCGTTAATTTATTTGGATGAGACATATATTCATCAGAACTATAGGCCAAAAAAATCATGGCAAGGTCCATCAACTAGCGGTGTGGTTGAAAAAATTTCCCCAGGGAAACGGTTTATTATTGTTCATGCCGGGTCCGAAAAAGGATTTGTACCCAATGCCCTCTTGGTTTTTAGCACAAAATCAGTGTCAGCTGATTATCATCATGACATGAACCGACAGAACTTTTTAAAATGGCTGCAAGAGAAATTAGTCCCTAATTTAAGGGAACCAAGTGTCGTAATAATGGATAACGCAAGTTATCACTCAACTCAAGTGAATAAAGCACCCACAATGCATCAGAGAAAGGCAGACATTCAAGATTGGCTCACTACCAATGGAATCGCTTATGAAACTTACATGTCGAAGGAAGAGCTGATGTGTCTGGTGGACAAATACAAGCCCGACCCCAAATATGAGGTTGACGAAATTTTAAAAGAAAATGGTCATGAAGTTCTACGGTTGCCCCCATACCATTGCGACCTTAACGCCATTGAACAAATATGGAGTTTAGCTAAAAGAAAAGTTGGCAGCAAAAATATGGGTCTTACTGTAAAAGAAGTAGAAAAAGCAATTTCAACGGAATTTGGGACTGTAACTCCAGAGGACTGGAAAGCATGCACTGATCATGTACTGCATGTGGAACAAAAATATATAGAACGAGATGGAATCGTCACAACATTAGAACCATTCATTATAAATGTAACCAGTGACATGGACTCGAGCAGTGAGTCTGAGGAGCTAGTTGAGTTTTTAGAATCTGATTTTGAGTATGACTGTTAGTTACAGGTAGAGTAGTTCTAGATTAGTTCAGACAATGATTATCTATAGTAGCTTCTGAGAAATAAACGATGGAGAAAATAGAAGTATTGTTTCTTTTGCATACCCCTATACTTTTTCAAATACCTACAGTACCGGCCAATAATATATCACCTTTGTGTTTTTTGTATGAACATGTAGAGTAAACAATGTAGATTACATATTTTG
This sequence comes from Grapholita molesta, assembly GCA_022674325.2. Classification (NCBI taxonomy): domain Eukaryota; kingdom Metazoa; phylum Arthropoda; class Insecta; order Lepidoptera; family Tortricidae; genus Grapholita; species Grapholita molesta. The sequence goes on along the minus strand of CP053129.2, from coordinate 8,149,554 downwards.
CTAGACCTTATATACCAATATATGATGAATACTGCAATAAAATAGGTACTGTGAATTACAATAGGAGATTCAGTATATAACTGAAAAAGCTCACACAAAAAAATGAAGTTAACAGTATATATTTAAAAAAAACTCTGGGAAAACCATTATATGATACCAATTTTTCTACAGCTTTCTAGTAATAACATCTCTGGGCTTAGCTGCAGGCAGACAAACCTGTTGAAACTATAAGGGATATACCTTGTTGCCTACGGAACCCTAAAAACAGGTTTTAAATGGCGTAACCACCTTACAAAAACAGAGTACTTGAACAATTTGAACATGGTGATTTAGAAAACGTCTCAATAGACTTAAGGCAAAAGTCAAGTTTGCTTTGACACCTGTTGGCAATTATCAAGATTGCATATTCCTAGTTCATAAAAGTTTGCCATATCTATATATTTGAAATTTAAAAAAAAAATCTCAGTATCACGTTTCCCTGGCCAGAGTCTACCTAAGGGTGACAAAGAGTTCGAATAAAAGTTCATTTTAACAATAAAAATATATATAAATCGTTGAATATGTAATTGCGACTTCTTCGTGATCGCTACCATTTACTTAAAATACACCTTTCTCGAGACAAGGTTTACTTTCTATTGCGATTTTCATGAAACAGTCGTGCAGTAACTGTTAAAAATTAAGTCGTTCAGCTTCCGTGTAAGTTTTATTTTGGGCATAATGATATTATTAAACTGCAATATTTGTGGTCATTAAGGGGTTTTTTGCACGTTAATTAAAACACTATCTGAAGTATAAGCTGAGCCAATCAACCGTTGATGAAACTACCGGGTCCATATTTATGATATCGATTAATCAAATCATAAAAACCTTACACCAATATTTTTGCACGAAAACTACTTCAATACCAATGATTTTATTTAATATCTATTGTTTATAATCATCAAAATAAAACAAAAATACTATTCCGATACCGGGAATCGAACCCGAGCCTCCTGGGTGAGAGCCAGGTATCCTAGCCACTAGACCATATCGGATATTGAACGTTAGTGCGAAATTTTGTTACTACTATCAGAGATAGGTAATCGCTGTCGGATGAAAATAAACATGTCTCCCAGTGAGATACTTATATTTTGATCGTAAATAACTATTTTAGCTTGGTCTTTCTCTGACAAGAGCGTAACTGTTATGACTAGATTACTAGACTAGACGAGTGACTGATATGAGTAAAGTAGATCTACCTATATATGTACACTACGAATTTATTTATTATCATTTACTTTTACTTCTCGATGATTGGTAGATAGATATCTATAGCACTTAAGACGCTGTAAGATAAGATAACTCTCCGTAGAAAGAAAATCACACAAAAACGTATACTAAAATAGAATCGCCGTTTGGGATGGGACTTACTTCAACAAACGGTTTTTTGCTGGCTTTAGACTAAGAAAAGAATAGAAAATGATCTAGAAATATGTTTTGCCCGACATGGTATGTTGCACGACAACTACTTCTGTGTCTGTCTGTGGCACCGTAGTACTTAATCTTTTTTATTGTAAAACATATATAGCGTTGGTTCCTGTAAAACCATAGGTACAAAGTTTTCCAATAATAAAAATATTAACACTGTAATTGAATAAACCTGTTGGCAGTTAACTGACCTGATTGTACAGTATGTTGGTGGAGTGTCGGATGGGCAGCTGCCTCAGCGTCGCCAGCTCGACGTCCGGCCCGCGGCGCGGCACCGTCGTCAGCATCTGGTTCTCCAGGGCGGTCTTTTTCTCATTGCGTTTGTTGTATGCTAAAATAAAATATATTTGGTTAGGTGAGGGTACCTACTAAACTTAACTGGCGAAGCAGAGATGGCAGTCCTGCGTACCCAGCGACGGGGTAGATACTAGTGGAGCTTGCACGCAATTTGAAACTACGAAATATATGTGCGCAATTTGTGTATCGTTTTTTTAAAGGATAATTACATTATGTATACTGTAGAACATGAAGGGCGACCGAATAGGGTTAAACTACGGCTAACATTTTAAATATGTTGTATAAGATTAAGATATCAACTGTGCTCCTGCACATGCATAATAAAATGAATTCAGTAGAATTCGCAGAAGACACAGGCGGCCATAGTAAGAGCGAGAGCGACGAGCGCAGTAAGGTGGGACCACGGTGCATGCGCCAGCAGCGGATGACAACGCACACCAGCGGTAGCCAACTGTCATAGGTAGCACTTACTGTAGAACACACAGGCGGCCGCGGCGAGGGCGAGCGCGGCGAGCGCGGCGGGGTGCGGGCGCGGCGTCCAGCTCGGCCGCGGGGGACAGCGGGCCCCAGCTGCCGGAGGTAGCACTTACTGTAGAACACACAGGCGGCCGCGGCGAGGGCGAGCGCGGCGAGCGCGGCCACGGCGACGGCGAGCGCGGCGGGGTGCGGGCGCGGCGTCCAGCTCGGCCGCGGGGACAGCGCGCCCCAGCTGCCGGAGGTAGCACTTACTGTAGAACACACAGGCGGCCGCGGCGAGGGCGAGCGCGGCGAGCGCGGCCACGGCGACGGCGAGCGCGGCGGGGTGCGGGCGCGGCGTCCAGCTCGGCCGCGGGGACAGCGCGCCCCAGCTGCCGGAGGTAGCACTTACTGTAGAACACACAGGCGGCCGCGGCGAGGGCGAGCGCGGCGAGCGCGGCCACGGCGACGGCGAGCGCGGCGGGGTGCGGGCGCGGCGTCCAGCTCGGCCGCGGGGACAGCGGGCCCCAGCTGCCGGAGGTAGCACTTACTGTAGAACACACAGGCGGCCGCGGCGAGGGCGAGCGCGGCGAGCGCGGCCACGGCGACGGCGAGCGCGGCGGGGTGCGGGCGCGGCGTCCAGCTCGGCCGCGGGGACAGCGCGCCCCAGCTGCCGGAGGTAGCACTTACTGTAGAACACACAGGCGGCCGCGGCGAGGGCGAGCGCGGCGAGCGCGGCCACGGCGACGGCGAGCGCGGCGGGGTGCGGGCGCGGCGTCCAGCTCGGCCGCGGGGACAGCGCGCCCCAGCTGCCGGAGGTAGCACTTACTGTAGAACACACAGGCGGCCGCGGCGAGGGCGAGCGCGGCGAGCGCGGCCACGGCGACGGCGAGCGCGGCGGGGTGCGGGCGCGGCGTCCAGCTCGGCCGCGGGGACAGCGCGCCCCAGCTGCCGGAGGTAGCACTTACTGTAGAACACACAGGCGGCCGCGGCGAGGGCGAGCGCGGCGAGCGCGGCCACGGCGACGGCGAGCGCGGCGGGGTGCGGGCGCGGCGTCCAGCTCGGCCGCGGGGACAGCGCGCCCCAGCTGCCGGAGGTAGCACTTACTGTAGAACACACAGGCGGCCGCGGCGAGGGCGAGCGCGGCGAGCGCGGCCACGGCGACGGCGAGCGCGGCGGGGTGCGGGCGCGGCGTCCAGCTCGGCCGCGGGGGACAGCGCGCCCCAGCTGCCGGAGGTAGCACTTACTGTAGAACACACAGGCGGCCGCGGCGAGGGCGAGCGCGGCGAGCGCGGCCACGGCGACGGCGAGCGCGGCGGGGTGCGGGCGCGGCGTCCAGCTCGGCCGCGGGGACAGCGGGCCCCAGCTGCCGGAGGTAGCACTTACTGTAGAACACACAGGCGGCCGCGGCGAGGGCGAGCGCGGCGAGCGCGGCCACGGCGACGGCGAGCGCGGCGGGGTGCGGGCGCGGCGTCCAGCTCGGCCGCGGGGACAGCGGGCCCCAGCTGCCGGAGGGAGCGGCACTTACTGTAGAACACACAGGCGGCCGCGGCGAGGGCGAGCGCGGCGAGCGCGGCCACGGCGACGGCGAGCGCGGCGGGGTGCGGGCGCGGCGTCCAGCTCGGCCGCGGGGACAGCGCGCCCCAGCTGCCGGAGGTAGCGGCACTTACTGTAGAACACACAGGCGGCCGCGGCGAGGGCGAGCGCGGCGAGCGCGGCCACGGCGACGGCGAGCGCGGCGGGGTGCGGGCGCGGCGTCCAGCTCGGCCGCGGGGACAGCGCGCCCCAGCTGCCGGAGGTAGCACTTACTGTAGAACACACAGGCGGCCGCGGCGAGGGCGAGCGCGGCGAGCGCGGCCACGGCGACGGCGAGCGCGGCGGGGTGCGGGCGCGGCGCCGGCGCCAGCGGGCGGCGTCCAGCTCGGCCGCGGGGGACAGCGCGCCCAGCTGCCGGAGGGAGCGGCACTTACTGTAGAACACACAGGCGGCCGCGGCGAGGGCGAGCGCGGCGAGCGCGGCCACGGCGACGGCGAGCGCGGCGGGGTGCGGGCGCGGCGCCGGCGTCCAGCTCGGCCGCGGGGACAGCGCGCCCAGCTGCCGGAGGTAGCACTTACTGTAGAACACACAGGCGGCCGCGGCGAGGGCGAGCGCGGCGAGCGCGGCCACGGCGACGGCGAGCGCGGCGGGGTGCGGGCGCGGCGCCGGCGCCAGCGGGGCGGCGTCCAGCTCGGCCGCGGGGGACAGCGCGCCCCAGCCGTAGCGGTTGTGCGCCTGCACCATGGCGGAGTAGCCTTCCGACACCTCGCCGGCGCCGATCAGCCAGTACGTGTCTGTTACAGAAACAAAGTTAAGATGTAAGAGTCCAGTTTCTACAAAGTCGTATATCGATTGATCCAAATATTTTTTCAGCTCAGTTACCAACCTGTTCCGTTGTGGAGCAACTCTAGACCCTCACGTACCACGCGGGTCTTCAATTCGTCATCGAGGTCGTTGGGTAAATCCTTTGGGAGCAGTTCCGATATGTCTGTCATGTTTTCATTAGCCTGGTATGGTCTACGTAAAAGAAATATGTTTTAAATTAATCATGTTTAGATAATCGTATTCCACCCAATAGTAGATTGTACAACAAGGGAATAAAGTGATCCATTGTATATCCGAGGCATTTTATGCTCCGAGCGCAGCGAGGACCAATATAGTTGAGGATAAAAATAGATACTTATACCTGAGTTATACACTCAGCTTTTCATTTCGATTGCAGGGAAAAATTCCGTTGTAATACTATTTTAATAAAATAATATTATTATATGTTTAGAAGAGTATTTAATTAATATTTTTCATCTCATAAAAAATAAATCCTGTTATAATATTTGATTTAATTTATTCAATTATGAACACGAAAGAATAATTATATTTATTATTAATTTATTTAAACTTTATTGCACAAAAATATAAAAACAAATGTACGAATGGCGGACTTAATGCCTAATGGCATTCTCTACCAGTCAACAATTGAGCTAAACAGAAACATACACATTGGTGCAAAGCGAAAAAAGTAAGAGAATATATTAAGAATTATAATTACCTAGAATAAAATTAAACAACTAGTTTCAGTGTTCTACGAATTTTTTTGTTGTTTAACCGTGTTGGCTGTTGAGCCTCATTATCATAGTTTGAAAAAAGGTATCTAACAAACGAAATTCTGCTGTCATTTGTTCGGCGCAGCCTTAGTTACAAAGACACACTGTCCAAACTGTAGTTACCTGTGACGCGGACGACCCCACACTCGGTACAGGTCGACGGCGGCGCCGCGCGGGTCGGGCTCGGCCCACCACGCGCGCAGCACCCGCGACGCCAGCGCGTCCACGCGCAGCGCGCCCACGGCAGCCGGGACATCGCCTGCAACATCACCGCGACCGTTATACGGGAAAGTTTACCAAAAGCAACATGCTTATATACCAGGTGAAATCAAAATGGTAATACAAAATATGTTTCCTGGATCTATTCGTAATTACGATCAACTTTTACTATGGGGTCACAGCCGAAAAATCTGTTAAAAAATAGAGAGTTTCCCATACTAGCTGCCAGCTAGCTGTAGTTGTTAGTATGGGCAGGTCATTTTTTTTTACTGATTTTTCAGTTATGGTTATGGCTCTGTTATGTATATGTTGATCTGGGGCCTATTTCTCGTACACTTGTAACACAAGCAGAAGTCACTTTTTGACACCTGTTGTTAGAAAGAGACTTCCGCTTGTATTAGGTACAAGTTACAAGTGTTCTAGAAATAGGACCCTGGGTGGACGGGCGAAGCGGAGCGTTAGGCGGGGCGTGCAGCGTTGCGTCGAGCTGCAAGAGAGTCGAGCAGCGCGCACTGAGGCCACACCCACACATTCGCAAATGCCTAACTTGCACTCCGCTCTTCGTCAGACTGGTAGGGTCGGATTACCTACTTGCCCGACAGTATAGGCTTATCAAATACTTGGTTCACTCTGGTTGCCTTGGTTGCCGCCCGCGTTCATTGTGGCCCTCGCCACGTCTATAAAACCCGTCTGACTTTGCACATTATTATTTTGATCCGCAATTTTTATGAACCAAATGATATGAATTTTATAAACAAGTAGCCAAATGATACTTGATCATTTGATTGAGTCTTCATTTGCGGTTGATGGGGGTAGCTTACCAATAGTTTCAAAAATGAATCGCTCGTCGTGTGGCCAGTGATACGGCGGGCCACCGGGCACGTACTGCAGGCGCAAGCGGAAGCGATAGCGGGCGCCTGGGCGAAGCGGACTCGCCGCCCACAGTCCGTTTTGGTCCACCGATATCGCGTCATGCCATGAGTTTCTTCCTGATTGATTCATCTCTAAGTATTCCACTGCATACCTACAAGAGTGAAAAGTATTAACCGTTTGATCGCCCAGGTTATTGTCAAAAAACTGTGTTTAAGACGTATACTAATATCAGGGCGTTTGTTCTCATCAAACGTCGGTATAATGAATCAATGTCAGTAGATTTTAATAACAAACTCTTTTAATTCAAACTAAGTTTGATTCCTTACTTGTACAATTTATACGACGTCGGTGGTGGCCATAAAACCAACAGTCTGTAAGCTTCGGCCGTTTTAAGCGCGATAGGTGCGGGCAAAGGGTAGGTCCTCAGTTGCAGCGGCGAAGAGTCCGTGGCCTGGGTACTGTGGTTTGACAGTGCGCGCACCCATACCGTGTACAACGTGGAGGGAGTTAGGCGCGTCATGTTGGCACTACGACCCTCGGAGACCTCGAACGTGTTGTGTTCTGGAATGTCGTCAAATTATACGTATGGCACAAAATTATACAATATAACCACTGGGCGATGTCTTTATCTACGGTTTAAAGTAAATTGTATGTCATGAGAGGTCTGATCTGATGACACATGTATAATTAGTTGCTTAAAAGGAGATCCTAAACCTTTTTCATAAAACAATACAAGTAGCTTTACAAAATCACGTGCATGTCACATAGTTGACAGCATTCAAAGTAGTCAAATAGTACACCACCACCATTCTATGGTATACCAAACTTTTTCTTTTTTATGACATAGGCGGCAAACGAGCAGACGGATTGCCTGATGGTAAGCAATTACCGTCGCCCATGGGCACCCGCAACACCAGAGGAGTCACAAGCGCGTTGCCGGCCTGTAAGGGGGGTTGGAGCTCTGGGAACCTTACTCACCATCAGGAACACAACACTACATACCTGAAAGGTAGCAGTGCTATTATGGCTGCGGTCTTCTGTAAGGAGGAGGTACTTCCCCAGTTGGGCTGCTCCAGATTCAAGCGTGATGGTCATCGCTGTGCCCTACCTCTCATTGTTGGACGTAGTTTAAGGACATACCCGGGTACTTTGGAAGCTACCAACTACATGACGCTGACTGTACCTTCATATTACAAACGTATGTAACTTAGTTTAACTTTAGCATTATATTTGCATGTATTGTACTTAATGTATATTAAGACACGATACGGGCGACAGGCCTGCCTATGCAACCGATGGTCCTGGGTTCAAATTCCAATACGGGCAATTATTTGTGATGAGCACAAATATTTGTTCCTAAGGCATGGGTGTTATGTATTATGTATTTAAGTATTTGTATATTATATCGTTGGCCAAGTACCCACAACACAAGCCTTCTTGAGCTTACCCGTGGGGCTCAGTCAAATCTGTGTAAGAATGTTCTGTAACATTTATTTATTTATATGTCATAAGGCAAATAACAGTCATACCTTTGAACTTGTGTTGTTCGGACGCGTCGTCGGTCCTCCAGTGCAGCTCATACCAATAGCCCGGGTCAGGCGTCCATTCCACACGGGCCAGCACCGGACTCAGCACTTTAAACGTCACTCCTTTTGGCGCCGTGGGAGCTGCAATATAATATATAATCAATAAACTTTTCAATGACAAAAACGGTAATTCTAGTCGACGGAAAGCTCAGTCCCAGATGTCAAGACGTTGTATACCGTTTTAGACTTTAATACTAATAAACCATGTCAGGTACGATATGCTATCCTCGGACCGCAGTCGGACATAGTTTTTCGCCTTAAAACTGGGCGATCGAAGGGTTAATTAATTAAATTATTAATTAAAATTCATTTATTTCAGACTCTGAGATCCATAAAGTTAATAATAATTACAACTAACTATTCTAAGGCTATACATAAATATTTAATAACTTAATTAATGACGGCGGGCCGGAGCACGCACTGGATCGTGTGCATTATTCCAATGCCGGATTATCGGGCAGTCTACCCGTTCAGCAAGCGTACTCAGGATGCTGTTAGTACTGCCCTGCACTCTAAGCATAAGTGACGCGATTCTGCTGCGCATTATTGCGTGAAACCCCGGCACGCCCGCCGCCGCGAACATGCCGGACGCGCTACAATAGCGAGGCAGGCCCATCAGCACCCTGAATGCGTTGTTATACTGCACCCTTAAGACATTAACGGCCCGTTGCGTATACCTAACCCAAAGTGCGCACGAGTAGAAGGATTGACAAAACGCCTTAAATAAGGTAATCTTGACACCCTTACTACAACGCGCAAACCGTCTAGCCAGCATATTACACCGGACCGCCATTGCCCGGCGCTCCCTTTCAACATCAAAGTCGTCACATAAGGTCTCATCAACCCAGTGCCCCAAGTACTTAAACCGTGACACTTTTTTCAAAGGGGAACCATCAAGCAAAACTGGTGGGACAATGTCATAGGTTTTGTTGCCCGCTTTAAACACCAAGAGCTCGCTCTTTGTCGCGTTGTACTTGAGGCCATGGGCAGCAGCGTAACGCTGACATACAGCCAACATTTTTCTCAGAGCACTGATCGAAGGGCTCAGCAACACCATGTCGTCCGCGTAGCTGATGTTATTAATGACTTTCCCACCAACGGAGCAACCGACTGGCATGTTACTAAGCTCCTCGATCAGTCGGTTCATATACAGGTTGAAAAGCTTAGGAGACGTCAATCCACCCTGTCTCACTCCGCAATTCAACCTGTATACATCCGACATACAGCCAGACCACCTCACTACATTTGTTTGATGCCTATACCAATATTTAAATATTGATATAAGCTCCCTGGGCATGCTTGTGTCTTCGGATAATTTTGACCACAGAATATCATAAGCCACTAGGTCGAAGGCCTTAGAGAGATCCAAAAAACAAGCATAAACAGGAGTTCGTTCCTTTGCGTAGTACTGGACAGTGTGCTTGAGAGAGTAGATAGCTGACTCAGTCGACAACTCAGCCCGAAAACCGAACTGAGCGTCATTTAGCTTCATGTGTAAACATAACTGTTGATCAAGCAGACTATCCAGCACTTTTGCAGTCACAGTTGCTAAGGAGATTGGTCTGTAATTATTTAGCTCTGATGCATCCGCCGCTTTGTTCTTTACCACTGGGACCACAATTGTTTTCATGAAGTCGTCAGGTATTAAAAATAGGTACAGGTAGGTTAAAAATGCATACAAAAATATTTTCATGTCATCGATAAGGTTAAAATAAAATCTCACCTTCTGCAGCGGTTTGGAACACATTTGGAAAACCAGTAAGTGCTTTAATCTCGTGCAGTCGCGCGTAATAGTTGGTCGCTTCCACCGATACCGAGTAGTTTGTAAAAGGTGTTAAGTTCGGGATGGACAGCTCCGTTTTAGTAGTTCTTATAAATGGACAGAGCTCTTTGCTACACATCTGATCACTTGAAACTGTCAAGCGATAGTACACTGTATACTCTGTCAAGGGCATATTGTAGTCAAAATCGGTGCAACGCGTCGGTTTTCTGATAGGAGGTAGACGAAGAGTTATACTACTCGCCGTAGTGGATATCATCTGCGGTTTCAACTCTTGTGCCTCAGGGAATAGACACCATTTTTGAGGATACTGCTGATTTCCTGGATCTAGCGCCATTATCTTATAACCGTGCGAGGTTTTCACTTGCTCGATCCTGTTTCTTTTATGTTTGTTGGTGTAGTAAATTATTTTCTCAGTGGAATTGAACCAGTAGATGTATTTGCTGTCGACGGTGATGGACATGGGGGTGAAGCCGTATTTTTTTTTCTCAGTCGCGTCTACGACTACTCGGCAGCGACAGCCTTTTAGATCGGCAGCCATGATGCGAGGGACCCAAGGGTCTACCCAGTACAGTTCGCGTCTCTCGCTATTGTCTACAACGAAGGTTCTGGCAACTTGAGGACTGTCGGGGCAGTCGCAACCGTTCCTCAACTTTGTTTCCTCAGACATGTTGAAGAACTTTCGGATATTTCTTCCGTCTAAAGTTGACATCATTAGTGTCCCTAATCCTGGATAGTTGCTTTCTTCATACCAGTACAGTGACCTACAATAGAGGGTTAGTTTTGTAAAAAGGTTTCACCGTTAAAGTTCCGATGACTAAGGGTTTCTATGTTTATTTTCACATTAGAAATAGCAAAAGCAAGTGATTCAAGAGTTTGTTACAAGCAGAGTAAGTATACAACATTTATCGTCATGTACATGTCTGCCAAGGATAAAAAAAAAGATCTTTATTTTTCAATTTAGGCACAATACTATGCACTTATTAGCTTCAACAATAACTACCACCGGTTCTAACTCTACACCTCTGACCAGAAAATAATATTATCGGTAAGAAATTCACGATAATCCAAAATCAAAGCAGTATACTAAAAAGTTACACCGGTATAATTTAATAACAACGAAGTTTAACATTAAATTAATTTGTTGTCACTTGTCATAGTCTACATCACCCTCTACAAAACACATACCTCTGCATAGGGATGACTTGTAGACTGTAGATGGGGTTCTTGGTGGCGAAAAGCCAATTAAGCCTCGGCCGAGTATTAGGTAGGGCCAAGTCGGCGCGGTACACCACGTAGCTTTCTGATAGCGAGGTGACCTCGGACTGGGAGTGGTACACCGAGCGGCTCACCCAATCCGTGCAGATACTGGTCGCTGTGCCGTTAATTGATGCCAACTGGAAAAAAAGCATCATCAAAATGTCTCTTTGAATTATCTGTTCATATATCATTTCGAGGCAAAGTTCACTCCATTATTGCATTATGTAAGTAGAAGTTATACATTCAATTATTTTACAACCTACTCAAATATAAAAGAGGAAAAATATTAACTGATATTGAGTTGTGAATCAACTATTGTTCAACGGTGTTAGGGGCATAGTTTATTGGAAGAAACGTGGCAACACGTTCTACTAACACGTTGGGTAGGTGACCCATTATGAAAAGAACATAAAACTGGTTTTTAAAGTGACCCAGGAGACCATAACTATGGCAACAAGGGACATAAAATGGTTGCTATGACTTATATGAACGCACTTATTTTAAAATACAGCCGAGACTAAATCTAATGGTCGTTGCAAACGACTATCACGTCTGTCCCTTTTGCGTTTCTATACCCTTCTATGCCCCTAGAATAAGCTCCTACGATTTGCTATTCATGCCTCATCGTGTATGTCGTAAGTCGTAAGTTTTTACCTTAAAATGCCCGCTAGCGTTAATCCGCGAGGAAAATATCTCATCCAAATTATTAGCCCAATACACAACATTCTCTTCAATGGAAACAGCAAAGTCCACAGGGGTCCCAGTACTCTTCGGGATCGTCTCGCTCTCGCCAGAGTCCAGGTCGACGACTTTCAGGAACTCTTGGGAGGATATCATGACCTTGGGTATGGGATTCACGTGGTCGGCGGAGGCCGAGGCGATGCTGGAGTACTCTCCGAAGCCGGCGTCGGTGTGTGCTCGGACCTGGAATAAAATACACGCAATGGAATACTTGACAAGTATTTATAAATTGGCACTGCTATTGAAATATGTAGCAACGACGCGTAAATACGCCATATCGGGCTGAGTCACGCAAACTTTGACCACAAAAATAAAAAAAATCCTATATCCTCTAGCTGTTCACAGACCTATAAAAAGGTCTCCCATTAAATGTTGTTTTGAATTTTAACTATGACAAAAAAAACACTGCATTTGCCTTGGCAAGCTTTGATCCCTGGGCGGCTAGAGGATATATTAAGTAAAACGAATATGAAATATAGTGCTTTTCCGAAATTTGGCGATGTTTTTTTTCTGGCCAGAGAATACATTTATTTTCTATACCCGTAATCCCCGGGACATATCGACTACCCTACATACTTTGTCAGTAATACAAAAAAACTTATTCCTTTTTCGGGGCTAGAAGCAGAAGTATCTATACCATCGCTCATATCGTTTGTAAATTCTATTAAGAGTATATTATGGTCTACTGTACTAGATAATGCTGCTGTTTGTGGTAAGAAAGAAACAGTATATGATTAACTCTGTTTTTGTTCTAATTGAGAATTTGAAATACAACCTGGCTACTAGTTTCTACAAATGTGCCCTTGTTTATGAATGATGTATACCTGGAAATAGTAGGTGGCTCCAGGGGCGATGTTAGGAATGAGCAGCTGCGTGTGCGCCGGCGAGAGCTGCGTGTCGGCGCAGGCGGCGGGCGCGGCGGCGGCGGGCGCGGCCCAGCAGCGCGCCTCGTAGCCGCGCACCACGCCGTGCGCGCGCGCCGGCGCCTCCCACCGGAATATGGCTGTTAGAGCTCCGCCACTGATCAAGAAAAGTGGAAAAAGTTAAACCCTTTCCGTTTCCAAGAATATAGGTACCTAATTATCCTATATACAATGACAATGGAACCATGGTTTTTTTTTTAAGTGCGCTACCTATTGCTAAGCTACAAAAGTAAATGGGTTAATTTACATTTTTTTTTTCGTTTTTTATTGGCCCCGAATATAGTAACTTTGAGGTTTCTTTATGCTAGAGTATTTGCTGTTACTCTTTTCTTTTAGAGTAATGGACGTACATAGGTTAACGAAAAGGATCCATCATCAGTATATAAATTTAAAAGCCATACAAGTAGCAGTTCAGTCGGTGTAGCAACAGCCATTCAGTTCATTGTTCGGTTTTTGTTTTGAGGTCGTGTTTCGCCATTACATTGACTTTCTTTATCTTAATCTATAAACGCACTTCTCGATTTCTTTCCTCCCTTCTCCCTCTGTTATGGCGGGGCCACACTAAGAAGAAATGCCATTAATTATCGCGATAATGGAAGTTGACCATAGGTGTAGCCACAACTTAACGGGATAATGCCTTTTGGTGTTAGGCGACAGCTCAAGTGGCGGTACATCAAAGAGATTATCGCGAGAAATCTTGCGTTTAAGCGGCCACACAACGTCTGTTCAGTGTTCACCGAGACCGCGACGAGATTGTACGTGTTTACACATCCTGAGGCTATGGAGTGAGAGTGAGAGCACCAGCGTCGTCGTCAATCTTGCTTCAAGGAATATTAGCGCCAATTTACCCCCTTTACCGCGTTAATAATTAAGGCAAAAATTATCGCGACTTTGCTCATTGACGTTTCCCACTAGTATGGCCCCAGCATTATAGTTCGACTGCAGTGGCGGTACCTGCTGGAGGGCTGCGTGTGCACGCGCGGACGGCGCGGCGGCGCGGGCGCGGCCTGCGGCGAGCGGCGCGGCGCGCGCGCGGACGCGCTGCCGCCCCAGTGCGTGTGCGCGCGCACCGTCACCTCCACCGCGCTGTACGGCGGGATGTCGCCGGCCTGCACCTCCAGCCACGGGACGTCCACGGTTTTCTATCAACAAGGCCCTTGATAGATAGATAGTTTAAATAAAAATGGCTTCCATCAATTCTGATGATTTCGCCAGTGTCGAAGTGATTGGAACAAGTCAATCGAATAAATAACTAGTTTGCGTAGAGCGTGCCAGTGTACGATAGTAGGCATTGCGATCTAAAAAGTGGTAGCTGGACTTTGCAGAAAGTCACGAGGCGGTCGTGGCCTCGAGACTGGCTGTGGTGGCCGAATAGTGGTGAAATGCGTTTTGAAATCAATTTTTAATTAGCTGCACAATACTGCGTTAGATCACTGCATACGCTATCAATATTACACATTAAACTACGTTTGAGGTTCAACCGTCAATCCCCCAGCCCCTTAATAAATACCTGCCCGCTTATTCTGCTGGCTATTTTACAAAAAAACACAATTGTCAAAGTGACAGCTGAGGACAAAATAATTTAAGTAACGAAGGTTTGATTAGGTATATGAACAAACGAACAGTTTCAGTTCAGGAACATTCACACTGATGTCAGACGTCACGTATAGCATGAAATTGGAGACTAAAGCCTAGAGAGATAAACAGATTTAAAGTCGATAATATCGATCTGCCGTGTGATGCCGGCGGACTAGAATAGCACCATCTCCTCCCGCGGGTGTCGTAAGAGGCGACAAAGGGAAAAATCCTACGGACGGGCAGCAGCGTCCGCCGAAACCCAATCTACAGCTAATGCGGTCGCCAACCCGCCTGCCAAGCGTAGCGACAATGGCAACTACCCTCCAAGATGATACAAGTCATATTTGTGGGACGCCTATGTCCAGCAGTGGACTGCATACGGCTGAAATCACATACCTACATTTCATTGTGTCGATATTTACCTCAATTTTCACAAGACCCGAAAAGTTGAGCCCGACGTCGTAGTAGACGCGGCTGTTGTTCACGTTGACCCTGGAGGCGGGGTCCCATGTGACGTTGAAGCAGTCCCAGACTCCAGAAATGGCGATGGAAGATGCTTGGATGGTCTCAGGAATGGCTACGAGGGACTCTGTGAACAGAAAAGTTTGTATTAAATAAAACAAGTCCGGTTGTTTAGCTAATGATCTGAAACTATGACGTCCAATTGGTTTGTATTTTACGACTTCACAGCTATGATGGTTAGAACTTAAATAATAGTACACAAAACGTTTATACTGTGACCGTTAGCTTAAGATAGCAGCTATCGAATAATTCAACAGAAACACTTAAAAATCTCAAGGTTAATTTCCACCCGCGTGAGATTTGTGTTTTCGAATCTATGTTAGCCCCTTGGTTCTTGCGATGATCTCCGGAGCCAGTAATGGCGGTTGAGACCCCAGTGGTCAGTCTCATCAGCAATTAAGCGCCGCCTGTTGCACAGGGTTACCCTAACACTTGACATTCACCGCTGTGCCATTAAGTCTCGCAACGCAATGACACGGACGCGTGGCACCATCTCCGCCATGTATACAGGCCCGCCAGGTTCGAAACCAATGCGTGCGACGCGTTCAAACGTTCGTAGTACACACACACCTGACACTTACCGCTGTACGTGTGCCGCCCACGACGCGTCCACCACCTATACCAAACACCCACATCGTCATCCAATACTTAAAACATACCGCTATGCGCGTGCCGCGTGGGGTCGCGCACGGCGATGACGTGGACCCGCGACACCAGCTCCGCCGTGTACCGCCCCGCCAGGTCCGACACCACCGCGCGCGACGCGTCTGCCACCCACACCAGGCGCCCGCTGTAGTAGCACAGTGGGCCTAACGTTGCGGTGCCGTCTAGACGGGATACAAGCGAGCCCGAAACCTGATAATTCGTAAAACAAATATTAATTATCGATTTAACTCAAGGTTCACGGTTTCTCTCGGCGCGAAAAATATATTGGACAAGAACAAGAAGTTTGTTGTAACAAACCTCATTGATACTCTGTGAGATTTGGTCAGCAGTTCTCGCGCGGTGAAGTTCCGAACCGTCGTAACTTCGCACTAGCCAGTACAACCACTTCTTTTCCAAGTCAGCAGTTAGGCCCATCACTAAAACAGAAAAAATAAAAATACTTACCTAAAATTTGCCTTCCACTATTTTTTGGGACAACTTTTTTGTTATGATGTTTTATGCCGTAATAACTAAGCTAACAGAAGATTGATATCGTTGTCATATGAAGCAATATTACCCCATATCTTACCCCATTCTTTAAAATAGCCATAGGTATATTTCTTACCTTGTTTACCACTAAACAGCTGGGCCGGGTAATATACCATTCTCTTCTCGCCATTTAACCGTGCCGCTTCCACGGCGTGTCCAGTGTTCCAGTAAATGTACGCGCCAAGTGAATCAATGGTCAGCTCTTTGGCTACGGTAACTATGGGGACTGGCTCTCGGTTACCGCCATCTAGGTTTCCTCTGGTGATCTGCGAAAGACGTTACAATATGATCTATTTATGTATCCTTGTTTCTAGGATGCTGGTCCGTGTGAAGTGTTTGTTTACTAATCTCAGAAAAATGTACAGAAATAAGAAATCACTGTAACTCTCGCAAACTGACCTGCTTATTCATAAATGTCTCACAGGATTAACTTAGTTAATTTATGTATTATCTGTTTCTAACACAACTCTCTTACTCTGCGTTCAGAAATGCTGGCTTGTCACTCGCCTCGTTAAATATTCGTTGAAACGTTCGACGAAACTTTGCCTATACAAAAACGCGATGCGAGGGACGAGGGGAATAGCGAGACGTCCACGTATAGACATGCGTGCTCGCGTTTCGCCTAGCCATTCGCCTCGCTACTCGTGCGAATGTGTGGCGGTAGCATTAGTGACAGATAAGGAGAAACGAATATTAGTTCATTTACATATCAGAGACGATTACATATGAATTAGATGGATAAGTGTGTACTTTCCCAAAAATAAACAAAACGAAGTTTACATTCAATAGACAAACAAGAAAACTTATAAGGATGAAGAGGTCAAAACAATCGAGACAGCGACTTACCAACTGCTGCTTCGGATTTGACCAATAAATCCTTTTGCCGACCCAGTCCACGGCCAAGCTGCCCACATTCTCCATGTTATTCATAAACCCCTTCTCGCGGGACGTCGTGTTGTACCACATTACGGTCGACAAATTCGTCACTAGGTACAGCTTATCTCGGTACCAGGATATATCGGTTATGTGGATTTTCTTTAGGTGAGCCCTGTTACATAATACAGGTATTATCGTATGAGAACATTTTAATATAACATCATTAAATATAATTAATAAAATGATGTATAACTAGAAATTGCATGTGACGGACATGGAAATATTATGGGTTAGGATAAGAAATAAGTAAAATACTTAAATATTAAAGGTAGTTTAAGACTTCCAAGCACCCATAAACGATAGATTAAGGGTAAATTATCTGTCACGCTAAGGGTATTTGATTAGAAGAGATGAAAACTCATATGACAGAAGAACGAATGTGAATAAACGTTATTGGAATTCAAACCACGGAAAATATGGCTGTACTGAATGTGATGACGAGGGAGCTATGAAAGAGGAAGTGAATCGTCACCAAACAAATGAATCAGAGTAAAAGAACGATGATGAAAACCCTAGATATGTGACTTACCTGTGTATCAATGTCTGCAAATTGTCTCCAGTTAAATCAGTTTGCAGTAAACCATCTGGACCAGACCATACTAACGTACTATGTAATGTTGTAGGTGAGGACGCTAAGGTCTTACCCATAAACTCTGATGACCAGGGTCCTGTAAAATTATTTAGAAGAATATTTATTTTGTGTGAATAGTAGTATATATCGAAATGTCTTGGCCTTAGTTCGATAACCCACCTTCGCCTGATTCAGTAACAGCTGCAACCTTGATGATATAGTTAGCGTCTTGCTTTAGATCTTCAACAACATACATCGATCCATTGATGTTTTGCCTAAAACAGTTTTTTAAAGTTATTGTGAAACTTGCAAACAGGTACTGGTTTCAAGAACTTCACTAAAATTGGAAAAATAATGTACCTGTCTATCGTTTCGTTACTGTCCATATGCGTTAACCGTAGATGAAAAGTCCACTGTTGCCAAGCGCCGCTGCCCTGGTGCCCCAGTAAATGCGGCGGAGACCATGACACCTTGGCACGAGTGATCCCCATAACACTTTGGACTCCAATCGGCGGATTCACTGGCACAGGAATGGGTTGGCAACATGCTACTAAAACTTGTCGAGTGGCTATCTTCTTGGTATTAAATGCCAAGGGGTATTCGTTATGGAAATAGTTATCGCTGCCTTTATGGTATTCCTCGGCTAGCATCTCTTTGCCGTTGGTCCAATAGAAGAGGCCGTTGACGTAAGCTATAGAGCGTGTTGACATAAACATTGGCTTCTGAATGTTGTGCCGAAAGTCCGAGATTTCACGTCTGTAAACAAGAGAAAAGTAGATAATAAATAAAGTACAGGGAGAAGATGGAAGAACGAAAGGCATTCGCAAAAAAAGACTGACTTACCCGTCGAGCGATACAGCTAACACTGTGTTTCTTCTAAGATGAGCCACCAACAATCTGAAGTCTTTGTGGTCCACGGTAAAGCCGCCGAGGTGTGCGTCACGCATTATCTGCTCGGGCGGGGCTTCGTGTCGGACCCCGTTGGATATGTCTGCGAGGTCCAGCCTGTATAGCCCACCACGATCCATTCCTCGGAGAGCCCAGAAGAGATACCTACCAAATAAACAGATGAGATATGTAGGTAAATTATTCGTGATGGGTCCGTTAGACAGATAGAACATAGATGTGTTTGAATGTTAGGTAGAAATTAAGTAACTTTTTTGAATTGATTTTATTTTAACTTACCCATTGTAAGCGTCAACCTCAAAATGAATCGGCGGAGAAGTGAAGCCAGACAGTGCAACCAACTGGTTCTTCCCGTCGAAATCACATCTCAATATCTCCCAGTGCTCCGACCACTCTTCCTTGCCGTGTTTAACTCTCCCTAGCACGTACAGGTGTCGGTTCAACCAGTCGACTGATAAGTCTAGAGGTTGGTAAGTCGTGGTGTTGGGTGTTAGTATTGGTATCGGGATATTTTTGCTGCTAAGAGAGCTCCGGTAAACATAACCGTTGGAAACGGAAACAAAAAGATAATCCCTCGAGACGTCGAGGCCAACACCTGAAACAAATTATTTTAGTAAATATCTAATACGGCAATACATCGTAAGATAATGATATGGATTTTATATAAACTTCATAAAGCTACCGGTAAAAAACATTTCACTAAACAACTTTAAAAGGGTATAGCTTATGACAAGTGTCAAAAAAACTCACCAGAAATACTGAGGTTTGTTTCGGTACTGAAGAGCTCTATTGGGTCGGATAACATATCGTTGGCAGGCGCCGCTAGTATGTTCTGCTCCCCACCCAAAATGAGTATGGGTTGCTGACTAGGAACAGCTGAAATAAATCAATATTTATGTTTATACTCTGAGGTACCTTATTCAGGCTGGCAACGGGAGTTTGAGTTTCAGGCGTTCATGCCGGCAGTAATTGCTTATTGTAATTCGTTTGTCTACTATGTCTTTAAAACAATGGAGTAAAGTTTGGAATGCTAGATGTCAATATTAAATTATGGTGTATACTTACATGAGTTTGGTTGAGGTGGTGTGGAGACTATGACTGAGGCTGGTGGGCCCTCACCAACAGCGTTGCACATAGCCACTGACACCTCGTACTGACGCCCCGCCGCTAGGTTTTGGAACATGTAGAAAAGCGTGTAGTTGGAGGCTGGCATGTCCTGTGGAATACATCAAATATTCATCACCTTGATTTGCTGACGACGTGAACGAGTGCTACTTCTAGCACGTGATCAGGGCTATCCTTAAGACCTTGAGCACCAATTTTGGAGCTAGGCGCATCTTATTTGTGATAATAACTACTCCTCTCGGTCTTCATCAGTCTCTCTGTACGTTCTGTGGGTGTACGATCCTGCGATGATCAATTCGATAAAGTTGTAGCAATAAATTGCCCTGCACAGCAGATAAGAGAAATTTCTTTTGACCAAAAAGCAAACAGACTATATGTACCCAGATGTAATTATGCCAACAAATGAAATTATTAGCTCACCTCCATCAGAATATTAGGCTGAGTCTCAGCATCCGACAATCGCAGCACGTACGAAATGAGCGGCCCGTTGGGAAAGGAGCCTGGTTCCCATGAAATGGCGATCCTGCTAGAATCCGGCGCGGCTGCACGTAACTCAGACGGGGTGGAACTGGGCTTGCCACTCGAGAGTGTTGAAATGACGACTGATGGGGCGGAAAAGACTGGTTCGCTGGCGCCGCTGCGTCCGGAGAGGAAGATGGCCACTCGGAACTAGGGGGTACAATTTTAGTTATTAGTTAATAGAAATGTCTTCGCTTTTCAACATTTTATAAGCATGCAGATGAAATGCATTGCATGAGAATGCATGAAAGAGCAAACACTCGAATAGGAGGAAAATCGTGAGGCTCTGAGCAGTGTAAATGCACTAAGTAGCTGTGGTCGCCAAAGGTGGACATCACCCCCCTAACTCTAACTAGGTACCCTTTTGTTTAAAAAGTAGTTTGTTTACTAAAAAATAAAACTTACTCTATATTTAGTATATGGCCTTAAATTCTCCACATGTATGATGGAGCGGTCGGAATGACTAGTGTTGGAGTAGTATTGCCAGGTCCCTGGCAGCTCTTCATAGCGCCACTGCACCAGGTAGCTCAGGTTGCCGAGGGTGGGTGCTTCCCACACCAATGACAGTGACGTTGCGGTCAAACTGTCCGCAACTAGGGCCGGGGCGGGAGGAGTACCAATTAAGTCTGAAATGAAACCAGGCAACTATTAAAATTTCGGTGGGCAACCGAAGAAGTAATAAATAATAGATAGACGGTCCTACACTTAAAGTATACCATATAATGAGTGAATCCTGAAATTAAACCTTTATGCCGCCACGTCAACAAAATCTGACGTGCGTCACACGCCAAAGGTTTTTGTAAGCAAGCCAAAATTAACTTTACAAGGCCTCGACTTCATATCAAGTCGTGGCGTTTGGGGCACGAAATGTTCGGACTTCATATCAAGTCAATGGCGGCGAAAGGGTTATGACTCCTCTGTCTTATGGTTATAAAATGCTACGGGGCGCGATTCGATGCATATATAGGTAAGAGCAAGTAATGACAATCTTTAATTTCCTTATGATTAACTGATGAAAGCTAAGTTGTAACCGTTATAAGTTGTCATAAGTGTCATAACTCATAATAGCAAGTAGTGGGTGATCGCCGACTGACCTCTAAGCTTTTGAAAATACGAGTTGAGAGCTTCGTTGCACCCCATGACGCAATAAAGCTCACGAGAGACCACCATTTCGGACGTAACATTCTGAAAAAACAATAAAAATCGTAAATGTGTAATCAAGTGCAGAATTCAATATATTAAGCAGATAATGCCTATAACTGTATCTTATGTAAAGCAGTAAAACATTTATAAAAATAACATACACATATTGTTTGGCAAGACAGCTCCAACCCTTGTCTCCACAAATTACAGCCCAGTGTGCACTGAAACAAAGAAATTCACCATATACAATTATTGTACATAATATATAAATATATGCAACACGAAGAAATAGCATTGAGTAGTCAATTGTACCAGTTATAATATACGCAATATGCAGTTCAAAGATATTTAAATCGAAAGAAAAAATAGAGACCACTGGATCCAGTGGTTGTGGGTTCGAGTCCCGCTGCGAGTCAAATTTTTCTATTTTTTCTTTCGATTTAAATATCTTTGATATTATTTTTTTATTATTAGTTTATTACACAAAAAGGTACAATTTAAGGGTGACATGAGTCCCACAAAACTGTTTGCACAGTTTGACTGTGGGATCTGAGTCTCAACTTACATCTAATATTATTTACAAATTCAATTATTAAACTAATATACTATTAATATAAAACTCAAATAATTTTCTTTTAAATCTTGCTTTGTTGGCCTCCAGTCTGATATCTGCAGGCAGACAATTTAAGATGTAGGGAAGACGTTTTTGCAGGCATCTATCGCCATAGTAATTTGTTACCCTTGGTACAATATACTTGCCCGCATCTATGGACCTGGTGCCATAAGTATGGTTTACAAGCGACAGCCCTTGTTCAGAGTTGCCATGGTGATTGAATGCAAGAGTAAATTTGTGCTTAAGGCTAGCTGGTAGGATCTTACATATTTTAAATAGTTTATAATAATCTGCTCTACATCTATTTTTAGTCTTTTTGCTGACTAGAAGTTTTAAAAATCTTATTTGTAATTTATCTATTTTGCTCATATTTGTCTTAAATATTAACCCATAACAAGTAAGAGCATAACCTATAATAGACTCTACTAGTGACTTATACAAATATTTTAATGTATGTAAAGGAACTTTGAAACTTAAGTGGTAAAACTTGCCAAGCAATATCCTTAGTTTATCACAGATGTAATTTACATGATGCGTCCATGAAAAGTTGTCGTCCACTTTAACACCAAGGTAGGTTACAGAGTTTACTTGTAAGATAGGTTTACAGCGGCAACAGTTGTGATTATTATGAAGACAAGTGAAATCATGAGCTATTATCGGAGGTGGCATCGCAGGGAGAGCTAAATAAGGTGAGTGAATAATTAGTAATCTGGTTTTGTCCGAATTTAACTTAATACCGTTATCATGGGACCATTGAACGACGGCGTCCACATCCTGCTGCACCAAGCGACAAGTGTCGGGCAGCGTGTCGGTGTCGCTGGCACGCAACATGCACAGGTCGTCGGCAAACATGTGCGCCGTACAGTGTCGCAACACTCCGCACAGACTGTTCACGTGCATTAAGTAGCAGACTGGACCGCTACAGGACCCCTGCGGCACACCGCACGACACCTGCCGCTCGTTGCTCTGCTCCGAGCCAACCTGCACGCGATACGAGCGCGAGGTAAGGTAGTCATGGAACCATTGGTTAAGTGGCTTGTCCACCCCGCACTCGCGCATGGCTTTCAAAAGGGTGTCAGTATCTAGAGTGTCGAAAGCTTTAGTGAAATCAAAGAATATAGCTACAACTACTTTTTTATCAGCTAAATATGAGTTTATTTCGTCAGTGAAATTTACTAACAAGGTGTCTGTGCTTTTACCCTTCTGAAAACCATGTTGACATTTATTCACTACTCCATTGTTTCGAAGGTAATCTCCAAGTTGCTCAACAATACATTTTTCGAAAACTTTATCTACGCTAGATAAGATGGCTATAGGTCTGTAGTTAGAGAATAATTTACGATTACCTTTTTTATAAATTGGCCGGATTAAAGCTTGTTTGAGTCCATTCGGAAATTTACCTTTACTTACTGATAGATTTATAAATTTTGCAATCACAGGACTCACCTTGTCAGATATTAATTTTAAATCAGACATGCGTATAAGATCGCAGCCCGGTGATTTATTAGAGCTCATATTCTTAATCACCCTCAATACGTTTTTGGCTTTCACTGGTTGCCATCTCATACACACCTCCGGGGGCTTTACATATTCATCTCGTTTTAACCATTTATCATTACATACATGTTTAGCGAGCGATATTTCTCGAGAAAAGTTTTCTGCAAATTTATTACAAATATCATTAATACTCCCTTGGCCCTCCATGTTATTTAAAATTAACGTGTCTAGTGATTTTTTGTCATTGCCCATCATGTTATTAATTATGTCCCACATTTTTCTTATATTTTTGTTACATTCTAAAATACTAATCTTGTCATACTCATGTCTTTTCTTCATAATAGCTTTGTTACATTTGTTTCTATATGTTGTATAAGCTAACCTTTTAATCATATTTCTTGGTTCCATACTCCAATTTGTAAACAACCTATCTCTTTCTTGAATCATTAATTTTAGATTATCACATACCCATCTTTTATTGTTTCTATTTACAGTACTTATAGTTACAGTTTTATAACATTCAATATATATACTTTTAAATATTCCACAAAATGCCGTATACATCTCTAATGGGCATTCAATACTCAGTAATTGCTCAAAGTTGGTTGCCAATAACTTCTCTCTAACTAGCCGATTATCTAATATTTGGCGCTTAGTGGTCGGGGGACGGGCGGCCGCAGGCCCACGCGACGCCGGTGAAGTGCGTTTCCATTGCACCGCTGTGGCAGTGCAATAGTGATCCGATATTTTATGCTTGATGACAGCAGAGTAAATGTTATTAGTGTGTCCTCTAATATATATGTGATCTAGGCATGATTCAACTATTGCATTTTTAACTATTTCTCTTCGCGTTATATCGTTTATGCATTTTGTAAAGCCATATCCTGCTAATATATTCTCGTATGTAAATATGTGACTATCTTGCGGGTTTAATAAATTCAAATTAATATCCCCACATAACATAACTTTTGAATTTGAAGGGATATTTTGTAGCATATTTTCTAATTCTTTTAAAAATAGAGGTATCTTATTATTCTTTGGTGGCCTGTATATTGTAATAATATTAACAAGGTCTTCGTTCAATTTGATGGTAATGGAAACGCACTCCGCCGAACCGGCAAAGCCGGCCGAGCCGGCAAATGCTAGCAGACGTTTCTGCTTAATATAAAAACAATGTGCAGTTCAATCATTGACCGAAAATATGCTAATAAATTTGCTTCAAAACGTCACAAACGTGTTTATCTTCAATAAAGTGTTAGGTTTAGGGCATCTACTTTGTATAATATATTAAACTTATTGTTTTCAAGTAAAAAATAAACAAGCTATAATAAATGACATGGTTTAATGGTGCGTATAATAGAAGTTGTTGTAACGAACAGGGTTAAAATGGAGTAAAAAACCAACGAGCGTAACTGATGTTAGGTCCCACAAAAAGTTCTCAAATAATTCTGAAGACGATTTATTTAAAGTTAATGTAAAAAGTTTACCTTTTGCTTTTCAATTTTTTATTTAACTAAACAAAACAGTCGAATTCGGACTCTTAGTATTCTGTTAATTCAAATAAACTAACGTGTTTATAAACATTTCTAATGAGAGCCGGTGCTATAAATAAAATAATTGTCATGTAGTTTTAAATAAAATTAACGTTAATTTCGGGAGAGAAGAAAAAATATGGACAATGTGTGTAGTTTACACCAATTAGCTGCTAATGGTACGGGCTCTAACACAATTAGATGCCGCCCACCGCTGCTCATTGTTGGCTGTTTATGTTATCCAAAATTATAAATTCAACTTGATAAGAACTTAATTCCTAACTAGGATTGTCTTTGCTAGTAGATTTTGACAGGCTGTTCACGTTCAGGCTACAAAGAGGTACAGATTGCACCACGCACATTCAACGAATAGGTAAATTAAGGTAAAGAGATTTTCAGCTCGCTAGCTCAGAATGTCCGATTTTAGTTTAAAAAAAGTAGGTATAGCAAAACTGCATTTTATTCGTAAGGGAGCAAAGTAATTTCATACATATTTGGGATGTTTTTTTTTTGCCGTTAGTTGAGTTGGATGTAATTTGAATGATACATTATTGATATTAATAATTTGGAATAGTTTTTATGTTTTGAGTTTGTATGGTCCTCGCGGTAGTGTAGTGGGCAACACAGATAACTAAAAAAAAAACATTATTTTGATACCTTTTTTTAAATAATAAAAATGGAAATTTCGAGCTTTCTGAGATGGTGAGGTGAAAATAACTACTAATATATAATTATCACATATATCTCCTGTTAATCTGCAACTTCCTCCAAGGTACAGACTTTGCCTAAAGTGGAGGTCCATAAATATGTGTAGCACCTGCAAATTTAAGTGGAATTTAGATCTATATTTATTGATTTACTTAAACATGGTGGCGTCGCTATCTAATCATATACCTAAGGGATTACTCCCTTAGACATCTGTTGAACTTTATATATAAGAAAATTACAACTATTACCCCGCGTTTAGACATGCTGGCTCATCACTCGCCTCGCTATTCGTCGAAATGTTCGACGAAACTTTGCCTATAGTACAAAAACGCGGTGCGAAGGATGAGAGGAATAGCGAGACGTCCGCGTACACATGCGTGCTCGTGCTTCACCTCGTTATTCGCCAGTGGCTACTCGCGAATGTGTGGCGGTAGCATTACTTTAACAGAAGAGTTGGTGTAACCGACCCTAAAACGTATGAGCAAGAACTATCATGTTTGGATTGTTTATGTCTATGCTTTCAAGTGTTTTGTTCTGATTTCGCGTGTTTATGTCTCACACGTGTTCACGCGGATCTTTTAAACAACGGGCCCGGGACCAGACTCAAGTGCAGTCTCGTAAGTACGATTTTCAAAACATTATCTTAACTGCGCGTTTGTATTTAGTTTATCTTGGCTTGTAGATATGTCACTACCTACTTTACATTAAAAATCAAACCGTATCAAATCAGGGTAATGCACCTACACAAGAAAATGTTCACTGGTCTTTGTAACGTAAAAAACTTTATTATAATTATGCTTTCGTATATTTTATTTGCCTAAAGTCTATTCTCAAGTTCGTACTTTTCTCACGTCCCTCGAGCGTGAAAGTAAGACGTTATAAAAGAAGTTAGTAACGGATTTCCACGGTCTGGTGGCGTCCTTGTGTTGCACCGGACGCAGGTTCACTATCGGAATCTTGAACGTAACCTACTATTATACACACCTGACCGATTGAACCCGGGACAATTATGTGGTTAAATTCTACCAGATGTGACAATACTTAACCTATCATTAAAGTCAATAACATTTTTTGGATTTTTGTGACCGGCGGCAAACGAGCAGACGGATTGCCTGGTGGTAAGCAATTACCGTCGCTCATGGGTACCTACCCGCAACACCAGGGGAGTCACACGCGCGTTGCCGGCCTTTAAGGGGGGTTGGAGCTCTGGGAACCTTACTCACCATCAGGAACACAACACTACATACCTGAAAGGTATCAGTGCTATTATGGCAGTGATCTTCTGTAAGGAGGAGGTACTTCCCCAGTTGGGCTGCCCCAGATTCAAGCGTGGTGGCCATCGCTGTGCCCTACCTCTCATTGTTGGACGTACGAGGGTGGTTTGATAAGTCAGTGACTTTTTGCAGAAAAAAAAATCTTTTTGACCTTTTATAATTTTATTTCTCTACATAATCTCCTTTCAACTCCATACACTTCATCCAACGATGTTCCAGCTTTTTCAACCCCTCCAAAACATATTTTTTATCAAACCCTGAAAAATATGCTTCAGTTTCAGCTATGACTTCCTCATTTGATGTAAATCTTCTCCCACCGAGCCATTTCTTCATGTTTGGGAATAAAAAAAAATCACATGGGGCCAAATCTGGAGAATAAGGTGGGTGGGGCAGTATTTCATAACGCAATTCTACTAATTTGGCTGTTGCGACTGCCGACGAGTGTGCAGGGGAATTGTCGTGGTGAAAAAGGATTTTCTTCTTTGCCAGATGTGGCCGTTTTTTCACTACTTCTGCGTTGAATTTTTCCAACAATGTAGCATAATAACGGCCATTTATTGTTTTACCTTTCTCCAAATAATCTATATAAATAACCCCTTGGCTGTCCCAAAACACAGTGGCCATTTCCTGCCGAATTTACAGTTTTCGCTTTCTTTGGGGCCCGTTCGTTAGCAGAAGTCCACTGTTTTGACTGATTTTTCGTCTCTGGCGTATAATGGTGGATCCACGTTTCATCTACCGTCACAAAACGACGTAAAAATTCATTGGGATTACGCTTGAATTTGGCTAAGCATTGCTCGGAAGTTGTTTCACGAAGTCGTTTTTGATCGGCTGTTAGCAAACGCGGCAGCCATCTTGCGGAAAGCTTTTTCATATTCAAAATATTATGCAAGATATGAAAAACTCGTTCAGATGAAATGTGTACAGTCTCAGCTATCTCACGAATCTTAACTCGACGGTCATCCAAAACAATATCGTGAACTTTATTCACGACATCATCAGTGGTGACTTCAATTGGCCTACCAGAGCGTTCTGCGTCATTGGTAGTGGTACGCCCAGAACGAAATTCTGTAAACCACTTATGTACCATTCCATGAGAAGGAGCAGATTCCCCATAATATTTTTTTAAACAGACTTCAGTCTCTTTAATAGTTTTTCCACGTAAAAAGTAATGTTTAATTAACACACGAAATTCGCTTTTCTCCATTTTCCAACAATTTTCCGACCGTATTTGACATATGCCTCAATAACTTTTTTATTTTCCCACCTTTAAAAAAAAAAACAACTGCCAGCTACCAAGGAGTTCAGAATCGTAATTAAAAAGTTTATATGTTTAAATGATTTTTGTTTTACTTTAAGTCACCGAGTTATCAAACCGCCCTCGTAGTTTAAGGACATACCCGGGTCCAAATGTAATGGATGTAAGGAGGTAAAGGTATAAGCTAGCCAGCATGTAAGAATTCGTAAGCGGACTTTTAAAATAGACAGGAACACGTATTTTTTTTTGTCAAGTAGTATAATGCTTATTTAGGACTCTAGTGATATTTTTATAAATAATAAATAAATAGTCTCCTAGTCCTACGGTAAGCTCAGTAAGGCTTGTGTTGTACGTACGAGTACTAGACGACGGTATATATAATAGATAGATACATCTAAATACTTAAATACATAGAAAACACCCATGACTCAGGAACAAATATCTGTGCTCATCACACAAATAAATGCCCTGACTGGGAATCGAACCCAGGACCTTCGGCTTCATAGGCAGGGTCACTACCCACTAGGCCAGACCGATCGTTTATAAAATGTTCAATACTGAAACTCTATGTAGAGTCAGCGTAGGCTACTATTTTCAAACTGAGACTGACTTATATCACTTATATGAAATTAGGAGCATGTCATTATAACTTATATATGTATACTTATATTTATCTATAATGTTGATAAATGTACCATAGTGGCTAAGGGGTCGCCCCAAATTAGGTTAGTGTTGAAATGTGAAGATAAATCAATTAGCATCTCAGTGGGTGGCTCTATTATAATTATGTTATCATCAAATGTCATTGGGCAATTATTCAATTTCACAATCCCTAGATAAAAACGCTTAAAAGTAGATTATTTTAGAAGCATGTCGCGTGTTAGACGCTAATTGAATAAACAGTTCATCAATTACTGGGTTACTTTATATAAAAAAAACACACAAAGTCGTTAAATTTTGGTAATAAATTATGTATTAAAATATATCTATCATAAAGTTAAATAACGTGGAGATATACTGCTTGCCGCGTGATGCCGGCTGACTAGAGCAGCACCAACCCATCTCCTCCCGCGGGTGTCGTAAGAGGCGACAAAGGGAAAAATCCTACGGACGGGCAGCAGAGTCCGTCGGAACCCAATCTACAGCTACTGCGGTCGCCAACCCGCCTGTCGAGCGTTGTGAGCATGGCACTACCCCCAAGATGATACAAGTCATATTTGTGGGAGGTCTGCATACGGCTGAAATGTATGTGTATGTATGTATACTGCCATATGGTACTTAAACTAGTAGTATTTATCAATCTTTAACATGTATACATCTATCCACCAAAGTTGCTATGTAAACAACAGTGTTATTACAACATGTTGACATTAAAAGTTTTTTGTTTCATATATGAGGTTCGAATAAACTAATTTCCTTCTAGTGTAATGAGTAATGTTGATAATTAAAGTGCGCACGGGCACATCGGTCTGCGTTTGGGCATAATTGCGGGTCGCGACCGCGCACTCTCATCAACTAAGTAGGACGCCAATCAGAACGGGAGAGTGGGATTAGCGTGTATCACTCGTCGCTTCATCACCACTTTCAAAGAGTTACCTTATTTTTGTCCACAATTTGAGGACTCGTAGAGACTGGGATCACATTGACGGTGCATAAAAGACGTTGGTACTGAAACCCCCCCTTGAAAAATCAGTGTGATTCTACCGTATGAGGATGTATTTATATGTATGTAATTAATCACTTCACTTACTGAAAATAGGGTTATAAAATAATTATATTAGTTATTAAAAACAACATCCATCCCAATGTGTTCTCGTTCATCTCTGTAGCGGTACCGCGAACATCAAAGTTCGTATATTTCGGGATATCTTTCTCTTTTACTCCAATTAAGGTGTAATAAGAATGACAGAGAAAATCGTCCGAAATTTACGAATATCGTTCGCGGTAGAGCCGCTGGTGAGAACGTAATATACCTATTGAAAATTTAAAAGGTCACCGTCATAAAATCATTACTATATATATGATTATGAACAGATTTAGTTTCACACCTTTCCTGTGGTCATTGCAATGCATTGCAAGTTATCGATTTTAGAGCTTAATTTTGGCATAATTGGTGGCTGTTATTTTGTATCACTCATTGCGATCAAAACATTCATTAAAAGCGCATAAGCCGAGTGTAAGTATTGTTTACAAGAAAAATCACTCACTGCGATCAGAACATTTAATTAAAAGCGCACAAATCAGTGTTTACAAGAAAGACTATTTTTATATTAATCTGTATGACCTGTAAGTAAGTAAGTAGTACGTAGTTTCATCAAATCGGTTGGGGGTTTCCCGGAATGGTAATAGTACTTCACCTATTCTTAAACAGTACCGTTTTGTCGATTTTTTTACAGGATTTTAATTCTCACGTCGTTGTAACGCCATCTATGGGCCGTCTGCAAAGGTTCGCGCGGCCTGTGCCGCTAACTGGTGTCTTCCGCCATGGCTGTCACAACACTCCGCCCAGACGCACCCTCCGTCAATTTATTGATGCCCAACGGACGAACTCATTCGACATACCAGATCAGAGAGACAGATAATAGTAGACCAGTATATCTTATCTAGCAGTGTCAGAGACAATGTTTCATGTTTCTTTACCGCGGTAGATAATTATTAGAACATACTGAACTTAAATTACATTTCTATATTCCCGACGTTTCGGACACTGCAGTTTTTGTATTCACTAGGAGTTGTGCCAAAGTTCGTAACGTAACGTAATAATGAATAAATCATTTTATACGCAAAAAAACTGGCCAAAGGCAAAGGCAGCTTTCTTGCGCAAAGACTCGCCTTAGCAATTCAGCGCGGGAATGCTGTCTCTGTGGTGGGCACCTTGACGAAAGGCTAACAGTTGAAGGGAGTTTTATTTAATAAGGTTATAAAATGTTATTATAAATTTATATTCATTCTCTGCACAACTGTATAGACAATTGCTTCAGTAAAGTTTTTCAACAGTAACAAGTATTCGTTTCTATTATTCAATTGTCTTTATGTTTACAAACCTGTCAATCGGCCCAGCGACAGCTTATAAAGCGACCAATAACTGGTATAGAGATAACGCATTGACGTTAAGTGAAACGATTAAAGTGTTTGTTTTTATAGTGATCGATAATTTATGGAACTATTGTTTACACGTTTATATCAGAGTAAAATACCTATAAATATGTTTTAGCTTATATGGAATCTTATCCTAGCAGCAGCAAAGTAATAATGGATAGATAGTTTAAGAAAAATGGATCTCATCAATTGTGATGATTTCGCTAGTGTCAAAGTGATTGTAGCAAAGCAATCGCATAAAATAACAAGTTTTAGAGCAAGCCAGTATAAGTAGTAGGCCCTGCGTTTTCTAAAGTGGACTTTACAGAAAGCCACGAGGCGGCCCAGGCCTCGGGATTGCCGGGCCTTGACGAAAAAGTAGTGTTCAACGCGCTCGAGATCAATTCTTCATTAGCTGCACAATTCTGCGTTAGATAGATTATTGCATAATAAGCTATCAATTCTACACACGACACGTTAATGAACAAAAAACAAAAAGATATTCTCAAGACGATTTCGCCATTTTGAGGCTCAACCAACAAGTAGAGTAATATAGAAAAACCAAAAACGCATAGAAAACATATAGATTAAGTAATATAGAAATACCACTCACATAACAGTTTTATTTTTCTGTGCTGCCACCGCACTGCAAAATATTTAACGAGATAAACTGTAGAAAAGTAGAATTCAATTAATATATACTTAGCTGTATGAAATAATCTGTCTGTCTCTATGGCAATCACAGGTTTGTTTTCAGCATTCTCCAAAAAGAAGCCTGAACTGAACTGTAATTGACTTACAGAAAATTCCCTTAATGTTAACGGAATTATTGAATTAAATAATAAACAACACTTATCTATGTTTAGTACAAGTGTAGTCATATATTGCAATAAATGTTGCTAAGAAAGAAGTGAGAGAGGAGATAGGTACAACACATAAAAATCTAAGAACTACGCGTGTCTCTCTAATTAAATAATTATCTTTACGTAGGTAGTAACTACATTAGACACGCTTTAAGCGGGCACGCGCCGCTCTCCAAACATCATGTAAAACTAATAAAACAATAGAGTAAATGATCCTAATTACAGCATCCTGTCTCGTGGCTTAATAATAACAAAACAATAGCTAGGCCCTTCAGTCATTAACGTGTAGCCATCGCGTTCGGAAACCCAGTCGGAAGTCCAATTGGGACCAGACGAGCGCCGGATGCTAGCGATGTGAAAGCACTCACATATAATTTGTTGGTTAATTGCTGTACATACAGTTTGACTTATTAATTATATGCATGTTTGGTTGCAGGAAGTATTTGTTGACAGCGGGATATTGAAATAGGATCTTCGTTTTAATTTGATCCAAAATTGTAATATTCATAAATGTATGACAATAACGTGTATAACCAAACCCTGTAGGTATATCTACCACGAATTGCCAAAGTTGACATACGACACGTTTTAGCGTCAATTGGTTAGGCCATTTACAATCTCCATAGCGAATAGGTAGGTCAGTTTATGCCAAATCATGGACTGCTCTATTTTGGTAGCGTATAAATACCTACTACATATATTCATACTTATCTCTAATCTTAGCGCAAAGCTGTTTGGATAGTAAATCCGTGACACTAATTGATACTTATCAATCCAAAGCTAAACTTATCAATGAGATTTATGTTGAAAATATTTTGAATTCTTGTTGGCAACTAACCCCTGCCCCGGCCTGGAACACTTATTGCTGTCGTGGGACGATTGAAATGATAAATAATAGGTAAACTTTGTGTTATTAATATAACGTTTTATTTAAGTTAATTGATTGGCACCATTCACTTATCTGGCAGTGCTGAGACGAGATAAACGGTCAAGCTACCTAAAGATCAATAATATATATATAACCATGTATTTGATTTTGGCTTAGACAGATATTACACCTACTTAAAAGGCCTGCTCTGGAGAAGCCCACACACATATTCAAGGTTAACCTTTACATTAATAAAGAAGGGATAACGTTGAAAGAGAAGCTTGATAAAGTGGTTAACCTTTCTCTTACCCAAGTATCACAAAACACCTGGATAGACAGTTGCCTCAATGCCTAAAGGTATTCTCTGCCAGCTATGACTCAACCCACGTTTTAGCCGAAAATTTTATCTAGGCACCATGGTCTAGTAATTAAAGGATATAAACTGATAAAATATCATTACCAATACCTACCTATACGTTCCTTTAAGATTTTGGTTATGCCTGGATTAAATTAAGTTCTCCTGATGAAACCCACTGCGTGTAAGATGCCGTAAACGGCGCTACGGCGCTAGTGCGTTTCCCTGAATTGCAAACACGTGATTTTATTTAAACATTGTCAATTTACGATTGTTGATTATACGTAAACTGAGAGTTCGCTTCATGTTGGATGGAGTGCATTAGGAATTACATCCGTGTGGAGGCGCCAGTGGCGAAACCGCTGGGTTGACGTTTTCCTAACTGGACCGTTACTGACCCGAGATAAACCCATTGCTTTGCGTGGCACATAAAATTGTTTACTAACTTAACTATTACCATTACATAATCTCATATACCTAATAATGCTGTGGGAAATACATGTTTAGCAGACAGAGCCGACGTTAAGAAGGAAGGTTGGAAATAGGTTACTCAATTGTCAATGATGAAAATTATTCACGAGGACGAATAATATAAATAGTACAATAATTTAGTCGCTTATCGAACGCGAAGTCTAAAACAGTAAAGACTATTAGTTCTACAGCTTCACTCGGGACAAAAATGGCTTGGTACTCCTATACGTCTTTTCACAGGTATAAAACGGCTGGCTGTTATCGAGCAAGATATTGTATATGATAGCTTATAGCTCTGAGTTAAAACATCTGCCAAACAACGATTAGGGGGACCAAGCCCAAAGGGAAAAAAAGTACAAGGTCTAATCACTATGAGATAATTCGTTTTTCGAAGCAACAAAAAATAGGTACCATACGCTATAAGGAGAAGAATGTGTGTATAAGTATGTAGTCAATTGAATAAAAAGTGCTATCAAGTCAACAACGGAGCCAAACAGGAGAAGAAGAAAAGCTGAACGGATCCATTAAAACAATCCAAGATGCAGCAAGTATAGACTTCACCTCTCCACTCAAAATACCAATAAACTACATTATCTGCAATACCCAAGCACAGACCCAAAAATACGTGCGCGGGTCACGCGCAGGCCCACGCCAAACACTTGAGTGCGACAATTGGATAATGCTAGCACAAATTGGGCCCACCGAGCACATCCGAGCTCGAGGGCTCTCGCCAACATGCTCTGCCTTCTGGTTGCCAACCCACTTGTGCCACTTGTAGGACGCGTGGCCGTTTAGCGTTGAACAACCAAAAATGAGCAAGAGTTTAGGCAAATATTTATTGAACTTAAAATTCCTGTGCAATATTGTCTTTTTCTAAAAACGAAAGTTGAACTGGCACATAAGTATAAAAAAAATTCAACAGTAGTTTGAAGGGTTGTACGTCTATATACCTACCTTTATCAGCTGCATTGTGACTATTTTATTTTCATTTTTACATGTTGAGTTGGGAGACTATCACACGATCTGTCATAGCACTTTCCCTTCTATTGAATAGCTTATTTTAACGTATCTCCTAATCGCTTAGCACTTTTGGTTCTAATTACTTTTATTTTACTGAATTCATCTTAATTGGCTTTATTATTTGGTTATCAAAAACCTGTTGGAGCAGTTTTATTTAGGTACAAAAATGGCCCATTACGAAGCTGATGAAAACCGGAAAGAGTATTATTCTATATTTGCTGCATTATAGCCGTTGAGGCTTCAATAAATGGTTCATAAATCAAAACACTTCACGTTGAGTGCAGCGCGACAATTCGCTTAGAGTCCGGGAGTGGGCAGATCCTGAGGATAATGGGCTGAGGAGGGGGGTGCGGGGGTAGTGAATGGGCGCAGCGCGGGCGCAAGCGGTGGTCGCCTAATGAGGAAATAGGAATTAGCGGGCGTTGCCGACTGCACTTGTCATAAAGAACAGCATAACACTGCTGCTGGCCTTACAGATTGTTGGAAACTCGGGGTAATTTAATACGACGCAGAGAGAGACGGCAATGGGTCAGAATCGAGACTATTTACGCCGCGCAACTAAGTTTTCAGTGGCACAATTTGGTTGAACTGCCAGCACTACATTTAAACATTTGTGAGTTTTTCTCAGATTTTATATAACACAACGGCTTCATTCACGTTTATTCAGTCACACGCCATCGATACAAATGGGATTGATAGTGCCTGGAAAATATCACGCACCAGAGTGAATAAATAAACGTCAGTGAAGTTTGTTTCATTAAAACATCATATTTTAATTAGCGTGTTTGTTTTTATATTTCCTGTAGTACTCTTGTAGTTAAAGACAGCCGAGATTCATACCGTTAACTGTCACATAAATACCCATTTACAAACAAATAAAACATTCTAAATATTATATTATTGCCTAAGGTAGCCTGTGATATTCTAGAAATTCTGGAGCTACGTCCAGCCATTAACCAACAGGAAATGTCCAAAATATTCTAGGAATGGTCTGGGTTTATTCATATGTTTGGGTGCTTCGCATCTGTGACAAGTAACCGTCTGGGGTCCCAATTGACGTTACGATTATTTTGGAAGATGTGACGAGTAGGTAGGCTTGTTACGGAGGTTAAGCAATTTAAGCCAGCCTAAAAATAGACATAGACAAAGACGATGCATTATATGTGTAAGACAACATCGTACATTACTTACTAGTCTTACTACATTACTCGATACATACGTATGTATTTCGCATTTGACACTTATGTAAAGCTAATTTATATTATTTAGGTTCCATTGACAAAATATAGAGCTCAATTTGAATGAAACCAAATACCTAGAGCTAGATGATTAGTGAAATGAAATGAAAATTAATAAAAATCTTGTAAAATGTAACACATTATCCTTCCGTGCATTCCTATGCAATATATTAAGCTAGACAGATGAGTATGATACGAGTACAATGGTATTCAGGTAAATCTTTGCTAATATAAGAATTACAATATAATAATATTACTGTAAATACGCCACTGAAGGGCGTTTTAGCAGTCCAATAGAAATTCTATGATACATTTAGATATTACTCCTAGAAACTAAAAAAATACAAAATTATTTTCGCAGTTGGCTAAGATACAGTCTCAGCATAGTTTGATCACTGACGGATAGTCAAAAATTTTATAAACTGAACGATTGCCGACTGAACTAACGATAACTGAATAAACGACTTTTGTTTGTTTTTTTTTTCTCTAAGCTACCGTAGGACAGCTGAGTCATGCGGAGGGAGACAAATACGCCTCGCAATTGTTATACAACGGTGTTAAAGGATCTGGCCGAGACTGCAAGTAATCTAGGCGCTAACTAAAAATAAACACGCATAATCAGCGTTGATTAGCTAATAGAAATGGAAGGGGCATTTCGTCTGCATGCCTCACTGCAGCTAATTGCCGTACGCACATTACACGCTTCATTGGTGAAAGTTCTCGTGAGAAAAGCTGTGACGGAATTATGACAGACAGCCGAAGAATATTGAAGAATGTCTTAGAACAAGGATTTCTTTAAATATATGTAAACTAGACGACAATTTAGGGTAGGGCGGCTATATATGTATATTGATTCCGTTGCCGCGATAATAAATAATTAAGTAAAGCTAAATTGTCCATCTATTAAAATTGGATTATACTTATATATCAAAAGATAATTCAATCATTATTTTATACATTATATCCAAATTACAAAGAAATCGAATTAGCGCTTAGGCTATATAAAAAAAAAAAAAAAAAACAAAATGTTTTTTGCTTTTGATGCATTAAAAAAAAACAGAAGAATTAAGAGGCAACCAAGAATATTTTTTTCGCTAAGGGCGTCTGGCTGCGCTTACCCGGCAATACCCTTTGGCATTAACTAGCAGTAGAAGAAAAGTTACTCTTATTGGACTGATAATACTTGCAATATGATATTTTGTGTCCATTCTCTCAGAGCGTAACTCAACACCCAAACAATTTATGTATAAAAGTTGAAATAGATACATAATACTCCGGTGTTCGAGACGGAGGTCCTCGTCGTTTTTTCTTAAGTATATGTTATCTATTTCAACTTTTAATTTATATAGTAGTATTACTACTTAAAAACCAAAGCAAATCAAAAATATTTCATAAAAAATAATTTGATTTGTTCTTAGATTCAATTTATGTATAACTTAAAAATTCCTAATCCACTTAGTGGCCACAAAGTTCAGTTAGTTCATTAATATTCTGAATATTCATGCATGCACCTGACGGCAGTCAATGTCCGCCACCACAACGCAATACCATAGAATCATTGTTTTGATGGTTTTGCTCTACTGGCTCTTTGAATATTTTATTCAAATACGCACTGACTGTTTTGTCGAGTTCCCACGTTGAAATTTTATGACAGAAATAATCATATGCATAACTTTGCTTTAGTTATTCATGTTGTGGCATTAATATATTTAATCAATTAATCAGTCAGTGATGAATTTGTTTTTCAGTATGTTGTAAATATATCCTAAATGGTTAGTAGGAGCGACTTACAGCCCTCACAAACGCGTTATCTCTCTCTCTCTCTCTCTTAGACCGCTGTTATCTTTCATAGTTTGTTTGTATGTAATGTATTACTATAACTTCACTAATAAACGCAAGAATAACTTGAAATTGGTTGTATATGAAATAAAACAACTAAAACGGATTAAATCGCGTATACTGATTTAAACTTCATCCCGACGTTTCGAACCCTTTAGCAGCGTTCGTGATCATCGGGTCCACTCGAAAGGGTTCGAAACGTCGGGATGAAGTTTAAATCAGTATACGCGATTTAATCCGTTTTAGTTGTTTTATTTCATGAGTAATTATCGCGGCAACCGAAGACAATATTGGTTGTATATTTTCATTCTTTATTAACCGACTTCAATAAAGGAGGAGGTTATATGTCCGAATGTATTTTTGCCAGACACTTGATCTAATTAGGTCTTTATTTTTATTTTTTTCAAAAATATCCCGTGACACGTCAACCCCACGCTTCCCTTTCCCTGCATATAAATTAAACGTAAATTTCACACATACATTTCACAGGTTAACCTTTGGCCGGTCATTACTTCCTATGGTGATCGTTCACTTCCGAAAGGCATCGAAGCGTGAGTGGATACGGCATGAATTCCTATAGATCCGCCGGGGATGTGTTCTGACACAGTGCACGTAACGCATGGTCGACTGATATGCTTCACTTGGTCATATTTGGGATGGTTTTGATTGTTTCTGAGTTAATAACCTGACAACATAGTTTTACCGCTTTATCCTTAAAACTTAGAAAATATATCAGATTAGGTCCCTATGTAACAAACTAAAATGACGGAAAGGAACTATTTTCAATTTAATGTCGGTTTTGATTGGGTTTATGAATAACGCCATTTATCTTTCGATCTTTAAGACTAGAAAATTATTTATTTTGCTTTCCACGAAAATGACTGCAGCTTCGATAATAATTACATAATTCTTATTATAACAAAGGGTGACATTTAGACTTTACCGACCTTTAAATATGAACGTCATTAAGAGTTGGCGTGATGCCTTGTTAATATAGAATACAAATTAAACTTTTTAACAGAAGACTAGCGCTGGCTACCCGGGCTAGCATCATGCTGAGTCGGGACCATTTCGAGCCAGTTTTGTCGAATATGTTTAAGTATTTCTTTTTTTGTTATAAACGGCTTTGAATAAATGTTATATTTTTCTATTTCTAATTCGACCATTATTTCTACATGGTACCAATCTGATCATGAAGGGCTAACGTTACCCTCCATTTCTTTTACCGATTTATACCACTTAAGTGGCCTCTTGAAGTTAATTTCTAACAAGGCCAGCAACCCCAACATCCTGGGCGCAGTCCAGGATCGGTATACAGCAGTGATGGAGTTGAACTCTAAAATAGACCCGAGGGGGAGCAACTAGCAGCTTCCTTCCTGCGCGGGCATCCGGCGGCGGATCTCACGCGACCCTCGCACGC
Source organism: Grapholita molesta (assembly GCA_022674325.2). Classification (NCBI taxonomy): domain Eukaryota; kingdom Metazoa; phylum Arthropoda; class Insecta; order Lepidoptera; family Tortricidae; genus Grapholita; species Grapholita molesta. Next base: position 8,110,287 of record CP053129.2, on the reverse strand, counting down.
ACCATGGCCTATGGCGAATTGGTCAATGACCATTTCACTTTGAAAAGGACAGAGGATAAGTACAGTTCTATGCCTTGAGAGAAACGCAGGAATAGGTTTGTATCTTTTTAACTCGGCCGTATCTATACCTAAATGAAATACGCGAATACTTAATGGGGCGAAAAAATGTCCGCTCGAAAAGGTCCTTACAAAATGAATTTAAATGATACATCACAGAAGTAAGCCAGTAACAATATAAATTACTATTTTAATCGTTAATTATTGCGATTAAATATGTATACTTACTTTTTTCTATATAAACTAGCTGTGCTCCGCGGTTTATTAGGAATAAAACGTAGCCTATGTGTTAATTCCAGGGTGTCAGCTAAATCTATACCAAATTTTATTAAATTCGCTCCAGCCGTTTAGACGTGAAGAAGTAACAAACATACACACTCACAAACTTTCTCCTTTATAATATTAGTGTAGATATATTTAAAATATAAATATGAAAGATGAATAAGATCATGTGTGTAACAATGGTTATATTCTTAATTTTGTCCATGAACCAAAATTTGACATGTGTCATCGTACCGATTTTAGATGCAGAACCGACCTCTTGCCTAATACATATAATGGAACTCAACGTACATTCATACCGCTACATGCAGCAACATATATTAAGTAGGTACAGTTTACAGGTTTAGAAGTTGCTAAGCGCGCTACGTGTTCAAAATTACCTTAACACAACTTTATAATTAAGAGAATAAGAGCATGTCAAGATGATTCTTAACACCTGGCCCGCTTAGCTACTTCTGCTGCTGGCTCTACAGTCACCATCCGATATATCGGAGCTGTGGAGGTGATCACAGATATGTGAATGACGCCTCTAAAATCAAGGCGATAAAGTACATGTTCCGATGTTTACGATCCACAGCTCCGATATATCTGATGGCGACTGTACGTAGAAGTGTAAAGCACTCACTATAGCTCTTTTAATTGCCGATGCTGAACAATGCAGTGTAAGGGGCCGCTTAATTGAGATTCCTTGCTTTAATTCTGAGTTCTGAGTACGAGTAACAGGCCCGGTACCGCGAACATCGAAGTTCGTATATTTCGGGCATCTTTCCCTTTTACTCCAATTAAGGCGTCATAAGAGTGACAGAGACAATCGTCCGAAATTTACGAATATCGTGTTTTGCGGTAGCGCCGCAGATCTGGTGTACAGTTAAATGCTTACATGTCGGTAAGAAATTTATGTTCTCATTTTAACAAGATTTTTTCGCCTGTTTCGATCTATACTAACTTTTTTATTTGAGATGTGTTATACACTATGAATATGATATTTTAAGTTTAATTTTAATATAGGTACATCATGGCAAATCTAATGACCTGACACGTGGAAATCTGTCAAGCAATGTGGTGTCTAAAATTGTAATATAGGTACGTTCTACTAACAAAAAATAATCCCTCTTTTTGCATTCGGGTTAAATAAATTGTTATTATAAGAAACACAAGCGAAGCTTTGGGCATTTTAGAAATAGATACCTACTTCATAATATTTTATTAAAAAAAAATTGTTTCAATTTGAGCCAACTAATTCAATTTATTTATTAGAGTTAACGTTTTAATATTTATAAATTTAATTAAAACTATTACATACAAAAACCTATCGAAAATCCAGTCTTATGATAACTTACATACCTCTTACTAGTTTTGGCAATGACACTTGTCAAAAAGATCACTACATCTAATTTCTATTTTGTAGGGAAATAGGGGATTTCAAAGAAAGAGAAAGGCCGGTACCGTAGACAGTGGGTGTAATATGATCTAATTACGGGATAAAAGTTGATCATCAACTTACAAAACTATAATGATGACAGTGTTTTTAATTAATTTAACATAGATTATTGAACTCTTGAGCTCAGACCCCTGAGTGTAAGTTTTTAACGTATCTTTACGTCACGAACGCGTTTGCGTTTCCCATATAAATAACATTATCACTTACGCGTTCGTAAACGTTTTTTTACGTCAAAAGTAACTTAGACTAGGGCTCCAGAGCCCTGAGTGTAAGTTTTTAACGTAACTTTACGTCACGAACGTGTTTGCGTTTCCCATATAAATAACATTATCACTTACGCGTTCGTAAACGTTTTTTTACGTCAAAAAAACTTACACTAGATCCTCAGGTTCATAAGCCAACTTGTATTTTATAAAATCCCGTTAATATATAACCCAATATAATCCTACCAATCAAAAGAAACGCCAGTCGACCGTAATTAGCTAATTTCAATGCAGTATGATACGATATTTTGTTTAAAAATCAATTAAAACAAGTTCTCACTAAGAGGAAGTTTATAAAGTGTTATTTTCTCAGAAGATATGAAGTGTTTGGAGTAGAGCATTACATGTGATCCTAATAATCCGTTTTCTATATCAAAGCAGTGAAATTCTGAGAAAGTATTAACATGTTAAGTCTTAACGACGTGCTACAGACCTCTTAAGCTACGCCGGCGCATCGGCAGAGACGAACAAGATATAAAGATTGTTAAACTTCATGTATTTATTGTGTCAAAGTATACGATTGTAACTACGCCATTCGCTTTTAGTTGGGGACGATAACGTAGGCTTCATGTCGTTCACGACTACCGTAATTTTATTACTTTGGCTATCTTGAAATTGTGACAATAGCGGCAAATGCACATGTTGTAAATAGGAAATATAACTTTTGTGTATTTTTTAAGGAATTTGTTGATTTAATAAATCATCATAGGTTGTATTATTCTTCAGGCAATATGTCGAATACGTCGACCGAAACCGTTGTACTCGTATTTCATAAGATACCTGGCCGAAAATAAAGATGTCGTGCCAAGAAAGAAATGTACCTGTGTGAGTGTGATGTAAAGTTAGAAAGTTATGGCAATCTTTATTTTTTCTGGTCTCTGGCGACTGGTAAAGTAATCACTCGTCTGCTTGTTACCGACATCTGAAGAGTGCACTGAATATGCATTTTGTTTCTCTCATGCTCACCTCAGCCGTCGTGTCGAGTGATATTACCAGTGAAAACTATGGCGTCTGCTATAAGTTTGGTTTCGGTTCAAGTTTCGTTGTTGTGATCCTATGATTTTTTCTAAAAATTAACTACGATGTTTTTTCTTAAAATTATGTAATAACATTGGTCAAAAATGAATTAATATTTCGTTATTATTTATTTTTGACTTGACATGGAGGTACTTTTTGATTTGTATTCAAATAAGAAATTAGGTAAGTATGTATATGTGGGTGGAAAAAACTTATAAATGCGTGTGTATGTCGGCATTCTATATTCAATTACATACGTAAGTTCTATACTTATTTAGGTACTACTATAAACATGGTCCTTCAGTTAAGTTTTTCACCTAGGTATACCTCTACATTATGAATAAAACGAAGTCGAATAAAACCATTTATAACCCAACGAAGTATTCAATATTTAATCAGAAATCAATCAAAATTACGAGACAGCAAATACTGGTCAAACTTGGCCATGACCATTACAAAGCCGAAAGCAATAACTGAATATAAAATTGGAAACAAGTCAATTGACCGCAATGAATGCTGAGGGGTGCGTGTGCGTGTTATTCTTGGTGCTTACAAAGCGCAGGCGAACTGCCCTCAAACTTCTGACATGATTCATTGATTATTCGATACGGCGGAGAATTTTCTTATGCTTAGGTACGTTAAGGAAAAAATACCAGTAAAACATTTTAGTAGGTACCTAACTAACAGAGCTACGGCAAAACGGTAAACCAGACGAGTAGAGTTTTTTTAAATTATATTTATTAAATAAGTAAGTACTTCATATTATTTGCTTATTGTTCTTAAGTTCTAATATTCTAAGTTTAGTTTTAAGTAAGGTACTATACACGGTGTAAGGAAACCGAATAATTTTAACAGCGTATTCCTGAGGCCAAAAGAAGTAAATAATATTATATAACTTTTGGTGAAATATAGCGAAAAAAATTTTTTTGTTTTCCTTTTCATGTTTTTAGTCATAATTTTTTTTTATTGAGAAAACTATGCCTTAAAAAAAGCAATGAGTTCAATAGTGGTAAAATCGCCCTTCAGAAAGCGAAATGCGCTTAGATATAATCTTTTTTTTTGTAAGTGTTGTAACTCCGAAACGAGGTGAATTCCTAAAAGGTTTATTGGACATTTCAGTCTCTAAATATGATCAGGATAACTTTGGCAATATTATTCGGTTTCCTCATGTTACGCGGTGTATATAACAGACTGATCGAAATAAAAATCGTCAGTACAATGTACTCTAGTTATGGGAGTTGTCTATGTCTATCGTTATGGAGTGAAACATGTCGAGCAATATTCGACTTATAAAACGTGAGTTACCCGCTTTTATACAATTAATAAGCTGTCCATGTCATTTTCACAATATCCAAAGTAAATCTATGTATGAGACAACAGGGTTACTGGCTCTCAAACGCTCGGTAAGCGTTGGCATCGGCGTCCCGCCCCGAGGTCTCGGCACTCGAAACTTTTTTTGCGTAGGGGCGTAAATTGGACGCCGCTGATAATTCCGACATTAACCAGTAGCCGCCTGTCACGGTTTGGCGGGAACAGCACGTTTTATGTCACTTTTTGTGCACTCCAGTGATGGATAGGATAACGGAGTAGTTAAACATGAATGAATTGTTGCTATTGACGGTGATTAGAAGTTGTTGCTTCCTGCAGGTTCATTAGACGTTAGAATCAAATTGCATGTTAGAACTGTATTTTGTTTGTAACTCTTTAAATAAATATATTTTGTGTGTTTTAGCATTAATAATCTAGTGTATATTAAAATTAGTCTGGATGGGTCTATTTGATAAACTATCATCGTTACATTACAAAGTTATAAACGCACACACGTAGGTATACTTGTATTTATTTCATTATATCTCTCAATTATGTTTTATGAAAAAACACTAAAAATATATTTTAATTCGGTTTTGGTATTAATATCAACATGTAAATAATGATTGTTTTAAATGGCTCTTTAAGCCTGTTTGCTGTTGACATATTCCCTTAGTAAGTTTGCAGCAGGGTGTGACAAAGGACACCCATTGGATTTGTGTTTGCCGAAGATATTTGACGACAGTTCTTCGTAATGTGTTTTCTTGAATACTTATCATAGTCTGATTTGTTAGTAAATCCATACTAACCATACTAATATTATAAATGCGATGTCTGTCCTGTTCACCCTTAAACCGCTAAATCAATTGGTATGGAAAGAGTTGGAGCTACGAGAAAGGACATAAGATTTTTTCTTATCCCGCAATCATATTTGAAAGACGGGCATAGCTGGCCGAAGAAGGCGCAAGGAAAAGGTATTTTATAAATTTCACAGTGTAACTATTTGTAGGTTTAAATAATAAAATATAGATGTCTGATCTTAGTGATCTTCGTTTTTTTTTTTTTTTTATGACATAAGGTGGCAAACGAGCAGACGGATTGCCTGATGGTAAGCAATTACTGTCGCCCATGGGCACCCGCAACACCAGGGGAGTCACAAGCGCGTTGCCGACCTTTAAGGGGGGTTGGAGCTCTGGGAACCTTACTCACCATCAGGAACACAACACTACATACCTAAAAGGTAGCAGTGCTATTATGGCTGTGGTCTTCTGTAAGGAGGAGGTACTTCCCCAGTTGGGCTTCTCCAGACTCGAGCGTGATGGTACTTCGCTGTGCCCTACCTCTCATTGTCGGACGTAGTTTAAGGACATACCCGGGTCTGACACTGCCACGAGGTGCTTGAATGTATAAGCACTTAATTCATATTTCATATAATTAAATATGAATGTGCTTATGCTCTTACATTTAATAGCTGCATTTGTCATTTTATTTTTATATTTTTTATTGTAATGAGGATAATGTAATGAGGACTATGTAGAGGTCAAACGGAGCCGACATGGTGTTAGAGACAAAGGCTCCTAAACAAAAAAGATTAAAAAAAAATAGCTGCGCTTAGGACAAGCACAGTAAATCAATTTGTCTATGATTTTATTATAATACTACATTGTACAGAATGAGAATAAGGCCAGGCGTATGTTATGGATTGATAGATATTAATATTCAAGCACATATTAAAAACATTGTATCGCATTAAAGGCCATAGGTCCACGATACGGCAAATATCTGCTATTAGATAAATTTAAAAGTAAGTAATTATTTTTGTATGGCACCATATATTCCACCAACAGCGCGTCGCCACTTAATGTGGAAAAGAAAATAATACCTGATAACTGTGATAAACTGTATATTTTTGTAATTGATTTGACTACCCATTCGTATTTATAATACTACCTACATTCGAATGACCAAACTTAATCATGTCATATAAATAATAATGATTTTTAATTTGTTTCAACACTTTTATGACACTACGATTACACAAAATAGCTTACTGTGACAGTTTCTGTTTACCATTAAAATATGTAGTTTGCTCAATAGTAAAATGGTCTGAGAAAATATATAAAATACTACATAAAATTCAGCTTATCGAAGTTATGTTTTACGATCGACCGCGTCACTTGCCGTGATACTGTATCTTGTATAACAATAACAAAGTTGTAAGAACTAGCGTAAATAACAAAAACGTGTTCTTACGAAAATAAATACAAACTCTGGTCAACCATCTATGAATGATTCTAATTACATTACTAATGAATGAATGCAAACGAAGAGAATTGTTATATTTAATGAGTGGATATGTCTATAAAATACTTGATTTGAATAACTGCTACACGTTTTATGGGCAATAAATGAGTTTAACCTTTTAACCCGTGTTCTAGATATTAGATTGCTTGGGAACATGGCGCTGGAACGGATAGTATCTATGTATAATAACAAGAACATGCAAAAGCAACGTGTAAGTTCACAGACAATTTATTAGATAGACCGTACTTTTTTCCATGATAAATTGTAACTAAATATACCTACTTAAAGAAATAATAATGAGTACCCAAGCAACACAAGATGGCTGATAAAGGTCTGAAGTAATAGAAAGTTTTACACTGACAGCTGCAGTATTAGGCTGTAAAAAGGCTGGAAGCACGTGTACTCAGCTTTCATACAGCCGAATTGGGCCCAAAATTATACAGCTTTTGATGGTATAAATGCTGTATAAGTTTTGTATGATAGCTGTATAAACTGTTTAATTGCTGACTAAAGGTTAAATAATCAGCTTAAGTGCACTCTGTTCGACCTTTTACATCTATAATACATCATACATACCTGCTGGACGCTGCAGTCGGCACCACAGTTGACATCGAAGTGGCCATCTCCAGTACGATTCTGAAAGAAAATTTAACATTTAGCAACAAAGTAGTCCTTAGTGGTTGTCTGCTTTATGAAACAGTTTTGAATGTCTAAGCTTTCTATGAGATGGGTGTTGCTTTGAGTCAGTACTTTTCCTGTTGTAATATTATACCTATAGGGGCTTTATTTATTTAATTTGAAACAATTACAATTAAATATAAAAACATAATATAGAAAATAATAACCCTAACAACTTAAGGTAATAGGTAATATTAATTGATTATAATTTATTACTCATTTACTCTACCCGTTTTGTTTTTTAACCGGCGGACGGTCATGCACACGACATTTTTTTAATTAAGGTCCATATTTTTTAACATATTGTCCACCGGAGATACAGTAGCGATTCCTTCCGGTGCGTCTGCGCGCGCGCATCGGAGCGTGATGTACCTGTCCTGTGTACTACCAGCTATAAGTAGCTGACCAGAGCTCGATCTTATTCCTTTGCAATAAGGTTTACAAATCGTCATTTTACTGCGCGGGCGACGGTACCTGCCCTAATTGATGCGTTTCAAACGGTTACAGGTGAAATTACGTTAATGATCTATATTTTTATGGAATTTACATACACATACAGAACTAACAATCATAATACTTATACATTGTCATAGTTGCCACGCTTTGCAGGCGGATTGGCGTATAGAATAACATTCATCCCGGAATCATCCCACAAGGGGGTGAACCTATATAGGTACCATGTAGGTATGTAGTATGTACCTTAGTTTTGGGAATCTATGATGACGAAGTCGCCTAGAAAAGCTATACATAGTAATAAATAAATATAAATAGAGACCAGATTGTGGTCCATATAGAGCTGGCGATGGTGCCGTCGCGGACCGCAACAACATGATATACCCCCGGCAACCCCGTCGGCTCCCAGCGTGCGACCGGAACCCGTTCGCAGCACCTCGCGGGCTTCTCGCCGAAACTCTACACCTGCGGTTTCGCTGCGAGATTTGTTGTTTACAATTTGTACCTGTCCCCTAATGTTTACGAAGGTATTGATTCTCCAGTATCGGCTTGGGAACACGGATAGAATAAATAATAAAAAGGCCTATAGTCTGTTATAAAAACGCAACATATTAAAATGATACATTTTTTATACCACCACGGTGGTAAACACCGCCTCTTCATTTCTAACGGACCGCATGATGGTCAGAAGTGTAACTCTAGAAGATTCACATACCTACTTGTTGTCAACCCCATGAAAACCTATAGGTATCTACACTGCTTTCTTAAGAACCTCAGACTGTATTAGGCCTCTGGAAAACTTCGGCAGGGAGTTATATCCACAGCAGAATATAGCCGTCGCGGAGTCGATGCAACACAAAAATTTCGTTGTTCGAAAGACGATTTAACATTGGCTTCACTCTAGTACAAGAATATTTTATGGGCATGTTTACAATTATCTACCTAAAACAAAGGGAAAGCCAAAATAATTACCAAGATTCGTAGCAGGCCTGAGTCTTTAGGAATAAACAAGTAACAAGCCAAACGAATTTTCAATAAAGTCCGATTTATTGAAAATTCCGAAGTACTAATTGCATTAGTTTAAGGTGAAGATATGTCTACACTCTGCATATTAAATTTAGTCACACTTGTCAACTTCTCTCTGAAGGATCAAGGACAATCCAGTAAGTAAACAATAGATAGATCGGCACCAGCTATATTTAGCGAGAATGCGTTGATTACAGAACTTCGTTAATTGCGACAATTAGTTGAGCGTTGAACCTGCGCCGGCGTCGCAAAATCGGTAGACGCTGTTTGCATGGGAAAGGGAGAATTTCCATTTAAAAGTTTAGACAGGAATCGTATAAATAGATGATTTTGACATCGGCATTGATATTGAGTGATAGTGAGGAAGACCATTAAAACACTTTAAACTTTCGAGTTTTCTACACTTATTTACTAAAAACTACAAAACGGGTCTATTGGTAATTATATTTGAATTACCTTGAGTGCCGACGGTTCGACGCGAATTGCACATTGACGTCCCAGCAAGTGTCAAATCATACAGATGGTGCGGGTCAGAATTTAGGTGACTGTTTGTGTAGCCTTATCCTGATATTTCTAGTCAAATAATCATTACCGTTTTAAAACTGTAAGACGGATTAAGCTGTATAGAAAACGCAGCCATGTATTTAGAGTAGAAATACAAATCTGTGATCACATTGCTATTTATCAATTATCAAATAAATAGTGATGTGGTTCATAAATCTGGCGAAGGTAATCTTTTCTACTAACCGAAACAAATCCAACGCTCAAACAGCTAAGCAAAGAATTGAAAGAATGTAGTCGGTTTAGCGTTTTATCCTTGAACAAATTGTTAAGTAGGTTAGTGGCTCGACTCGCGGGTCTATTATCAAATTTGGTGGCCACTGGCCGTGCCGGACAGACAACAGAAAACAAGCCAAATGCCGACACACAGCGGACAACCGCACTGGCTTGTTCAATGAATAGTGCTGGCTTATTTGTCTCATTCAGGATTAGCCATCAAATAGTATGGCGTCTAGTTCCAGCTTATGTGTAGGTTTCGTTCTTGCAAATATAAAGTAAGTATTTCTGTTATAATTGTATTAATGTCATCAAAGGTTTAATTAATATATTTGTTGTTGGAGTTGTTGAAAACTAATATATATAGACACATATCTCGGATTCAAATAACTGTCTATCACCTACTTAAAATGTTTGTTTATATTAAAATAGATAATCTATAAGTCCTATTACATATAAATAATAAATATAATGTTAGATACATTGTATTATCTCTACCCAATCAGATGATTCAGAAAAGTATAGATGCAACGCAAACAGAATTCGTACTTCTAAATCTAGTAAATAGCGTATTCCTAACTATTACAGAAATAATAAGGATTCATTTATTGTTGATTAATAGAGTAGTGTTTACAAACAAATTGAACCGGTATACTTTCGCAAAACAAACCTGGAAAGGACATTTTTCATTGCACCGATCCACAGCTTCCGCTCCAAATTTCTCGACGATGGCAGTGTAATCGCAGCCAATTTGCTGAGCGGACAAAGCCAATCCCAGCACCGCGAGCACTAGCCATTTGTGCCAATTCAGTGGCGCACTCATTGTCGACACCATCACTCGGCATATCCTTACAATCACATCACAACATAGTCCACCTGAACGTCAGTGAAAACAAAACACTATTCCTTTTTTAAAATCGATGCTGGTGGTTAAGTTGGTCCTTCGATCCCGGCATACTCGCGCGTTTGAACGGAACGGTTGGCTTGGGCGGGTGCGCGCGCGCCGCGAAAGCTGTTAGCGGACTGAACTGAAGCCGCGCTACGAAGCTACGGTTACGATTGCTCTGTTGTTACGGTTCGACGCTACTATTATGCTACCTGCCGGCTTTATTGCGCTACAATTATCTGGCCGTATGTGTTTACATTGATGGATTACATAAATATACATTTGAGCATTATATTTTTTATTGTATACCTTCACACAATACAAGTGCAAAATACAAATGCATGAGTATTAAGTATATATACATACATTGTTAACTAACAAAACAGGTTAAATGAAGCTGAAAGTGGAAATCCAAACTATGTTTATAAAAACTAGGTTACACTAGAACTGCGTCCATTCAGAAATAAACTGGTACCTAAATATTTAAGTCGAAAGAAAAATAGAAAAATTTGACTCGCAGCGGGACTCGAACCCACAACCACTGGATCACTAGCCCAGTGCACTACCAATTGTGCTATACGAGCGCCGCTTAGACGTGTCAAATTTTTCTATCTTATCCTTCTTGGTATATACGTCATTACGGGTGACGTCACTCACGTCGTCACGTCGTCTAAGCGGCGCTCGTATAGCACAACTGGTAGTGCACTGGGCTAGTGATCCAGTGGTTGTGGGTTCAAGTCCCGCTGCGAGTCAAATTTTTATATTTTTCTTTCGACTTAAATATCTTTGATATGCTAGCAGACGTTTCTGCTTAATATAAAAATAATGGTACCTAAATAGTTAGTAAGGTTAAAACTGCGACTTTAAAGGAAATTTAAACTTGCAGGAAAAGTAGGTTACGGGGGTGCAATCCAACAATAACAGATTACTGACACAGGTTGAATTATAACTGCGACCCCTACAATAAATACTTAATAGCTCCCAAAAAAAGTTGCGTTGCCTAGGTATATAAACGAATTCCAACTACAACCTACCCGCCTACAAAAACTTAAACTTAGGGATAAAAAAAATGAAAACTGCGGCCTTTACAAAAAAAACGATATACAGTCAAGTGCAAAAATAAGTATCGAAAGGATCCTTTCATAAATACGTCCTACAACCTTATTTACTGTACAATAGAGTTGCTCGGTACATATTTTTGAAACTTTGGCAGTGAACGAATTTTTACACTTGACTGTACCAGAAAGGAAGATTAATCTAAGAAAAAAACTCTACGACAACGAGCTATTCGAGTAAGCAAAAGTGACCTGCCTGTATGCCTTATACCGTCTTCCTTGCAAATTTTACTGTAGGATATCAATAGCATACCAGAGGGCCTACCGCGGAAATCGAAATTCGAAAATTTCGGGGAACACTCCCTATAATTCCAATTAAGGACAGAGTCAATCGGTAGCGCCCCTCCTTATTTTTCAAAAATAAGGAGGCAGTATAAAAAAATGTTGACACTTACTTACGCAAAAGAGCCGGCTCCGCACCTCAAGGGTTCACATCTGAAAATAAAAGAAGTGTATGTGCTGATTCGGATAAATTAACACCTGACATAAAATTATTACTTTGATCTTTCAAATCTTGATATTTATTTTCAAGGAAAATGACTTTTCTACTTTTTGTTATTTTTCTGGGTTATCCTATGTCCCTAAAGTAATAGCTTCGCGGGTCATCTGAATATCCGACGAAAATGTGTTGTGACTTTCTTCCGGCTACAATTGGGGTCTTGGATAAATGCTCTGCATCCAAAAGCGCGCAAATGACCACTGAGAATCATGAAATAAAACTCCCTGTAGTAGACGCGGCATGTTGAACTTCGAAATCACCACCGTCTTCAATATCTTTTTCGGATCCGTCCAAAAAGACTCGGGTACATGCCAAGATGTTTTAATCCAGCGCATTTCCCTCGCTGTACAGAGAGGTAACGCCACCAGTGTTATGGGATCCATGCCGCTGGTGGAACTTCTACAAGATATTTCCTTTTTATACTTAACTGTTTTTTTATAAACTACATTATTTTGGCTTTTTTAGTTTTAAACCCCGACTTCGTGTGATCAGTGATTGCTATAGTTCTATAATTTAACGAAAAACAAAATTGTTGCTGTTATCAGTCGGAGAAGTTTCTAGGTAATAAAATTTTCTACCCGGAATTTTTTGAAAATTTAAATTTAACAAATGATTAAAAAAGGAGCAGTATATTCTAAATGCATAATTATAATACGACACTACTAGTTAATTAAATACGAGTATAATAGTTCGAAAATTACAGTAAACGTTCTCATAAGAAACTTCTTGTATGGAAACTTACTTTAAATTCTCGGAAACTTCCGGGAACTTTCTTTCATTTTTGAGAATTTTCTATAGCTCGTTTTTTCACGTAAAATCGTACTATTTTTTTGAAAACAATTTAAAAGCTATCATCATATTTGCCTCTTATTTTCTTCGCCATAACGTTAAACAATCGCATCTTCAATATTATCCCGTAAAAAAGTTAAGTATAAAAACATAATAAAGAAAATAAAAACCTTAAACAAAATTAGAGATAAAAAACTTGGCCCAAATCGCTATCAACGGGCAAGGTGCCCAGAAGGCTGGCTGTATTCCCACGTTGGATAGCGATGGCTATCCGCTGTGCAAAATAGTAGCCAGCCCTCTGGTCACCCGAGGCCTCTATCAGGCGCGCCGACAGATCTTTGTATAGTCGGCGCGCGTTTGGACCCCACGGCCCCAAAGTTTCGACGCCAAACGCCGCAAATATGTAGCTACTTCCCAGAGAGACATACTTGCGGCGTTTGAAGTCTTCTGCCGAGGTTGCCGCAGCACCAGCATTAATTTTAGTGCTTGGAATATGAGTCGGTGCCAGAGTATCAACGCAGGTAGCGTCCCAAACTAGCGGTCGGCCCATACTCCAAGGCACCAGCGTCATCCCATCGGGCCTCTTGCCGTCGTCTCTGGCCAAACCGCTGGGTTCCAAAACTACCGGCAGTTTGGCGCTGACAAGGGCCCTTCGGATGACATAAATAAATATAATTTAAGATTTCATTGTTTCACGTTATATTACGTGATTACTGAAATGATTAATGAAACGCAGGGAAAATTGACCGTTATTTTTCTAATCTAAAAAAAAATCGATGTATGAGTAAGGACAAGTGAGTGGTAAGTTTTGATACCTAGGTATAGGTATTTAAGAACGCTAAGCCATTACACCGATCGAAATAAAAGCATGTTCAATATTATAAACAGCCCGCACGGCCATTTCTGTGCCCTTAATAGGGGTCAGAAGTCAGCAACCGGTGGCTCGCTAGCCAGATACGGCTCCTTCGAGTTGTAATTATGGCTTGTCTCTCTGTCGATATTTAAATCGAAAGAAAAATTTGACTCGGAGCGGGACTCGAACCCACAACCACTGGATCACTAGCCCAGTGCACTTCCAATTGTGCTATCCGAGTACACCTATCAGGTACTGGTTGTGGGTTCGAGTCCCGCTCCGAGTCATTTTTTTCTATTTTTCTTTCGATTTAAATATCGAAGATATTCGCTAGCAGACGTTTCTGCATAATAAAAATAAATAAAAAATAAACTAATTAGACATTAGCAGTGTTTCGACATTCATAAAACAGCTGGTTTCTTCTGCTGTTTATTCTTCTGATATGATTGTCGACCCCTGACATAGTACAGTCGACTATAAAGATATGTACATATTTTTTCACCTTAATCCTTTGTAATAAGGTGCAAAAGTGTATACATATCTTTGTAGTCGACTGTACCACAATGAACTCGACGGTTAGAAATATTTATGGCGTGGGCTCGTTCAAATAGAAATAGCGCGGTAAATCGCGCAAATGTAAGTATTAACTGGTTCACGCCTAATAGAGTTGTATTTGAATTTGTGGTTTGACATTGCTGACATTCCTATTCTGGCACAATGGTACTAAAGTATGTACCTACTACAATTTTGGCACGAGGGACTTAAGAATATTTTCGGTAGAATCATATTATTTCACACCGTTAGCTCGCATTGATGCTTTTTTATTCTTTTAAAAACAGATATCAACACTGGATTTAATACACAAGAGTGCAAAGTAATTCTGAGTATTTTTTGGCGTTAGCTGGTTGAATGGACTTTTGTATAATGATTTTAAATGATAAATGATTAATACCAATTATTTGAATTGGATTAAATGTGTAGTGTTTTAGAATTAGTATTTTTCTGGCGGGTAAGGGGTGTCAAAGGTTGTGTACACTCGGTAGCATTTTTTGTTCCTATCCGCAATTTTTTGTGTCATAAAACCCTCCGAACGCTCAAGATTACACTGTTTGGATCACTCGCTATGCTCGTTGTTCACTTTTGAATCGCCCGCTAGCGCTGCGCCTTAATGGGAGTAAAAGATAAAGATGGTCGAAATTTTCGAATTTCGATGTTCGCAATAGGCGACCTACAGCGGCGTTACAGCGAAAAACGATATTCGTAAATTTCGTCTCGATATTCGTAATCGTCGTCTGTCACTCTCATGTCGCCTTAATTGGAGTAAAAGAGAAAGATGCGCGAAATATACGAACGTCGATGTTCGCGGTACCGGGCCTACTTCCAATATTAGCACGAGAGGGTAAACACTAACTTTGCTCCCTTGTACTTAATACAACTAGTTACTTAAAAGCTGTCAATGAAACAGACTAGTTATGCCATTTGTTTACGGTTTTCAGTTTTGTTGAAATCAATTTTCTCTTAATTTATTTGGTTTGTTACATATGCTCTAAGTATTTGTAACGCAAATAAATTAATCTGAAAAGCATATAGGGAAAAACTAATATCTGTAAAATAGATCGTACGTTATATTAATTTAAAGTTTTCACGTAAGAATAACACATATTTTCATAATTTTGAAGTGATTTAAGAACCTATAGGCTTGCCATAATTTTGTATCCCAGCATCTCCTACCTTTGTCGTAGCAGTGCAAAACGGATATCATGGTAGCCACTTTATCGTCTAAGATCGCGACAAGTGATAAAAACCCGACCATATCAGGCTAGCAGTTAGTATCGTGACGTTGAAAACAGAAAAAAAAAACCTAAAAATTACTTCATCCATTTATTAAGAATCATTATCTTGTGCCAAAACAATTGAATGAGAAAAACAGATCAGATTAGACATACAATTTATATTTTGAACCTAGTAATAAAATTCTATATCTTGAATTAGAGAATTTAACATTATTCGGATCGTTGCTGAGATTATCTTATGTCAGGGTAAATGTATCGCACCAAGGTATTATATAACAAAAATATTTATATTGGAGACATATTTTTATTACATAATATTTTTTCTGTGTAAACTTATTAGATACCTACTGCGGTTTACAAAATAATCCTATAGTTGACATATTTCAGAAACCACACTCCGTCTTATACTGTGTGTAAGTCTAATACGGGCGAAGAATTAAACCAGACATAGGATTTACCAGTATAATGATTAACCAAAAGGTTTTTCTTTAATTATACCTATTATACACATGTAATTAATTTTTGTAAAATTTCTGAGCAGTAATGTACTGCGAACATTACGCGATATAAGCTTTTGAAACTAACTGTCAACGAGTGTTTAACTCGAGTGTGTTGCATTACATTGCGGGCCGAATTTTTTTATATGGATAAAAAATTAATTGCATTTCTAAGCAAAAGTTATCTAAATATATTTCTTATGTCCTATTCTACCCTCCCTTAAGAGATTCGCCCGTATTAGACTTACACACTGTATAGTGAGAACTTGAGAAGAGTCGTCATACATTACATACGTCATATGTTACATGGACGAACGTTCGCAGAATGTTGTTAAAGCGTGGGATGACCTCCGATCGGATAGACCACGGTTAGTTTAATTGAACGAGCGCCGGCCTTGTTGATGCTTTGATATACGACGTTATAAACTTTCAAATTAGGTTTAATGGGGTTAACGATCGAGCTAAGAAAGTGATGTACTATAATTTTAGTAAGTGTAGGATTTTAAAACAGGAGTTGAAAGAACGAAATAGACAATTAGATAGATAGTTTTTTTATATCATCATCATCATCTCAGCAATAACACGTCCGCTGCTGAACATAGGCCTCCCCCTTGGACCTCGACATGTACCGGTTGGAAGCAACTTGCATCCAGCGTCTTCCGGCGACCTTAATGAGGTCACCTGTCCATCTTGTGGGTGGACGTCATACGCTGCGCCTGCTAGTCCGTAGTCTCCACAAAAGCACTTTTCGACCCCATCTGCCATCTTCTCTGCGTGCAATGTGGCCTGCCCATTGTCACTTCAGCTTGCTAACCCGGTGGGCTATGTCGGTGACTTTAGTTCGCCCACGGAACTCCTCGTTTCTGAGTCGATCTCGTAGAGAAACTCCGAGCATAGCTCTCTCCATAGCTCGTTGAGCGACTTTGAGTTTTGAGATGAGGCCGATAGTGAAAGACCACGTTCCGGAGCCGTAAGTCATCACTGGTAACACACATTGGTTAAAAACTTTCGTCTTGAGGCACTGACGTATGGTTTTTTTATATGGCTTCCATCAATTCGAATGATTTCGCCAACCAGTGTCAAAATGAGTGTAGCTAATCAATCAAATAACAAGTTTGCTCTTGCCTCAGAGCTCTGGCTTAGGACTGCCGGCTGTTCATCAAAAAGTGGTGAAATGCTTTTGAGATCAATTAATTCACTACATAATAACGCTATCAATATTACGACACTAAACAACGTAATAAACATAAAATATAGGTATTCACATGACGACTTCGCCATTTTGAGGATTAACAAGAAGGTTACCCTTTGCCACTCTTGACAACTAAACTTTTTTTACCATAAATTTCGTAAGAAATAGTTATTCATGTAATCAGCTTATAATGGGAGGCACACACGAAAATGTTTTAATAAATGTAAGCCAAAGGGCCAAAATATTGAAAACTCAAAAACACAAATAAACATGTTAATTTAATCGTTTAATCAATTGTTGAATAGCCTGATAACATAAACGATCATGTAGCAGTAGCAGACTACTAAAATACCATCTTCTTGTCTCGAGAAGTTCGTTATTACAAATAAACAGGACTTAACCGCGCATATTAACTTTAAAAATTACTTCCAATAAGTAATAATGTGTAAAACCGTGGAAGTTGAAACCAGTATAGAGTAAGTTACATAATTATAGACCTTAATACAAGAACTTTATTGGACTGAAGTGGAACGACAATGGATAGGTTTCGTTATAGGGTCTAAACCAGGAAATACAATCTGGTTCGAAGGACCATTCTTAATGATATAATGTAAAATAAAACAGGGTAGAGTGAGTTGTTTCGTATTCCATGTATTATTCTAATAAGCGGAGTCAAATCATGAACGCCTGTCGAAATGTTCAGCGCAAAATCCTCTCCTTGGGCAATATGTCATGCATCCCATCCTGAAATTAACTTAACATGCCTCTATTACGTTTACGGACGCCCACTGCTGGCCCTCTCCTATAAACTACGACTGCAATAAGCAGCATGGGATGATGGGAGGCTTAATGCATTAATCTCCACGCTTGGGTGTCGGGATCGCAGACGTCCACCGGTAATGGCGTCTGACAACACTGTACGCCAAGAATATACATACTTCGGGTGAACGGGCTGAAGGTACCACGGCTCGAGCAGAAGACCAAAACGAAGATTCCTACAGTTGAGCGCCAGTCTGCCTGATCTTGCCTTTTGTTCAAGGGACCAAGAACGCTGCTAATTTAAATTAGTTTATGCGATATAACCTGTTTTAGTTGTTTTATTTTATTCTATTGCTTTGCAGAAATTAATTAACAAGAATTTTCTGCCCTTTATCTAACACTAAGACGATTATTAATTAGATACATTAATATTTGCGCCATCTATGAGATGAGCGCAATATTATATGAACGGTATGTCTTCTGTTTATCAACCAACTTACTGCGCAGTCGAAGTGTACATGTACCTATCTTGATGGCGGTGGAGCCGGTAGATGGCGATACTAGTCAGCACTCTCAGATCCTTGATTAATTTCTGTCTTTTGCCGGGACTGGTGGCCGACAGTAAAGTTTAACCAAAATATAGAAATCCAATCGACATGAATGTAAATTGTTAATAATGGTTTCCTAAAATAATGAGGATAATATAAGGATTATGTTTTTGAATAGACACATTTTACTCGGGTTTATTATAGTAAAATATTATCGCCACTAGCGTCACTTATCACTGTTATCAGACCCAAGCATTTAAAGTACGTATTAGCGTTATATATATATATTATGCTAATAAATTAATATACCCCTTCTAAACAATACGGCTCTTTATTACTTATTACCTATGATTACAGGGACTTTCCTGCCATTAAAAAATAGATAGCTACAGAAACTTAAAAAATAACAACTTATAAAAATCATGACGGTCTGACGGAAAGTTATACTTACCTGTTTTTTATTAACGGTAAACGTTTCAATCAAACTAAACTTGATGAACTGGGGTGATAATGCAATACAAGATGAGGAGTACGTATACAGAGTTCCATATATATCCATACTAAATAATATAAATTTCTAAGTACACAGGTCTTTCTGTTACTATAATTCACGCTGCAACTGCAGATTAAGACGTAATTTGTTATTATTATGACTTAGTGTGAGTCACGGATAAGAAACGCATAGTTTTCTATCATCATCATCATATCCGCCGAAGGACAGAGATCCAGTGGATTCCTGCGGTCTTTACCATCCATGTCGTCAGTCCACCTTGTGGGTGGTCTGCTCACGCTTCGCCTTCCGATACGTGGTAGCCCACTTGAGAATATTTACGCCCCAAAGGGCTATATCGATTACTTTGGTGTTACAGCGAATAAATAATTTCTGATGCGATCGCGCAGACACCCCCAGCATCTTATAGCCCTCTCCCTTTGGGCGACTTTGAGCCTTCTCAAGAGGCCCATATTAAGCGATCACGTTTCAGTTCCATATGTCATCACTGGCAATGGTAACACAGACTGATCAAAGACTTTCGTCTTGAGACACTGCGGATCGGAATATTGGAAGAAAAGGGTCGGATTCGACGTTAGACCCTCTTCCTCGAAGTTGGACCTACCTAACTGGACAGTTTGCCCTAGGTATACATAATCATCTACAACTTCGAGTGTAAGGTCTCTGATAGCAATAAGAGTTGGTACAACGTGGGGATTTAACATGATTTTCGTCTTGTCTATGTTCATCTGTAGACCAACTCGCTCAGAAGCATTACTAAGGTCATACTACTACTATAGAATTAGCAATTTTAGTAGAGCAAGCCACGAGCGCAAGTTACTGCATATAAAAAATATTTATAGTTGTAATGTACTTATTGCTAATGTACTTACACATTTCATCCGATATCATATAGGTACCTAACTCGCACGTCAGTTTCAAAGCATTTCAGTTACACAGTAAGTATCGTGATGGTGTGTGCAAGTTGTACCAAGTTTTACATCTAATAGACGTGACAGCGCGTTGTAATTAGTTTTCAATTCCGTTCCATCCGTCAAAGTGTAAACCGAGTCTAGTTCTCATCTAGTGTATTTTTCTACTTTGGTTACCATCCAACTTTTCCCGATTCGGAGTGCCAAAGTACGTTTTACGTAACAGCATTCGCGACTATAGTTCGTTGTCGCAGCACACTAGAACAATAAAATTATTAAACAACACCGTTTATTGTGCTGAAAATTCTCCATAACAGATAATTCAATAACACCGCGTTGTCATCATAAGATAAAGAAAAGATTAAAGTGCGGTAACCGTAAAGATAAAGGATTTTATTGTTGTGGTATATAGAAAGGCGGCATTGTAGAAGTTTTCGCGTATTTCCTGCCGAAGTGTCAGTTGACTGTCTAACAGCTCGGGAGCTTCATTGAATAATCGTGTCTTCAGCAGACTGCCGTAAAGATGTCCAACGACTTTGTGAATTTTAAGGTCAGTACTTATTTTTGTATACCAGCTTAGGTGTAAGTATTTAGTAGGTATATAGCTCTGAAGATAGTTCTTATTGAAGCTTCAAGAAAAAATAGGATTAAATAAAACCAGCCAATGGAACCGGACATGCCCAGTGTAGGGTTCTGTAGTGTTCGGTTCATAACTAAACGGTTCAACCGATAAGTAGCAATGTACAGCTCTCTATAGGACTAACGGTCGCTGAGCTTAGCCGGGGATTGTACATGGCGAAACTATAATGGGTTCCTAGTTTACCAAGGAACCGTAAAAATTGTAATTTAACCCATGCTAACTTCGTTAATTAAGTACTTGATCAATTCATTCTTGACAATTTTTTCTAAAAAAAAAGCTAGATCCAAAAATTGACATCTGATCCAATTAATGATTTTTTTCACCTCGCTTAGCTAAGGAAGCCGTATTTATAACTAAAACCATAAAACATTAAATAGGTTTTTTGAAAAATAATAATAAACAATTCATCCATAAATAGAAAAATTAGGTTAGAATTTATTTTAATCCATACCTAACTCTCAAAATTGAAAAGCAAACGTTATTTTCGTTCGAACGATTTGAAATAATCTGCACCCACAAGTTGAGTCAGAGCAAATTCAAAAATAATCAATCGTCAATAAATATTTCTTAAAAAAAATTGACATACGCAATTACTCGAGATTCCCGTTTCAATAAGTGATTGCAGTGCAGAAGATAAATTAGCCGCCTTCTAATCTATTAATTCCATTACTACCTACATTTACTTTTACACATCTCAGATTTAGTGTAATCGTTGGAAGCGAAAAACTCAGTGGGAGTATTCCAGCAGTTTGGAAGTTTGGAGTTTATTCTGTATTTTGGAAGTTTCCTGCATTTTCCTCAGGTTCTCTTTCCTCCACATACTCTTGTCGCTCTAACACTTGAGCGCGGTGAGTATAGAGATTCAGTTAGAATAAAAAAAACTTATGACATCCATTTATCATTGGTAAAAAACAACTTTTCATCTGACTAGCTCGGAACGAACTGTTTTATTATTTAAAAACACATAGCAAAGTAACATTTTATCCACAAGAGTGCAAAGTAAATTCATACAAATAGTTTTTTTATGTTAGCTGGTTAGATGTTCTTTTATTTAATGTTTTTAATGATAGTGATGTAAAATATTGTGTGTTTCACTCGGTAGTAAAGTGTGTTTCCCTTCTCGTGTTTTGAAACCCTTTCATTGATCAAGATTTCACTCTTTAAACCACTCCTTACATTTTTGGAACCTTTCGCTAGCTCGAGTCTCAATATTAGCACTAACTGTGCTCCCTGGTATAACAAATAACTACTTCTTCCTTGTAACAAATATGTCACTTATTTTGAGATTTTAAAACGGTTGCGGCTCTAAATGAAGCTTAGAAATAAATGATCTTAAATAATGAATTCAATTTATTTTTGCGTGCTCTATAAAATAGCCGTGGCGTTCTCAAGAAGCCAATATTTACCAACTTGCTACATCATATTATTGTATACAATTAGCAAAATTGCATACAACCAAATTACCTACCTACAGAAATAAATTTGATGCTGGTTACTGTGTCTTCAATTAATGACTCAAGGAAATTACATACATTCATCACGTACAGAAAGACCGAGGCTCAAGTTGTAGGTACTTACATACAATAATAATAAGTGGTGTTAGTGCCATTCTTGGTAAACCCCCTACAAACACAGTCATCGTTTCAGTCATACTCATAAATTTTATCTAAGTCAGCAATTGCTTTGTTTATTATCCTGTTGTCTTGAGGCACACCATGTTACCTATACGAATGTTTTGTATGTTAAAAGTAGATACTACTATCAAATACAGTTGTAAACTTTAAATAGCCTACACAAAATCGATAAGAATATATTGGTTTAATATTGAGACAATAACAGTTTATAGTTACGTATTTATTATGAAGAATTTATCAAACAACTACGGTCAATGGTCTTTCTACCTATCAGTAATTTAATGTGTAATCTAGCACATACAGCATTCATATTTTGCACTAACTATTATATTTCATCATATGACACGACCATGTCAATATGGACCAATATTTTCCATAATTTCCACGTGACTTTTTATTTATTTTACGATTCTTATTTGCAGTTTTACCTTTAGGTAATAAATTGTCGTCGATCATATAATCTTGCCCGAGATTTTGACGTAAATGTGGAATTTTGATTCCATTGGGAAAGAATAAACGCTGCTACATTTTATATCTCATTATTATAAAATAAACGGGACTTAACCGCATATAATAACTTTAAAAATTACCTCCGACGTTTCGAGGACGACGTTGTCCTCGTGGTCTCGGAATTAGACTGGCTAAAGTTCACATCAACATCTTCTAGCAGCGCGAGTTTTTCGAACTACCCGCACTTGATCTTGTTTATCGACTTGAATGTTTTGCGCACTAGGGATATCACTCGGTCGACGCACTACACTTTCAAATACCACAAGTTACAGTATTTGAAAAGTCGGAGGATTTTTTTTTAATTATTATACTCGGTTAAGTCCCGTTTATTTTGTAATAATGTGTAAAAACCGTGAAAGTTTAAATCAGAATTTTATATCTCTACTAAATAAAGGCCTATTAAATAAAATACTGCATATTACGATATTACAATTGAATTACCATTATTGCATAATAAATAATTTATCGCCTTGTTATATAACATCTGTGTTAGTAGGAAAATCATAACGAAAATGAAAACGCATACCTACTCAAGATAAAGATTACATCGGCCACTCCTACAAGTCAATGTCACCGCAATGTCATTTGATACGGCGTTACCTATAGCATTGTTTACCTGAACCTAGGTATAAGTATACACGCTGCAGATAATGAACATTACATGGAATTTGACCAGACGATACTTATATAACTTATATCATGAATGCAAAAGTAACTCAGTCTGTCTGTTACGTCTTACCACTTAGGTGATTTTGTCAAAATTTGGCTCATAAAACTTACTTAGTTGTTTTATTTCATAGAACTTACTTTTACATCAACTTGTTTTATCAGATAAGGAAGGAAAAATGGTCCAGACACCACTGAGTCACTCGCTAGCAGAACAAGCTTGTTGATGATAAACATATTATATCAAAACTGAAGTCGGAAGAAAAAAAACAGTGGGCCCCTTTCTTTCTATAGGAGTATGTCAGAAATTCTCTAGCCTGTGGCTTTAGTGTAAGTTTCTTTTGACGTAAAAAAAACGTTTGCGAACGCATAAGTGATAATGTTATTTATATGGGAAACGCAAACGCGTTCGTGACGTAGTTATGTTAAAAACTTACACTAAGGACTCAATAGAATAATATCCACTGCGGGAAAAACTGAAGGTGTAGTGGTGTAGTTATGGTATTGCACTGTAATGGACAATAGGTATGATGACTAAATTATGATCTAGTGCAGTAGTCAGTTGTAAAGTTGTAAGTACTGCAATTGTAAGGAAGGGATCTCCTTCACGTCCATGATGCAACCCGGGTTTTTTTTATAACAAAAGTACGGCAAACTAACAAGACTACATTCATTTGTCATTTGTAAGTTAAGAATTTTTTCTTCATATAAATAGGTACCCCAATTTGAAGAGTACTGAACTTCACATAGTTGCTCTCAAACATGGCGATACGTTCGCCAATAGCGAGAGCTCTTTCTCCATCTGGATCACAAACAAACCGGACATAATTTTTAAAACCCCCTAGGTCTCTCCAAATCTGCAAAATCGGTTAAATGAAGACAAATAAACTTCAATGTCGCAGTAAAAGCGAACACCATCATTCATATATAAGGTACTTACTCGTAGTTGGCAAAACATACAAGTGACATTTGAGCCACAAATCTCAGACTAGCAAAATATACAACGTGATTAATGGATCAGTCGTAAGCAGGCCCGGTACCGCGAACATCGAAGTTCGTATATCTCGAGCGTCTTTCTCTTCTACTCCAATTAAGGCGACATGAGAGTGACCGAGACAATCGTCCGAAATGTACGAATATCGTGTTTCGCGGTATCAGCAGTGATTTCGGTGGTGGTTGGTATTCAGTTTGCGAAAACGTGTCTCAATTTACGTCATGAACTGTCATACGGACAAGTCAAATAGGCTCTCAGAGGCTCTTGTGTAAGTTTCTTTGACGTAAAAAACATCTCGAACGCGTAAATGATAATGTTATTTATATGGGTAACTATAACGCGATGGTGACGATATGTTACGTTAAAAATTTACATTCAGGGCTCAGGATTTCTGACGTGTGGTGATCATTGCGATAAGCTCCGCTATTTAACTAAATAATGTTCAATAGTCACTTTCGTTGTGTTTATAACATCAATGGGCAATTTTGCCTCACCTCAACGGTTATTGGAAAGCTTATTAAATAGTTTACCATAGTTATGAACAAGACATTCAAATTTAAACTAGATTATTAACCTACGTACTATACGTATTACATTTTAAATGCAACTCTGTCCGACTGTTGCGTCAAATTTTACTTCGTATATTGAATTAGGCACAAGGTCATTTTGAGCCCTGAGGGTATTTATTTTACGTATTTACCAGCAATACATAAAGTTACAAAGCTTAGTGAACAAAGACAACTTGTAATGTAATCAATGTTTTGAAATAAATATTACAAGTTATTACTCTTATTGAGAGAGGGAAAAAGACATAATGAATATAATGATGATAGCCTAATTTCTTGAGGTTATCGAATTTGTCCTAAATTGACTTGTCATGTTATGTTGTAAATAGTGTACTACTAGTTTATCACTGTTTCCAGCAAAAAGTTGATAAATAAAAGTAATTACATTGTTTATCAAGACAAGAAAACAATATAAAAAGCCGGCAAACTAGCGAACTTCGTTCCAGTTCCAAGGCAAAATTATCCGTTAACAGTGTCCATTCACCAACAGGGAATTTCGAAAATGAACAATTGCCTCTCTGTCACTCTTGCATATAATACCTACTCGACCGCGGTTACACAAGGTTTGACAAGCCTCTGGAATGGAAAAAACGCATGCACTTCGTCACGTACACACAGCAAAACTCTTAGCCGTACATTGGTCGACCTTATTATATAAGGCATAAGGTCCACTGATGTACAGAAAAGAGTGTTGCTGTCTGTACAACGCTAACTCTACGTAGGTTTAAGCAAAAGGGACCTTATTTCAATAAAATAAGTGCCTACCTATTATTAAAGTTATGGTTTATGCCATATGAAGTGTCGAGTCTCGAGAGAACAATGTATTACATTGAAATAAAAGCTATGTTTGTTACGACGTTCTGTTGGCGTTAATGATTCGCGGCCTGAGAGTAGGGTTACCACATGGCTGCTAATTTCAAGTTTCGAACACATATACATCCTTATATTAATCCTTATGTTACGAGTATAACAGTTGCAGTTAGGCAATAATCATCAAAACAATCTGACTTATTCAATTCTAACGAAAATCAGAAGGTGAAAATGTATTGTGGATATTCATGGACCTTTTTAGTATATAATTTGATAGATAGTTATGCATATGTGAACCATCAAACTAAACCTGCCTGCCTTCTCCAAAGCTGACCTTGTGTACATGGGCTTGTCGTTTGTTCGTTCGTCTATTTCCTCATATTGCCCGATCATGTAAGAACACTATACAGACGTAGAACGTTATTCGACTTTGTATATTCGCATCGCATTCGCGGTAGATAGCGCCTCGGCCGTGTCAAGAACTTTACTGACGTGCGACAACCCTGCGTGCGCGGGCGCACGCGTCCGGAGGCACGTCGCCACACCCATCCTTTCACTATAACAATAACCTGTTCGACCAGTGTAAGTAGTTCTTATGTCCTTTAACTTAAAGGTCATATTGTGGATGTTTGTCTGTTAGATGTGGTTGATATTCTAATAAATAAGTAAATTAAGTAATTTCAAATAGCGGAGGGAATTTAGGTTTTGTAAACGATTAGTTTGAATTCTATATGAATTTATAAAAGTTCTCTGTATTAGCCATTATTTATGAAAAAGACCACTATCAAGGCCACGTGTCACAAAACGATAAGTTGGGGGACAATAAATTAAAAGACAATCTTAGATTAAGCTTAGATTCGAAGATAACGAGTGTAGGTACCTTAGCTAAGCTATAAGACAGACTTTTAAGACACTAAAGTATTCTTTTTTTTTACGACATAAGGTGGCAAACGAGCAGACGGATTGCCTGATGGTAAGCAATTACCGTCGCCCATGGGCACCCGCAACACCAGGGGAGTCACAAGCGTAAATGCATTCCCCACTCCGTAAACAAAAAAAAAAAAGGGGGAGTCACAAGCGCGTTGCCGACCTTTAAGGGGGGTTGGAGCTCTGGGAACCTTACTCACCATCAGGAACACAACACTACATACCTGAAAGGTAGCAGTGCTACTATGGCTGTGGTATTCCGTAAGGAGGAGGTACTTCCCCAGTTAGGCTTCTCCAGACTAGAATCGGTTATATCTAAAGGTTAAAAAAATACGTCGTTATAAAAGAACTTTACATATACCGACGATATATGCAGATATTGTATGTGTACTGTACGTATGTGTATTATATGTTTGCACAAGCTGCACGCAATAGTGGTTGCAAAAAGGACTCAACGTTGCGTTAGCTTATTTGTGCGGATGTCACAATCATCGGTGCTCCACGGTTCAAGTACAAGTATGCTAACAATGAAATATCATAAAATTCATAAATCATCATAATAAATTATCTTAGAATTCAAACGACCTAGTAGTTATACAGATATCGTTCCTAAGAATCCTAATACAATCATGGACAGGCGAAGAGGCGTTTGTACGAGTCATCTGGAAATCACGTCACCACATTTTTCTGCTTCTTGCCTCCCTCAATAAGAGTAACATGATTTCTGGGTAAACCCTACTTCTACCAAACGAGAGGCTAGTGTGTAATGTTCCGATTGTGTAGCCGGTATACAACTTTAAAACTACATATGAATATAGGTATGTCTTTGCAATTAAAACATTTTTTTACAACACGTATTTAATATTGGACTTAGTCAACTTGTGTAAGAATGTCCTGTATTCATACACAAATTGACTGAGCCCCACTGTAAGCTCAATAAGGCTTGTGTTGTGAGTATTCAGCCAACGATATACAAATACTTAAATACACATATAAACCACCCATAACTCAGGAACAAATATCTGTGCTCCTCAGCGTCACACAAATAAATGCCCTTACTGGGACTTGAACCCAGTACCTTTACCATGAGTTGTGACATTCACGTTTTCGATAACGAGTATCGAGTTTACTATCTGTGCATCTCGCTTTTTCTATACTTATTAGTGCGGACGAGATGCACAGATAGTAAACTCGATACTCGTTATCGAAAACGTCAATGTCATAACTCAGGGTAAGCGTATTGGACCATCGGCTTCATAGGCAGGGTCACTAACCACCAAACTTGTATTCAGGTTCAATAGAAAAATAAAATAAGGTAAACAAATATTGCTGACTGACAACACTACCACGCCACAGTATAATAAAGAACCGCGCGAACATCGAAATTAGCATATTTCGAGCATCTTTCTCTATAATTCCAATTAAGGCGTCATGAGAGTGACAGAGCCGAAATTCACGAATATCGTTTTTCGCCGCTGAATTTCTATACGAAAAGAGCAATTGACACATGAACATGACAAAATATGATTATAGAAATATGTATAGGTAAATTATCCCGTATTTGAACTAAACTAGAATGTATACTTACATTTTTTTTACACTAATTTTATTTATTGTGTAAACCATGGTTGTTTTTTTTTAATTGCGTTCAAGCTATGAAGATAAATGATTTTGTTTACTTTATTTTCCTTTTCTATTGACCATGAATTTTTAGGTATGGCGCCTGTTTTACAATAGGAATGAAAACTATATTACAGGATGTTAAAAATTATGCGTGTATAACGTCATGAAACGTGTTCAATGTCGAACGAGATGACGCAATAAACGAAAAAAAGAAATGCACAATTTACCGTGCTGAAAATTTGTGAACGTGAAAAGTACATTAAGTACAAAAACATTGATAAAACACATTCCTATTCTTATCTTAATTTTACGTTTTAATATTGCTAATTTTATCCTAATATTGCATTTAAATGGTTAAATGATGTGACGTAACATAATACTTAAAATCTATTTCGTTTAAGAATCAGCAATCAATCGAAAACAGAAATGTAGATGGCAGCAGTTTGTAGTTTATTGTTTGTTTATATTGAAGTTGGCAAAGTGTGTGATTTCCGATGCGTTGCGATATAAAACGACGTATTGCGTGAAGGGAGTCACGTGATGCAAGGTGGCGGGCCGCGTAATATCAAACTCTTATACGAGGTGCATTCTGAATACTTAGGTATTCTTAATGCTTTTCCTGACCAACCCAAATGGTTTCCCCCTAAAATTTATTCTAAAGTTACGCTTCCGTTATTTGGTTTGATTTCAGACACTTTTTGCGATAGGTCAATCTAATATGGCCCTCATAGTCGATTAAATTAGCATGTGGCTTATCAATATCACATCGTATATGCGTAACACCTCCTTTAAACAAAAAAGGAATAAAAGAAGTGTTACATTAAATCCAACAATAACAATCTGCAACTCTCTGACGAAGCACGTTATATCGTAAACAACAAAGTAATTACTTTTTTATATGACTAAGAGGCACAATTCAAGACGTTTATTGCCATTTTTTATTATATAAAAACCACTATCAAGGCCAACATCATATAAAGAGAGAGATTAGATTAAAATAAACGATGGGCACGGGAAATCACAATATTGACAGACACAACAATCAGCGAATTACACTCCAGCAAACCAAATCTAATAAGAAAGCATCATGTGAATCAATTCTTTGTTGTTTTTCACCTGTATTTATTTGTATATGCTTTTGTTTTATGGGTAGTATAAAAACATTCCAATACATCTAACAATTAACTAAAAAAAGTGAGGAAAGAGTAACATAAAATTAACATTAATTTGAAGTTATGTTAATGGTTATCTTAGGGGTCATGGTTCTTAAATGTAATTCCTCATGCTTAGCACGAAACACATTTAATATCTTTTGGGAACCAACACTGATGTTTAGATAGGAAACATAGATTTAAAAAACCATCGAACGGATAAACCAAACTAATTACACGAAACATCAACAAACAAAAGGATTTATAAATATTTTAATTTCACTAGTCACTTTCTCCGCTAAAGGCAAGGCCACCCCAACAGGGGTTCAGTGTCGCGCTCGGGCCCTCGCCGCGTGACGTCACGGCGCGGGGCGCGGGCCGGCCGAGGGTGTGACTCGGCACATGCGCCGCCGCTCAAGGTGACCCCGACGTCGCGCCGGCCACACAAGTTTCCGCGTTCGCAACGCTTGACGCTTCTACTCCTTTCACTTCGTTCACTCGTTCCGAACGCCTCCAGTCTCGCGATTCGCGAATATTTTTGTGACCAAGTGCAAGTAAAGGCTTCACCCTGTGGACCTCAACGCTCCTCATTCATCACCTCTTATCTCAGTCGTCGCGACTGACAAGACAAATCGATATGCGTCAAGCGCGAGATATAGTGAGTATGCTCGTGTAATTACGTTAAACGTTTACATTAATTAGACAAATTCCGGTTACTATAGAGGTTTAGACAACATATATATATACCGGCCGGTTCAAAGTCCCCATGGTTAGAGAGATGGAATTATTAAGATTTTAGGTTAGGTGCTTTAGATTGTTGATTGCCACAGCTAACAACTATTAGAGAATCAAGATTGAACTAGTTCTGCATACCTGTAGTTGTCATTTGTTCACGATACAAAAATAATGCTAATGAAGTTTCGAAGTTGCAACCACGATTTTGAGGTTAGAAACATTAAATATGCAAAACTATAGTCATGCAGTTTAGATAAGACTATTAATTAGTTCGGACGCCGTAATGCAATACATGAGATTAATAATATTGATAATGAGGTGTTGAACCTGAAACTTCATAAAATGGTTCCAAGATAAGTAAAGGTCATGACCCAAGGTCACTCAAGACGCATGTCAGGCATAGGTAGCTTGAACTAGCGGCTGGGTGTATATAGGGAGAAACTCTTCGGGGTTTCCCTGAGCTGTTTGCAAAGGAATGAGTTGGATAGATCCAAATCACTAACAATAAGTAATACTTATTTTGTTTTTATTATGCAGAAACGTCTGCTAGCGAATATATTCGATATTTAAATCGAAAGAAAAATAGAAAAATTACATTGTTATCGATGAATTCTCAATATGAATTGAGACTTCGATGCCGTTAAATGTTCAATACGCTGGCGGTAGATGTGTTTACACGTCACCCATGATGACGTGTAAGTACGACGAGGTATGAATAGAAAAAAAAATTGACAAGTAATACTTAGTTGTAAATTACAAGATAATAGATTAAAGCATAATTAAGTGTCTTATTTAGTTGCTATTAAGTAGGCGCCATAGGTTATACTGGACTTCCTAAATAGATATAAATATAATAATACATTTTTGAATTTCTTTAAAAATATCACCCAATTTAATAAAATTTTGTAGGGTATTTAATACATATAATATATAGGTAGTTACGTTCTCGCAGTCACTGCAATGAAAAAACTTAAAGAAACTATTACAATGGTTACTAAGAGTAAAATATATTATCATACGAAAACGTCATAAAAGTAACGATAGCTTCAAAAGGTAGTAAATCTACAGATGACAAGAAGTCAAGTGATGATACACGTAGTCACGCCCGTACCATAGAGTATACTATGACTTGACTATGAACAATGTTTCGTCTTTATGGATTCAAAGTGTGAAAATTCAGGAGTCGTGACCACAACAGTGTGTTTCTAATTAGCATCATATTAGCGAGTAGGTTAAGGGGATATAACCGGTTCTCGTTATCGACGTATACTCGTCTTATCGTCGACTTCTGAAAAATATTTGCACTTACTAATAATTTCGCGATAATTGTTATCATTTGCAGCTCAATTAATTGTCGGGTCTTTACCATAATCTAAATCCTTTCTTTATAGCTATTAAACCGGCTGCTATGTTTCTACCTATGAATGTAGCCTTTCAATGATAATAGTGATTAAATACCTAAATTCATGGCCATTTCTAAGTACCCACCAAATATTTACCAAATTTCCCAAAACCTATATCAAGAACGGAACGACATTTGGGCAACGACATTATGAAAATCAAAAGACGAAGCAAATAGTACCACTGAAATAATATACAAATAAAATTATCTGGATCACTAAGTCACGCCCACGAAATATGTAAATATCAAGATATCTTCTGCTTAGTGGTAAGGTATTCAGGATACCTACCACAGTGGAGTTATGGTATACTAAGCCCCGCGGTGTTACCCGTGGTTAATTAGGGAAAAAACGTAGCCTATGTGTTAATTCAGGGTGTCAGCTAACTCCATACTAAATTTTATTAAAATCGCTCCAGCCGTTTAGAAGTGAAGAAGTAACAAACATACTGACAAACCTTCGCCTTTATAATATTAGTGTAGATTATGACAACAGAGAGGTTCCTACAGTGATGGTATATTATGACAACAGAGAGTATCCTACAGGGATGGTACATTATGATGTATGACATCAGAGAGGACAGCCAGACGGATGTTTAGTGGTTACTATTAGTTTGTCTCCACCGAGTCAATAGAATCAATTAAGTAGCAAGCCTTGTCTGTCCAGCGTATAAATTGACTGTCAATTTCAATATAGTGTTTTATTTTCATCAATAGCAGCTAATTAAAAAATCAAAATAGAGGACATTTGTACGAGTATACTTAGGAAAGATTTACAATAACTTGAATAGATTCGTAATTCGATAAAAACTTATAATAGTTCTGTTTTATTTTAGAACCACACACAATATCTTCCGGGTTGCTCAATTGAAGATCTATTCATATAATCAATAAACAAGAAACAGGTCAACTTCATTTAAATTCTAAACCTAGAATTCAAGCACACGGAAACTAAACCAGAAACAAATACAGCGACATGATTTCTGCATTAATCCCCATGAATGAGCTAGGTGTTTACAAAATATAGGCATAAACAGTAATCTAATTATTCAGTGGGTGTCTATGTCAATTATTCAGAACTATTTAGAAGTCCACTGATATCTTATCATCATTTATCACGGACATGAATCGCTATTAATACTATCTCAAAACCGATATGGCCCTCTATCAGTGATTAAGGCAACTCTAGTGCCATGACTAGGCGTCTGGCTTAATAAATCCTTTACTGGAACTATAATGCTTTAAATCCGGAGATTAAACAGTTGAAAAACAACGTTTACCCCTAGTTTTAAAGTTTAAAATCTAATGTGATTATTATATATTTGCGCAGATGCTCTTTTGCTTTATTGAATCAATTTTCAAGCTTCATGCTATCAATTTTGGCGAGTGCAAAAAACCTCACCTGATGATAAATACACAAATCGCTGACGCAATCAACTATTGTCATGAAACACTTTTATTTCTTTTTCTCAGCTAATGTAAATACCTTCATAATTCGCCAGCTCTTGCAAATCCATCGCTAACTAGTAGGCATTTAAGTGCTCAATAACATTCTCATCAGTCTTAAAGACACTTTGGCCTTTAGAAGCAGCATTCCTACTAAGTCCGAGCGCAGTTTTATTTCCTGGCGAATTAATGACTTTGCTCAATCTCCACATTAAACTTTTATAACCTGTTTTAAATCTTTTTTAAGATTTGTTTCCTTCAATTTATGTTTTAGTGATCCATCCTTATTAACGAAAGTACATAGTTTGAATTGCATCGAAATGTAACGTCAGATAGCATGCCAAAGATTTCCGTGACGATAAATGGCAAATCTGTTGCAGGGATTTTGGGTAGTCATCAATCATCAATTTTCTAAATAAGTCCCAGTAATTATCGATTGCATTTTAAATTATCGACTCATTATTACTGCCGAGTCCTCTTTTATGCAATTAGGAAATTTATTTCTTAACCAGTTATTTATTAACTCTGGTTACCCCTCATGAAATTACTATAGGTAACCCAAGCACGAAGTAGTGGACTTTCAATAAATGTTTTTCAGACAACTAGGACTTACATGATTGATATGAGGATATGACATGAAAATATGCATAATCAATCCAAGAGTGCTTTAATTTAGGTAATTTAGTAAAAATAATTACTGCCCGATAATTACTTGGAATGTAACAAGTTTAACAGGCCGACGAATTATTCGTTAGGTACTCATTATCCAGTACTATTGACTGTGTATTTAGTTGCGGGCATTGTCAAAACGGAGGCGTCGTCGTCACGAGGTGTCTAAAATAAACAACAGGCTCTGCCAAGAAACGGTTCAGCGTGCGTTCATCCTGACGCTCGTGCAAAGCAAACATCGATGTATTATTAGACTTTTGTCCATTAGAGACGCGCCAAAAGCTTATCTCCTTCATCCTCCTTAGATTTTTGATTATTTAGGTACCCATTACATAGATAATTGGCACTATTGGCTTCGAGGGATCGTTGACCAATGAGGAATGACTTTCTTCTCGGATAATTTAAATAACCTTATTATGTAATGTTGTTTTTAATTTAGCAGAAGGTGAAAGTTCATTCTAATTAGATTACTGTGTGGCTTCAAACTGCAAAACACGTACGATAAACGGTAAACATTATTCTTAATACTATTTAAACTTGCATCGAAAGTGACAAGTAAATAAGTATAGAAGAAAAGCAGACGACGAATATTTAAATTAATAAAAATATAATGCGATTTTTAGATCTCAATTCTATGTGTTATATGGTAATTTTTAATAAATATTAAGTTGTCACATAAATATCTGCTGCTTCGACGAGTAACCATGAACCGAGCAGAAACAGAGATTCAACATTCATAGAACGAATTAACGTCATTAAAGAGGTTAGAAAATTACAGTAACTCATCAATTATCAACTACAAGTACTACAACTACTAAAACAACCAGCCCCGCATGTTGAAGCTTTAGCGATAACTGCACCCATACTAACGCAATTATAAATAGAGGTCGAGGAATGTGTATGACGTCCTGAGCGAGCCCACGCGCCGACCAATCAGAAGCAAACACAGAGAGGCTCGTCTGGGTTCATGCAGTAAACATATCTGTTGCACAAAAGGACAAAATGCAAATTACCGTAAAAATAATACTACAGGATACTTCAAAGTCGAGTCATTCGCATAATGGTTTTAAATGATTTCAATTAGAATCTGTTTCGCTGTCATAGTTTGTAAAAACAGTTTGAGCTGCTCTGTCGCACTGCATTTTGGCATAGTAGAGTGAGAGAGCAGTAATTCGTCATGGCTTACGTATGAATGAAAAGAGCGCGGTATTGAATAGATCGTGTTCGACGGCCACCAGCCGTATTCCTCAATTCTTTGCGCGCGAAGTCGGACGTGTAGTGCGCAACGTGTGTGTACATTACATACAGAACACAAACACTCGCAGTGTATCTAGTATAATAATAGAAATACAACATAACTAATAAAAATGGGCATGGCTATCAATAATCTACCACAGGTGAGTGGCCTCTGATTTATTATATGTGTATTGATTTTAGAATTAATTTTACTAGCCGGCTAGTTTAGTTTGAATTGGAAAGTAACAGTAGTTGTAATGACCGCTTTGACCTTGTGGAACTTGTTCACGATAAAGAACGAGTCGCCGTATCTTGTTCGTTCGTTTTGCATCCGCGCGTAATGCAATCCAGTTTCGGAGGTTATAAAATTAACCAAATCTTTTATATAATTAAGTCAGGCAAATTCCGCTTTAGATGTCAGATTATAAACATAGAGTGAAACATTTTTTTTTTCGCGAATAATACGATGAGTAAAACTGATTACCTAATCTACAGGCGCAGTAAATGCTACATTGACTTCTAGTATTGTTGTATGTAGATAAACGGTACCTATTTTTTTGCCTTTTGATTATCAATTCATGCAAGAGGAAAACCATAAATCGCACTTAACGAACGAAATATCCTTTACATCGTTACCCTCTGGTCATTGCCATAAATTAAATAACTTTACATATGACGGTTGACTTAAATTAAAACATAAGTAAGGGTTATCCTCAGTCTCTGGAAGACAGCAAGTGTTATAATTGACGAAAAATAATTAGTTTACCCAGTGACATTCTCACTCAGAACACATACAGAGAGAATCATACTGTATTTTTCTTACTACTAGCGCACAAAATGTTTTTGATTTTTTACTTCTACTCAGACTATACATATCTACAAACGTGCAACCAAAACTTATAATACCTACGAATAAGTGCAGTTACACGAGCCACCACTTAGGACCTATTGAAATTACGTCAATCTCAAGTCCAAGTTCATGTTCCGTTCTCCACATGATACTTGTTTCAATATCGTGGTTGAATGAGGAGGTAATGAGTTTAAATTCCCTCTCGTACATTTCGAGCAATTTTCGGACGAAATCATTGTACGAACGAAATAATTGTCATTGTGTCGCTAACGGTTAAGTTCAAGAAATCTTAGTTTGAAAGTACCTCAAAAGTAAATCACAACACCAGTTTCAAACCATGGAATCGTATTTCCTATAGCTCAAGTCGAGTCTGTCTTCAGTAGGAGGTTAAGGAACACAAGTCCCCCCAAAAACCCCGCTATATCAGGCCTCCTTAGTAGATAAGCTCCTCCCTAACCAATATCTGCCTAAGCGTCCAGTTAATAAGACATACGATGCTAATGATGTTGTCTCGTCTTTGCAGATCCGCGAGGAATGCGAGATCTTCCAGTGGTCCGACAAGCAGTTGCGGGAGGTCATGGTGCGCCTCCACAACGCCATTGAGAAGGGTCTCGGTAAAGACACCCATGAATCCTCCATCGTCAAATGCTGGATCACTTACATACAAGATTTGCCCAATGGCAAAGGTAAACTTTTCCAAATAAAATCTATCCAGTTAGCGGCAACGAAAACAGAATACTCATTCTTTTCTATTTTCAGAACGCGGTAAATTTTTGGCGTTAGATTTGGGCGGAACCAACTTCAGAGTATTAATCATAAATTTAGGAGATAATCACTTCGACATGCAGTCGAAGATTTACGCCATACCTCAAAACATCATGACTGGTACTGGAGTAGCTCTGTTTGATCACATAGCCGAGTGCTTAGCCAATTTTATGAAGGTATTAAACATTATCATTTAAAGAAAGAACCTTAAAGATTAAGAAATCTATTAGTTAAGTAACCATCGTTTGTTGTTTAGGAACATGGCGTGTATGAGGAACGTTTGGCGCTCGGATTCACATTCAGTTTCCCGTTAAAACAACTTGGTCTTACGAAAGGCATTTTACAACGTTGGACCAAAGGATTCTCTTGTTCTGGCGTTGTCGGCACAGATGTCGTGCAAGGATTAAAAGACGCCATCGCAAGACGCGGGGTAAGTTTTATTTGATCTTATAACTTCACTATTTATTGATTGATAGAAAATCCTCATTATCACTCAAATGAAAACCAACCTGTGCAGTTCTTCACCGATGCAAATGCATGGCAGATATAAGACACCCTATTTCTTTAGACAATTTCAAAAGTTTCCTTGTAGCCCCCTCCAAGCAAGCTTATTCAGAGACAGTTTGTAGTGACATATCTGCCGACAAAATCTACATAAGAAGTAATTTTACAGGACCTTTCATTATCTGTGATGGGCATCCTTAACGATGCTACCGGCACTCTTTTGTCATGTGCACATAAGGAACGCCATTGCAAAATAGGCTTGATTATTGGTGAGTTGACGATGATACAAGCTCTCTATCTTAATATAAGGCATGAATCTGGCAGCCGAAATGAGAGCCCAGTAGAGGCTTTCCAGGCAACTTATGACAACTCAGTATGGTCGATTACCTATTTTTCATATTAGATTAACAATTTAACAAACTCGTTAAATTAATAGAGCGCGCACCAAGTTCATAACACATTTTTTTTTACTTTTTTATAGCGAAATCGATGAAACTGATCCTTGCCTTACATTTAGTTTCATGCACACAGTTTGTTTCGTTCTGATTAGAATGCAGCTTTTTATGTTTTCGGTTTACCCAATTGATGGAGTCCAATTATTTAAAGAATTTATATACCATAAATTGTAGTGGCGATTTGTAATTGTATCTTAAATGGAAAAAAATATTTACGCAAAATATTGCCCATTGGTGATCGATCCTACTACGGAGTTGCTATAAACAAAGTGGAAAGCCTCTATAATCATCTTCAACATGAGGTCTATCCACAACTTTGCATACAACTCAACTCAAACTGGAATAATATTCATATCTATTCCTAAACGCATGTATTTTCACTCTTGTAGGATGTACAGATTGACATATGCGCTATTCTGAATGACACCACGGGTACATTGATGTCTTGCGCGTGGAAAAACCACAACTGCAAAATAGGACTCATCGTTGGTAGGTTTACCTTGTTTATTGGCGTGTGGTGGTGTGCTTTCCTGTTCTTATATGTGCCTGATGAGCTTGAGTCTACAACTTCACACACGCCGGGAATATCAACTATACTGACGTCAGTTCACCGTCATCTTCAATCATAATTAACAACGTCGTGTGTTTAGTTTAGACACGTCTAGCTATCTACGTCTAACTCTCATACATACATGGCAT
Source organism: Grapholita molesta (assembly GCA_022674325.2). NCBI lineage: Eukaryota > Metazoa > Arthropoda > Insecta > Lepidoptera > Tortricidae > Grapholita > Grapholita molesta. Next base: position 8,072,049 of record CP053129.2, on the reverse strand, counting down.
TATATATTTAAAGCATGAAGTCTAAACATATATTCTTGGGCATGTTAACGTTAACCTAACTGTTAATTATTAAATATAAATATTAATGACAAGCTTATGGGAAAAGGGTAATGTATTATATACTAGTGAGATTTGATGATTAAGGTAACGACCTGCATGAATTCGAACTCGTATAGAATAGTTTTGTTTGCTAGTGTTCATTAACGATTGTCGACAGTATATTTAATTACAATATTTGTAAAATCACAATAATTACTTAGGTACCGGCAGCAACGCATGTTATGTAGAGAAGACGGAAGCATGTGAAACATTTGAAGGAGGCTTGAGCAAACAGGAGATGGTTGTAAACACAGAGTGGGGAGCATTCGGGGATGACGGAGCACTGGACTTTTTACGTACAGAGTTCGACCGCGAAATCGACCAACATTCCGTTAACCCAGGCAAACAAATGTGAGTCGGTAACCAGTAAAAGTTTGAACGATCCGTATTTATACCGATAATAAGTGCTAATTTATTTACTGTTTCGTTCCAGTCAAGAGAAGATGATATCGGGCATGTATCTTGGAGAGCTTGTCCGTCTTGCGCTTGTGAAATTTACGCGGATGGGCTTACTCTTTGGAGGTCGAGGATCGGACCTTTTCTTCCAGCGAGGCAGCTTCTACACTAAATACGTCTCTGAGATTGAATCGGATAAGCCCGGAGACTTCACGAGCTGTATGGAAGTGCTTGAAGAATTAGGTAAGTGTAATTTACTTAACTTTGAACGTATCATGCTATGGTTATGATCCATAATGCACTATTATTTTTAATGAATATTTCCAACACTTAAAGGGTTAAGAAGAGATAGATACATTTCTGATACAACATCGATCGGAACCAATTTCGATACAATTGATCTCGTTTTAGTTTAATTGCCGCTAATGATATGGGGCAACGTGAGGTCGTTGGTACAAGTTCTGGAATAAATAAACACAAGGAACACGATATCATATCATTGTCTTTGACACAGCTCTTTGATTTATTTTATGGCAAATCATTTTGTATCGTCAGCTAGTTAACGGCAAGTGGTTGTGATGGATGACTGGTATTTTTATAGTGATGAAACGATAACTGCGATGTATCGGTACACATGTTGCAGGATTACATAATCTTATAAATATTGCGCGCAAGTTGAAGCCTGTGCCTATGCATTACATAACTTTATAGTCGGGCCGCAGAATATATTGAAGACGAATGAATAAAAATATAAATACTAAACGGAAAAGATGCGTGATTTTTTTTTTAACAGCAAGGGTTATTGGCACCGTTGCTGAAGTTGATGACGTGAATGGTATTTATACTCGTATGGCAGAAATCGTACGGTTGATTCGCACTTCACACAATACATATCTACTCGGAAAAACTGAATTATAACACTTTACTGCCAGCAGTTTGACCCTCTTTAAATCAGTTTCATGTAGTAAAAGTGACTCGAATAACTAAATATTTTACCCAGCTGATGAAAATGGAAGGTAATCTCTGAAGGTTATGGGCACAAACTACGATTTACAAATTCGTATAACTTTATTAGAAGTGATAAACACAGTCTGATGAAATAATGTCATGGACTTGCGAATTTAGGTACTTGTAGATTAAAGGCCTACCCCCAACTCATCAACCGATAAAATAATAGCAGCTTATCTCAATGCCTTTAAAACAAATTTTTCGGGTAACACATCAATTGACACCATCTCGTGGCACATAGGTTTTTTATTAATTGACTGTCCTTTTATTTTCCTCTTTATATTTACACATGTGTGTACGAATGTTTTACTTTTTACTTTAATCATTTGAATGTCAATTTCATGACTCGGATATTAGCAAACTTTGACATTTTTTTATAAAAAAAAAACTCAAACCCGTGTCAATGCGGGAGTTTTAGTCAGGCGACGTGAGACAAAATCGGCTTCCTGACACACTGTGGAACCCCAATTCACATACGTCAATCAGCTAAAGAATACGTCCTTATTAGCAATTAAGAACCAAGTTCTGGATGACGCAATAAGTTCCCGCCGCTCGCGGTATATTGACATTTTTAAATTTCTCGTTTGACAAGTTAGTTTATACAGAGTGTGTTCATTAACAATGGCTGACGAGCCATTTGGTGTTATCGATAAATCACGATTATATCCACGTGTGAAAAATGTTGCATTCATAGCTTCCAATGTGTAACTAAATGTCATTAGTCTTATCACACATTTATTATCGCGTAAAAATTAAATTCTTTAACAAATATTGCTTAGTTAACCGCTCGGTATTTGAAGCGTCATGATCAATTAGATTTTTCACTTGACTGACGACGCAAATCGTTAGTTGTAAAGCATTTGAAACTTGTTTAGAGTGGAAAAAGTTTTATTCCAGGCATAGCAGTTTTAGCAGTATCCTCCGTCTATTAGTTTTTGCAGAAATTATTGCCATAAAATCCTCCTAATCATGAGAGATACCTAATATATGTATCTTACAATACGTTAGCCTAGTAATCTCGCCCTTCACACCTCTCGACTTTGACCCACCGTATCTTCTTCACTGCAATCTGATAAAATTAACCTAAAAATCGGCACAGGATCTTCAAGATTGTATATTCTAATTCCAGGATTGTCCCACGCGACCGAAGCAGACATGGCGGCGGTGCGACACGTATGCGAATGTGTGTCGCGGCGGGCCGCGCATCTGGTCTCCGCGGGGCTGTCGGTCCTCATCAACAAGATGGGGGAGCCCCGGGTTACTGTCGGCATCGACGGCTCGGTCTACCGGTTCCACCCACACTTCCACACGCTCATGTGCGACAAGATCGCGCAGCTAGTCCGGCCCGGGCTACAGGTGAGACACGCTACGATTTACTTTCGCTACTTTTTATCCGTCATTAAACTTCTCTGAATTCCACTTGACTCGATACAACCTTCAATTTTCATCCAATCGACGTTGTTTGATGATGAACACAAATCCATCTTGGTCCACATTACGCGCAACCTCAAGAATGATTACGTTGTAGGTACCTACTAGACGACAATATTAAATATCGGTAACTACGTAGTTGAATAAAAACGTTCATAACTCATGAACAATAATGTGCCCTGACATCATTAATAAAAATACCCTTAGTCGTAGGCTGCTGCTGGATGTTCTAATCTTGAATTAAATCGTCCTTTTGCCGTAGAATAAATTCATGGCTAGCCATAACGACATGTAACCTTTCATATCATATCACTATCAGTTTCCAATATAAACTTCTGCGAATTATAAACTAACTGGCCAATTAAATGATAACCTAGCTACCCTACTCTAATCAGTTCATTATTATATGCCAACCATTGCGTACACCCAGTAGGAAATATAATTATCTATATAATGTTTGATTACACAAAACTATGCTTGGAAAAAAACCAACACTTAAAAAAAAATGATCTAAGAGAGTTATTTTTCCTTATTTCCTACATATTTTTTGCAAACGTACCTACAACAAGTAAGCTATTAAGTCTATTTAGACTCGCCTGATGGGAAGTGACTTCATGGCCCCTTGCATTACTTAAGCCTAGTTCAGATAAAGGAAGGAATTTTTATTTCATAGCCGTTCCTATTTTCTTAGAAATGAGTGCACAGAATACGATTCATACAAAGTCCTAATAAAGTCAACGTTTTTTTATAACTATCAATTTATGTCTTCATTCTACCAGCACTCAAAATAGGTTTGAATTATGTATAAATAGTGTTTGTGAGATAATTACGATCCCGTTTGAGTAAAAGCGTCTTTCCTATTTTTCAATAAAGCACTAACACGAGTTGGCAGTAAAATATCTGTATGGAGAAATTGTAGAGGTCACTTTTAAAAACTTAAATAGCAACTCGTTCCAAGAGTTACGTAACGTTTACGTTACTAGCTCTAACGTCAACTCCATTGTTTGTGTACTTTTTAATACGTCAAAGAGTGACGTTATTAACTTCACACCAGAAGCTTACGTTTTTCTAACTATATAACAAAAAATACTTAGTGTTCAAACATTTACGAGAAAAATTGAAAATAAAAAACACTTCGAATTTAAAACGGCATATAATAATGTTCCTATGTTGCCTACCTCCTACTGTTTTGTTTGTCTATGTTATCATAGTCATTTCCACTTCGTTGTTAGTAAGTTCAATTTGTTATACTTAGGTATGTGTAGGTATCTTAAAACTTGTCCTGATTTGTGTAAGTAGGAACTAGAAAAAGATGTTCTCCTATCGTATCCTATCAGTCATGGACGTCCACTTGTAGACTTAGGCCTCCCCCATATATCGCCACAGACAAGATGTATAAGTATGTAATTGCGTTACACCGTTAAGCAACAGCGTAATCTACACCACCCACGCAATAAAACTAATAAATCGGCACAATCGCTCCGATAATGGTCTTTGGACCTTCCACTTTATCAACTGACCAAGACGAGCCCCCTCGTCAATAACAAGGTTATCTAACTACGATACCTAACTTGTTCCGAGGGCGGACTATGTCCAGTAAATAATGCTATATCGCTAACAGTTTTTATCGGCAAAAAGGCGTTGCTTTGGCTCTTTGACCTGTGTGACGCAGGCGCAGACAAAATAACATAATTATGAGTAAAAGTCACACTGACGTAGCTACATTTCAACGGACGTTTGTATATTTGATCATTTATTAACTTTTTGCTATACTATAAGATCCACCAATAGTCAATCCAATTTTCCCATTGTAGTTAGTATGCACCTTTTTTTTCTTTGTTTTTCTTTTCCGTTTAATTTCTGCACTTTGTTTGACACGTGTGTACGTTTACAAACGTAGATAAATAGGTATATACCTTTTTGTAAAATTGTTACCTACTCCAATGTCAATGTTTACTATTATCAGTTTATCACGCTTACGATTTACGATATAGAAGTGACGCATTTAATATTAAGACGTACAATGAAAGAAACGTTTCAACTGCTTTATCGATTAAATGTAAGAGATAAGAGATCTTTATTTGCAACCCAAAATACATAAATATGTACATGGACCCCGATAGGGTGTAGCAACATAGGTGTTAGTGTAAAAAAAAAATTTGAGCATTAACATTATTACAAACATTATACAAATAAAAATTATACAAATCTAGGCATTAACATTATTACAAACATTATACAAATAAAAATTATACAAATGTAGGTAATAATTTTTGTAATTGTCACATTTAACTATTTTAGGTTTACTAGTTTTTATAAAGTATTATCCTCCATAAATTCTGGAATATGTCAAAAATAGTAACATACTAGTAATTAAAATACTATTTAGTGCTCTAGACAAATTGAATCTAGTTGACCTAGTTAAGTAATGAATTTTCGCTTTGAATTTACAAAAATAAATAAAACACGGTGAATAATACACATATTGTTCTTTTACCTTATTTAATTATATAATTACATATCTCATCAAATCTAGAAAATTGCCAATTAAAATTGAGGTTTACTTACAAGGTTACTTACAACGTCTATTAAAACAATTAATAAATATTCGTTATATAAACAGGCGTAAATAATGATAAGCATATCAAGAAAATGAGATGACGCAATTTTATCGTATACTTAATTAAGTGGCTCTGTAATTATCATTCGATTAATATTTGCAATCTCATTCCCTAATGACACATTAGTGAGGGGAAACAGGCTGAAATAAAAGTAACCTGCACAGAAATACGACACTTAGCTAGACCAAGATAAGACTATTAATAACGTGAAGTAAATATAAAATTCGCAACGAAACTATTTCAATGTCACTCACGCACGAAAAGTATGTCAAGAACATGAACACATTGTCAAGAACAGATTGTATATTGTATGGCTTTCCTACAAAACTTTATTTATGTTGTGACGCGGTAGATATATCCCAAAATATTTATTTTATTCAATTCCTCTTCTTTCCTTTTCGTAATTTCCTTCTTTATCAATAACAACTGCACCTTCTATTATAAGTATACTCGTAAGTTAATTTAAGTTCATGTAGGCTGGTTGCCTAGCATTAGAAAGTGGGTAGACAAGCATTACTTACATAGACCCATATTATTTAAATAATTTGGTCCGCAAGTTATACAGTATAAGGGAGTTTTCAAAAAATTGTGCACCCAATTAGTGAAAGTTGTTAAGAAAAGTTAAATCACTGTCAGTTTTGTGACGATAATTAAGCATTATTTCGATAAAAACTTGGTTTTGATGTCCATTGTATAAACAAAAAGTCGATCTTCATAAGATTTAATGCTTAATTGTCGTCACGAAACTGACAGTGATTTAACTTTTCTTAACAACTTTGACTAATTGGGGCACATTTTTTTGAAAACTCCCATAATCAAATATCCAAACCAATTTATTTGGTTTTGTTGTATTTGATTTTCTCTGAATTTGATTTACATATTTATGGAAATATTTTGCCTTTGTAAATAATATATGAGGTACAATTGGACTATTATTGGCTGTTTTACGGTAAAAAAAACATTATATTATGATGATTTACTATCCGTATTTTAATTTATTAATAACTTTTGTACTTAATGTAATTTTTAAATATGTTAATTGGTAGCGATTTAACAATGATCTGTTTTTGTTTCCAGTTCGACCTGATGCTGTCAGAGGACGGCAGCGGTCGCGGGGCGGCGCTGGTGGCCGCGGTGGCGTGCCGCGAGAGCCTCCGGGCAGTGTGAGCCTGCAGCACCCACATTAACGACGTGGCTGGGATCTCACGTTTCCTAAGTTAAGCCGTAGCTCGACTGAGGCTTTCCCAAAGATCTTAGCCTTTAAGAGGAAACTGGACTGGTCTTTTTTTCATCACACTCTCTCGACTATTTCCTTCGTGGTTTTTAACCCTGGACCAGTGAATTTTTGAAATTTAACACTCCTAAACTCAAAAGTTATTTACCTACATATTTTTGTTTTTTAAGTGTTAAAGCTCTTAAAACATTACTTCAATAAAAGGGCTCTTACTCAACTGTATTACCAATAGTTGCCGCATTCAAATTTCATGTAACATAAAAAAGTCCAATCAGGTTAACTTTATAATATTATTCTGTTTCCAAGATTTTGTTACGATTGGTAAAATTTACGAGAAGGAAGTAGTTGAGTGAAACCTATTTTTTTTTTTAATTTTCACGCAATTTTCTCGTTGTCTCGTTGCTTGATAGCGCAACAAAAATATTCGTTAATTAATATTAAATCTGAAAAAGGGCTCCTATACAGTTTCCTTTTAACGTTTAACCGGTGACCAAAAAGTATTTATCTTCGATCTGATGAGAACAGCCCGGACTTAGATGCTGGACATCTTATTTTTGTGGGGCGGACGTAACGGTCCTAAATCAGCTTTATTCTCCAACTCGTTTGGGTTACATAATTAGGATAATGTAGACTATATAGCCTTATAGTAGCGCACCAAAGACGCAACTGCGCTTGTCCGGTCTGGCGACGGTTAGATAGATTTAATACATATTATTGGTCTCAAATATTATATCTTAGGGAAATCGCCTCTTGCTGTCCGAGCATTTTGAAATAAGCAAATTATGGGCCAGTAGATAAGAAGTTCGCTTCTGATGATATCCTGGAAAGCTTTCAGCTTGTTTGTCCCAAAGGTACCTTAATTAAAGCTGGACACTAAGATCCTTATAAAAGATTTTATATAAGTCGAAAAGTAGAATTTCATTGTACTTATTTTTGTAATTAGTCTAGTCACAAACCAGGATTAAGTTATGCGCAGTTACATTTCCTTCAGTCTTAAATTTGGTTTTACAATGGTTTGAGGGTATTTGTATAAGACTGAAAACTTTAAATTTTTATCCATCTGCTTGTCCTGGTATTATATTTGTTGATCTTAGTGTCAGTCGTCGCGAATATAGGCAGTCAGCGGTGTAGAGACCTGGCCCAACCATCCGAGATATGTTTCCTTTTGTTAGCAATAAATAGTTACAAATGTACTTTAACGGAGAGAAAACTCTTGTATTTTATAACACTGTTGAAGTATGAGTAAGAAAATACCTACTATTAAAAATATTAGTTTTATACATACAATCACATACGAAAAGCAAACTATCTGTTGATACCGTTATTGATTTAAGTATTTTTATACAAAATAAATAAATGAAACACGAATATTTAGCACAAGCTATACTAAGTCCAAGACTTGAGCATTTTGATGCCATACGAAATTATTTAGAAGATTTTTATAGGTATGATTATACGTAACATTACACGAGAATCTCAGTAACGTCTCTGGGGATATTGCAAGTGTAGTGCGCCATTGTTTTTGATCATTCCATTTAGGACACCAGCAGCAATCACTCATTCGTCTTGTCTACCTACTAGAATCCAAATAGCTAGGTTTTAAGTATAAAACACAAGGTAGTTTGCAATTTTTCTAGTTTGTATTTATTTCGTAATTCATTTACAGGTGATTTTATAAAATGATCCGAAAATGACACGTTTTAATTATCCCAGGTAGAAAAAATGCATTATATAATAATATAATTTTAGTTTATTGATATTTAACTGTGATAGATCTAGAAATATTTTATAAAGATTTACTTTAGTCTTTGTTGTCATAAACGTCTTATTTTTGGTGATATGTTTGACATAGTTACTTAAAGCATTGCTACAAAATCAATAACATGTTATAATAGTCCAATGCTATCAAAAAACACAATTAGTTCTCTTTATTTATAAATGTTAATTCGCTCGATACTTAATTTACTTACGTCACTTACGTCGTGTCCCTAAAGTTCATATTATACCATCATTAAATAGTTCCTAGTTTTCAATAGGTGCATTTTTAAGTATGTTCGTTTGCGTATTGTCAATATAAGTTTGTTGCATGCTATGTAACGCAATTGTTGTTTTAAATTATTTAGCATTAAGTATTCTTTAAAGATATTTGGTATCAATGTAAAGCATACTAAATACATAAGAGTAAAAGTCTGTTACTTTGTTAACGGACTAAAAAATAATATTAAGTGTAATAGAGTGAAATGATTACGCTCTAATACTTTATACTTATGTTTCCATCTAATCAGGTATGATTTGCTCAAATCTCAACACTCGAAACCGGTTTTAAATTATGTCTGCTCAGGTATTTTTATTTACGATAAAATAAAACCTATAACCTGTAGAATGCACAAACACATCGGTGGAACTTTATTATACATCCGTTTCATCATATATTTGTTAAACAGTATTGTGTATATTTTAACGCTATAACAGTTTCTGCGTGAAGCGGCTAGTTCTACATTCCATAGGGCTTTGAAAGCTCCTAGGTTCAGTATATTTAGTCGTATATTTGTCGATAAATCTAACCCAGGACAATGTACACTACACACATATCACATCTGTTATTATGAGACAATAATCATGGATCCGTTGTATGTAAATAGGTTTAGAATTATGTTTGTATGGCCTGGCGCCTTCATTGTTTATTGCTTCATCATTGTGTAAATTATAAATATAAATAAATATTATGCTTACATGAAATCATAAAATAATTTATGTGAAAAAGATAATGAGTGTAGATAGCTCTTTATTGTGTGAGAGCTGTGAGCAATGTTACTTATTTCAAGATTAAATTTATATAAATTTAACAACTGTTTATGATTTACTCCATTATTGATACCTACTGATGTGCAAATTGGAGAAAAAATCCGAATATTTGGAAATGTCAGGTGTGACTGAGGTCAATCAATAAACGCTTCTTATTAAAACAAATATCTCGCCGATAATTTCGGGGATGGGAATAAATATATATTCGAATGTAAAATTTAAGAAGAGTTGGTTAAGGGTTCTTTCTATCCCCATACTATGAGAAGTTTTATATAAATCTGCAATTGGAGTCTCCGTCGGTAATCAGTAGGTAATTACTAAGTACCACTCCTAACTCCGCGTTTAGACATGCTGGCTCGTCACTCGCCTCGCTATTCGTCGAAACGTTCGACGAGACTTTTCCTATACAAAAACGCAATGCGAGGGACGAGAGGAATGGCGAGACGTCCGCCTACACATGTGTGCTCGCGATTCGCCTCGCCATTTGCCTCGCTACTCGTGCGAATGTGTGGCGGCAGCATAAGATTAAATGCACCTCCGATTTTTATTTCAAAACAAAATATCACGAAATATTTTTATCGGTATCACCCCGATTATTCTACATCACTATTACATCCTTCAACCGTAAAATCTTAGTTTTTTGATATCGTACTCACTCTTGCAAAGACTACGCAACGCAGGTATAAGGAAGAAAGGGCAGTCTGACTGACTAATTAGCGCAGCACAAGGATCGGTACTGGGTCCTCTGCACTGCTTGTCGTATGTAAATGACGTCGAAAATGTAATATCTATCAATAACTATGCAGATGACACATGTTTAATCATTTCGAACAAAAACATGAACAAGGCCCTAAAAAAACTTCTAGAAGATTTTAATGTGTTCTGTCGCTTGTACAATGGGTTGTGCTCTGAAGAACTGTTCGATATAATGCCAACGGCTGCTTTCTACCGTCGCACCGATCGTCGTCGGCAGTGCATTCATCCTCACACTCTGGAGCCTAAAGGGTCGCGCACTAATAAGCTATATATTTTTTTAAATATTGCAGTTGGTACTCCATTCTGGAAAATGGAAAGTAGATCAAAAGTAACCGATACAGCCCTCCGGATCGCTAATCTTAAGTGGCAGTGAACGGTCCACGTTGCACGTAAACCGATAGCCGTTGGGGCGTAAAGGTTCTCGAGTGGCGACCACGTGCCGGAAGACGCAACGTGGGCAGAACCCTCACAAGGTGGACCGACATGGTAAAGATCTGGTTCAATATATGGATATGAAAATGTCACTCCGGTACCGTCGTATTTCGGTTTGGATACGAGTTTTCCCGATGGAAAATAGTTTTGCACTAGGTACATCTGTAATAGGTATTGTATAACTTCACAGACGCACACGATAGATCGTTAGTATCTTCGACGGTAAAAAAAATACAATTATTATGTCGTAGTCATAATTTATTTTCTTATACATATGCATAACTAGTGCAGTTAACAATACAAAAATCTTTGTTACAGCTAAATAGTGATGACACCCAATCAATTTCGTGAGAAATTTTAATTCAATGTACCTATATTAAATGAGGAATATATCTATACTTACAAAAATATTTTGAAATTATTCAAATTCTATAACTAGCTCACAATAGTTATTTTTTATTCAAGGGAGCAAAGTTAGTGTGTACCTTAACGTGCTATTATTGAGACCAGAGTTAACGAAAAATTCCAAAATTGAACCACGAGCATGGCGAGTGGAATTAAATAATACCAATCGTACAGTCAGCAGCAAAAGTGACTAAGCGTTTGAAGTGTTCAAAATGACCTACACGCGCCCTTATTCTCTTGACAATATAGAGATGTGTTGACCTCATTTTGAACACCTCAAACGCTTAGCAACTTCTGCTGCTGACTGTACATACACATGACAGATAATGGTGTTTTATAGTAATACACATACACAATATTTCATGGTCAAAATAGCAATTTAACAACACAACACAATCGTGAGGTCACTGTGGTGTATCCTTTTTTTAAGGAGCTTTTCGAGCGGGAAAGTGAGAAAGTTAGACTTTACTCTTATTTCTGACGTTTGTATGGTTTAACGCAATTCGTTTTAAATAACATGATCAAAACAAAAGAGTTGAGTGTTCACTTGTATATCTGTAAAATCAATTTACTTCACATATTTACAAAGGGCTAAAAAAATTGACTCCTAACCGGTAAACGAATATAGACTAACATATAAGTCTTCCCGGGTGCTTTATCCTATAGGTAGGTATTAGTGGCGGCGGGTATTTTTTTTGTCTTAGGCAAGACGGAGGTAAAAGGCCCAATGGCCTTTTCTTCGTGTGCCCAAGGGAAATTGTGGGAAAGATAACCCGATTGAAATTGGCTTTTATGGAAGCGCCGCCGCTAGTAATAAAAAGGTACCATTGGCGACCGGCGCTAACGATTTTGTTCATGGTCGTATCCGTATATATACGACTCGTATGTATGTTAGCTTTGTGTAGCTTATAAGACTTCAAATACGAAGAATATCCAGGTGAATATCCTCTGCAGAACCAGGGTTAATTCGTGAAAACAGTGTATTATAGTATCTTACGCTAGGCTCAAATGTTGAATCGCAATATTTGCAAGCAAATAGATTGCTGCGTACCACATTGTAGGCATCAAAAACTGCCAGCTGCCACCGATTTTATAGCTTGCATTTCCATTTAGCGACATTTGTGTAAAATAATAATGCAATATTACAGAATTACCACGTGCATACCTATCACCGATAAGCCACTATACATGTTGGAGACTAAATAGCTTCAATTTGCAGATAACAGTGCTAAATTACTTACAAAAAATATCGATATCCCTATCACGTATCGATAGTCAGATTTGGGATTTAAATCAACTCTTAAATAAAATATTTCATATATAAATATACATATCCCTACTTACTCACAACTCTGGACAAGAATTGCTTCAGGCCTTATTTTTTAAGGTTGACTAAGCCATTATAAAATATTGTGACTATTAGTTTTAGGTACAGTCGCCATTAGATACATCGGAACCATTATCAGGGCAATAAAGTGCATGTTCAGATATTTGTGACCACTTCCAAAGCTCCGATATATCTGATGGCGACTGCACCTAAGAGTTGTTTACTGTTGAATAACACATTACTTACAGTATTTTTAAAGCCTATAATATTAGCTATGCGCAGGATTGCCGGATCCGCCTTAAAGCTTTATGTATCACATTAATCTTACAAATGTCGTCATATATTCTGACAATTGTAATTTAAAAAAATGTTTGCCCTGGCGTGTTGTCAGTTTCCCCACCACTCATATATGATAGTAGAGTATCTATAGATTCATGCCTATAGACTGAATGAAATAAAATTCGTCTTTCTCGGGAATTTTCCTTAACATTTATGCGAGCGCAAAAGCTTTAAAAACGCGCGACGTTCACAAGAAAGAAGTGTGTACCTAAATCTTTATAGGACCCAGTATCGTGACACCAGTCAAGTTCAAATAAGTACTACGAAAATCCCATACGACGAGATGGCGTTTGCGCATAGCCAATAGATACCCAATCGAAAAAGAGGCGAAAGGGTTCGTTAGAAAAAAAAATTGTTGCTTGTAAGCACGCTCACTCATGTTTCTTTTCACAACACAACTGATGAACAGTAGGTATGTCGTAGGTAAAGATATGAAATACGTGGCAAAATTATGTTTTACATATTACAAATTTCTTCAAAATATGTTATGTTCAAGTTTCCTCAAATAAAATTATATCTAATGACTTACATATATTTTATACTTGAAAAGTAAAGTTTGTAAAATCATTTTGAGTGAGCAATTTAACAGAAAGATCTAATAGATGTCATGTGTTAGTTACATTCCAAGGTTAATTTGGCTGCCGCAGATATGCAATATTGATAAATAAATATACATAATTATGGGACTCAATAAGGCTTGTTTTATACGTATAATTATGTGATCTGTATGTATGTGTCTATTCGCCATAGTATTCAAACTCGCAAACCAGACGCACTATTAAAAATCGGACTATTAAATATTGTTAATGAATGACCAACTGTATCGGTATAAGGAAGTTTTCATAAGGATGAAAATAAAAAAGATTGTTTAAAGGGTCGAAATCATGAAGGGGCGCATGCCGTAGCACTTTGCCTACACAGTGAGGGTAATAAATTATCAGTTGATTTTGTACCTTCGGTCTAATGTCGTAGAGATGACAATGTATGAACAATAATTTTATTGGCGGTCAAAACCAATTTTATGGCGGTTTCGTTATGCGATTAAAATACAATAGTGACATTATACACCGTGTTTTTTTTACATCCGTTAAATTCGGCACGTTGCCGCTAAAATAACAGTAGCTATTATATGTTCTTCATACTTCATAAATTAATATGACAATGAAAAAGTTTGTCAATGATTTCTATTGAAAAATAACATTTAAAGTGACACACAATAACATTATCACATAAATAATCGTTTTAAACTTACAATACACTAATAGTTTACCTGTTAAAATCCTAGTTTCTTAAGAGAAATTAACTGTATTTGACCTAAACATTATTTCCTTTACGTTAAGTGAATTAAAAAAAAACACGATGCAGGTACGTAATAGACAGATAAAAGATGCAGACTCGATACAAAATTAATTCGTATATTTGTCATATCTGCGAATGCCAATTTCTAAATTTATATTCTCTAAATACTTAGACCTAATTAAATGAGAATCATAATAACATCACAATTTTAAGGGGTTCATCATGATCAACTTATGGCCTCATCATGATGATAAAAAATTTATTCAGCTATTCCATCACGTTCCCAAAACACCACAAATTCAAATTTCTATGTCATCATAAATATAAAAAAATACAATGAATAGTGCCCAATTTTTTTATGACTGTCACAAATAATGCCATGACAGATTTAATAATATGTGAAATTTATGATTAAAATAGGTCATTCCACTTTTCCATACAGATATTTTCCACATTACTATCAATTATTGCCATGCACTTCCACAACAATTTTGGATAAATTATGATATTTATGATAAATGTTCACTAATATATTTTATATATTCCTATAAAGGGCATGACTAGGCAAACCATATGCCAAAAACAGGATACAAGTCAAGGTAATTTTCTAATAAACAAGGAGCACACATTAGCATAGATTTTTTGAAGGTATTGCATTACCCTGATTAGGTTGTTGTTATGGAATAAAAGAATGTATAAAATCCATTCATATCCATATATAGTTTTTCTTTCTTTATAGTTTAATCTTGTAGATTAGGATAGCTTATACTTGTTATTTCATTAGTTTAGGCCAGTACAGGGTTTTTACAAAGATAGATTTTCACAAACATAATGACATAACCTATCTTACATTGCCTAAAATTATACAAATAATATCACTAAGTTTTATATAAGTACAGCAGTACCTAGTAGTAATGCAAAACTATATGTGTTATGAAAAAGTAAAACAACCTTAAGAGTACCCATTGACAGTTTAAGCTAGCCTAAAACAATCTTAGTATACAAAAATTTTGATGTCTAATGATAATTTTATAACATAGGATATTTCGAAAAATTCAATTTTCAAAGATTAAATTTGCTTATGCTATAACTAAAGGTACAATTGTTACAAACTTAACATCCTTTGAAAAACAGTTTACATTATGTCAAGAATTTATACACTTTCTAACAAAGTAGGGTACACTTCTGACAAATGTATATTATATATTATCTTATAAGGAAAGGATTCTTTTATACACGACAGGAACATTCTGCGGGTGTCCGGGCAGGTTTATTCCTTGGTGCCGTCAACCGCTTGGATGTTCCTGTACCATATTGGATACCAGACCCTATTCTTTCAGGATCCAATTCACCAGCCTCTATCTTCGCCAGAATCGTTTTAGAGCATTTTAAGAAAGCCTCCTCTACATTTTCTCCTGTCTTTGCACTGGTCTCGAGAAATACCAACTCTGAAATTTAAAGTCATATTTATAGAATATTGGTAAAATAGTAAAGACATATTCATTCAAAGGTTAACCAAAAGCACCATGATATTTTGGGTTTTTAATAATTTTATTTTTAATAGTAAAAGTAGTCATCATTCACAATAAGTAGTAATTTAAAGGAATATGTCTTAATTGAGATCATTATTTAGCAATAACAATAACTAACTACATAAGTATCAGTACTATTATTGATTTCATTTACGATATAATTCTAAATCTAAATTTTCAATTTTTATAGCATATTAGTATTTGATTGAAGTTAAGTTGGCTGGCCCACTGTGGACTAGAATCAGACATGACAGAACTATATGGGAAACTTAGAGGAGGCCCATGTCAGTGGACAAGCTAGAAAATAAAAACTCAAGAAAACATATAAACTTATATTTTAATTTAATTCTAAAAATGTATCTCTAGAAATAAAGTCTATCTTTATCTTTAGTGTTCGATAAAATTACAAATACATGAAAAATATGCATGCTAGTAAACAGGGAACATTTATATTTATGCACTTTTTTTAATAGTACATTTTTAGGTTTTACTGTCACAGTATAGGGCATGTTTTTTTCTTAGTGAATATGAGTATGTTTAAGATAATTAAGTACATTAAATATGTCTAACATTACAAAGGAAAACTTTCTTCCATAAACAATTTTAATACAAATTACTATCAATAATTAAACTACTACAACTTAAAGCTATGTAAAACTATTACTCACCATTGTCCTGAGCAAATTGACTGGCTTCAGTAAATGTAACTTCTCTAGAATCTTCCAAATCTTTCTTGTTGCCCACAAGTAATATGACAATGTTAGGGCTGGCAAGAGTTCGAGCATCTCTCAACCAGTTAGATAGGGCATTAAATGAGTCCCGGGACGCAATGTCATACACCAAGAGTGCACCTGCCGCACCTCTGTAGTATGACCGTGTCACAGAACGAAATCGCTCTTGCCCCGCAGTATCCCAAATTTGTAACTTTGTTGATTTGCCTCCTATATTTATAATTTTTGATCCAAACTCAACTCCAATAGTATGACACCTGTCTTCTTTAACTACAATAAAAAAAATACTTAAATCATGAGGCCATGTAAAGAAATTATTCTTAAATTATTGGAGTTCCGTTTGGTAGATTTGGTAGGTAACGCATGAATAACAATAAACATCAGGTACTTACATTTGTTGCCAATAAAGTTATTAAGAAGGCTGGATTTTCCTGTACCTGCACTTCCAATAACTAGGAATTTGAACAAATATTCTGAAAAACACAAAACATATTGTAATTCTATTACTTAAATGTTACACTTAATTGACGGAAAAACCAAACAGCTAAAAGTAAGAAAATACATATACATGTTACGTACCGTAGGATTCGGACATGATAATAAAGTAGAGTTGAAACTGGTCTTGATTTTGTTATGTTCTGATGATAAAACAAGAGAAACCCTAAATTTTGATGAATTTACGCGATCAAAACATACGATGTTTCATTTCCGGAGTTTTCTTCTATTCAATGTCAGAATGGTGACCACTGACAGAGTCAATACACAACACAGACTACTAAGAAGATACTACGTATCAGACGACCGACTGCCTAGAAGATATTTTTATGCGTAGTGAAATGAAATTTTATCTGTGGTCGGGGGGAAATTGACGATTTAGTCTAGTGGATAGTGCGCTTGCCTGCTAAGCAGCTGGTCCGGGTTCGATCCCCAGGATAGGCGTCAAGTGCATTTTGGGAAAATCGGACTACCCATTTTACTTTTTTTCTTTTTTAATTATTGCTTATTTCTGGTAATTCCTACAAGCGATGGTGGTATCTTGTTAAATAAAACAATAAACCATTTTCATAACATTTTTTTAAATATTTTTAACAGAGATGGGTTGTAAAATTATTTACTTACACTACTCGGGTACACTACTTTTGTTTGCGCAGTTGGTTCAGGGCCCGTCTGACGACTCCCTTGGCGGTGTCGACATCTGCGACCCGTGGTACTCCACGCGATCCTTGGCGCGGGTTTTCCATTTAAGATGTTGCTGTAGCTCCGTGTGCTGTCTCATTTGCTCCAGCCGATTGAAGCGGTCCACGCTACGGATGTCGGCTTCTGTCAGGTCCGGGCTCGGGAGCGACATCAGTGGCCTGCCAAGGAGAAAGTACCCTGGTGTGAGCGCTGCGTAGTCTTTAGGAGATGAGGAGAGGGGGATAGCTTTACTAAATTAAAAGCATTTTCAATTTTAATAAGTTTGCTAAGTCGCGAGTATTTTTGAAAGTCAATGAGTCTTTATGCTAGTCGACTCGTATGGTTAGAACTGACAACTGGCCAACTTTCTTCAGGCTCTAAAAGATATGATGGTCCGTGCCACCACAGCTGCTGAGACTGTACATGCTGAGGGTCGACCTCGCTAGACGCGAGATCGGCAGGATTTTGAGCTGTGGAGACATGGCGCCACGCCGAGCTCTCGGTGAGCTCTTGAATGGCCGCGACACGGCTTGCAACGTAAGTTTTTAAATTAGATGGGCATGTTTTTATCCAGGCTAATGTTACACTGCTATCAGACCAGTATACACAGCGAAGCTAGCAAGAAGCGCTGCAGCAAGCTCCAATCGTGGTATCGTAGCGGACCGCGTGGGCGCGACGCGACGCGGGTTTTAGAGCAAAGTAGATTTAAAGTTTATTTTCCTGACAAGGACGTGGCTTTAATGTATGTATATGCATGCACCATAAGCGGCTTGTGAAGCATCAGAGAAAGCGTCAAGTTCGATAAAACAAGAAGAGTTATTTTTGTCAAATATATATATATATAGGTATTTTTTTTTTTGAAAGCAAATGGAATACAAACAAACCTGATTACCTAAATTTCGCCAAACTGCGGGGCAGTTTGTTGGCGATACGCTCAAGTTAACCAAATATAAATTGCTTGCTAGCGGTGGCAATACCATTTGTAAAGGTCGCATGTCATGGTATGTTTCGCATGACATACTAACCATTGGTATCGGATTTGGGATACAATCTGCAACACAATCCACTGACACTGGTCACTAGGAATTAGTGATATTAACACGTTGCAACAATGTTCACGACTGGTCAGCTGATCGTGTCGTCCCTTCACAGCTAAGTGTGCTATTAACCTAAGTACTTTTATACAGTCTAAATCTTAATTTAAATTAATCGTAACTACATATTTACTTATAAATATTATAATACCATATCAGTTATATTCCTGGGCACAGTAAGAAGCTTTAGGTATTTTATGTTATCTATGAAGTGCGCCCAGGTACGTTGAATTTTCTTTAAAGAATGATTTTGGTTAAGGCGTTTCTCTAAACTAAGAAAGCGCTTTTTTGCAAAGAAGTATGAGTCGCCTAGACAATCAGGAGTGTCGATAAGAGGCAACCTAACACAAAATTTACCGCTTTCCAAACGAGTTGTGTTTTCAATAAAGTGCGATACACTTTCAGTTAAAATCGGCTTGGGTTTATGATGCATAGGAAAGTGTTCGCGTACTCCCAGAACCTTTGAAAGTCAGTGTCGTTCTGAGTCGTCACGAAGGTGCACGAACTGGTTTTGCTTACAGAATTGCGTTTAATCAACCAAACTCGGAGCTATGAAGTGTGGGAAGTTTGTCTCCCAGAGGGTACCTTTCCGTGCCAATGATGTCCCAGTAAACCTCAATGCCCAGTAAGACGTAAATTCGCGGTCGGCTAATTTAATAGACGCGGTATATTAAAATGACTCACATCAAAGAAGTTTTCAGGTTGTGCTTTAGTAACACGAGGAAGTACGACAAAATTAGGGTCGCGAACGAATGTACTTTATGCGTGCAGAGCAGCGAGCATCTGGTACGATGTTAATGGGCATGTCCATTATACCCGTGATGTTTTCTTTAGAACGATGCGAAGTCAGCTAAAGGCGCTGCTTCAATTAATCAGGGATCATACAGAGCATGCTGCCATTGTTTATAACAACCCTTACTGTTTCTACTTGATTAGTTTGTGGGTTCACAATGTCTATTATTGCTGTGGACAGCATAACCGCAGACGAAGATACTGCTGCCATGACGATCGAAGAGGAAGAACTCTCAGCACCACCAGCGTCATCACCAGAAGGGCCTACTGCAGCTGGTGGTGTGGGTGTGCTAGTGTTGTGTTTGTGTAATGATGTGTTCTTACGTACGCGACATCCTCCCAGCCGACAACGCGCCTTGTCGTGGTCCGGGCGCAAGCAGTTGAAGCAGAGCTTGAGTTTTGTAGCCAGGCCCCACTTCTCGTCGGTTGACAGGCTGCTAAAGACCTTGACGATACGATGTTTTTCCTGGCACACGACGCACGGCCGCAGAGGCTTTTCGCTGGTTAAGTGGCTGAAATGACAAATGATTTTGATTGAAGCGTTTCTGTCTTTAATTGAGGCTTAGTATTTTTATCTCTTTTAGACCTAAATAAGGTTTTTAAATTCGTCTAATGTGGGTAGTTCGACTAAATTATTACGGTGCTCTTCCCATTTTGTACGAGTAGCTTGGTCCAATTTCGAAGTTAACATATGTATGATGATCGCGGCCCACTGGTCGGTAGGCTGGCCGAGCGTCTTTAACGCCCGCAAGTTTTTGGTCACGTGGTCACTAAGATACCTAATGGCCTTATCCGATTCACGCTGCAAAGGTTCGATATTGAATAAGGCATTAAGATGATTCGTTGTAAGTTGCCGATTATTATTATATCGGTCTCATAATAGGTCCCATGCTTCAGAATAGTTGTCAGCTGATACCTCTAAATTTGATATAATGCGAGCTGCTTCTCTTTCTAGGTATGAAGATAGGTAATGAAACTTATGTAGAATAGAATAGAATAGAATATATTTATTGCTTTCATGTTGTTACAGAAGTTCTTATAGCTAAGTACAACGAAAAACAACAGAAGACCCCAAACAGGGTATTGCAAAGTTTTACAGTGAAAACATTTGTTAAACATCTACATAATTACTTACTTAATTAATAAAATTTATTATATAAACAATAATAATATATTTGTAATATTTATTATCATCAAAATATTCTTGCAGGGTGTAAAAACATTTCTCCGTTAAATATGTTTTTAGTTTGTTTACAAATTTTCCATATTTTATCTCTGCGCTTATTTCTTTGGGAAGGTTATTATATATTCTTATAGTCATTACATGGGGACTCTTATTGCTCATTTGTAGATTACTTGCAGGTATGGCTATTTTATCATTATCTCTTAAATTTAAGGCACTTACGTGGCGGTCTTTGGCTGTAGTATATAAAGAGGGTTGCTTGCGCACAATTTTACAGGCTTCCATAATGTACAAACAGGGCAATGTTAAAATCTTATATTTTTTAAATTGTGGTTTGTAGGGTACTAAAAGTTTTAAATTTTTAAGAATTCTTATACAACGTTTTTGGAGTATAAATAAATCAGATACATCTGTGATAGCACAGATGTATCTGATTTATTTATACTAGCCCCCCACAAAATTATTGCATATTGAAGCCAAGACTGGGTAAATGCATAATATGCACTTACTGCAGTTTTGAAGTCTGTACTTGTTTTAATATTTCTCAAAACATAGGTGAAGCTAGATAATTTTGTACAATTTTTTTCAATGTGAGATTTCCAATTAATATTTTCATCTACGTTTATCCCGAGAAGACAACATTGACTAGTAATTTGAAAGTTGTTATTTAAGTATGTATAGTCTATATCTATTGGAAGTCTTTGGTATGGTCTAAACTGAACTAGATTTGTTTTCTTTATGTTTAATTGTAAGTTATGATCGTCGAGCCATTTTGTAACGACATCTAGAATAGTGTTCATATTTTGTGCGACTTCATTGCTATTTTCACTTGGGAATACTATGGAAACGTCATCGGCATATACAAAAAAAATAATATTAGGGGAATTTATTATTTTCGGTAGGTCGTTTATGTAAATTAAAAACAGGATACAGCCTAACACACTTCCTTGTGGTATTGAACATGTAATTTGTGTACTTTGCGATTTTACTTTCGTGACAGTGTTACTAATTTTTACAGTAATAATCTAACTCAACATATTGAATTCTGTTTGCCAAGTATGACTCAAACCAGTTGTGTACAATTCCGCGTATCCCAATACCATAAAGTTTGTTGAGTAAAATACTATGTTGGACTCTGTCATATGCCTTACTCATATCGAGCATTAGCCCAAACGCATAGCATTTGTTATCTATTATCCGAATTACCTCTTGAATAAATTTGTGAACTGTAAGCACTGTACCTCTTTGTTTTCTGAAACCAAATTGCCTATCGTCAAAGATGTTATACTTCTCACAAAAGGCTGATAACTGTTTAGCCGTAATCGATTCAAAGAGTTTTGAGAAAGTTGGAAGCATTGCTATAGGGCGATATTGGTCAGGCTCAGTTACATTTTTCTTTTTAGGGTTCCGTAGTCAACTAGGAACCCTTATAGTTTCGCGATGTCTGTCCGTCCGTCCGTCCGTCCTCGGATAATCTCAGTAACCGTTAGCACTAGAGAGCTGAAATTTGGTACTAATATGTATATCAATCACGCCGACAAAGTGCAAAAATAAAAAGTGGAAAAAAATGTTTTGTTAGGGTACCCCCCCTATACGTAAAGTGGGGAGTGATTTTTTTCTTCATTTTAATCCTAACGTGTGATATATTTTTGGATAGGTATTTAAAAATGAATAGGGCTTTGGTAACATCATTTTTGGATAATGTAAATATTTTCGGAAATAATCGCTCCAGAAGTAAAAAAAAGTGCGTCCCCCCCCTCTAACTTTTGAACCACAAGTTTCAAAAATATGAAAAAAATCTCAAAAGTAGAACTTTACATAAACTTTCTAGGAAAATTATTTTGAACTTGATAGGTTTAATAGTTTTTGAAAAAAATCTATATAACCTATTTCTCTTGGTCACGCTATAACTTGAGAACGGCTTTACCGATTTGGCTAATTTTGGTCTTGAAATATTTGTAGTAGCTCAGGGACGGTTTAAACGGTGAGTAAGTATGAAAAAAAATTGAGTAATATACACTAAATAAAACGAAGATATTGCTCCCCCATACTAACTTTATCAACTCGAAAAAACTGTAAGCGCCGCAGGATTTCATACATCTTACGCGTTTTTGGTAAAATGGTCTCTGCTTTCGCTCGAGAAAGACGGAAGCTCCGTAGGATTGCATATATCTTAGGCTTTTTTGCGAGCAAAATAGGTACTTTATATTATTTCAGCACTAAAGTCGTTAAGGCGATAGTTTCTTACAAATTGTTAATAAATTAGCCCTTATTCCCTTACCATTAAGATATGGCTGTCAAAATCTCTATTGAATGACAAAACACACTTCATCGCGAACGGTACCGCGAACATTGAAGTTCGTATATATCGAGCATTTCTCTTTTACTCCAATTAAGGCGTTAAGAGAGTGACAGAGACAATCGTCCGAAATTTACGAATATGGTTTACGACACCTTATTTGGAGTAAAAGAGAAAGATGTTCGAAATATACGCACTTCGATGTTCGCAGTACCGCTCCGGAAAACTGCGGCGCTACCGCGAACATCGAAGTTCGTATATTTCGAACATCTTTCTCTTTTACTGCAAATAAGGTGTCGTGACTCGTGACAGAGATAATCGTCTGAAATTTACGAATATCGTTGTTCGCGGTAGCGCCACCGTTTTATGTATCAAATAGCCCATTTTAACTCTTAAGTGGGATCACTTACTGTGACGGACGAAAAACTACGGAACCCTACACTGAGCGTGGCCCGACACGCTCTTGGCCGGTTTTTGGTATTGGTCTGATAACTGCAACTTTTAGGGCGTCAGGGAAAATTCCAGTCGAAAAGGATTGATTTATCAAAAAAGTTAATGGAACGATCAACTCGTTAGAACAAGTTTTTACTAATGAGGGTGGTATTTCATCAATTCCAAAACTGTTCTTATTTTTTAAATTCTTTATCGCTTTATTGATATCTGCGGACCCGGGTATGTCCTAAAACTACGACCAAGATCACCGGGGGATGGGCAGCAGCATCCCTAGAGTGCGGTGGAAGCACTGCGATCGCCAACCCGCATGCCAAGCGTGGCGATTATGGTATATACCCCCCTCATGAGTAACACCCAAAAGCCATGGCCCCGAGTCCCCGGCGGCCCCCGGTACCCTGGTTATGCCGGTAGCGGCCAGGGTACAAAAGGGGTCAGGGGTGCTAAGAATCCCCGGGCGGGATCCTGCTACCGACGACTCCTGGCCCTGGCAACATACAACACGCGTACACTGCGGACCGAGGAAAAGATAGTGGAACTGGAGGAAGGGTTGAGCAGGTTGCATTGGCATATAGTAGGGTTATCTGAAGTTCGAAGAGAGGGGGAGGACACGATAACCCTGAAGTCCGGCAACTTGCTCTACTTCCGGGAGGGCGACCACCAGTCCCAAGGTGGTGTCGGGTTCATCGTCCACAAGTCCCTCGCAAACAACGTGGTGAAGTTCGAGAGTGTGTCGTCCAGGGTGGCGTACCTGATACTCAGAGTATCCAAGAGATACTCGTTGAAGGTCATCCAGGTATACGCGCCGACTTCGACACATTCCGACGACGAGGTGGAGGCTATGTATGAGGACATTTCAAAGGCCATGCATAGCTCCAAAACCTACTTCACCGTTGTTATGGGGGATTTCAACGCGAAACTTGGCAAGAGAGACGGTGCTGAGCTGAGAGTGGGGCAATTTGGATACGGACGTCGGAACCACCGGGGCCAACTACTGGCTGGTTTCTTGTAGAAAGAGGGACTCTATATGATGAACTCTTTCTTCAAGAAACGTGAGCACAGAAAATGGACCTGGATGAGTCCCGATGGTGAAACAAAAAACGAGATAGACTTCATCATGTCGACGAAGAAACATATATTCAATGATGTCTCTGTGATCAATACGGTTAAAACCGGTAGTGATCACCGTCTGGTTAGGGGCACATTGAATATAAGTGTTAAGTTAGAACGTTCTCGACTGATGAAGTCTACTCTCCGGCCAGCACCGATCCAAATCCAAAACCCCGAGAGCTTTCAGTTAGAGCTCCGGAACCGTTTCGATTGTCTAGGAAGCGAGGTGGACGAACTCAACGACGGGTTTGTAGAAGCTGTCCACAGCTCCGGGTCTAAGTTCTTTAAGGCCCAACGGAGCAGTAGAACTAAAAGGCTCTAGAGAGCCTAGAGCTCTACTCGGAAACTCATTAAGGAAAGGAGCGGGATGATCCTGCAATCTTCAGTTGATGCGACATTATACCGGCAGCTCAATAGACAGATCTCTAAGTCCCTTACCCGTGATATGCGCCAATTTAATACTGATCGTATTAAAGAGGCCATTGAGCAGAACAAGGGCTCGAAGGTTTTTGCGAAGGACCTGTCTATTGGGCAAAGCCAGCTCGCCAGGTTGAAAACTGATGATGGTAGGATCGTTTCATCCAGACCGGAGCTTCTGAGTGAAATAGAGCGCTTTTACGGACAGCTTTACACATCAACTAGCAGACCCGTAGTTGATCTGGCGGTAGACCCTAGAGTCAGACTAACCCGGCACTATACTGAAGATATCCCGGACATCTGCTTGTACGAGATTAGAATGGCTCTTAAACAGCTAAAAAACAACAAGGCGCCAGGTGAGGACGGAATAACAGCCGAACTTCTGAAGGCGGGTGGTACACCGGTCCTAATGGCCCTTCAGAAGCTGTTCAATTCTGTCCTACTGGAAGGGAGAACGCCAAAGGCATGGAACAGAAGTGTGGTGGTGTTGTTTTTCAAAAAAGGCGACAACGCTTTATTGAAGAACTATCGACCCATCTCACTTTTGAGCCATGTCTACAAGCTGTTTTCAAGAGTCATTACGAATCGTCTCGCACGCAAGTTAGATGACTTCCAGCCTCCCGAACAAGCCGGTTTCCGAAGAGGCTTTAGTACCGTAGACCACATACATACGCTACGTCAAGTTATACAGAAGACTGAGGAGTATAACTTGCCCCTCTGTTTGGCGCTTGTGGACTACGAGAAAGCCTTTGATTCGATCGAAACTTGGGCTGTGCTACAATCCCTCCAACGGTGCCAAGTGGACTACCGCTATATCGAAGTGCTGAAGTGTCTGTACGAGAACGCCACCATGTCAGTCCGAGTTCAGAACCAGAGCTCGAAGCCTATTCCACTGCAGCGTGGGGTCAGACAAGGAGACGTTATCTCTCCAAAGCTGTTTACTGCTGCACTGGAGGACGTCTTCAAGACTTTGGACTGGAGGAGGAAAGGCATCAACATTAACGGCGAGTACATCACTCACCTTCGATTTGCCGACGACATTGTAGTCTTGGCTGAGACCATGGAGGATTTGAGCACAATGCTAGATGACCTCAGTAATGCCTCTGAGCGAGTTGGTCTAAGGATGAACATGGACAAGACAAAAATCATGTCGAATGCCCATGTCGTACCAACTCCCATTGTAATCAGAGACGTTACACTCGAAGTTGTAGATGAGTATATATACCTAGGACAAACTATCCAGCTAGGAAGATCCAACTTCGAGAAAGAGGTCAATCGTCGAATCCGACTCGGCTGGGCAGCGTTCGGGAAGCTACAACACATCTTTTCTTCCAATATCCCGCAGTGTCTCAAAACAAAGGTCTTCGACCAGTGTGTGTTGCCAGTGATGACTTATGGTGCTGAAACGTGGTCGCTTACTATGGGCCTCATAAGAAGGCTCAAAGTCACCCAAAGAGCAATGGAGAGGGCTATGTTGGGAGTGTCTCTGCGTGATCGCATCAGGAATGATTTTATCCGCAGTAGAACCAAAGTCACCGATATAGCCCTCCGAATCGCCAAACTTAAGTGGCAGTGGGCAGGGCACATTGCACGCAGAACCGATGGCCGGTGGGGCGGAAAGGTTCTGGAGTGGCGACCACGAACTGGAAGACGCAGCGTAGGTAGGCCTCCCACAAGATGGACCGACGACCTAGTTAGAGTCGCGGGATACCGCTGGATGTGGAAGGCGCAGGATCGGTCTTCTTGGGTGGTTCTGGGGGAGGCCTATGTCCAGCAGTGGACGTCTTTCGGCTGACATAATGATGATGATGATGATATCTGCGTGACCAGGTGGAGCTAGGAAGAAGGTATTGCTGACGGGGTTTAGGACTGGGCGACCAATGGACTGATTACTGTGAATATCATTCCCTACTGAGGAAAAGTATGTATTGAAAGTGTCTGCTACAATATGTGGGTCACTTGTAAGTTTGCTCTCCACTTTAAGGGTAATATTATTGTGATGATTTATTTTTGGTTGTTTGGCCTGTTCGGGTTTAATTCGGTAATTTTTATGAACGAGTGACTCGTCGTAGGTATTGCAGAAATCAACGCTTTTATAGAAGGTTCCGTCGAATTTATGAATCTTTATTTGTTCTTAGTTTCAGTAGGTAAGCTAGTTTTTCATTATATTTATTACAATAAAACATCGTTCGGTTATGAGGTTACCATGATCAGTCATAACAATTGTGGTCGTACATTATTCATTGGTCATAAGTGTATGTTTTTTCCGAAACTGTAGATTAATCAAGACTTAATATAAGGCATAATCCTGCTATAGTAGTTTTTGTGTTGTGTGGTGTGGTGCCGGCTGAGAATAGCTCCGTCTCCCCGTCTCCCGCGGGTGTCGTAAGAGTCCACAAAGGGGAAAAACCAGCAGCGTCCGTTGAAATCGAATCAACAGCGACTAGGGTCGTCAACCCACCTTCCATGCCGGCGTGCCGACAATGGCAACAACCCTAAAGATAATACATATGTCATATCTGGAAGAGCCTTACGTCAAGCAGTGGACGTCTTATGGCTGCAATGATGATCTATTATTAGGCATCTCTATGTTTTGTTGATAATATTAATTCTTATATTTGAAACGTCCAAGAGCGCTGGTAGCCTAGCGGTAAGGGCGTGCGACTTGCAATCCAGAGGTCGCAAGTTCGAACCCCGGCACGTACCAATGAGTTTTTCGAAATTCATGTACGAAATATCATTTGATGTTTACCAGTCGCTTTTCGGTGAAGGAAAACATCGTGAGAAAATCGGAATAATCCCAATAAGGCCTAGTTAACCCTCTGGGTTGGAAGGTCAGATGGCAGTCGCTTTCGTAAAACTAGTGCATATGCCAAATCCTGGGATTAGTTGCCAAGCGGATCCCAGGCTCCTATGAGCCGTGGCAAATGTCGGGATAACGCGAGGGAGATGATGATGATATTTGAAACGTCCAATTTATGGTTTTAAACATTATAAAACTTGTAAAAAAATGCCTGCCTTCAAACTATTCAGTATGTACTATGTAGTTGCTTTAAAAAATAATGGTCAAAGGGTTAAAGTTTTAAGAAATAGAGTTTAAAGCATAATATATGTATACATTTTATAAAACAACTACCTAGACAACGTCAAGGAATAAACGACTAGGGAGATATCAATGCCTTCAAATTAAATAGCACTTACAAAATTTTGCTGTGTAGGAAAGAGCTGCAGCCACGGTAGAACTAAACACTCGAGCGGCAGCCTTAACCTGCAAATGAAAATTAATTAGGTCATAACAAAGACTATCCTCCCATGGGCCGTTTACGGTATGCAAGTCATAATATTTTTAATTCAGGAGTTAAGCACTACTTTCACCACTTTCCTTCTACCTACTACAATTTTTTTTCGTAGGTAATACGGAGCCAATACGACTTTGCCATTTTTTTCATGAGCCCAAGGAAATATATTGCACTCTGCTACTATATAGTATGTACATATGATCCCACGTAAGATGATGTCTCAGTTTTGTTGCACTGTCGTACTGCAGTTATGTTGCATATCTAATTAAACCACGAAACTTTACGTGAGCATCAAACGGGTTAAAGAAATGTGTTTAGCAAGTTTACATACTTATTAGAGACTTGGTTATTGCCGAGTCTGCCTTGTGTAATATGGTATAACAATTGTTATTTATTTATTTGTGATAAACTTATGTGCGAAATGTTATTTTCAGAGTTAGCTTACACCCTGGATTAATATATAGTATAGGCTACGTTTTTTCCCTAATAAACCGCGGGTAACACCGTGGTTACAGCTAGTAGTTCTATAATTGATGTGCCGTTTGGTACAACATTACTTACCATTTTCTCTGGTAGAACGTCTTGATCGGTAAGTTTATGTAACAACCTAGACTCCATATGGTTGCAGTCAGTTAGGTACACGTCAACGATGTCTTGCCATGTAGAATACTGGCCATCTACTTCAATAGTTTTGTTAAGGAAATTATTCCTAAATCCTTTAATAAGGTGCGAAGGGTCGAAGATGACACTGAGATTGACATCACCTATTGCGATGGTCTCATCTGAAAAACAACATAAATTTTGACTATAAATATAACCGATATATTTACATATCTACTTGTAGGGTTTTTGACATCCTAGAAGAGGGTAGACTAAGAATTAATACCTAGTAATGAATAAAAGGAGTGACACACTTTGCTTGCTTCTAGCAACGATAAGTCTTGTATCCGATACTGCATAGTATAGACACTGATTAAGGTTATCTAATTAAGAAACGGAAAATAAAGTGATACAACGATATTGGTGCATTTGATTATATACTAGTCTACTAACAAATTCGTTTTTGTCTAATAAAATGGGCCAGAGATAACGTATGCATAATAAAACCGTAATTCCAACCGTAACAGTTCAACCGATCAAGTTGTACTTCAAAAAATAGAAGGGCGGAAACATGTGGCCACCCAAAACAGTGAATAGGTACTATACCTACAGGAAGTGTCTTGAAAAAGGCATATGAAACCCGTTTGCTTGATAGTGACATTTTAGGTACATTATTCGCATTTCGCACGATATCACAGTATCGCATATGACCATCAACCTATAGCAAACTTACTTCATATCGTAAATCATAATACCTGTGCTTTTACTAACCAGTAGGCTGTTTTGCGAGAATTTGTGCTCGTTTTGTTTCCGCTTGCAAGTCTTCTAGAGCCTTTCTAAAGGTAGATCCTTGGTCGCAGATAGTTGCAACGGGATGCAGGCCGATGTCTCCAGCGACAGCAACAACTTCCTTTAGCAGCCTCTTCATATCGGGGGGGGCTTACTGTGCCCTTGGTAAAATAGAACGCAAACGCTTGCTGCCATTTTGCTATGGCTCCTCTAAACATAAAGACCAAAGCTTGGTCAGCAAATTCCTTTCGTGTTTCACCCAAGGACACAAATCCGTTTATTCGGTCTTTATTTTTGTTGCACGTGAGTCCTTCATCGAGATGCATCTCGTCGAATATTATAGAGCAAAATTTTTTGTTTTCGTCCCATGACGCTACCTGGAATTTATCAATTATAGTAGAATGTTGTTATACTTGTTATAATGTTCATTGTTCAGGTATCTAATAGGTAAATATACTTATAAAATACTAATAGTATTCACACACGAAGCAGTATGCTTCCTAAACCAGTAGGTAAGGGCTGATGCAGACGGACTGCAACTGCAATTTATTTAGAAACTCTGCAGCCGCCGTTTAGCTTTATTAAAATTTTAATGGACCATCTTCAGCTATTAGACAGATGTAAAAAATGCTGCAAACAAAGTCTGTAGCAGTAGAAGAAAAATCGGTCAAGACTCAAGACCATGTCGGGCGATACTCAGTGTAGGGTTCCGTAGTTTGTGACCCGTAACTCACAAACGGTTCAACCGATCAAGTTTTAAATAATATCCCTTTAAAACTGTACTAAGATGTAATTTCATGATTTTATCATATTCTTTGGACTTGCGGTTCAAAAGTTAAATCCCTCTCCCCTTTAACTTTTACTTTGGAATTTTTACTTTAACTTAAAATAGTCATAGGTATCCCTTCAAAAAACGCAGTCTGCGTGCACTGTTTTTTAATGTGACCATAATAGCATAAGAAATAGACAGTTTACTTATATGTCTATGATTTAAATGAATACCTAACACCGAACCAAACATAACTATGGTACCTATATCTTGCGCTCAGTGAATTCATTCAATAAATAATAATACACACCTCTTTTTTCATCACCTCAACGACGAAAGGGTTGATGCCAACCTCGATGTTTAATTGTCCTACAAGTTTGTTTAATGTTGATTTCGAAGGAAGTATAAATATTTTTTGTAGAAACCTGTAGCATCTTGGACTCTGCTTCATAATAGAAAGGCCTATTAATTTTTCTTCTTCTGTGAATCTCCGGGCCCTTGTTTTTTTAGTGCAGAGATTAATTTGCATTTTCAAAATTTTCTTTGCGTAAGGGTTCATATTTTTAGTAATATCCTCAAAAGAATGATCCTTAGCAAATTTCACTGCCTTGTTAGCCCTTTTTCTATAGGCTACCTCTACCTTGGCCTTTTTATATTCTTTGTACCATTTTCGGCAATTTGGTGATAGGTTCACTACTTTGTTAATGAGTCGTTGTCGCGATGGCTTCACTGTTTTATTAGCTGGCAGACGTGGGCCTTTAAAAAAGAAATAATTAAGTTTTCAACATTAGGTTAAAAAACAATAATAAATTATATTAAAGTTAAAAATTAACCGATATTAGTGACTTAAAGGCAGCCTAAGCAATTAGTCTGAATTTAGAAAATTGATTGTCACCGCTGCTAAAGATACGCAGATATATGTGGTGTACCTCATACAAAACTTTGTTGACGCAAACTTTCAGAATAATAATTAAAAATGGCCATACGTCATAAACATGTGAACGTCACGTAATGAGGTAAATGTTGTCTCGCTTCTATCATTACGTATATTGCAAGGCAATTATGTTATTCACTTCATCATTATCATAATTTACAAAAAATGGAACGCACAATTTACAACAGTGCGACGTATACATATAAATAGTGTGTGTGTTATTGGAGCTCGAGATGTGTTTTGACGCATCACCTCAAGTTTTCTCACAATCGATTTCAACTTTGTACCTACTAATATGTAGTCTGAAGGCCTAAGGAAATTCGCAATATTGAACGGTAGGCCCTCTGGACTCTGGTCTCTCACAGACACAAATACCAGTTTGATTGACAATTTTTTGCATTAGATTTATTTGCGATTCAAGAAATGGCGTCTTTCCGAACTGGAGTTACACGCTACGGTTACATATGTATATACACTGGTGTTTTGTTGATTAATGTGCTCGTGGTTCATATTTAGTTCTAACATTTAAGCATTTTCGGTGCGCATACCTTGTGACCGGGTGATAGTAGAAGTGGTTCGCTCTGAAGTGAAGAAGTCGCTCTGTGTTGAGCCAGCATATGTATACAAGTCGCAAGTCAGATGGGAAAAATAAAAATTAAATTAGTGCATATTTCGACAATAGATGTATTCAAGAATAAATAAATAAATATTACGTGTTTAAGTGACATCCTTATACAAACTGACAGAGCCCCACGAAAAGCTCAAGAAAACTTGTGTTATGGGTACTCAGTCAAAGATATATAAATAATTAAATACATAGAAACGACACCCATGACTTAGGAAGAGATGTCTGTGCTATCGTCACACAAATAGATGCCCTTACTGGTTACTGGGATTTGAACCCAGGACCGTCGGCTATACATATCTAGGCAGAATCACTACCTACTAGGCCAGACCTGTTGTCAAATAAATATAGTATAAATAGTTATTTTTGTATTTCATGCCCATGACCATTGCCCATGCCTATTTTTTTATACTTGTTAGTCCTGTCATAATAGCCATAGAGGTAGTTTGTATAGAATGCAGAGTTAAAAAGTTCTGAGGATTCCCTGTATTATTTTCTCACCACCCAGCCGGGTCATTGCCATAATCGCTACGAATGGCAAGCGGGTTGGGGATCGCAGTAGTTTTAGCACACACTCGGAACATTCTTAATTGAGAATCTACTTATATTTTTTTGACAAATCTAACTATCAGCTCAATAAGGCTTGTGTCGTCGTTGTACCTACATACTGTCATATGACATACATACATAATATAATAAATCTTCATCTATTAACCGCATACAGACGTCCACTGCTGGCCATAAGCCTCTCCCTCAGACCATCACAGTGAGTGATATTTATAAAGTTCATAACCAAGGAACAAATAATTGAGATAAGCACATAAATAAATGCCCTTGCCACGAGAACCAGCTGAGATACCGGCTGTGATATGGCTGCATGCCTACATGTTATTCTATTACTGTATTAATTAAGCCTACCTTCTGTTCTGGCGATAGTAGAAGCTGTCTCCAAGCCAGCGTTGCTCTTTGTCAAGTCTGCAGATACAAATTAGTCATATGGGAACAAGTACAATTTTAATAAATAATTCGACGGGCGAAAAATAAATTTCGTAAAAATGTATAACTTACAAAGGACCCTTATTCAAAATGTAGTATGCACATCTCACTCGGTTATTAAATTGGACTTGGGTTGTTTTTTTATATATATGAATATACAAAAAAAAATCAGTATTAAACTACTGATCTGGTAACTTCTGTCTTATTATATTAGACATTTAATCACAAAGCATAACAATATGTACTTAAATTAAAAAATATACAAACGTGCTATGTATTTCTTTTTGGCCAATCAATAACCTTACATGTGCTTTATGAAATGATATAATATGTGTATTCGCCGGTCTGGGCTTACAGTTTACGTTTCGAATAGAATATTTAATCATTACAATATAGGTATTACGTTGGCGCCTCACGGCGAATGATGCCTTTTCGCTAAAAAGTGTCACAATACTCGTACATCAATCAACTTAAATCGTCAAGATCAGAACTAGGGCTCCTGGTATCCGTGATGTACGCCGACCCGTAGCTACGTGTTCTTAACACCGCCGGTACTAAGATCACGAATTTCACGAACACGGCCAGGTACGTGTCACGTACCTACGTTCGCATCCGGATTCACGTGACACGCCGTGACACGCCGTGACACGTAGCCCGTACCTGCGTCCGTGTGTGGAGCTTTGGGCTCGATTCCGTTGGATACTTATCGCACGTTTCGCCACGCCCGGGAATATAATAAATAAGGACTAAGTTTTATTCGTAAGATACGTGAAGGCGTGATCACGCCTACACGGATCTACACGGATTCACGTACCCTAATTTCACGTAACCGAATGTCACGTGCGGAACGGACCAGAAAACCGTTGCCGTGATTCACGTAACCGGGCGCACGGCTACGGGTTCACGAATCACGGACACGACCGCGAGCCCTAATCAGAACTTGCGGTATGCATACCTTTTGCTCGAACTATGGTAGCTTCTGCTCGAACGGTGGTACTCGCAGAGGAGGTCATCACGCCAGCGTCGTTCTTTGTCAAGTCTGTAGATAGATACATTGGCAAAGTAATATGGGAGAATTAAAATCTTTTTCTCAGGTATTAGTAGATATTTGTGACATTATCTATGAAAGGGGACCTTATTGTCGATGGCGCTTACGTCGTTGTTCAAGATGTTACAATACAAACGCAACTCAGTTCGACGTAAGCGCCATCGACAATAAGGTCCCTTTTCATAGATAATGTCTCATTTTAGCATAATTTAAGAGCTTATTATATTTATCTTTCAATTATATATCCAACTAACAGGGGCCTATATATCTAAAAGCTCGTAATTTATTATATGTGATCACTTTTAACAACTTTTATTAAAAGGGACTTCCGCTTGTTTAACAACTTACAAGTTTTCTAGAAGTATAGTTAAAGGTCTCAGGGTCTCCAATTCAAATGCACTATAGGTACATACTTTGTAATTCGCTATTTTAATTTATAAAAAAAATTGTTTTTCATATTTCGTGTTCTTCCTCATTAAACATTAAAATTGAGTATTAAACTTTCAAACGCTTTTCCTCTCGCGTCAAAATATAACGCAGGTAGGTATACGTTAATATCTCGAAAAGCTCTTCCTCGCGACTTTGTCGGCCAGCCATGATCGCCTTTAAAGTATAGCGGGATAAAAATTGTTATATGTTCTTTTTCGTAGCTCAAACTCTCTCCATACCAAATTTCATCTATTTGATTCGGCGGTTTGAGCGTGAAGAGATGACAGACAGAGTTCGTATTTATAATATTAGTATGGATAGTATGAATCTCTGTCAGCAGGTAAATAGCTTTGGCAATGTCCACCATAACAACGGATATTTCCCCCAAGGCAATAAATCATTCCTAATAGTATCTGAATCTGACAAACAAAAAGCAACCCATATATTTAAGAATACTAATGTTTCGATTGTAACCGGATCTCGGTATCTAGGAAGCTACATTGGAGAAGGAAAAGAAGAATTCGTAAAAAAGAACATACATAAATGGGTTTCCACCTTAGAAAAATTATCACTCATATGTAAAGACTCACCACAAGCTGCCTATACTGCCCTTACCAAAGCTACACAATTTCAATGGTCCTTTCTGTTACGAGTCCTAAAAGATGCCGCAGAATTCTTTGATCCTTTAACAAATACCTTACGCACTACTTTTCTGCCGACTCTAATAGGGGGTGATGTGTCATCATTAGAAGCTGACTTATTTTCCTTACCCATTCATAAAGGTGGCTTAGCAATATCCGATGGCGCCACCACTTCAAATTTATACTATGATATGTCTAAAAAAGGCTGCACTGTTCTTTCATCCTCCCTACTTGAAATGAAGCATATGGAACTCGCAAAGCATCACAAATCCCTCAACGAAGCACGTAAAGAATGCCACAAACTGAAAGAAGCACATGACGATAACCTTTTAGATTCCATTTTAACCAATCTCCCACCTATCAAAAAAAGAGCCATTGAAAGATCAATTGTGACCAAAATGAAAACAAAATCTTCTAATTGGCTATCCGTTATACCCACAAGAAAAGATCACTTTGACCTGTCTCCACACGAATTCCGAGATGCCCTCTCAATACGATACCATCGAACACCGATCTCAATGCCAAAATCTTGCGATGGATGCGGCAATAGCGACTTCAACATCGATCACGCCCTCTGTTGTAAAACCGGCGGTCTAATAACGAGACGTCACAACGAAATAAGGGATCTCTTTTGCGAATTATGCCAACAAGCGTGGGGAAATGTAGTAAAAGAACCAATTGTCGCTGAAGGTGAAACCGGCCTACGAGGAGATTTAGCATGCCGGGGCGTATGGGTTGCACAGAGGGAGGCGTTGTTTGACATCCGTGTCGTAGACACTGACGCTCCCTCTTACACCTCACGCCCTGTTGCTTCTGTCCTGAAATCAGCAGAGTCGGAAAAACAAAACAAATACGCCAACGCCTGCGAGCTTCGTCATGCCACTTTTACACCTCTCGTCACCTCTGTGGATGGAGTTTTTGCACCACAACTAGCAACATTCGTCAAACACCTCGGGGAAGCACTCGCATCTCGCTGGGATAGATCCCTGTCTCGCGTATTGGGCTGGCTGAGGGCTCGTATAATTACTTCAATAATTAGAGCGACCAGCATGTGCATTCGTGGCACCCGCCACAAATGGAAGACAGCAGCGAAGTTATTCGGCTTCGATGATGGTGCCGCCCTTCCACACGCCGACTGACCTACGAACTCTTTCTACCACTATTTTATTTTACGTCTACCTATTTGTTTAAATTTTTTTGTGTTCTTCATCATGTTACATTATTATTAAATAAATGCTGTTATCCCATTTAGGCACGACTGCACAAGATGCGTTTAGGTGTTCTCGGCGTTTAAATCGTAGCCGTCAGCGGTGTCGGTGCCGCGGATATGTCTTATTTTTGGGAGCTGAAACAATATGCTTTTAGCGTATTCTGTATTATTAACACAATAAAAACTAGGTAAAATAAGGCTAGGTAGATGTATTAAGTTAGTAAATTTAATTAGGTACTTGTTTATATTAGAATACATTTCATTTTATTTTCACTTACGAAAGAAATATAAAATAAAAATAAGAAAAGGAAAGGTCATTGAACATTTCTGGATAATGCGATTCTACGTTATATGAGTTTTTGTGAAATAATAAGATAACTACAAGGCTTACAGACTTTGCTCTTTTTAGAAGCTTTTGACGATTGCAAACTTGTGCATTCTAGTAGTCTATTTGTAACATACTAAAAATTGATGATGATGATGATGATTAGTCTCAGGTTTTGCATGTACTATTAAAGTAAGATTTGTATCTATTCCTATTTATTTGCAGTGTTTACAAGTTCGTAAACACACTGTCCGTAATATTTAAGTTGAATAATATAACGCCATTACCTAACATTCCTACCAGTCTGTTTCGAAAACAACAAAAGAGTTAAAACTCAAATAAAACTGTTTCCATATAATGTCCTAATAGTCAAAATTGATTCATTAAACCTGTAGGTATTACTAATGACTTACAAAGTCGTGTTAATAAATCGGTACTTATATGCTGCCGGCACACATTCGCGCGAGTAGCGAGGCGAAACGCGAGCACGCATGAGTACGCGGACGTCTCGCTATACCTCTCGCACCTCGCCTTGCGTTTTTGTATAGGCAAAGTCTTGGCGAACGTTTCGACGAATAGCGAGGCGAGTGACGAGCCAGCATGTCTAAACGCGGAGTTAAATACCTCATACATTACACCGAACACATTCTTACTCCGTGTTTACTCCGCGTTTAGACATACTGGCTCGTCACTCTCCTCGCTATTTGTCGAAATGTTCGACGAGACTTTGCCTGCGAGGGACGAGAGGAATAGCAAGACGTCCGCGTACACATGCGTGCTCGCGTTTCGCCTCGCCATTCGCCTCGCTACTCGCGCGAATGTGTGGCGGCAGCATTAAACAAATAAAACAAACGTATCGCACAAGCACATAGGCGCGAGGACAAGCAAAGCACATCGTCAAAAACTGACGCTGATTGGTCGGCGACGTTTGGCGGCTCCTTCGTAAATCTCAAACGATACCTTTATGAAAAAGGTATAGGTACCGAAAAAAATAAAGGTATCCTTATATTCCGGTACCGCTATTTTCAATTGCGCTACCGAAATCATACCGAAACAAACGGTATGACGTCATACCTTTCTAAAACGGTAATGTAACTACTATATATATGTACTTATTATATTTTGGGGGATGTAGGGAGCAAAACATTTTTCTTGCCCCAAGTCAACTTCAACCTGCATGTGGTCATGCTGTTATCGGTACACCGGCATCGCCTTCTGTGGTAATTATGGGCATGACCCTTTATGGCAAGCACACGTTAATAACGAACGAAAAAGTCTTACTAGTGATAACATATGGAGGTGAAACGTGCATACTGACAATGACGGTGCGGTCGTTCACCGGTTTGAAGTCGTTCAGCGAGCTATGTACCTACTCGGAGTTTTTTCAGAACACACAAACAGACAGTAACAAAACTTATCGACATAGCCCAAAGGATTAGTAAGTTGAAATGCTGTTAGAACCGACAACCGCTGGGCTGGACATGTTCTAGAATGGAAACCGCATGCCTCGTAAAACGAGCGACATACCTACGGTGGCTAAAAAACTATAGACCGAGCTCGACCTTGCGTGGTGTAGGAGAGTACGAGTATGTCCAGCAGTCGACGAGGATAGGCGGATGATAGTCATTATATTATTCATTATTTCACACCACTTTTTTTGTTTGTTTTATGTTTTATCGTGAATCTACAAGGGTGATACTTACAAATCTCTGGAAATTGCCTCGTAGGTACCCCGCTAGCAATTTCTGTAGGCGTAAACAACGATGGATAGGCGCTATATGTCAGCCGGCCATTTGATTTGATAAATCTCCTCTCAAAATGCTGATGACACACCGAGCGCTTCCCTAGCTTCTCCTTGGACAAACTGCGTAATGACGCCAAGTTTACGCAGTTTAGCCACTGGAGAAGCTTCGTTTGGTCACCAATCGGAAAATAGTGCAAAGGAGCAGCCTCACGTGTATTATTACACACGTAGCACTTTTCCGTCCGCATAGTTTAAAATTATGTTATTATCTTAACTTAAACAACGCACGCGAAAACGATTCGATTCAAACTCAAGGAGAAAATCCCACCATTTTTTAAGAAATTGACGTTGTGTTTTTTTTGGTTTTATTGAAGCTCTGGCTACCAGCGTCAAAAAAACCGCCAATGCCTAAAAACATGTGGCCAGCGTACATAGAATAATTAGGTAAAATATATTGGATGTGGCAACCTTGCTGCTACTGAGTCATTTACATCATTCCCCCTGTCATCGATTTTTGACAGTTGCCTATGAAGTGACATCACTCTATGGCAGTAAACTGGCAGTGATACACAATACAATTTTTCGAAGCCCGAAGCCGTGGTCCGATTCGGTTTTTGAGCACGCATATGGCACACTGTCGGTCGGTCCGATTTTTTTGTCTGAGCTGTCGCAAATAACGATTCAAGTTCAAATTTCTTTATTTGCACAAAACATGGTACAATAAGGTGGTACTGTGAGATATTTCGTACAATGACATATGCCGGCTAAGCATGCAAATATTATAATCTTATGCTGCCGCCACACATTCGCGCGAGTAGCGAGGCGAATGGCGAGGCGAGACGCGAGCACGTATGTGTACGCGGACGTCTCGCCATTCCTCTCGTCGCTCGCATCGCGTTTTTGTATGGGCAAAGTCTCGTCGAACGTTTTGACGAATAGCGAGGCGAGTGACGAGCCAGCATGTCTAAACGCGGAGTTATGCTGCCGCCACACATTCGCACGCGTAGCGAGGTGAATGGCGAGGCGAAACGCGAGCACACATGTGTACACGGACGTCTCGCCATTCCTCTCGTCCCTCGCATTGCGTTTTTGTACAGGAAAAGTCTCGTCGAACGTTTCGACGAATAGCGAGGCGAGTGACGAGCCAGCATGTCTAAACGCGGAGTTATATGTATATGCTATATGCACATAAAGTAATCATGTAATCATCGTAGGTGATACAGATACTTTATTTTATACTATAAAACATTTGACTTTTTAGCCATTTACTAAGTTATTTTTTAAATTTAAAGGCAAGGATTTTATATTTTCCGGAAGGGCTTTAAATATTCTTAAACACATATAATAACTGCTTTTAGTAAAAAGAGAACTATTTGGTATGAAATCTAGAACAGCTTTGTCCGGATAAATAAATCCGGATATTTCTTAACAAATACTGCAATATCAAAGACGTACATGCATGGCAATGTCAAAATTTCATGTTTATGGAACAATGGTTTACATGATTCCCATTTACATGATATTCGTAGATTTCGGACAATTGTCTTTGTTGATTCTGAGTATAAAAAAAAAACCGAATTGATAACCTCCTCCTTTTTTTGAAGTCGGTTAAAAATAGAGCTTATTCTGTACTAATTACCGCAACTTTAGTTGAAAACACAAGAAAACTTCCAATTGTACTGGAGCGGTACCGCGAACATCGAAGTTCGTATATTTCGGGCATCTTTTTCTTTTACTCTAATTAAGATGTCATGAGAAAAACAGAGACAATTGTCCGAAATTTACGAATATCGTTGTTCGCGGTAGCGCCGCTGGTTTGTATCCCTCCAAATTTGACAGTTCTGAAGGGTTCAGAAGCGGTACCGTGAACATCGAAGTTAGTTTATTTCGGGCATCTTTCTCTTTAATTCCAATTAAGGGTGTCATGAGAGTGACAGAGACAATCGGCCGAAATTTACGAATATCGTTGTTCGCGGTAACGCTGCAGTTTGAAGGGCAGGAAGGGCAACAAAAATATGAGACTATGAAAAATATGGACGAAAATAGCACCGTCTCTGCTATACTTACGGAAAGATACATAAGACCGTCCCTTTCGATCGTGGTATAATTTCAATATAATAAGCATGCTCCACCTAGTTAAATGATATGTCTATGCATTTTGGGCTGCAAAAGCGAGAGTATCTTTGTTCGTTACTGCGTACGCGGATGCATGCTCCTTTCTATTATTCCTCCTAGCTTTTGACACCCAAGCCGTAGTCCAAACCAAATCACGCTCATGCCGTGATCGGCGTGATCCGACTCACTTTGATTGAGCCAAGATTGAGCGCGCTCACGCAACGCTCACGGTCCTACCGATTCACGCTAACGCTCATAGATAGAGTTTGGCCAGTGAAAAAAAATTGGTTTACTCACTTAAAGCATAGACGATTGAATCATACCGTCTCTTTCTTTCGCTTGCACTACGACCCCAAAAAAAGGGATGAGTATAGTTTATTTTTTCAACTTTAAGAGTAACAATTGAGTAATAATTGGTTAGCCAGACTCTAGCACCTCTAATTCGATACTACTTATTGTTCGGTTCGGGCTGTCATGTGAGCGTGATTCGGAACGCCATGTGTAGTATTGACACATATTGCCATCAAATTCATCAAATTGACATTTTACATTTACAATTTGTGTTCATGTTGGCTGTATATTTGGTAAAAAAATAAAGAAAAGAAACTATTATTGAAAATGTATTTCGGGTTATGATGATTTTTATTAAAGAATGAACCTATAATAATAATTAGTTAATGATAATTAGTTACAATTAATAATATTCTTTACCGACACTAACCATTCGTGTTCACGTAAAAGCATTCATCGCAAAGCAATTCGCAAATATTTTATCGTACATACATTAGCAACAAACAAGCCCGGTATTTCATGAGACAACATGAATACCGGTAGGAATAAAGCATTGGTGAGGTTATTTTTATTTGTATTAATTTGTGGACTACCATAAATAAATACACCATTTTGGTACTAATAATCTTCCTCGCGTTGTCCCGTTTTTTAGGAAGATTTGGTACTGAACAGAGTACTATAAAATGTTTACCTATTTGATTTAGTTTGTGGTATTTTACAGAAGAAAATAAAGTCGCTATGCTACCTGACTTTGGGAGGTTCTGTAGCTTACCAATTTATTTACATGAAGAAAGACTTCAATGGTTACTATGAAAGTGTGCTGCAACCTATCATCCAACTTCTCAACCCAGAATTGGCCCATACAATTGGAGTTTCGGCCTTTAAATATGGTTTTTTTCCATCTCAAACTGACAAAGATCCAGAAGTATTGGTAAGATTAATATTACTATTATTCAGACATTAGATATTTTTAAGACTTCTTGACCTCCTTGGTTAACATAAACCATTAACCTAAATCACACTAAACAACTCTAAAGAATTAGTCTTTCAAGCACTATGTTGTAGTTCAAATACTTTAGTGTAATAATTGTTATTATTTTACAGAAAACGAAATTCCTTAACAGTGAACTTTCTAACCCAATTGGCATTGCTGCTGGTTTTGACAAGCATGGAGATGCTGTGATAGGCCTGAAGAATGTTGGCTTTGGTATGGTAGAAATAGGATCTGTTACTCCCCTACCCCAGCCTGGGAATCCCAAGCCACGTGTCTTTCGTCTACCCGAGGACAAGGCAGTGATCAACAGATATGGATTCAACAGTGAAGGCCATGACAATGTATACAATAAGATAAAAGATCTGGATAAAACAGTAATGAATACTGCACTACTGGGCATTAATTTAGGAATGAACAAGCTTTCTGATGATCCTGTGACAGATTATTGTTTAGGTATAGAGAAATTCTGGAATGTTGCTGATTATTTTGTCATCAATGTCAGTAGGTATGTAAATATTAAAATGATCAATCAACTAGTAAGGTTTTAAACTTACATCTGTCCATTAAATAAATCAAGTTTTTATCATTTATTATGTTTCAGTCCTAACACACCTGGCTTAAGATCACTACAGGCAAAAGATGAACTATCAAAATTATTAACAGCAGTTAATAAAGTGAGAAATGAAATGGCTCCCAAAAAAAGCATACCTCTTTTGCTCAAGCTGGCTCCGGATCTGACTGCACAAGATAAAAAGGATATTGCAGCAGTTATTACTAGGAAAGGAAGTCAAGTTGATGGACTAATCATTTCAAATACAACAATAGATAGACCAGAATTGGTGCACCAAGATGTATCTCAGGAGCCAGGTGGTCTTAGTGGAAAACCATTAGCCAGCAAATCTACAGAAATGATTAAAGAAATGTACAAATTAACTCAAGGTACCTATACCCATAACTTAAATCGAGTAGAGTAGCAGTTTTTAGTATCCTATTATGATGCTACTTCACCATCTGGAATTGGTTTGATTTTATGGAGGCAATGACTTTTTAGCTTGTCATGGTC
Source organism: Grapholita molesta (assembly GCA_022674325.2). Taxonomy (NCBI): domain Eukaryota; kingdom Metazoa; phylum Arthropoda; class Insecta; order Lepidoptera; family Tortricidae; genus Grapholita; species Grapholita molesta. The sequence goes on along the minus strand of CP053129.2, from coordinate 8,029,241 downwards.
TAAATATTTACAGTGTTTATTCATATTTTCAGGTAAAGTCCCAATTGTAGGTGTCGGAGGTATATTTACTGGCCAAGATGCATATGAAAAGATCTTGGCAGGTGCTAGTGCAGTACAAATCTACACAGCATTAATATATCATGGACCCCCTGTAGTCAATAAGATCAAACAGGAACTGGCTGATCTTCTTCACAAAGATGGGTACAGAAATGTAAATGAAGCAGTTGGTAAAGGCATTAAATGACAAAGGTGGTACAAATTATTTTAATGTTTATTGCTTGTTTTGTATTTCATATTGAGATAAATAATGAAGATAAATATTAAAGATCATCTATGATGGCTTATCCTTTGTCAAATCAGCTGCTCCTGTAAATATTAATGAAGAATGGTATTAAAAAATGTAAAATAAATGAATATAAAATAAATTATTTTAATTGTATTTAAACTGTCATGAGACATTGAAATTTTTTATAAATGATAGTAAATGGAGGCCTATGTTCTCCGAAACGTGTTGTGCAAGTGACTTAATAAATTTCTTTTACTCATTAAATCTTCCACAATAGAAGTATCCCCCAAATTAGTTAATCTAAAATATAGTTTTAATTAATTACAATGTCTAGGGTAATTACTCATTAAATATAATGGATATATTGTTTTGTTTTAGAGTTTTTAGACTTTTTGTACACTTAACTCAGGACACAAATGAATACACCATCCAATGAATTTATTTACCTTCTATTTTACAGTTAGGTAACTGAGACGCCAAGAACTGTTTGCATTCTTCCAAGTCATTAACATTTTTCAAATCAAACAGCACTAAATTTTGCAGTTTATGACAATCTTTTAAATCCTTCAGTCCAGCATCACTGACATCAGCAATTTCTGAGACTTGTATATGAGTTAAAGAGTCTTTCCCATGTGATAACCCTTTTAATGCTCTGTCCTCAATATATGAACTTTTGTGAAGTATAATCTTATACAGTTTGGTGCATCCAACTAAAACAAAACATACTTTTGTAAAGTCAGTCATTACCAAATCAATACTCTGCTGTTAAATAAATACCAATATGAGTTTCTAATGATTACAAACTCGTACAAAATTGCAAATACCTACCCAGCTACCAACTAGGTATTTTTACCAAATAAATACATACTTAAATGAGAGAAACCGTAATGCGATATTGATGAATCTGTGGCATCAATAACTGCCAACCTCGGGACTGGTTGGTCATTTGCTGGCAGCATGTTGTAGTCTGCCATTTTTTTACCGCCGACCCACTCGACTTGGCCGCCGTTCCGCAGCACCCATTCTGCGCAGGCACGATCAGGGCCAACTTTTTTAATCCTTTCAGCGTCTGGCTTATTGAACATCATATTAACATATTCCCAGAAACATCTGACTTGATTAGTTTGTGCCGCTTTTACTGCGACGTTCCGGCAACCGGTTTGCTGTAACAAAAACAAGATGTTTTGAACGTCATTGGTAGTTTTAATAACTTTACTTAATACTTACCAATTAATGTACTTACCATGCGTGCGGCTACAGACCACATCTTTACTAAAAGTATAGATATAAAATGAAAATTACGTTCTATAAAATACGTCGATGATGTAATATTACAAGTATTATATTATATTATTATTGTTTTGTTTGTGAACCGTCAAAATGTCAGATGGTCAAATATGTTATCTGTGAAATGTCCAAAACAGCCGTTTGTAATAATCAATTAATAGGGATGTTGACACATATTAAGTAAAATAATAAAATTAAGTGAAATTGGTTCACAATGACGAATATAATCAATTAAAATTAAAATTTAATATAAATACTTATTTGATTTAAAGATATCACCTTTACAAAATTTATAAACAACAACATTTTTAATTTGTGAAATTTCAAAAAACCGTGGTCCCCAACAAATTCTCGCAGTTTACTGCAAAATAGATTGTAAGGCAATTAAATTATATACCCAAACGCAATATTTCGCGGTCTAAATAGCAATTTAATTATTTCTCCATACTTTAGAGAGCGCGGCTAGGAATAAGTGACGTCATACGTTATCATCATTTTGTAAGGAGCGTTTTCGCGGGAAATACGAATGTTAGACTTTGACGCTCATTTCTGGCTTTTGTGTAGTTTTAAGGCCATTACTCCCATACAGACATTTCATCCCTAAAACGAAAGAGATCGATTGATAAAGTAAAAATAAAACAGTCAACTAGCCTATTAAAACGAGTGGACAAGAAAGGTGGCAAAATTGATTAATGCTATAAATAAACCATGAAACAGTTAGCTATCAAATTATTTAAGCCGAGATAGTTACCATTTATGTTATTTTAACGAATTTCCGATATTTCGGCACTATTGCAAGCGCTATCTTCATGGAATAACTAAAAATCTAAAAATCGGGTATTGAAGTCTTGTAGCAATAATACCACCCTTTATATAAAACTAAAATTATAGGATTTAACTACAGTTATTGTGATGATTTTGTTCATACTTCAGCATATTAGGAAACACTATTGTACATACTTATTTGCTTTCAAAAAATAAAAATTTATGATTTATTATTAAAAAAAATATATATGAATGACTCACTTTGGCCGAATTCGAAAGGTCTCAAACGGTTCTATGAAATATTTGTTTATTTATTAGAAAAATTCAGCTGTCATATGTCAGAAAAGTATTTATTTATATTTATTTATTGACATTTTCGCTTCATGTGCATTTGTGCGGCTCTTGCCTTGAATGTGTTAAAGAAACTATTTTATAATAAACTATATCCATTTTCAAATCGTTTCTGAAAATGAAAGCCATATTGATTTTTGATAATGTGAACGATTTGCTATATTCGAAATGGGACGAAGAATTTATAGAACGTATGAAAAGTCTCAGCGAACAGGTACGCATATTAGAACAAGTTTTACGTGCATTATAATTAGTTAATTATCGATTGTGAGGAAACGTTTTTAAAGTTTTCTCATAAACGATAACATAATTGATAAGGTGATGATGAATTTTATTCATTAGGAGTAAACAATTTTGTAATAAAATGTAAATATGTAATATAAATCTGCTTGTAGTGTGATAGTGTGCTCCCGATCAACTTATTATGAATATGATAACTCAGTGGGGTGCCTTGGGAGAGGTCCTTGTGAGTGGGCCAGTGATCAGCACTAACGGTGCAAAACTTTAACAAAACTTGTTGAAATGAGGTATAGTAATACTGACCATCAAGAAAAATATGAATAACTTTGGCAAATTAGTGTCTAATTGAATTGTATATCAGAATTTCAATACGCATATATTTGGGTGCAAGCATGTAATTGTTTTATAGCTCTATACACTCCTTTATGTCCATTCAACAAGTTTTGTTAAAGTTTTGCACCCATAGTGCCGATCATTGTTAATGATTGATGATGACTAATAGTATTTTTATTAACAGAATTTGTTTATTTTAGCATAGTGATTTAGACCTAACAGATGGGTCCAAAGTATCTCAACTGCTGTCCCCAATTATCACATCACAGCGAGTTATGGCTGCACAATTTGGGAACACATACTCTTCCATGCAATGTAAAGATGACACAACAATAGTGTTTGATGAGGTAACAAATATGATTTGGGGTTGTGTATTCATAGTTATAGCTAGAGCTGGGCACAACACTAATACAAGTAACTCTGATAAGTATAAGTAATCAAATAATTGCTAATGAGTATTGGAATTAAAATTATAAACTATATATTTAAGAAAAATGAAATTCACAGCTAGCTAATTTTTAATGAATAGGTGCTATTTTAATTTAATTAAATATAAAAAAAAAAACTTACCAAAATTTGTATTACAGTGGTTGGATCATATTTTCATGATTATTAGTAAACAGTCTGTAGATGACGCCCAAAGAGAAATGATGGACCTGAAGACTTTTGTGCAACATATCTGTGGCCAAAACATTAATTTGTAAGTTAATTCTCAAATTTACTTTTTTTATACATATATATTAGACAGACAATTTATTGAAATTATGTATGCATATCTCTTCTGAAGTCAGCAGAAATCTAACTGGCGCTAAACTCAGTCCCAAAGAAAAATTGTCTTCTTTGATTTTGTTTCCATAGATCTCTATACTGAACATTATATACTAGTATTAGGGCTCCACACTTTTTACTAGTATATGACTGCATATACAGATTAGCTAGATGAGAAAATATAAGAATGTTTGTGGTGTAAGAATATCACAAAAAGCATGTTAATGAGGGCTAGATAAAAATTGTAATTGGGCTTTACTACCAATAACTGGTGTAATTATAAATTATTTTTTATTATGCAGAAACGTCTGCTAGCGAATATCTTCGATATTTAAATCGAAGATATTCACTGTTCAATTGGAAGTGCACTGGGCTAGTGATCCACTGGTTGTGGGTTCGAGTCCCGCTCTGAGTCAAATTTTTCTATTTTTCTTTCGATTTAAATATCGATGAATGTGAGTAATTATAATTAGATTAGTGGATTGTTGCTCTTCCTCAGACTACAGTCACCAGTCTATAGCAGTTGGCTGTCCATCCTAATTGACAGCCGAACTAAAGGGGATTCCATACCGGGAGCAACAGGGATCATTGGTGAATCCGGGGCCACTGGAGCAGCATTGAACGCTCTGAAGACTGCCTCTAAACACATCAAGGGCCAGTATCATTTGATACTTTTTGTGGGTGACAAACAACTGGCTTTGTATTCAAGGTAAACCTTTACTTTCTATTAAGGTTCAGTTTGGTTTTTAAAAGTTTGTTGTATCATTGTCTTATTTATATTTATTTGGCTTAATATTTATAATTAAAAGGATTTTTTTATTTTGATTTTATTACTCTTTTGTAATTGCAAAAGTTCTTATTTGTTCTTGTTGCTGTTAGTTGAGAATACTAGTAACACCAATCCGTCTGCACCCACGGGTGTCGTAAGACGCGACAAAGGGAAAAAAACAGAATCGACAGCTACTGCGGTCGCCAACCCGCCTGCCAAGCATGGGGTTTATATCAAATACCCCAAAAATGATATGTCATATTTGTGGAAGGCCTGTGTCCAGCAGGAGCTGAAATGACAATTGACAACTAAACTGCTTTTTTGTTTAGGGACTTAATTTCTAATTTTGACCAAACGAGGCATACGTCAACCGCACACAACAATGACGCCTTAAACATTCAATTGATTTGATTTAACGTTAGTAATTTCACCAGTACTGTTTACTTGCAGTCGTGGCACAGAAGAACTGACGCCGCCGGACCTGATTCTGATGAGCATGCAATGTATCGCGGCGCAGGAGTACTGGGAACAGGCCGAGGACATCAAAGAGGATGACGACTCAGTCCGCTTACCTTGTACGTGATATAATATATACCTATTACTAAAAATATAAACATACTTATCTTCATAAAATTAAATAAGAGCAAGCAAAACCTAGAAAAGAACGGAAAGGTCTGTAAAAAAATCCTTGTTATGCAAACAACTTCTTAATAATCCCATTTGCCATTTGGAATAAAATTTTGTATAAAAAGAGTTAAATCGCTATTTTTTAAAGATCCAGTAACTGTGATGTTAACGTTTTCAACTGCCTAATTTCTCCGCCGAAAAGACCTTTATTAAAAAAAACTGCACATCTGTGTTTAGGTCATAGGATTACACCATCCTACCAAATTTCACCTAATTTGGTCCAGTAGATTTGGAGAAAATTGGCTGTGACATGAACGGACAGACAGACGGACGAGTGAGGATAAGGGTTCCGTACGTTTCTTTTCTTTCAAGTCTTTCGATTCATTGCGATTTTGTTATCCAAGTTTTGGTTTTTGAGCCACACTATAGAATACCTAACTTTAGTCCAAAATCAACTCCCCACTAACATTTTTAGAAGTTGGCATTAAAAATAAGTTTATGAGCAACATCGACGATAATTAAAATAAATAAATACAAAAATATCTGGACATTATTACCTACACAAATTGACTGAGCTAATGAAGGCTTGTGTTGTGGGTTCTCAGCCAACGATGTATATAATATACAAATCCTTAAAAATGGAGAACACCCTCAGGAACAAATACCTGTGCTCATCACATAAATAAATTTGAACCCAAGACCATCGGCTTCACAGGCAGGGTTAACTAAACTGTTAGGCCCCTTACACACTGCGACTTTTAGCAGCGATGCAGTCGCGATGCTGTCGCGATGCAGCATCGATGCAGTCGCAAATGGTCCACCTTTACACACTTGCGCTACTTTAAGCATCGATACAGTCGCGATACTGTCGCGATACAGTAGCGATGCTGTCGCGACGCAGAAGCTGGCCATTGAACTGTAGCGATGCAGTATCGATGCAATCGCGATGTAGCATCGATGCAATCGCGATGCAGCATCGCTACTGTATCGCGTTAGCATCGCGACTGTATCGATGCTAACGTGAGCCTCGACGCGAAACGTATTTTGATCAGTCACAGCGCGATTCATTGACTGCCACAGCGCGATGAGTTCGATTGAAACTGTTTTAATCACGCTCTCTGTATTATTACTTTTAAAAAAGAAACGTAAACGCAAACAGAGGAAGTATTTGGTCCCGGGTATGTCCTTAAACTACGTCCAACAATGAGAGGTAGGGCACAGCGATGACCATCACGCTTGAATCTGGGGCAGCCCAACTGGGGAAGTACCTCCTCCTTACAGAAGACCACAGCCATAATAGCACTGCTAGCTTTCAGGTATGTAGTGTTGTCTTCCTAATGGTGAGTAAGGTTCCCAGAGCTCCAACCTCCCTTAAAGGTCGGCAACGCGCTTGTGACTCCCCTGGTGTTACGGGTGCCTATGGGCGACGGTAATTGCTTACCATCAGGCAATCCGTCTGCTCGTTTGCCACCTTTGTCATAAAAAAAAGTGAAAGATTAAGAAGTAGTCATTATGTATCATGTGTCAGTAGCTAGCTCTAAAATCAGATAGCTGCTTTTAGAACTGCTTTATCAGTAGATTTAGCAAACTGCCCACTACCCCGCGTCTGCAATTCTGCATCGATGCTAACGCGCGTCTGTATCGATGCTGTCGCGCGTGTGTATCGATGCTAACGCGCTACTGTATCGATACTAACGCGAGACAGCATCGATGCAAAAAAAATTTCATTGATGATGTCGCGATACTGTCGCGCGTGTGTATCGATGCTAACGCGCAACTGTATCGATACTAACGCGCGACAGCATCGATGCAAAATTGCTGGTGTCGCGATGCAGTCGCGCGTTTCAGAAACGCGCGACTGCATCGCTGCTAAAAGTCGCAGTGTGTAAGGGGCCTTAAGCGATTTGTGGCATCTTCTATTTTCAAAAACTTTTGTCTGTGGCGGCGAACAATTGTTTCATGACGCGGCAGGCGTGCCTTACACCATAAAATGTGATGACAATCTTCTCGTGTCATATGTTTTTTTTTTTATTGAGAAACAAACGGTACTTAATAAAAGCAATAGGATGTTAATCAATTACAAGATGACTTAACCTGAAGAGTCCTTAAAATTAAATAATTTTAATTAAGAATTTACATGAGTCGTAAAGGCAACCGGTGACACTGACAGGTAAGTAGTACACGAGCTAAACATTTTTTTTAATGTGAACATCTTATGGTAGGGTGTTTAAAATTTAAACATTGATGACTCGCCTGTCGTGCCATCGGCACTGAATCGGTGAACTGTGCGCAGGGCTGTCGTCGCAGAACAGCGCAGTGGTGCAGCTGTGCGCGGGCGCGGCGCAGGCGCCGTGCGCGCCGCACTCGCTGCACGTGGCGCGCGTGGCGCCGCGCCTGCTGCTGCTCGTGCTGCGCGACCTGCAGCTCAGGTACCCTGGCCTTCACAGCGGAACCCTGCTTCTAACGGCACGTGTCGCACGTAGCTATTATTGACGACACAAAGGAACACGAGCCAGTCAAATCTAGCTTTTCAAAAAAATGGTCCAATTAAATCAAAGGCCATAGTCGGGTCTCCAAAAGTGGAAAGTGGAAGGACCTCTCAAACGCGCCATCTGGAATACGATAATCCCTGCTAAATTGTCTGAAAAAGCCTACTGGGTCAAGGTACATTTTTTTTATTACTACGACTTTGGCAAACAGTCATACGGTTCGCCTGATAGTAAGCAGTCACCGTAGAAATGGAGTGCTTCACATTCTGCAGTGGATGCTCTGACTTATTGGGTATAGTACTGAAGTTGGCCCTTTAATTATTTTATTGGTTTTTTTCTTTTTTTTTGTGAGTGGTGACCTCTTATCATAATTCAAAAACTGGTCATTTTTGAATTATGATTTTTTGACTTATTTATTTAATGTTTTGTTTTTCGGGAGGTATTCAAGCGCTTTGTTTAAAATTGTGTTCTTTATTTATGTATGCTTTCATACTCAAAAAACGAATACCAGTCGTGATATTAAAAAAAAAATACAAAAATTAAACATATTTTTTATGTAGTGTTGAAGTAGTGACACCTCTAATTTTTTTTCTAATTGTAGTCAATACATTGGCCTACTACTTTCCTAAATATCAAAATTTTCCAAGTGGTACTTCCTGTCAAAATTAGCAATATTTTTGGTCATGTTCTGTACTCAATCGGTGTTTTTCAATGTAGTATACAAAGTCTTTGATTATGTTTCTTATCTTATCTATGGTGATAAACGTACAAAAAAATTACACGATACTTAATTTTTAGGGTTGCAACTTGTTTCATGCCGATATAAATCTTTATGTCTACTAACAGGGAGGTTGGAATAGCTGCAACCATGGCATCCCAAATCCTGTCTAACCTTCGCCGGCTGCTGCTGCAGAGGAATTTAGAGTTGTTGCCAAACACACTCGATGCCTTGGAAGCGGCTTTGAAAAAGGTAAAATACTTTTTATTTTTCATTATTAAACCTTATATTTTCAGCATACAAGGGTCGCTTGCACCAAATTGTCTGTCAAGGTCTTCATAAATAGTTGAAATTTTCTTGTATGTTTCCTTTAGTTCTCTATGGGATGACGTTGCACTGCCATACTCAATTAAAGATAATCAGAGTTTAAAATTAACAATTAAATTAATGCTTAACATGGAAAGTTATTATAACATCATGGCGGTTTAAGGGTATAGTTTATAGCTGCTTCCTTCCGCCAGCGCTCTACACGACAACATTTCCATCATCACCACTTAGATGGTTGGCAGTCCTCAACTGTGCGTTTTTCTAGAAACTTCCTGCCTCGCACAGCAAAACTCTGGAATGAATTGTCGTGTGCAGTATTTCCGGACCGATATGACATCCAAACCTTCAAGAAAAGAGCGTATAGGGATCTTAAAGGCCGGCAACGTACTTGTGACTCCTCTGGTGTTGCGAGTGTCCATGGGCGGCGGTAGTTGCTTACCATCAGGCAATCCGTCTGCTCGTTTGCCTCCTATATCATAAAAAAAAGCCACAACACATTGTACATAATCAGTGGATTTTAAAAAACTTTACGAAATTGATCCCAATATTTTTCCTCCTAAGGCCCACCATACACATAATACCCTACTCAAATAAGTTCTTTATAGCTTAGGAAATAAAGTAGAATTTCTTTTGTGTCAAAATCGAGGGAAACAAATGAAATTCCACTCTGTTCCAATTCTATAAAATTCTAATTTAATTATAATAATTAATACTACAGGTAGGCCCGTGGGCCTTACGAGGTTAAAGTACCTACTGGATTGCGAAAAATGACAAAACGCAATAATTTCATCATGACCATGCCTTAATATCATAGTACCTAATTTTACTCAGAAACCTAAGAAAAAAAAAATCCTTCCGCCACTGATGAACATTTTTTTTTAATAGACAACCGATGCTCTCCGCAAAAACAAATCGAACGCGAACCTCTGCGCCCGCCTGTCGAGCCGCATGCTCGAACTTCGCAAGTCTTGTACGACCACCACGCCGCTCACGCCGGAGACTACCGCCACGGCGATGCACACCGCGCTCGAGACTGTCATAGGTAAGCTGAACGTCTACCATGGTCGACATTTTATCGTCACTTTCGCACTCGCATACTTGTTAGAGCGCGACAGATATTGTGAGAAGTGATAAAAACCTGACCATATTAGGCCAGCTGATATTCTAGTGATTAAACCCCTTGTTTCTTTAGGGAATACATTGTTCTTTATTACAAGGCGATACAGATCAACTTTGCGTATTTCCGACACCAACGTATGTATCTTGCCGTTTGAAAGTAAGTCGTAAATGAAAGTCAAAATAAGCTGGTGGCTAATACCTATACTGTGGCTGAGAGGTAGATAATTCCATTAGGCAATATGTCCGGTATAATTCATATTGTAGTTATATTGTGCAGTCGCCGTCAGTATGTATACACTTTATCACCTAAGGTGATAAGATGTAAAATTGTGTAGGTACAGTCAGCGTCATATAGTTGGTAGCATCCAAAGTACTCAAAAAGTTCGGTACACCATATAATTAGTATGGTGTACCGAACTATTTGAGTACTTTGAATGCTACGAACTATATGACGCTGACTGTACATATCGTAAACGTCGCCTGTAGAAGAAAGTTGAAATTTAATTTATATTTATTAACATCCCATTTTATTTTCGCCACGACTATTATACCATTTACCACAATCGCATCGACTTAAATTAACTGCAAGTATCACGGTCTTAAAATAACATTTTTTGTAATTTAGGAAAGAAATGCTGAAAAGTCACCCTGATAAGAATAAGTTTTATTTTGTGCTTTTGTGCGTACGTATGTCGTATATGTACTTGTATTGTCTTGTTCTATAGAGTTGTTAAAACCGGATATACCCAGTTTAGAGCTGGCAGCTCCGCTCAAAGAGGTCAAGACAGCTATGGCGCCGTACGTCGACTTCCTGAAGATTAAGGCGCAACGATACTTCAGCATGGGATCATATCCTTTTCAATGTTTGCGTGTTTTTTAACAGCAGGTAAAATTAAAAATCCAAATATCAAACCTAATTTGTGATTTTTCGTTGATATTTTTAAATGGTACAATAAAATTATAAGTACATAACACTACATCATATGAACGGAAAATTTATAAAAATATGCAATAATAACTGAGCTATATGAAATGAAGTTTATTTGTATGAAAATAATACCGTAACTCAATCCGTTCTTTGAACGTCATTCATAGTTTTTTGTGTAAGACACAAAATTGAACCTTATTGAAACGCGTGAAAGTTTATTGTATAGGTATGTGTTTAAAAATAGAATTTTAAGGAAATGGCATGACTTTGCAGTTTATTTTGCATGTGTGTTGTGGAAACTTGCTCCGTGTAAAATAAACTAGACTTGTGATTTTTTTCTTAATCCTACTGCACGACGTAGGAACTGAAGCTTGCCTTTCTCATTATAGCTGCATCCTCATACCTTTTAACACATTTTTGCACTGAAACTTTTTAGCCTTTCGAACGCTAAAGATGACTAATTATTATTAAATCGTCGGAAAGCTGTATTGTATGGACCTGTTCACGGCGTCATGTATGTCAGCCATATTTATGAGCTGTTTGGGACACAGTTTTCCATCGATAACTATTCTTACCTATTACTTCATATTCATTGCTTACAGCATGATTTTAAAGCAACCCTAAATTGTTTCGTGACCCATAACCCAGATATAGATTTATTCAGTTTAGATACCTATTTCGTACCTATTACTTACGTAGAATACACTCACTTGCATTAAGAACAACCCACTTGTAGAATTGCAAATTAAATTAACAGTACCTATTCCATTTCCAAATGCTAGCCTAAATTAGTAAGATTATTTTGGTAACCATCGTAAATTTTACTCAGATAGTTTTAGTAAATAATATTGACCGTGATATCGCGGTCAATATCATCTTAGAATTTATTATCTAGTTACTTATTTTACATTTATATTAGTAGAAATCGACTATCATGCTTTGTAAAAATAATTATTACAACATTTACAACCTTTCGTCGCAGATTAACCTACTTTTCTGCCAAAAGTCAGCCATCTTCGGTGTACGACCACAGACTAGATTCTGAATAACTATTATAAAGTAGAATCACGACGACGACTTTTTTCGTGGATGTCATGTCCTGTGCATAAATGTCACGAGACAATTTTCATTGAACTTGTGTGTATGAATCAATATTTTCGCTTAATGTGGAATGTGGGGTGTGCACGGGCCCTAGTGACGCGAGTTCCCTAACGCTGCACAAGTATGTGGAGGAGTTCCCGGGGCTCATACACTTCGTGTACGTGGACCGCACCACGGGCCGGTTCCTCGCGCCCGACATGGCCGACTGTGCGGACATGCTGTCGCCGCAGACCGTGAGTGGGACTTAAACAATAAACATGTGTTATAGGTAGTTTCACGATAGTTGAAGTCACTCACACAACAACATCTCATGTAATGATAGGGAGATTACTCATTATTTCCATTCGTTCACTCTTTTGCAATCAGTACTTTATATAGTTGTGTGCGTAATCCATTCGCCTCAACTCTCGTGGAACTGCCTATATCTGTAGTGTATATGTCATGGACCAAGTGATAACTTGGGTATTATTGAAAATGCCCGGGCATTATAAAAACTCCCAATATCAGAGGGCAATTTGATTCTAAATATTCAAATGATTACGTTGACTGGGCATTATTAATAATGTCTATCACCTATTGGGCAGAATCCTAAGCTAACAATATCGACCAAATGACAATGAGATATAGTTAGAAAACCCCCGGCCCATCATTTTTTTCATACCTTTAGTACTGAGCTTGGACAATCATATTAGGGCAAAACAGAAATTCAGTCCCAGAGTCACCGGTAGGTACGACGACGAGCGAAGCGAGGAGGAGTGTTAGGTTTTTTGCGTTCACAACACAGCCGACTAGCTAAGAAAAAAAAAATCAGTTTAGAAATAGCTGTAGGCCTTTGTGCCAGTTGCAGTTGTATCTATCGGTAACTGTGGTTAACACGTGTCACGAGTTTGTTTCTCTCCCCGACCAAATTGCCCAACGACGATGTAGCAGTATTCATAATGACTAGACAATGTGATAAATATTGAAGTTTAGCTTGTCAGTTGCCACTTGGCCCAGTATAGCTGGTCATTATTCATAATGCCCGGGCATTACAAATAATGCCCGTCCTTATCACTTGGTCCATAACATATATACTTACATACATTTTCGGCGAGACCGAAGCTTTTATAGACTCGTTCGCACCCCATTTGGATGCAGCGTTAATCGACGTAGCAAATAACTATTTTTATTAATCGAAGACGTGATCGAATGTACAAACTTTTCGAGAAATACTCGGGAAATAAACGTTCTCGACCGATGTATAATGCGCGTGTTGTGGGCAGGTGCACAACATAATGTCGCGCTGGTCCGCGTTGGCGCGCGAGGGTTACAGCGCGGCCACGTGGCGCCGCGGTGCCGCGCAGCTGTGCTCCGTGCTGTGGTGGGAGCGGCGCGGCGCCCCGGCCCGGCCTGCGCGCGCGCCGCACCCCGCCGCCGTGCGCGCGCTGCCGCCGCCCGGCGACATCCTCAACTCCTTCTACAGGTGGGTGCCCTGGTCCACTACACTGTGCTCCGTGCTGTGGTGGGAGCGGCGCGGCGCCCAGCCCGGCCCGCGCGCGCCTGCACCCCGCCGCCGTGCGCGCGCTGCCGCCGCCCGGCGACATCCTCAACTCCTTCTACAGGTGGGTGCCCTGCTCCACTACACTGTGCTCCGTGCTGTGGTGGGAGCGGCGCGGCGCCCGGCCCGGCCCGCGCGCGCGCCGCACCCCGCCGCCGTGCGCGCGCTGCCGCCGCCCGGCGACATCCTCAACTCCTTCTACAGGTGGGTGCCCTGCTCCACTACACTGTGCTCCGTGCTGTGGTGGGAGCGGCGCGGCGCCCCGGCCCGGCCCGCGCGCGCGCCGCACCCGCCGCCGTGCGCGCGCTGCCGCCGCCCGGCGACATCCTCAACTCCTTCTACAGGTGGGTGCCCTGCTCCACTACACTGTGCTCCGTGCTGTGGTGGGAGCGGCGCGGCGCCCGGCCCGGCCCGCGCGCGCGCCGCACCCGCCGCCGTGCGCGCGCGCTGCCGCCGCCCGGCGACATCCTCAACTCCTTCTACAGGTGGGTGCCCTGCTCCACTACACTGTGCTCCGTGCTGTGGTGGGAGCGGCGCGGCGCCCCGGCCCGGCCTGCGCGCGCGCTGCACCCCGCCGCCGTGCGCGCTGCCGCCGCCCGGCGACATCCTCAACTCCTTCTACAGGTGGGTGCCCTGCTCCACTACACTGTGCTCCGTGCTGTGGTGGGAGCGGCGCGGCGCCCCGGCCCGGCCCGCGCGCGCGCCGCACCCCGCCGCCGTGCGCGCGCTGCCGCCGCCCGGCGACATCCTCAACTCCTTCTACAGGTGGGTGCCCTGCTCCACTACACTGTGCTCCGTGCTGTGGTGGGAGCGGCGCGGCGCCCGGCCCGGCCCGCGCGCGCGCCGCACCCCGCCGCCGTGCGCGCGCTGCCGCCGCCCGGCGACATCCTCAACTCCTTCTACAGGTGGGTGCCCTGCTCCACTACACTGTGCTCCGTGCTGTGGTGGGAGCGGCGCGGCGCCCGGCCCGGCCCGCGCGCGCGCGCACCCCGCCGCCGTGCGCGCGCGCTGCCGCCGCCCGGCGACATCCTCAACTCCTTCTACAGGTGGGTGCCCTGCTCCACTACACTGTGCTCCGTGCTGTGGTGGGGCGGCGCGGCGCCCGGCCCGGCCCGCGCGCGCCGCACCCCGCCGCCGTGCGCGCGCGCTGCCGCCGCCCGGCGACATCCTCAACTCCTTCTACAGGTGGGTGCCCTGCTCCACTACACTGTGCTCCGTGCTGTGGTGGGAGCGGCGCGGCGCCCAGCCCGGCCCGCGCGCGCGCGCACCCCGCCGCCGTGCGCGCGCTGCCGCCGCCCGGCGACATCCTCAACTCCTTCTACAGGTGGGTGCCCTGCTCCACTACACTGTGCTCCGTGCTGTGGTGGGAGCGGCGCGGCGCCCGGCCCGGCCCGCGCGCGCGCGCCGCACCCCGCCGCCGTGCGCGCGCTGCCGCCGCCCGGCGACATCCTCAACTCCTTCTACAGGTGGGTGCCCTGCTCCACTACACTGTGCTCCGTGCTGTGGTGGGAGCGGCGCGGCGCCCCGGCCCGGCCCGCGCGCGCGCCGCACCCCGCCGCCGTGCGCGCGCTGCCGCCGCCCGGCGACATCCTCAACTCCTTCTACAGGTGGGTGCCCTGGTCCACTACACTGTGCTCCGTGCTGTGGTGGGAGCGGCGCGGCGCCCGGCCCGGCCCGCGCGCGCGCGCCGCACCCCGCCGCCGTGCGCGCGCGCTGCCGCCGCCCGGCGACATCCTCAACTCCTTCTACAGGTGGGTGCCCTGCTCCACTACACTGTGCTCCGTGCTGTGGTGGGAGCGGCGCGGCGCCCCGGCCCGGCCCGGCCCGCGCGCGCGCCGCACCCCGCCGCCGTGCGCGCGCTGCCGCCGCCCGGCGACATCCTCAACTCCTTCTACAGGTGGGTGCCCTGCTCCACTACACTGTGCTCCGTGCTGTGGTGGGAGCGGCGCGGCGCCCCGGCCCGGCCCGCGCGCGCGCCGCACCCCGCCGCCGGGCGCGCGCTGCCGCCGCCCGGCGACATCCTCAACTCCTTCTACAGGTGGGTGCCCTGCTCCACTCCACTGTGCCCCGCGCTGTGGTGGGGGCGGCGCGGCGCCCCGGCCCGGCCCGCGCGCGCGCCGCACCCCGCCGCCGTGCGCGCGCTGCCGCCGCCCGGCGACATCCTCAACTCCTTCTACAGGTGGGTGCCCTGCTCCACTACACTGTGCTCCGTGCTGTGGTGGGAGCGGCGCGGCGCCCCGGCCCGGCCCGCGCGCGCGCGCACCCCGCCGCCGTGCGCGCGCTGCCGCCGCCCGGCGACCTCCTCAACTCCTTCTACCGGTGGGTGGCCTGCTCCGCCACCCGGTGCTCCGTGCTGTGGTGGGAGCGGCGCGGCGCCCCGGCCCGGCCTGCGCGCGCGCGCGCCGCACCCCGCCGCCGTGCGCGCGCTGCCGCCGCCCGGCGACATCCTCAACTCCTTCTACAGGTGGGTGCCCTGCTCCACTACACTGTGCTCCGTGCTGTGGTGGGAGCGGCGCGGCGCCCCGGCCCGGCCCGCGCGCGCCGCACCCCGCCGCCGTGCGCGCGCGCTGCCGCCGCCCGGCGACATCCTCAACTCCTTCTACAGGTGGGTGCCCTGCTCCACTACACTGTGCTCCGTGCTGTGGTGGGAGCGGCGCGGCGCCCCGGCCCGGCCCGCGCGCGCGCGCCGCACCCCGCCGCCGTGCGCGCTGCCGCCGCCCGGCGACATCCTCAACTCCTTCTACAGGTGGGTGCCCTGCTCCACTACACTGTGCTCCGTGCTGTGGTGGGAGCGGCGCGGCGCCCCGGCCCGGCCCGCGCGCGCGCCGCACCCCGCCGCCGTGCGCGCGCTGCCGCCGCCCGGCGACATCCTCAACTCCTTCTACAGGTGGGTGCCCTGCTCCACTACACTGTGCTCCGTGCTGTGGTGGGAGCGGCGCGGCGCCCCGGCCCGGCCCGCGCGCGCGCCGCACCCCGCCGCCGTGCGCGCGCTGCCGCCGCCCGGCGACATCCTCAACTCCTTCTACAGGTGGGTGCCCTGCTCCACTACACTGTGCTCCGTGCTGTGGTGGGAGCGGCGCGGCGCCCCGGCCCGGCCCGCGCGCGCGCCGCACCCCGCCGCCGTGCGCGCGCTGCCGCCGCCCGGCGACATCCTCAACTCCTTCTACAGGTGGGTGCCCTGCTCCACTACACGTCGCACGAAGCTACAGCGCGGGCACGTGGCGGCGCGGCGCCGCGCAGCTTTTTCGTGCCACGACTTCGTATTAAGTCGAGACCTTAGACCTACGTACCGAGGAATAAGGATTATTTTCGCTTGCTGGCGAAAACCTTTGGCGTGTGACGCACGTCAAATTTTTTTGACGTGGCGGTGAAAAGGTTATCTAAAAAAACAGTAATGCTTTAAGCTTTCACGATGAGAAAGGATGTTTTTCAAAAGCCATTTTTTTTGGATTAGAAATTCGGTAAACAAAGAAGCATTTGTCGTCAACCGTTTCTTAGGACAAGAAGATGTTACGAAGTCATTAACAGAACGAGAACTAAACAGGCCTATGTTAGCTTTTTTTCCGGTGTAGTAAATAAAAAATAAGCTTTTCGCTTCAATTTATTTTGTAAATAAAACAATCATCTTTTATTTTATCACAAAGCTTATGCTTTCACGTACATAGGTGCG
Source organism: Grapholita molesta (assembly GCA_022674325.2). Classification (NCBI taxonomy): domain Eukaryota; kingdom Metazoa; phylum Arthropoda; class Insecta; order Lepidoptera; family Tortricidae; genus Grapholita; species Grapholita molesta. The sequence continues at coordinate 8,011,926 of CP053129.2, read as the reverse complement.
ATATATGAAGTTAGTTGAGCCGGCGGTAACCGGCTGGCTTGTAAGGACGTGGCGCCGCTAGTGCCATGTAACTCGGTAAAGTCGTTAATGTTGTCCCGTGCTGGCCAGTCCTGTATCTTCAGGCTAGCCACTGCCACTATACTTTGGGGATGAGGTCTTTCGCCGAATCCGACTCGGGTGGCCTTCTGGATGGCAGATATCGATTGGCTACCACATATCGGAAGATGCGGTATACACCTTCTACCGTTAAACTAGGCCGCCCCTAGGCCGTTAAATATGATATATTTTGTATGTAAACGGTTTCAGACAACTAGTGGAGCTGGCGTTTCCCAACGACTCCCAAGGCGTGAGCATCAAGGAGCTGGTGTGCGTACACCTGGGGCTGCTGCCGGCCACCACGGCCGTGCAGCAGGCGCGCCGGCTGGCGCACACCGTGCACGAACTGTTCACTGACCCGCACACTGCTACCGATCTGCTTTAAGCTTTTTAAACTCAACATAACATGACTGCTGAGTGATTTTCTGTTCCGTATTGGGTAACATAATCTCGATTGTCCTAACTCATCATTTGGTATAATTTATGATTTGCATAATGCAATCTGTTCAGGATTAATGTTAGTGAAATTTATCTAACTTTATGTATTATACAGATACTTAAAAGTCCTGATAACTTCATACTGGGTGTTATAAAAAACGTGATACCTACAAGATTATCAAACGGGCATCTGTACATGATTTTTAACATATTTTAGCATGGGGTCAAGTTTGTAAAATTAAGTAAAAATTGAGCTGTTCCATGTAAAAGGTCAAGTATAAGTTGACGAAAATGTACGAGAGAGTTGTTTTTTTTTACAATTTATCAAGTTTACCCCATAGTAAAAATTGTCCCAAATCATGACCAGATTTGATAATCTTGTATCACGTTTTAAAGACCCGGTATGATTTTAGATTATTTGTATGCCAAGTGAATTGTTTATTAAACCTTTTAAAGCATACTACTTGATGCTATAAAACATTATCTGCCAGACACAATTAGTAATTAACTAATTATGTTAAGGCAATCGAAAAGATGCAACCCGATTTGGTCAAACTAGCCTTACGCACTCAACTGACCCCGAGGCCAGTATGAATGTATGACGCTTTCAGTTAAAACATTTAAATTGAAAAAAGATGCATTTGTGCATACAACCAAAGAAAATGAGTTACTTTTAAAGATAACCGAAATTATAATCGTTTTTGTTGAAAATGTTATCATGATAGGCACTTCTAATTAACGCTTTTCCAGAAATAGTACGATTAATCAAACACATTCCTGCCAGTTTAATTTCAACCTAAGCATCTGATTTTAAGGTTGATATTAGATTGGACTATGACAAAAGGTGTATTGATTTAAAATAAATAACTGAAACTAGATGGAATATAACACTTTGATTGGCGCGGCCTGGGAAAGGTGTCAGAATAGTAAAGATGCAGTGCAAAACTATTTTCCACCGGAAAAACTCTGATCTGAATCGAAATATGACGACACCAGAACTGTCAATCAATGATTGTATTAAATGTGTGACTATTTGAAATCCATTAATATGGAATTTTATTGTTTAATATGTCAATTAATGTTTTATAATAGTCTGTTTCATGTTTCGTGTAAATAGTATGTCCTCACGAGTAAATAATTATTGTATTCTAAATGTCATTTCTCACTTCCTTTGACGCAGAGTTTTCCCAATGGAAAATAGTTTTGCAATACATCTGTATATTATTAACAATTTTTCAAGCCACGAATTTTCGACCACATGCGCGTCAATTTAATTTCAACCTTAGTATTCGGCTTTTAGGTTCATATTAGATTGGACTATCCAAAAAATTGAGGATAAGGTTTAAGTGAAACTAATTACTAAGTGATGTGATTAAATACTAATAGTTATTATGAGTATTTTAATTATCATAATATAAAGTTTCTTTTTAAATTTTTGGACGATGTTTATCTATGTTCCAATTGCAATATTTAGTAAGAAATCAGTTCATTTATATTTTTGAGTACCTTATTTATTCCAATAGGAACAAAGATGTGTTTCAACTTCGTATGACATTCCTGTGCCATTTTACTTGCCAATGTTATTTATACTTTTAAATTATATACTTTCTTATTACCTAATGTATAATGAAATAAACCATTTATTGATATTAATATCTTGTTTCAATGTAATTGAGCGAAGACGATAACAATACCTCAAATAAAACATAAGCTTAGCGTTTTATAAACAAATAATTACAAAAATATCTTGTACACATTACCTATATGTCCAGTTAAATACTAATGGTAATCAAATTAAGTAGACAAACTTATAGTTAGATTTGAATATTGTGTCCTTAATAGGTATATGTATAGCATTAGCATTGTGATATATCTATTGAAAATAACTTTTTGGTGGCATCGAGTCAAGATGTCAATTCCATGGTAATAAAAAGTGTTCCTCTGTCCATTAATATTGCTTTTGGATCAGAAAGTCCTTAAGAGGTATACGCTAATATAACCAACACTGAACTATTGATTGACATGTCAGATTAAGATGGGAGTTAAATATTTGGTACACCCAATTAACGAGTTGGTAAAAAAATTAAAACACTGTCAGTTTCGTGACGACAATTAAACATGAAATCTTTATGAATATCGACTTTTTTACTTTAATTATATTGTAATATCGATTGAAGTTTATAAAACGAACATCAAAACCAAGTTTTTATAGAAATTTAAATCTTAACTGTCATCACGAAACTGACAGTGATTTCATTTTTTTTAACAACTTTCGCTAATTGGGTGTACCAAATTTTGAAAACTCCCAGATACATGGCACTGGTGTCATTATAGTACAATTGAAGCATTTCGCAATCAGAAAAAGATATTAAAAAGAAATACTGTTCACTTACTAATTAAATTACAAACATTTCAATCAAAAATATTACAACTTATACCCTTGAAAAGTGATTCTATAACTTCAAATTATTTTTCATTGATCCGATTTCATCTAATCGTATACCGAATACTCCAACGGACTTAGACATATATTTATTTGGAGGATAACAGGCAGCCAAAATTTTGTAAATAAACTATCTTGTCAGCATTATCTAATGTAGCCACAAGGTTTGAAATTGCACGTCTAAAAGTAGACTAAACTAAAGAACTGTCTATAGTCTATTTTAATATAAAACAAGTAACCGACGTGCGAAGGCCCATTTGATTTTGTATCTTATAATGTTCGATAACATTATAAGATTATTTTTTGTAATATAAACTTATAGCTTATTATGTTAAGGACGAAAATCAAACGTTTAAAAGCCATATCTGTCCAACATATACAACCAAGTTCATAAATATGTTGTGTACATATCCTCACTTTATTTCATAGAAATAAGGTGACCACTACCATTTGCAAAATAAAGTCTTATATTTACTTAGTCGGTATTAGTTTGCAAGATCATTAAATGTTAAAGCAGATATATTTTAATGGCCATAACAATATTCATTAAGATATGTACACGAAATATGCACAAACGATCATTAGATTCATTAAGTAACAACAGTATGCCATCCATACTTTCAATATCAATGTAACATACAAAACGATGAGAAGATATTGTTTTGTGATTACTGATTACACACAGAACATAAATATTGAAGCAGTTGAATAATTAATATTTTGTCATAAGGTAAAGTGGGGTATGATAGAATGTTTTTTTGATTAGGGATAAGATGTAATATTGTCTGTAAACTGAAGCACAGGTAACCTTTATTCTTAAACCTTTTAATATGTTCAATTTTCCTCCACTTTATCTCACTGGGCGTTCCAAATACTAGTGTTCAAAAGTTTTTGGACTGTTATTTAAAAAAAAAATTATTCATGAAACCTATACAATTGACAATTATTCATAGTCAATTAAGAATAAAAAAGTTGCTGTTTGTACTATACCTTAACTTGTAAAAACTCATAGAACTTCCAGAAGCACGGTTTTTCATTGTTATCATTACATTATTAATTTATTTGGTTACGGTTACGGTCTTCTGGGTCACTCTTAACCATTTGAATGCATCGGAAGACAATAAACATACATTTTTATTTTAAATTTTTGTCCATTTGACAATGGGTCACCCACCAAATGTGTACCAAGAATGTGTTGCCACATTTGTTCCAGCAAACTACACCACTGTTCCCCTGGCTGATGAGACAGAATGACATAATAGTTGATTCACTCATTTAGCCTTATGAGAACCACAGAGGAACTTAGCCATCCACACTGAGAACTCAAAATGAACCTTCTGACTTTCCAGTATGGTTCACTTTTGCATGATATACGAAAGAGCCATGTCTGTTAAAAGATTAAGTTAGATTCATCAAACTTGCTCAGTTTGTAAGCTTCTTTATAGAATTGAAGACTTTGTACTTTTACATCTCTTTAAAATAAAAGGAACACCACTGCTGTCAGTATAGTTTCTAGATTTGGTGCATTTTTCTTAACTTAGCATGTATCTCCACATTGAACATCAGTATTTGGGCAGCAAGTACAAAAATTATACGAATAACAAATTAGTTAACTTAACACTAATGAAGATGTTAAGGCACTGGTCAGTACTCCGGGGATTTGTCACCTAAATGTTTCGCATCATCATTGATTATTATGGTTTGCTTGTTGTTAACTTTGCTATCATCCACATCAAAACTTATGAGGTCTTCTACATGGTTGTTGGATTTCTGAAAGGAGAATAACAATAAAATGATTTTTTTAACACAAGTGGTGTGTTGCCAGCATTGGCTGGTATATTAATTTGAATATACTTCTGTGATGGCTAGGAAAACAAACTTTTTAGACACATTTATATACTGGAATTTTATTATTTATTTTATATATTAAAAGCTTCATTTGTTCTACAGGTAGGTTAGATAAGTGTTTATTTTTATTTTTATATATAATGGCATGATGCTGATGCTGATGATGAAGTTCCTCTTATCCCTCATCAGGGACATAGAACATATCTTGGCATAGGATTTTAAAATTTTTGATCACAGATGTTGTGTCACTAACATTGGAGAAAGTTTAATAAGATCATAGCCACTGTGTCATAGGGTCTGAATGTGTTAAGAAATGTATACATGTTATGCCCTTGATTTGTTCAAGAAATAGTTTTAGATATTCTTACAGTCATTTAGGTACTTACACTTGTTGATGGCTCTGTGCTAGTCTTCAAAGCAGCAGCATAATTTAACTTAGGCTGTTTCATTGAACTTGATATTAGTATAGGGCTAGAACTTCTTTCAGGCTCACTCCTCGATGGAGCAGGGTTGTCACGCTCAAACTTGTCACTGTGGAGCAGAAGATTTGGGACGCTCAAAATGTCTACTTGAGATGGAGTAGCCAGAGCTTGGACACACGCTTCAGCCATTTCTGCTTCTCTACTCATGAATTTCTCCTCAAGACTTTTATTGTAGCTCACTTGCAAGTCTTCACATTGCTTGTCAGACAGAATGGAATTCATTTGTTTAATTTCAGCTTCAAGTTCTCTAATTGTGCATTCATTTTTTGCTGCTATCCTAGCTTCCTTAAGTAGCCTGATGTCTACCGCCTCCTGTATCCTCAGTATTGCTTCTGCTGTGTTGTTACTCTGCACATTGCTGTCCTTTACAATTTTGTTGAAAATGCTATGAGGTGATAACCTGTGGGGCTTCTTGTAACCTGTTAACTTCTCCCCCAGATTTGCGGTCACATCCTCGATATATTCATATATGTCAAAGCAATTGATTTTACCAAATCTGTATGTGAATGTGTGTGTAGATGAAGAAGAGGAAGTCTTGCTAGACAGTATGCATGTAGCAAAGTTTTTTCTTCCATGATGCTTTTCAAAATACTTTTGCAATCCTTTAGAGATCAGTCTATCCCTAAATGTAGGTTTTACCGAACTGTTTTTTCGGTACTTGTACCAGCCAACAATCTCATTTGCTGTATTTGAAAGTAAGTTTGATAGCACATCCTCCTTTATTCTACCAGTAGGAAGGTAAAACAAGGATACTGAGGGTAAAGGCAAAACCGTTCTTATAACTATTTGAGTGTCCAACCGGGCGTTATCGCTTTGTGAATCTGATATGTGATTAGTTATTTCAGAAGTGACATCTCCAATCAGAAAACCCTCCTGAAAACCAATGTACATGGTTAAATAATGAAATGCATAGTTTTAGGATAGTTTCAACAAAACACTAGTTGGAATTACCTGGCAATTTACTGAATTTACACATTCGTATAACAAAAAGGATAAGGCAGTTCCGCTCAGAGACACTTTTTCCGTATATGCCATGTTGAGTATTAACTCATGAATTATATGACAATTTAACAAGTTCAGTTTGCAATAAATCTTGATAAAAATAGTAAGATGTGTACATCTACTTTATTTTTAATAGTTTATTGAAAAGTGGAAACTGGAAAATGTGACGTATTTGGTTGACAACTCTTTTTTTTTTTTTTTTTTTTTTTTCGTCCATCTGGACAGGCTAAAGCTCTAAGCCATACTGCCTTGTCATAAGTAGTTTGTTTTCTTTTTCATAAGTTCAATCCGGTCAACGTCTTCAGTAAGTACTATTCATATTAGGTCAAATCCGAGTTCAATGTCTTCAGTTACTTTTATTTTCTTATACAATTTCAGTATGTATGTATCATCCATTAATTAAGTCAAAACCGTACGTTCAATCTCATAATCCAGTTTAATTATTGTCCTTTCCAAACAGTACAATCCTGAAATATTCTAGTAGCGATATTTAGATTTATTTTAAATATATACAATTTACATTTATATGTTATCTGCATTAAGAACCTAAAATTAAAAAATTGTATTAAAATATTTACAACTTATTTATGGTGTTATGTACAAATTTATACAAAGACATATACGTGGTAGGCTCTCTTAGCAAATCTGGTACTGACAGCGGGATTATATTAGATGCCTCATAAATATTAAGCAGCTCATCCATCAGCACAAGGCGCTGAATGCCGAAGGACGGGCAAACGAAAATGATGTGGTCGAGAGACTGAACTTCATTCATTTGACAACGATCACAATAAGGAGAAGAAACTATATTTTTTCGATGAAGATGAAAATTTAGGCAATAATGACCAATGCGCATTCGATTGATTATAGTATAGAAATTTCTATGAACAAAATGTTTAAGCTTGCAGAACCATGGCGTACTATTAACAGGAACGTCTAACAAAGAATATATATGAGCTTTATTTTCAACTTCTCTACAAAAATACCAATGTTTTCCCCAATTACTAATCATGCGCTTTTTAAGATTAGATATCATATCCGTATACGGCAAAGCGACATCCAACTCCTTGATGGTTAAACTTGAGCATGAATCAGAAATATTAACAATGGTTCTGGCTAAAAATCTGCATTTTCATTACCTAAGACTCCTATATGCGAAGGTACCCAAACGAATTGTACTACAGTGTCAGTTAAGGATAACTTCCACCATAATTCTTTAATAGTAAAAATCAGGTAGTTAATGTTAGCATTCATTTTGTTACTTGACAAACTTTTAAGACACTCATACTATCACTGACTATTACCCAATTTTTGTTCAACTGATTTCTTTCCATAATATGTTTTAAAGCAAAAGGATGGCTGTTGCTTCAGCAGTGAAGATGCTAGCATATTTATTAATTTTGTATCCCACTCCCTTATTGATTTCGGTCTGGTAAATTGCAAAAGATACAGCATCATTATTTTTGGACCCATCAGTATAAATAAATTTATAATTAGTCCATTCTGACAATAACAGATAAACTTCCTCCTTAGAAGACAAGCTTGAATCGATTACAATATTCATTGCGGCATATTTACTTTGGAATGTGCCTGCATAACAAGGAAGAACATCATCGTTCAAATGTATATTAAACTCTTCAAGAGAATGAAAAAAGCAAGAAAAATCTTGCAAAATAAACATATGTTGCTTATAAGGAGCAGATTGAGAAGCAATTAAATTGGTAAGAAGATCATTATTAGGCAAACTATGAAGCTTCAAGATAAATCTTTCTTTCAAATAACGGAATCGAACACTAATGGGTGGCAGTTTTGTTTCGATTTGCAAAGCAGCAATAGGACTAGTTTTAAAGGCACCTAGTATTGTGCGCATACATTTATTTTGTATTTTGTCCAAACTATTCACTAATTTACTATCTCCAGCAAAACAAAGAAAACCATATTCAAAGTGACTACGAACGAGAGATTTGTATAACACTAACAATATTTTGGGATCTGCTCCCAAGTAGTCCCGCAAACAGATTTTAATACATTATAAGCCTTGTTTGCTTTTGTTGTTATATTATTAATGTATTTTGTCCATGAGAGTTTTGGAGTAAAAGTTACACCCAAAAATTTTACTTCACTATATATAGGCAATGGAATTCTGTTATACAAAATATTAGGTGTAGCTACACATTTACGACCGAAAATGAAGACTTTTGATTTAGTAGGATTAACATCTAAATTAAGGTATGAAAAGTATTTATATAAACTGGAAAGTGCGTTATTTACAGTAGAAGCTAATTGACTTAAATCCATTCCAGATGTATAAACTACTAAGTCATCTGCATATTGTAAGTTTTTACATTCGATCCCAAAATAAGATTCAATCGTCTAATATATAAGATAAATATTAATGGAGACAGAATTCCTCCTTGACATACTCCTAACGACGAGCATCTTGGACCATATAAATGATTATTAAATTTAACAAATACTTTTCTATTGGTCAAAATGCTTGTATCCAGTTTATTAATTGCCCAGGTATCCCTATCACTGACAACTCGTTACAAAGAACCGAAATATTAACACTGTTAAAAGCACCAGCAATATCAAAGAAAACGCATAAAAGATATTGATTATTATACAGACTGTGTTGAGCATCTAATACTAGCTGACAAATGCTTTCACGAGAAGACCGACCTCTGCGAAAACCAAATTGGTTGTAAGGTAAAAGACCATTTTGTTCTACATAAAATTCTAGGCGTTGTTTTAAAAGCTGTTCAAATATCTTTCCAATACAAGACGTAAGAGCTATGGGTCGATACGAATCCGGCAACAATTTATCTTTACCAGGTTTTAAAACTGGAACCAAACAATCAGTTTTCCATTCCTCAGGTATAAAGTTTTCCTTCCACATACGATTAAGTAAGTTTAAAAAGATTATGAGACAATTTGGGGTTAATTTTTTAAAAGTATATATGGAATCCCATCTAGACCATGGGATGTATCTCTTCTAGAAAACAACGCAGAATGGAGTTCTTGATACGAAAATGGATCAGTCAAATAATTATTTCCAATATTATCAGTTTTATTATAATTTAACGGCTCATTCAAAACAAAGTCAGGAGTGTATTTACATATAAAATCTGGAATCCAACTATCATCAAGAGAATTATTAAGAGTAAATGATTTATTAAATTTACGCATGTACTTCCATACCAATGACAATGAGGTACATCTATTAAATGAGTTGCACAATTCCATCCAGCTGTTGGTTTTTCTGTTTTAAGTATTAGTTTTTAAAGCTCGCAATCTCTTAAATTCAATATAATTTTCCTCAGAAGGGTTGTTTTTAAAATATATATAAGCATTCTTTGAGTTTTGAACAGCTTCTGAACACTTTGAGTTCCACCAGGGTAAACTAGGACACTTAGAATGTTTTGGTAAACAAGGTTTAGCAATATTATTACATTTATTAGTGGAGGTAGACTGTGGAATTGACTGTTCAGCAACAGAATGTATTATGTTACAAAACAAATTGTAGGATTCTGGTGGAGACATAGCATTAAAGTCAATATTTTTAAATTTGAATCCATTAATTGACTATATATTTTCCAATTAACTAATTTGTAATTATGCTGAAATGGTAAATGTACATTATTGCATTGTATATTATTCTGTAGATTACTTTCATTTCCAACAACCAAATTTATAATTACAGGCAAGTGATAACTGCTACCCAGAGGATAATCATAAACAGACCAATCACATGAAAGTGCCAAAGATGGAGAAACTAAAGTTAAATCAAGAGCATTAGCTCGCCAAGATGAAGAACCAATTGTAGTGGGACTGCCATTATTCAAAAGAACAAGATCATTTTCATCAATAACATCTAAAACATCCTTACCTCGAGGCAGGGTGTCGACACATCCCCAAGACATGTGATGAGCATTAAAATCGCCTCCAAATATCATAGGTTTAGGAATGGACTTAAGCAAAACGTCTAGATTATTTTTATTAAATGGTGGATTTGTATTAGATGGACTGTAAAAACTAACGACACTTAATTCATTGTTATTAATTTTGATTTTCACACAAACATTTTGTAAAGAACTATCAAAATGAGTTGTAATTTGAGAATGTGTTATAATATTATGAATTAAAATTGCAACACCATTGTGGTTGTTCCCACAATCATTTCTAATAATATTGTACCCTTTGATAGAAAAAATTGATGTGGTTTCAACCATGTTTCAGAGATTATGGCAATATGTATGTTGTTATCATATAAAAATTTTGTTAAAACTAGCCTATTACTAATTAAACTTTGAGCATTCCATTGCACTATATGTAATGTATCCATAAAAAGGTTAAGGTGTTTTTTCTTAAAAGTGTTATCTAAAATTTCTCTAATGCTTTTAGAATTTTTGGCACATCAGGTTTTGAACATATTTCAAGCATTGCTTCAACTAATAAATTCATAAATTTGTCAGATTTAATTAAATTGGATATTTGAGTATCAATGTATTTTGAATTTAGCTGTGGAAATTGAGCTGCACTAAAAGATCAGAATATCTTGCATTTTTGCTTTTATTTTGTTTTCTTCTAGTTTTTGTTTTTTAAGTGGACATGTGGTAGAAATTGCAATATGGTCACCGCCACAGTTAGCACATTGAGTTTTGGACTTGTCACATTGTTTAAAATTATGGTAGCCTGAGCAAATTGAGCAAGTTTCATTGTTTTTACAAAATTTAGCAATGTGGTTGAATTTCATGCACTTCAGGCACTGTTTAACAGGAGGAACATAAACTCCTACCTCATGTCTCCAGTGGTCTAAAGTAACATACTCGGGGAGCTGCGTTGAAGCAAATGTAACAGCAACTGTCTGTGTTGGAAGAAAGGAAACGACACCTTGAGCGTCTTTTACCCGTCGCATGAAACGTCTCACACTAATAACTTTTACTAGAAGCAATAAGCTGAAAGATTTTTATTGGAATAATCGCAAGGTACAGATGTGAGAACCCCAGTGGCTTCTGTTTCGGCAGCCGGTATTGAACCAACCATCCTCAATTCGTTTAGGAGCTTTTCGTTCTTAAGAAAAACATTAGCGTTGTTAGGGAGGTCGAAAGTTATACCAATTTTGAATGCATTAATTGACCTCAGATGCATTACACCTGAAACACAATGTTTTCTGATGCCATTAGATATGGCCAACCTATCCTTATCTGTAATTTTAGTGTTATCTTCTTCGCGATTGAGGAAGACAATAAAATCTTTCTTCTGCGAGTTTTCGTCATAAAATCTGTTATAATTTCCTGCTTTATAAGGTGTGTACTTATCCTTTTCTCTTTTCTTCGCTAGTGGACGATCATTATTTTCAGCATCAGAATATGAAGTCGTCGATGATGATGAAGAAGGTAAGTCCTGATCTATTCCTTCTGTAAGAGACTCACCCGTAACTCGCGATCGTTTACGGCCGCTACGCCCCGTGCGCTTCCCCATTATGGGGAAACGCACTAACGTAATATGTACAAAACTAACACTATATAGACTATTTTACATAAGAAATATACAAAGAAATGTACAAATCTAGAATTTAAAACTAATTTACAAAATTTAATTTCAAAAGCGCGCCTATTCTTTTTAACGTTCCCGCCAAAAAAAAAAAAAACAAAAAACGGTTGACAACTCGCTTTGCTTGTCATTTTATTTTTTTAACACTTTATTGTACACTCTGTGTCATTACTTAAGGGATTTAGAGATATCACAATTTAGAGTCCACTTTACTGCGATTTGTGGAATTCGCGGTTGGCGGATATCGTGTTCAATTTAAATTGATATGCTTATAGTTTTTTTATGTTTTTGCTTATTACTATTGGAGCATTAAGCATTTATAACAATAAAATTGTGTTGATACACCGTTTTACATACACACATACATTTCAGCCGTATGCAGTCCACTGCTGGACATAGGCCTCCCACAAATATGATTTGTATCATTTTGGGGGTAGCAGTCACCACGCTTGGCAGGCGGGTTGGCGACCGCAGTGAGATTGAGTTTAGACGGACGCTGCTGCCCGTACGTAGGATTTTTCCCTTTGTCGTCTGACACCCGCGGGAGGAGATGAGGTGGTGCTATTCTTATCAGCCGGCATCACACACCGTTTTACGTACGATTATCTAGATTAACAGTAATTATTTATATTCTTTGTACTTACGTTCTAGTTGGTTTTTGCCTCCACATAACCCTGCCAAAAAGCCGGAATAACCAGAATATAAAATAAAAAAATATGTATTGGTCCGTGGATTCTTAAACTCAGTGCAAAAGATTTATGAAAGATCATCACGATAAGTTGCTGTAGATAGGTGGAATTGTTGCATCTGTAGATAGCTCTTGTAACATTTTTGACAGCTTGACAGGTGTCAGTGTCACCAAACTCAAACTAGTCTAGTCTGTCATTTCAGTTTCAGTACTTCTACTTTCAGTGCAGACTGCAGTACAGTAGAATATTGCTGAAAGGCCTAAAATCGAAAATATAGCGTTTGTACTTAAATAATTATTGAAAGTAATAAAAGTCAAGCCATATTAAAATATTTTAGAGTATGTATTGATAACGCAAAAAGCTTTTATAAAGGTAAGTCCTGCTGCTGTATTCGTAAGTGAGTCAGCATAGAAGAAAAGCTAAAATTAGTATTTATTTTTGAACGACATTGCATAAAGTTACCAAGATAACTATGTAGTAGCATATCGTTGAATATTTTGATGAGAATTGTATTTACCATTTATTAGTAAACAATTAAATGACAATAGCAAGCTGCAATAATGTTCATCTGTTGTTTGTTTTTTTAAAGGTACTAAGCACTAAACTGTATGTTTAGACTTACGAGAATTGTGGTCCTGCCAAAGATATACCCAAGATTATTATACTCCCATTTAACTCTCAAGCATAAATTACCCTTCAACCGGCTTTCAACCATGGATGAATGTAAGACTAAAGAATGCTTGACTACTCCAGACAAGTACATGTCGAAAAAGTATTACCGGCGCGCAGAACACAGGTATGTTTCTGTTTTTCACATTTAACCTTAAGAGGTCAAACCTCTCAGCCAACCAGAGGTCTTCTATTGTATTATGAATCTTTTGTTACTGAACATTATTGTAATTATCTTGGCAATTTGTGATTTACGTGTGCCTAGAGCTTAATATATCTGCTCCAAATCTGCACAGACTCCTAACATGACAGAGCATATTTTTTTGATAATAAATAGTAATAAATAACAATACCTATATCCAAATGATTTGTTGGACTGAAACTTTTTAGTTACTGTTGTACTTTCTTTTCCTAATAAATATAGTGGATATTCAACTTTTAAAGGAGCAAGGCACTCAAAAAGCTTTGAGCTCTATAGTTATTATAAATTGATTTTAAGGATCATAAAAAATGTAAGAGATAATTAAAATGTATATTGTGGTTTTTTACAAGTATTTCCTGTAACTTTGCAAAAACAGCATGAAATTATCATTAATGATGAACACCCAGAACTCAGGCTATATGGTGATATTGGTGATACACTCTTGAGTTTTGGGAATATTCCTCAATACAATGCACTTGTATGGGTAAGAATTTATTGTCAAGATAGTAGTAATACAATGAGATAGTGGTATCAATGTTGCATGTTTGCCTTGATAAAACTTTGTCATTTAAACACTGACTATTGGGAGAGAGAAGGTCAAGTAAAACACTTCTGTTCACCATCCATCTTGGTTAAAGACTCACTAGAATTTGTAGTTTGTACACCATATACAGCTTAGTACTTACATTAGTAGAAAGATATAAATAAATAAAATAAATAAATTCTTCGGGACAGTCTTACACAAATTGACCTAGTCCTACTGTAAGCTCAGAAAGGATAAGGGTAGATACATACATGCAAATACTTAAATACATAGAAAATACCCATGACTCGGGAACAAATATCTGTGCTCATCACACAAATAAATGCCCTGACTGGGATTTGAACCCAGGACCATCAGCTTCATAGGCAAGGTTACTACCCACTATTCCAGACCAGTTGTCAAAAATATGTATCTAAAGTAGTCAAATGTATTGGTACAGATCTTTATTTGTACAAACAGTAAGGATATTTGGTCAAATTTACATGTACTAACTACATGCCCTGGACCTGAACAAGATTTTTTTTATTTTTTATTTATTTATCTAAAGTAATCTTAAACATCTAATTTACAGATTTTTAATAGCGAGCGAAAACCGCGTACGGTTTAAGTTAATTCTTTAGTTAACTCAATTCACTGAAAGGGAACATTCCTTTATTCCTAAAAAGAAACAAAACTGCTTTCAATTTTTTTTTTATATTTCTTCTCACCGAGGAATCAACCACTTGATTATACGAACTCACCATTTTATTATACGAATTTGTTGGATTATTGTTTAGGATAAAATTGGTTCATTTCTTAATTAAAATAAAAAAGAGAAAATGAATATTTATTTTCTTTTATTATCAATGTGAAAAACATTTTTTATATTTTCGAACTGTATAGTTATGATATGATATGACGTGATGTACCTAGAGGTCTAAAGTAGCTCCCAAACAAAACAGATAAATATAATAGTTTTTTTTTTATTTATGTTATTAACAGTTTTTAAAAAATGTGTAGTTTTTGTTATGAAACAAACAAGCCAAACTCAAAACTGTAGTGAAAATATTCCACTTGGTTGATAAGAAGACACAACGTCAAATTGGCCATTCAAATACATACCAAACAGATAAAGATCGGACTAGCAAAGGTTAGGCTTGCGTCAGTAGATATAATAATGTTATCAATTTATTCTGGTCCATGTTGGTTTGGAGATGTTGTTGTACCGTCTACTTACATATCCCTTAAAAAATTGGCTTAGCATTCATTTTACGACGAAGTATTAAAAATGTGTTAAACATAGTCAGCAATTATTTTTCTTGCGCAATTTTTAATTTAATGTGCTATAGATTTTTCAAAATCTCAATAACCCGTACAAATGGTTTTAGTTACGTAGGTACATTGGTAATGAATGGAATTTTATATTTTTTTCATTAATTGTAGAACCTTAGGTACTTATACAAAAACTTTAAAGCCGCCATACTTTCTCATCCTTTTAGTATAGGTAGTTCCACGAGAGTTGAGGCGAATGGATTACGCACACAACTATATAAAGTACTGATTGCAAAAGAGTGAACGAATGGAATGAATGAGTAATCTCCCTATCATTACATGAGATGTTGTTGTGTGAGTGACTTCAACTATCGTGAAACTATAGGTAGTTTCACAATAGTTGAAGTACTATAGGTAGTAAGAAGTAAATCTAATCTATTAAGAGTAGAAAATCTCGTTCCTCGAACTTGCCCGGAAATAAATACCTATTGTCTCTCAAATTCACTCAAGTGTTAAAGATAAAGAAATATTGTAGAGATAGTTTGATAAGAAATATGTCCGATCTTAACCGTTACACACACACACACACACTGACACTTTCCTCGCTATAGCAACCTTTACAGAATGGTTACAAGGTCGATAACGCGGCAAATTAAATAATATTAAAAACTAAATAATTCCATTAATGTACTATCGAAACTCATGAATGCTAACGGGTATTAAAATAAATCTATGATGACGTTAAAATCTGTAATCAACGGTCAATAGTTTATCGTCCGCGGGGGTCATTTTACTGCGCCGAGTACGGTCGCCGGCAGTGCCGACTTGAAACCTTAACGACACACACGTCAAATTCTTTATTCGAATTTTAAATTTGTTTTAAATAATGCCTGACGCGTTCGAGAGTGCGTATCCGCTGTCGCCGACCGTGAATCCGGAGCAGCTCCGCGCCCGCGCGAACTCTTCTTCGAAAAAGAAACGCCCGTCTGTGACGTTCTACGCGGGCGATGAAGCCTTAGAAGTCCCAGATAAATCCATTGTGGGCATAGACAAGCCTTTGGTGAAGACGGCCAACGATAAAAGTGAAGTTGAGCTGGACACATTCGCGGAGTCTCTGACCAGCACGCACAGCCGTTGGTTCGACAAGCGCGTGGCTGAACACAGGTACTATACCGACATATATATTTGCACGTAATGTTGGTATTTATGGACCGGTAAACTGGCGCGTGTACCAGTTACCAGTATTAGTGTTCCTGATACGTGATTCTATGTCAATGCGCTCGCATTATAATGTCCAAGGTTAAACGAAATGAATTACCTGTTGATTTTAGTCGATATATGCCCATTAAATTTTAAAAAGTAGATAGATATAAATAGGTAAAATTAATAACAATTAACAAGCCTGAATGATAACAGCGTCATCTATTGAGTTTAATTTTATCCAAACCTAGTAGTAGCGGCGAGTCAACCTATTTCTTAGGCAAGACGGAGGCAATCATCTCCTTTTTCATGAGTTCAAGAAAAACTTGAACTGCGGGAAAGTTAGTTGAGCCGGGGCGAACCGGCTTTTATCTGGACGCGCTGCCGCTGCCTACATCCTATACGTAATACCACCTAACATTTGCTGATGATAACCCCAGCCGTATCGAACGAGCCTTTTTGAGATTACTTCACACATCAATTGGCTTTCCACACTGGACAAAATGCGATTTTCCCAACTAAAAAGATAAAGAGCCTTTTTTCCGACGGTGTGAAAATACCTTTATCTGACTAGTAGTCAAACGCCTATACATGTTATTGTAACAAGATCTACAATAGAGTCCAGTGAACCGTAAATCTGAAGCCTGGAAAGGCACGCGAAGGTCCACATTCATTCTTTTGCCATTCCTTTGTTGTAAGATTACGCGCGCGATTCGAGTAGAGCATTCTAAATCCCCTCTAAGCCGTGAAAAATCTTGAAATTTCGCGATATAAGTACCCTTGTCGAACATGACTCGGTAAAATTCAAATTATGGTTACACATGCTCAACATTTCACGTTTCTTTTATTTACTAGAAAACACCACAATTGATCCAAGAACGACTCTAGAAAATCAAAGGATTCGATCTCACATCTTTTGGGTTGCCGGTCCAACGTGCTGCTATAACTACAAGTCTTGTCTTATTATTACACTCAGTTCTTGTTATTACGTGTCTATTATTCTCTACCACATATTCGTATATATACCCGAAGTATTTTGTTTCTATTACCACGTCTTTCTATTTCGTAAACGAGCTTACAAGAAGAGCTTTCTTAGGGACAGGCTATATTGGGCCATGGTTACAACTTTAATAAAACTACACCTACGAACTCATCACACCATAAACGATAAGAACAGCTCAATATGTGTCATTATCTAGGAAAAGGGACCTTGTTGTCGATGGCATTTACGTCGAATCACGTTGCGTTTGTATTGTATCGTCTTGAACAACGACATAAGCGGCATCGACAATAAGGTCCCTTTTCGTAGATAATGTCACATATTGGTGGCAGTACTGATTGGGGTAACTGTGAATATAATCACGCATTGCATCATGGAGTCTTATCATCGGACAGTGACGCTATCGAGTTTGTTCAACGATAATTGTTTAGCGGAATTTTACGTCATTTTTTTCCAAGTGTGTATTGATTATTTGTTTTCTATCAATTAACGTAATCATTTGTATGCTTGAATGCAATTATTAAACAAGGTTAGTTTGCGATAAACGTGGAAAATTATATCAATGCATTTTCCTAAAGGCGTTTTAAATACCTTTTTCACCTCACTCGCTCGGAAAACCTTAGTTTATAGCGCGAAATCTGCGTGGAAAAGCCTATTTTATCCGCTAGCGTGCAAAAGTCATTCGAATTTCGAAGCCGATGATTGTAATTCTCTGTGGTGCATGTAACTTTTTTTAAGTATAAAACTCCTTCAACGCGTAACTGGCGCGCTACCGCGAAAAACGATATTCGTAAATTTCGGACGATTGTCTCTGTCACTTTCATTGGAGTAAAAGAGAAAGATGCTTGCAATATACGAACTTCGATGTTCGCAGTACCGCGGTGAGTTCATAATAACCATAGATAATAACCAATCAGAAACATGTTTTTGATTACAGATTTTTAACTTTTTTTATTTTTACCTACACTTTATTTTATGTCAAATAGGTTTTATTATATATACTTATAGTATTTCAGTTTAATTAACATATTTTAACTAATTAATCCATTAAATAAAACACGATTTCAATGTTTATTTGATAAAGAAATTGAAATATAGGTTTACATACCTTACCTTTACTATTGTAATTTGTGAACGCAACCGAAAAAATTTTTTTTAAAGTTTTAAGTTATCACAATTCACGTAAATTTGTCGAATTTTTCCCGTGCTAAGCTCTTTGAACTCAACGTTTGAACTGTAAAAATGAGTGATTCTAGTAGCGATGCCGATATGATTTCCCTGAAAAATTGCGAGGTAAGTTTTGTTTTATTGTTTTTCTTGCCACTCGAATTTTCCTCGCTGTAGTGAGGTGAAAAATTGTGTGTTCCGCATGACTGCAAAATTATTTGGCGTCTCGTGTCTTGAAAGCCTCGCTACGCTCAGGAATCTATCTTTGAACCATTCGCTTCGCTCATGGTTCAATCTTAGCTTCCTTCGCTTGCTCAGCTTTCAATTTCAACACTAGCGCCAAATAACCACTTTGCAGCCTTGCATAACAAATAACTATTTCACCTCACTCGCTCGGAAAACCTTAGTTTATAGCGCGAAATCTGCGTGGAAAAGCCTATTTTATCCGCTAGCGTGCAAAAGTCATTCGAATTTCGAAGCCGATGATTGTAATTCTTTGTGGTGCATGTAACTTTTTTTAAGTATAAAACTCCTTCAACGCGTGACTGGGGCACTACCGCGAAAAACGATATTCGTAAATTTCGGACGATTGTCTCTGTCAGTTTCATTGAAGTAAAAGAGAAAGATGCTCGCAATATACGAATTTCGATGTTCGCAGTACCGCGGTGAGTTCATAATAAATAATAACCATAGATAATACCAATCAAAAACATGTTTTTGATTACAGATTTTTAACTTTTTTATTTTTAACTACACTTTATTTTATGTCAAATAGGTTTTATTATATATACTAATAGTATTTCAGTTTAATTTACATATTTTGACTAATTAATCCATTAAATAAAACACGATTTCAATGTTTATTTGATAAAGAAATTGAAATTTAAGGTTGCTTAATATTGTAATAATTTTTTCAGGTTTTAAGTTATCACAATTCACGTAAATTTGTCGGATTTGTCCTGTACTATAAGCTCTTTGAACTCAACGTTTGAACTATAAAAATGAATGATTCTAGTAGTGATGGCGATATGATTTCCCTGAAAAATCACGCGATAAGTTTTGTTTTATTGTTTTTCTTGCCGCTCGAATTTTCCTCGCTGTAGTGAGGTGAAAAGTTGTGTGTTCCGCATAACTGCAAAATTATTTGGCGTCTCGTGTCTTGAAAGCCTCGCTACGCTCAGGAATCTATCTTTGAACCATTCGCTTCGCTCATGGTTCAATCTTAGCTTCCTTCGCTTGCTCAGCTTTCAATTTCAACACTAGCGCCAAATAACCACTTTGCAGCCTTGCATAACAAATAACTATTACTCGATATTTATGGATTGCAAGAACGTAGGTATATCCTTTTAAGTCTTTCTAACAGAGTCTCGGTAGCAAATTAATTTTTTTAAGTAGGTAGGTATAACGGATGTTTATGTAAATTATAAGATGTAAGAATTATTGAGAGAGTCTAAAAATATAAGATGCATATCTAAAGGCTCATCATAGGTGTGTATCGTTTGCCTATGTTAGCGTAGATGGCTTTTTTAATTTGGTAGGCCTCACGGTGTATTTGTTAGTAAGTACTCGTAAGGTCTCTGCTTGTCCGATTTTCATAAAGGCACTATATAAAAGTATAACGAGATTATAACCTGTAACTTATATACAGGCATAATAGTAGTTTATGTATCTGTGCATAATG
This sequence comes from Grapholita molesta, assembly GCA_022674325.2. Lineage (NCBI taxonomy): Eukaryota > Metazoa > Arthropoda > Insecta > Lepidoptera > Tortricidae > Grapholita > Grapholita molesta. The sequence continues at coordinate 7,991,658 of CP053129.2, read as the reverse complement.
AAGGGCATTACAACAAGAGTGTGGGTTTATGAAACTCGCCTTCGGCTCGTTTCATAATAATATCACACGATTGTTTTAATGCCTAATTATGTATAGTTACATACACTATTTTATCTACACACATATCATTAAGTGTTTTAAGATGGGTTCAGAAACCGTAGGGAAATGACTTATTACTAGGGTTACTTGTAAACATTACAGTCAACGAACAAAACAAATGACAGCTTGGAACGGCGTCGTTGCGTATTTCGTATCTCAGTCAATTTTTTTTAAACCATAGACAAGCGAATGAACTCCCTATTCTACTGTCACTCGAGTTCAAATGTCGTTCGATTTATATTAAAAAAACATAACGAATTGGCGTTTCATATCAATGGCTGTTTTAATATCTATAGATACTAGATTAGACACCCCACTTGAATTTGACAGCTGTTCCAAATTTAAATTCATAACCTACTGATTTCTGAATTCTGAATTCCTACTGAAATCTTTCTGATGGTTGGTAATGCTGGTCATTGCCTACGGTTTCTGGACGCATTTTAGAGCACTTATGACATGTACGTAGATAAAGTACTTTGTAAATTGTAGAGTACTTTATGGCTTGGAAGCCAGTCCTTTAAGCCAAAACCTATTTAGTTACTACATGGCTCAGATTTACCTGAAACAAAGATTGGTCGTTGCTTAGTATAGGGTGCAACCAAACCGTTTGAATTTAACATATATTCAAAACAAAAACGTGTTATCGGAGGATAAGAATAAAGTTATATTAAATCTAAACGAACCACGCGTGGTTCGTTTTGACTCGTCCCGCAGCGTAGGAGAGTTGTTATGTTGCCACTGCGAATGAATCAGCTGAGCGGCGCCTATTTTTGCCGTACCTTTCCAAACGCCTCTCCCAACAAACCAATAATCTAGTACTTTCCACATTCGTAATAAACTGTGCCTAATCAGAGTTCACTCTTAAACTGGACTGTAAGTGGAGCGCCCGTAAATGCTACAAATAACAGCACAGAGGGGGGATTAGCGTGTTATAGCAAACGCTCTCTCAACGCGCAGGCGACATAAAGACTAAACAGTGTAACAACGGTCTCCAATAACGCGAAGTTACTATTAAGCTCGAGGACGCAGTAACGCTGGTTGTTGACTTCGCCGTTGAAATAATTCTGTTTGAAGCACGGCGTCGCGGCGTCAAGCGTCAGTTAACGCGCACTCGCCTCGCTGCCTTGTCGCGTAAAATACGATACTCTGTAATATCAACGATCTCGATAAACGTAAACGTGAAAGTGTTTTATTGGTACGGTACGGCTGTAGTTAAACTGTGACAAAAGTTGGCGTGGCGTTACTCTGTTTACGTTTCGTGTCTACGCATAATTTGTTAGTTTTGTGAAATTTTGTAGTTGGTATTTCCGATTGCATTATGCCTGAGGTGTTAGTTACCGGTCTCAGGTGGCTGAAAAAATCTAAAACTGTAGAACACCTTGTTACGTGAACTGATGACTAACAAATGATCTAGAAATTTTAATTTTAAGTTACAGCAGCATTTTTAACAATCTGTAATGAATGTTTATCCTTGTACGGTGTTAATTCTGTTGATTAGTTAGTTCTAAGAAGCGACGTCATTATGCATTAGTCAGTTTCGTTCTTCATTACAAAATAGGTAGATATTTTCTAGTTTTATAACTTACATAGATCCTCTGAGTAAAAACTCTTTATTTTCGGTGAAATGGTAAATAGGTATGTCCAGAGTAGTCCAGGAGCGGTACCGCGAACATCGAAGTTCGTATATTTCGGGCATTTTTCTCTTTTACTCCAATTAAGGTGTCATGAGAGTGACAGATACAATCGTCCGAAATTTACGAATATCGTTGTTCGCGGTAGCGCCGCAGACACATAAAACTATCACATTCTTTGCTTTATATCTTTGCATCAGATGTAGTGAACGTTGTGGAGTCGAAGTTAGATCGACCAGAAATTTCAGTAATGAAAAGATTATTCATGATTTACCATAATTGTAACGTGAAGTTGTGTACGATACATTTATCGTACTAACCTATAGTCTGCAATAAATATTCATTCATTGTTTGTTATTCGATTCGGAACATTGTTTCACGCCGGTGTTAATGACATCATATTAAACAAAACAAAGGATACTGGAGAATGACTGCTAATGTTTTGTTGACATAGTTTCGTTGTTGAACAAACTTCGATCAAACCTTCCATTCATCATGAAATTTAAAAAAAAGTCCACATAATACAAAGTACTGATCTATGAGATCTTGTACCTATTACAAAACCAGCAAGTAAATAGTACTTAATCCTCCTTTTATAAAATCGTACGTATATCACACCGACTCTATAAGGCCTACAGTGTCTTAATGGATTTTGTATTAGAGTGGTCTAATGTGAGTATAATATCGATTGCGAGTCCTCTGGCAACTGTCCCCCCATGCGCCCTGCAGCCCGGCCGGGACCCCACTGGGGAGTGTTCTAGGAATTGAAACCTATCATGGCACCCATGGATGTACAGTCAACCAATTTGATTTATGGGCTACCTTGTCACAGTGAAATCCTATATGAAACACGCAAAAGATCTCTTATTAACGTCACTGTGACAAGGTTCGAAGTGGCCTAGAAATCAAATTGGTTGACTATACGATATATTTATGGATGCTGCTATGACCACTACCAGTTCGGAATGCTAAAGTTGTTTCGCACGCACACAGTTACTTCTCAAATTTCAGTCAGGTCACTGCTCAGTTGTAATGTATATAAACACAAGTAATATCAGCTTCTTTAATTATTTTGAAACTTAGCAACAGGTGTCTGTCATCGGCACGGCATTCGTAATTATTTCGTATATCCATGAGGACCCCAAGTCCCAACGTCCCCAATACATCGAGCGTCAAATCATATACCTAAATGACATCAAATTTGAACATCATGGAATGCCTTCTCGCACTTATATGTCGTTCGATAGGAGGAAACAGGAAGGACAAAATAATATGCTTGCCATCGAATCTCAAAACATTCATCAGTTACGGTCAGCGTTAAATAATAGCAACCAAAGTGGCCAAATGTATCAGTCAGATCATTTGTAGCAGTAAGGATGTGTTACGATTACGATACATCCGGCCACTTTGACTGCTACGAGTATATCGTTGACATAGAAAATCAAAGGTTTATTGTACTGTCACTCCCCATATGCATGGCATTTTAGTAGAGTCCGGAAGTGATTGTTATACCTACCTATCATTTATGTTAAAATTCTGGCGTGATTGCGACTGGTGGGCTTCCTTATTCGTCTTCCAGCTTAATAATTAAGCTTGGAATATAATACGATGAACTTGCAATAATTCATTAGAAGTTCTATTGATTTGCTTGACTAAAATAAGTATAGAAATAAAAACCGGTTTATTATCTTACTTAATTTCTGAAATTATGTTCCTTTTTAAAACCTAATTAGCTAGTGTAAGTCGGTATTATAATTATCAGAACTTTTAGAGGAGATTGCATGTATTTAGGTATTTTAGATACTGAACCTTAAAACCGGAGTCTAGTAAAGATCACACAGTATCAAAAATTGTAAGTCGCACAGACCACACAGTATCAAATTTAGTTAGACAGGTCTTTACTTCACATTGCCACTGTCAAGGATATCCACTCTTTTATACGTTTCCTACCAAGTTCATAAAACATCACGACTAGTACTAGTATATCTTGATCCTGATGCTTATAAGAACTGTACAGAAACGGAGATCAGTTATACAAGTAATTTCGACAGTTGCTGGGCAGTAACAAGGTTGTTCGCAACTCCGTGCACGGATGCGTTGTAAACAGAGCAAAGCAAACGTACTCTTTTATCGGAGCTACTGAAATTATATCAGCTGTTTTAATTATATTTAACAGTCAGGCTATCAGACAATTGAAACGTGTCTGTAATATTGTGTGTAGTTTGAATGAACCAAGAAATGGCGAATGGGAATTGTGAAGTGTTTGCGGAGAGCGCGAGTTCGAATGGTGCGTCGTATGGGAAGGGAGACAGGCACACGGCAGCACCAAATGAGTAAGTTTTTCCCGCCATTTTGTTTTAGTACATCAGCCGGGCTAGGATCTACCCGTCACTTTTTAATTAACACAATAAGAAAAATGACGGCTACCTAATCTAAAGCATGTTCCCGAAAAAAATAGCTACCGATGTATGAGTCTCCACCGTTAACTGCAGGTGGGTCCATGAATTACGACTTTGCTTGTCTATTTTATGTTTAGGATGTCAGAATCGAAAAAATCTAGCCTCAACCGTTTAAAAATGTTATAACGCCTAGCAATGCTAAAACAAAAATGAACGTTACAAAAATACGTCATTTTCTGAATCAAATTACAAATATAAATATCTGTCTTGTTTACGATAGAAATATGTAAGAGAAATTATTGACGGGACATTCTAGTATTCATAATTTGTTTGAGTACAGAGCATAGTGCAAGCTTAATGATCCAAATGTTCAAATTAGAAAAAAAAACTTTCCCAAAATGCAAAGTTTTTTAATGGGCCATAGATTTAGAACACCTGATAAAAATATCCACAACATTACCTAAAACGAAAGAAAATGAGTTAGTTTTTATGATAACTTAAAAAAATAACGATAGTCCCATTCGAAAAAAAAAAGAAAATATAAGGCAGTGGCTACTTATTTTCGTGAACAAGCCTTATATCGACGCGAGATACTGCCGCGCCAATGATTTGCCCGAGTAGCCTCACAATTGGCTAGATAGCCCTTTAGACAACAAGGTCATGAATATGCAAATATAAATGTTAATCTTATTTTGAATGTGTAGTAATAATAATCTCAACAGTAATACGTTTGCCCGTACCTAGAGTACCTATACCGTACCGTGGCGTTTACTCCTAGTAAAGTGCTAGCTGAACTGGCCCGGTACCGGGAACGTCGATGTTCGTATATTTCGGGCATCTTTCTCTTTTACTCCAATTAAGCGGTCTTTAGAGTGTCAGAGACAATCGTCCGAAATTTACGAATATCGTTTTTGGCGGTAGCGCCTCTGTACAAATAGGTGCTAGGAACTATTTACCATTGGCCTGTACCTTTTTTAAACGGCACCAATGTCCCCTAACCAAAGTCACCTATTCTCAGGACGTTCTAGGATTTCAATCTTCAGACTGAAATCCTAGAACGCCTTGAACGCCCACGCAAATCTGAATAAATGCGCCCACATTGAAGATGAATTAAATTAATTTCATTAATTTTCAATGTGGGCGCAAAATACACTTGTGAATGACTCAAAAATTAAGTACCTAGTTACTATCTATACCTACATCTAGTTCCTTATTTATTCGAATCAGTTATACGTCTTAGTACATAAATTATTCTAGATTTATGAAATACAGCAAGTAATATCCATAATTTAGATGCATTTTATTATACAGGACGTTATTATTCTCAAACGTCCTCGTACACCGAATGTAGACCGGACACACAGTGTTACGAGATTTGGTTTTTGATTTGTTTAAATTTCAATAAGTAATAAGTATTTTAGCAGTAACATTATTTGTAACTGTAAATAAGGTATAGGTGAAAAACTTAGCTAAAGCCCTTGGCCTATGTAGTAGTAACGTATGTGTACACGCATGTCAGCGTACTATATTCAAATTTTGACGTTACTTTTATATTAATTTTCTGCATAGGGGTAACTACATAGACATGGTCCTTTCAGTTAAGTTTCACCTATATTTATATACCTATATTGTATTTATGTATATTTGTAGGGGTTAAATTCATTCTTAAAGTTGCTAACCCCACTCTGGCACATACATTTCAGAAATTGAAAATTATACCACTTTTACAGAGGCAATAAAGGTGACTTATTTAGAATTTAATTATTAACTTGTTTGTTTTAAATATTACTTCTTAGTTACGTTGATTAGTTATGTGTTGATAAAAACTAGAGCTAAATATTAAATGTATTAGAAAGATGTAAGCCAGATCGAGGCAGTATTTCAGTTCGGCCCACCGCCTACAACTGTACAAGGCGCAAGTACGGCCACATATGGAATACTGTTCTCATCTCTGGTCAGGGGCACCCCAATACCAGCTTCTCGCTTTGGACCGCATCCAGCGGAGAGTGACTAGAATTGTCGGCAGCCAGGATATCTCGGACCGGCTTGACTCCTTGGCACTGCGTAGAGATGTAGCCTCACTCTGCATTTTCTACCGCATCTATTACGGAGAGTGCTCTGAGGAATTGTTCGGGTTAATCCCAGCTGCTTCCTTCCGTCAGCGCTCTACACGACAACATTTCCATCTTCACCACATAGATGGTTGGCAGTCCTCAACTGTACGTGTTTTTCTAGAAACTTCCTGCCTCGCACAGCAAAACTCTGGAATAAATTGTCGTGTGCAGTATTTCCGGACCGATATGACATCCAAACCTTCAAGAAAAGAGCGTATAGGGATCTTAAAGGCCGGCAACGTACTTGTGACTCCTCTGGTGTTGCGAGTGTCCATGGGCGGCGGTAGTTGCTTACCATCAGGCAATCCGTCTGCTCGTTTGCCTCCTATATCATAAAAAAAAAAGAGTTACATATACATATGAAACGTTTAAATATGAAAAAGGAGAGTCTTGAAACCAGAGTAGGTATCATTTGACACTTCAAGCACTATTTAACTAAAATCCTCACTCATTTCCCTACATCACATCGCTTAAATATATTAGTGTGAACAATTTATTCTTACAAAGGTTTCCAAGAACATTAATAAGGTAATTGATAAGTCACTGTCACGATCAGGGTGTAAACTTAATCTATCAAATCTAGTTGTTTGATAAGATATCAGAGTTTGAGGCATATTGCTATGACGCACGATCTGTGGCGCTACCGCGAAAACGATATTCGTATATTTCGGGCATCTTTCTCGTTTACTCCAATTAAAGCGTTATGAAAGTGACAGAGACAATCGTCCGAAATTTACGAATATCGTTTTTCGCGGTAGCGCCGCAGCTGTCACAATTTCTCCGATTTGTAAGAGCATGAGCCGGTGGGCCGAGATTTTGGCATTAACACTGGAATTAGACTGTTGCCATGCTGCTCCATATTATTTATCTGGACATGCAACCCACGGTCGTAGTTTATATCTGTACATGTACGCACCTGACTTCAGATATTCTTGACGTGCGTCGCATTTGGTACGGTTTGACAAATGTGCGTTACGACAATTATCTCTGGCATAAATATTAGGATGAAGTTTCGGACATATTTAGGAGTTGTTAATTAGTAGAATTGATTAGTTTACCTATATAGAATATCTTGCAGACGGGCAACTTGACAGATTGTAGAACAACATACATATTATGAGTGTAACCCTCATCAATGCAAAGATTTAGTACCTCATGCATTCAAGCCATATTCAAGCTATACATCTTGAATACAACCAACATGAATTGTTAACCACTTGGTTGTCAGTGACATGAATATGAGAGCTCTAGGCTGTTCAAGTTATTCGCCATGTTAGAACCTGATTGAATATCTTATACGTTGTTCTTCGGCTTATGAAGCAGATGGAAAATTCCTTAGCTATAGGTAGCCATCTTAAAAATAAATCAGCCAAAAAGTAAATATATCCTAGTCGGGTCACATCTTTTCACTGCACCCGCTTTAGTGCATTTCTGTTTGGCCCTATGGTTGACTGGTAGAGAGTGCCTTATGGTATTAAGTTCGGTAGTTTTATTGATGTTCAAAAAGTTTGTATAAATAACTAAACTTACGTAAATGATTTGATTAAATGATTACTTTGATTGACACCAACGCGGCTGATAGTATTTATTTTGCTAGGAAATCTCTAATCTTTATGGCTAGCAAAAATATCATATCATGTCAAATCTATTTGTGTAAACGAAAAATGTGTCATTCAAGATAAGGATAAGGTGTGTATTATAAGATCAAGCAAAGCAATCACCTAAAGAAATGAATAAAATATCAAGGGACAAATTACACAAATGGACCTAATCCCATAGTAAGATCAATAAGGCATGTATTTTTGGTAATAGATGAGGATACAAAATAAATAGGTATATATTTAAAAACGGTATAGAAAACATATACGGGATTCGAATCCTGGATCATCCAGAGTCACTGTCTAGGCCAGTCGTGAAAATACCCTGAAATAAAGTGTATCAGAGTAATAGAATGGACGTAGGTTTACAGACCGTTTGCCGAATAAATGGCCTTACCTATTCCCTATCTAGGGCAATTTAGGTTCTTATCGTTTACCCGCGTCACACGCTTGACGTAACCCTCTACGAAACTATACAGGGTGTGAGGTAATGGACGGTAAATTAGGTAATCCTTAAACTGTTGATAGGGGTACATCTCTGGGGCGGCCGTCTGAACTAGTTTAGCATCCTTAATCAGGGTACAAGTGTCAAAAACTAGATTTAACTATAATGCGAAAGCCATGCTGGGTTATCGCGACATTTTATTTGGAAATGTTCGTTTAGAATATCAATTAATCTTGGCATTAGTACGGATGTGTATATTGAACCATAAATATAACCCGGTCTTGTTAAAATTATAGGTCTAGCACTGAACGTTTAACGAGACTTTGTTATTGTTTACAATGACGTAGTGGACCATTACATTGTCTATGTCTGTAATAGATTGTAAGATGTATTAATACTAGGATACCTAGGTGAGTATAAAATTAAATACTTACTTCTATCTGAAGTACCCTTGTCCATAAACCTTGTAAACACGTTGGTTTGGTATTGGGAAAAGTATCAAAGCTGTATAATTTCTACTCGATGTTTCCAGGCTGACAACCAAGTCACATTCACACTTTCTTTGTGTTAACTACAATCCAACGTCTGTTTATTTAGCATGACAAAAATCGCCTCTTTAGTTTACACCTTACAAAGTTTTCTACATTAAATGAAAACCCGATTCTAATCCACACTGTATTTGCATAGACTGGATGGTTCGCGTGTCTGTGCATAGTTAACTACACTTTATACCCCGTTTACTATATGTGTGCAGCGATTTTACTTCGACCGATCCAATCAAAAGTTCCATGTGGCTATGGCTTCTTAAAATAACACTTGCGTTTCTGGAGTGTTATTTTTAACGACTTGTAATTTTTATTTGGAACACGCCAGTATATTTTTGCATTTGCTTATATTTATATAAAGGTACGTGCGTACTCAAACATCAAAGAATTTTACAGATCAATATTTGTCTTAATACGCGAACCTGTTTAGAATTGGAAATTAGGAAAACTGCCCGTCAAGTTTGTAGGTCGAATCATTTCAACTTTCCCTAGGCGCCATAGTTGCTGTTATTCTTTCGTTCTATTCGTTTGCTCGTCTCATGTGAAATGTGAGGAGTTAGATATCCAGGTGCATACTCTTTTTATGAGAGTGCGTTGACGAGAAGTAGAGAGTAGGCGAAGAGAGGTAGAGAGTAGGTGAAATGGTCTTGATTGAGATTAGTTCTCGATTCCTGTCCTACACCCAAATAGCACCTAAGATTATTGAAAATTAAAGTTTTAGACAAAATCTGAACTAGACTACGAACATATTTAAAGCAAATTTAAGGCATAGGCCTCCCCTTGCTTTCACGAGTAAAAAAGTTAGGGTCAACTCGCCCTTAACTCAAATCTCTTATAACAGTTGTACAGTCGCCATCAGATATATCGGGGCTGTGGAGGTGGTCATAAATATCGGAACATGCACTTTACCACCTTGACAATAGAGACGTTGTTCAGATATTTGTGACCACCTCCACAGCTCCGATATATCTGATGGCGACTGTATGTGACTAATAAAAGTAATAAAACCCGTCACACTTGTAGACATCATCTGTATCCATGTGACGTATTCGGCTCTACCTACTCCCCTGTCTGTCCTAAACGTCTAGCGTTATTAAATAATCTACCAATTGGCTTTTACTCCTTGCTGAATTTAGCTCTGAAGGTTATTACAATGTCTTTAGGCTTTTGACTTTATTTATTTTATTTATCAAGAAACATCCAGTCTCGTATTTTCCACGCGTTGTCCCGGCATTTTGCCACGGCTCAGGGAGCCTGGGGTACCCATGGTAACTAATCCCAGGTTTGGCGTAGGCACTAGTTGTACGAAAGCGATTGCCATTTGACCTTCCAACCCAGAGGGTAAACTAGGCCTTATTGGACTTAGTCGGGTTTCCTCACGATGCTTTCCTCCACCAAAAAGCGACTGGTAAATATCAAATGATATTTTGTACATAAGTTCCTAAAAACTCGTTGATACGAGCCGGGGTTTGAACTTGCGACCTCCGGATTACAAGTCGTGTATATGTATAGAACGTGGAGTTAAAACATTTAGTTAAACAGGAAACACCCGACGCAAAGCGACTAATATGCACCATGACTGCAATGCTTGGAAATATCATCTTAAAACAACTGACTTCTCTTAATGAACGTTATCAGAACAACTGATTAATATACACCGATAATGCAGTGTCATACTTTTGGCTCGGAGCCATCAACTCATTTAACTTCTCTGTAAGCAACCTTAGGGTTCCATTAACTATATAGCTAAAGATTCGTAGACAACTGGGTGGGCGACAAAATTCACTAATACTTAAACATAGACAAATACACAGAACTAGACTCAGTGTCCATATGTACTATATGAACATATAGCGGCCAGTTGTCAAGAGGTTACCTTAGAACTAATATGCTGTTTATATTTCGACACGTTACTGAATGCTTAACGTTAACATTCAATTTAATACTATAAATTAAGAAAATAGCAAATGTAACTGTAAATTATTAGGCAACGGTTGAATACATTCACTTGAATTAAAAATAAACAATTTTGTTTCAGAATCTTCGTAAATAGATCGCTGCATTTGGAAAATATCAAGTTCTATGGGTTCGATATGGATTACACATTGGCTGGTGAGTGTTTACGAAACGAATGTTAGGTTAATTGTACAGGGATTATTGAGCAACGTGCCAATGTTTGCAATTTAGACGCGTAATCAGTATGCGACGTCTTCTGTTATGTTACACTAATCAATCTAATCAGGCCCTTATTATTGCTGTTTTGGCCTATTATTTACGCCGCATCGACCAGTTATGATCTATTGTGGCAGCCCTTTAATTTTGTAATTCATTACTGTTTCCCGTCGAGTCCCGTAACAGGCCCTTAGGGTCGGTTAAGAAAAAGTATGACAATGAGAGAGAGATTTATGGAGGGACAATTGCTCCGTCATATTTAAGGATAATCAGTTCGTTAAATGTGCAACCCACATCGAGTTACGAGGGCAAGCAAGTCACTTAACAATCTCTGTATTACTGTACTACGAAAAGTCATTGTCTAAAATATTGAGTCGGACACTGCGAGCACTAAATATGCATATGTGACCGTCCATGGCTAAAGGTCCCTTATGGCAGGTATTGAGTTAAGCACAGATCCTAAATCTACATTAAATAAGCTATCTTATACAAAAAAAATCATGACTCTTAAGTCCCATACTTTTTTTTATAACAAACATTAAACTTACACATGCTAAAACTGCACTTTTGAGAAATCGTCAAAAGAAGTTTGAAACTAGTTTTATGTGTGTTCCCATTGGAAGTTACATAGATTATGATTGATTTCGTATCTCAAGGGTTTTTTCTTTGGAACCCAGTTATTGTTTTTTTAATGTGACTTCCAGATCATGAAAAAATAGCCTTTGAAAATAGCAACACGCTCATATGGACGAAACTATTAAAAAAATATTTTTCGACTTTTCCTTTAATATGTTGTAATCAGAACCATTTTATATAGTAGAACATATTTGAGCTTACATTTTAGGATAGAAACAAAAATCACATATGCTACGAATTATTATTTTTTTAAATTAAAATGTGATTATTATTATCAGTTACATCTTTCCTAGAACAATAACAAATTTGGTATAGTATGTTCTAAATTATATTTTAATCAGTCCACAGGAGTATCACAAAAGTCTTATTATTATTCTACAGGTCACACTTTTTTATTTATACACGATCAAAGTTACGTAAAAATCACAATTTCGCTCCCATACATTTGAGAAAAGGGCCCTTATGACCAATCATAGACAAAACATATTGATAATTACAATACGGCACAATATTAACATAATTTATTTGCTAATCTTGTATCAAAACAGCAATCCGAAGAAAAAATGTTATTATAAATTTTCTAAAAATATTGATCTGTTATGAGTAATTTTCATTTAAAGTTAACGTTAAATAATCCACATAGTACCTACCTAGTGATCCCGAAAGCCGAACGAGACCACAATATCTGTGCTGTTAACAGTCCGTTACCACTAAGGAACCATTCATAAATCACGTAAGGACATTTTAGGTGATTTTTGATCCCCCCTACCTTCTCGAGGGGGGGAGTCAAAAATCACGGTCAGACCCCTTATTTCTCATTGTTGGAATATTAACGATAAATGGAACCACTACCAATTTATTTGACTGATCTCCATTACATCAAAAGCCGGGAATATGAGAATTTTCGGCCAAGTGGGTATATACGGCCGAGCGAACGTGAATGAAATTTGCAAAAGCACAACTAACTGTTTGCTATGACACCCGCCATCTTTGTCTCAGTATGGATAATCAACTAAAAAAAGTTACTTTGCAGACCTAGGCCTTTATATGAAATTCCATTTCCGTCCCCTTCACTTGCCGCGCTAAAAAAACCATACTTCCGAGTCTATTATAAGGAATGTAAAGACGATATTTCATTGCATGTTTGAGAAAACATCATTTCGTATTCGGTTCCTGTGGCCGAGTTCACCACAGTAGCTACATGTAGGTAGGTTTTTTACGTTTTGTAGGTAATACATCTAGTGCAGAAGCCGTCTAGAGATGTTTTGAAGTTAGTCGAAAAATGTAGTACCTACACGTAAAGTAAAATTTAAAATGATCGTAGGTACTTAGGTACCAAAAGCCCTTTTTGTTATTATACTTATGTATATAACTTAAACTTGTTTATAATATCAGATATGAGTCCCATGGATTTGCACGCATTTATAGGCTGCAGTGACGGCTTAGATACCATGAGGACGGCCGTATCCTTGTTTGCCACTGACATAGTGTACAAAATAAGTAAAATTTGTAAACAAATACTTCTAAACAATTTTAATTATTTTATCTTTTTAATTTTTGTATGCAATTTCCCATAAGGGACCTTTTCTACTAAACTTTGAACTCAATTTTAATAAACAAAGAATTAACGTACACATCTGACACCAAGGTACAAACATACCCCTTTTTGTATATATTACTATTTTACATAGAAATAAAAAATGATAATTTTGAAGGGTTTTACGAAAACGCCAATATCTCCGTAACTAGAAACTGCCATAAGGGACCTTTTCTTATGGACGGTCACATATATTTATGGCATTGTCAGTACTTATTAATACCTACTGAAATTAATAAATATTTCTGTATAATTTTCGGTAATTATGGTATTAAAGCAACTGAGCGGCCATAAAAACATGATGTAAAGTGCTCGTTAGAATAATCTCGATGAGTAATTTACAATTGTGCAAAAAAGTGAGTAGCTATAGGCAGTCGCCAATAAAAGCTAGTACAGTCAGAATCATATAGTTGGCAGCATTCAAAGTAGTCAAATAGTTCGGTACACCATACAGTGTGTAAGTCTTATACGGGCGAATCTCTTAACGGAGGGTAGAATAGGACATCAGAAATATATTTAGATAACTTTTGCTTAGAAGTGCAATTAAAATTTTATCCATATAAAAAAATTCGGGCCGCAATGTAATGCAACACACTCGAGTTAAACACTCGTTGACAGTTAGTTTCAAAAGCTTATATCGCGTAATGTTCGCAGTACATTACTGCTCAGAAGTTTTACAAAAATTAATTACATGTATATAATAGGTATAATTAAAGAGAAACCTTTTGGTTAATGATTATACTGGTAAATCCTATGTCTGGTTTAATTCTTCGCCCGTATTAGACTTACACACAGTATATATAAATTTATATGGTGTACCGAACTTTTTGAGTACTTTGGATGCTACTAACTATGTGACGCTGACTGTACCATGAATGCCATTTTTGACAGAAACTTATTTTAAATAGTAAATGGGCGATTGACAATCTTCATTTAAGATATTCGCTACATTCCTCATGATATTTTCCTTCGTCGGAAGTATTATATTGTTGGTGCATTTTTCTTTGAAATAAAAGGAACTTCACCATAGAACTACCTACTTACCAGCAGCGGTGCATACATACAAGCCGATTCCCACCGGCTTTACTAACACTCCCGCTATGCAACAGTTTTCTCAGGCCCACAAAGAAAAGGCAAAGCTATATGGCCTCCGTCTTGCCTACGAAAATAATTGAACCGCCGCCACTGCTACTTACCTATCTACTTCAGCGACGAACGTCCACTGCTGGACATGGACCTCCCCCATTAACAGCCACAAGCAGCATGGGGCTTTAATGCCTTAATCTTCACACTCATCATTGAAATAATACATCGTTATTTTATTTTTATTCCAGAATACAAGTCGCCGCAGTATGAAACATTAGGATTCAATTTAACCAAAGAGAGATTAGTAACGAAAGGATACCCCAAAGAAATCTTAGAATTCGAATATGATCCTTCATTTCCAGTCAGGTATGGTTTTATATTCCGTCATTATCTTCTATTTTTAAATGAAACTCAACGATAACAGAGCCTATATCCGTCCCAGTGATAGGCACTTCTCTCATGCACAAGAGGTATTGAACTATAGATAGAGAGTCCCCGCGTCGGCCGACGCGGGCTGGGTACTTTTTCTTAGTTGATTAATATTCGTCAGTTAAAAAATCAGCTTAGTTCCTTCCTTTCGGGAGGGTTTGGGTAAACTATAATACAACCCTCTTAAATTTTAAACATTGCTTTCCGTTTCTAAAAAAACTAGCGATAAATATACCGCACTATATTACCTGCATGAGTCCCAAATGTAAGATCCAGGAACTAAATTGATGAGAACAAAATTATAATTGACAACATCCTACTAATAATATAATTGATGAAAGTTTATGAAGATGTTTCGATGTTGTTAAATCACGTAATAATGGATAAACGGATTTAAAATGTGAATCTTGACGTACAGATAGATAAAAGATCTGAATTGAGACATAATACTTGATATCCCGTTAATGTGTTCCTGCGGGATCTTACGCAGATAAGTCGCGGGCAGAAGCTAGTATAGTATTAAGCTGATACGTATAGATTGAACGTTTGTTATGATTAATATTATGTTTTCAGAGGCCTGTGGTTCGACACACTGTACGGTAACCTGTTGAAGGTAGACGCCTATGGTAACATTCTAGTGTGCGTGCATGGATTTGAGTTTCTAAAACAGTAAGTTTCATTAACATAACCGTGGTTAAGATTATGAATTTGTCAAAATATGATCTTGTAACCTAGTTTTGGGGGGGTTAGAGGGGGTAGGTACTCTCAGGTATGCGACGCTGAGATATTGGCCTGCACCTCAAGTCCATCATACACGTCCCCGTCCTCCCTGATCTGCCGCCGCGGACCAGGGCGGAGCCAACCAGTGGTTGACCGTACCCCCTGGGCAATGCTAGTGGTTGATAATGGGCGTCGCACTTTTTACCACTCTACCCCTGACCACTAGTAGCTAAGTATGAGGACGGCATCCGGCGCGGGCTACGCTCCTACCAGTGATGTGGCACCCCCACCCGCCGGATGTTATTAAATTCAAGTAAGTTTATATATCTAAGTATTTACCATATGTTAATATAGCTGTCCTCTTAATAACCCAATCTAAGGTGTTAAATCGTGCCGATAGATGCGTGGCTGAGGGGGTGCTCAGTCGTAAGCGATAACCCTCGATACCGGGCAACCTCGAGGTGTATCTCTGCCTTATTCCGGCAAGCGGGGCTCTGCTGGAATGGACCACTTTTTCCCTAGCTTCTCGTGGGACTTATATGGACCTTATTACAGAAAAAAATGAAGGTACCCTGGAAGACCTTTACCAGGAAATGTTGCCCCTGATGGAAGGCGCGGATAACTCTGCCCACACATCGGAGCAAGCCATGGAGGTTGTAGAAGACACCGACACGGCTGAAAAGTGCGCTAGCCGCCTAACCAGCCCAACCGGGGTCTCTCGACCTAACACTCAGATGCCTGCCAAGAAATTGACGGGCTCTGCAAGAGGGCGCTACAAAGCTCTTAAAGGCCTGGGAGTGGCGCCTGAAGAGGCGCTGCAACTAGCCGCAAAGAGCTTTGCAGAGCTCAAAAAAATGGGGTACAAGTTCGGGGCCTCTCACACTCCATCCCAGCCCGAGCAAAGGCCGACTGTCAAGCGGCTCCGCTCGGAGGAGGTTTCACCAAAGGGTCACACACCCAAAAAGAACCCAAGGGTGAGTGAGACTCCTCCGAACCAACCCCAACAAGCTGTAGCTACAGTGGCTACACAGCCCTACAGTGCGGTCGTCGCCCAAACTCGTGTCGGGATCAGGAACTCCAGCCCGATGTCAGTCGCGCAACTGGAGTCCGTCTGCAAGACTCATCCTGCAGAGGATCACGACTCTGAAAATGGACGAGGGACCCAAATTTAAAGGCTACTCCTTCAAGACAGGCTGGCTGATGATCACCTGCAGCGACCAACGCTCTAAAGCCTGGCTTGAAGACGTAACACCAACCCTCAAGCCTTGGCCGGAAGCCAATCTCTCGGTCATACCGGAAAATGAGCTTCCCAAGCCAAATATAGGGATGGTGTTCATCCCAGAGATAGATGACTCCATGGTGCAGCAGTCTCTATCTCTGATCTATGCGCAGAACCAGGGCCTTCACACAGAGTTCTGGAGGATCCTTCACTCAAAGGTCGAGAAAGGGGGTTCTAGTGACCCTATCCATGGACGACCTGTCAGTGGAGAACCTCAGGAAGATGGGACTCAAAGTGAACCTCGGGTTCCGCGAGGTGCTGTTCCGGCTAAAGGGATCTGCAAAGGCCCAAGAGTCCGAAACAGCCGCACCCCAAATCCCACCACCGCAGCCACAAACCTCGGCCTCATCGGATAGACAATCCCAAACGCCAGCCCGTAAGGTGCCTCCGGGCCCAAAAGGGCTGTGCCATCCGCACCGAACCCAACACCAGGACCATCGGGATTATCGGCTGGGCAGCAGCGGTTTCTCCCCAACCGGGGAGGCAATAGGGGCAGTTTCCGCCCCAGGGGTAGGGGAGCAGAGGCCGCCAGCCAGGGCACGGTGGTGCCCAACGCCGCGGCAAGTAAAGACGCACCACCGTGTGGGGGCGACATTCCTCCAGGCCAACCTCCACCACGCCATCGCGGCCACTGCGGTCGTGGAGAAACTCTTTGGCGAAAACGGCCTGGACATCGCCCTCATACAAGAACCATGGATCAACAACAAATCCATGGCAGCAGGACTTAACAGGGCAGGAAAGGTATTGATACACGAAAAGGTTCCAAACCAAGAGCCTGCATGGTGTTCAACAGACGCATTAACTTCTTACCTGTTACAGAACTCTGCAGCGACGACGTTGTAGCTGCCTACGTCGATCTCAGAGGCAGAGGAGCACAGAAGGTACTAGTCTGCTCCGCTTACTTGCCTGGAGATAAACAAGACCCAACAGAAGAACTGTCTAAGGTTGTAGAGTACGCTCAAGCACAAAAGACAGAACTCATCGTGGGTTGCGACGCCAATGCACACCATACCATCTGGGGGAGCACTGGAATTAACAAAAGAGGTGAGTCACTCGCTAATTTTATCTTTACTAATTGTCTTCAACTGCTAAACAGGGGCAATACGCCTACCTTCGTTACTAAAGCAAGGCAAGAAGTACTTGATATAACATTCGCAACAGAAAAGGTATCTAAATGCCTGACAAATTGGCAAGTCAGCTGCGAAAACTCAATGTCGGATCACAAACATATAATATTTGGTGTTACAGACTGTTTAGACAAGAACTTACTCACGCGGAGAAACCCTAAAGATACTTCATGGGAAGCCTACAGGGCCAACCTAGAAATTCGTCTAAAGGAAATTCACAAACAGGTAAAAACACCAAACTCTCTCAACTTGGCAGTTGACCTACTCACAGAGGGTATGGTCGAGGCCTACAAACAAAGCTGCCCGTTGAAGGTAATTAACTATACTAACACAACGACGTGGTGGAACAAAAGGCTGGAGAAACTCCGCAAAACCACACGCCGCATATTCAATCACTCTGCCACGCCGAACGAGTGGGAAAGGTATGGCAGAGCACTGACTGAATATAACAAAGAGATCAGGAAAGCCAAAAGGCGGTCCTGGCGTAGGTTCTGTGATGAAATTGCCCAAACTCACAAAGGAGCGAGAATTCACAGAATACTATCAAAGACGCCTACCAACTACCTCGGTCTCCTAAGGAGACCAGACGGAACATTTACAAACACAGAAGCGGAAACTCTTGACTTGCTCAGAGTAACACACTTCCCAGGTTCGTACACCACCAGTGACATTCAAATGTGCGGCCAAAGGAGCCATCAAATCCACAGGGCACGCAACACCGACTGGAATTTGGCAACCAGCATTTTTAGGCCAAACAACGTTAAATGGGCTTTGAGTAAGTTCAAACCATTTAAATCGGCCGGAGATGATGGAGTGTTTCCTGCATTATTACAACAAGGTCAGGACCTCCTCCTCCCGCACCTGGTAAAAATATTCCGAGCAAGCTTCGTCTTGGGATTCATACCGGAGAAATGGACTCGTGTCAAGGTACGCTTCATACCAAAAGCAGGGAAAAAGGACTATTCACAGCCTAAATCCTTCAGACCTATCAGTCTAACATCCTTCCTCCTTAAAACCATGGAAAGAATCATTGATCAACACATAAGAGCTCACTATCTGGTGGCAAGACCGCTTAGTCAAAATCAACATGCTTACCAAAAGGGAAAATCTACAGAAACTGCCCTACTTGACCTGGTCGACAAGGTGCAAAAAACCCTAGAGGATAAGCAAACAGCTCTGTGTGCATTCCTTGACGTCGAAGGTGCTTTCGATAATACACCCACAGAAACCATCCTTAATGGAATGAAATCAAAGGGTGTCGATGAAACCACGACTAGATGGGTCCAGAGCATGCTCTCAAACAGAAGAGCAACCCTGAACCTCAATGCAATTGAGCATGAATTCTACACCACGAAAGGGTGCCCACAGGGGCGTCCTATCCCCACTGTTATGGACCCTCGCAGTGGATCAACTTCTCGCAATCATGTGGGACAAAGATTACGATACACAGGGTTATGCCGACGACCTTGTAGTTATAATCAAAGGCCCCTGCCTACACACAATCTCAAACTTGATGCAAGGAGCTCTAAACACTATACTGAAATGGTGCAAAGAAAATGACTTGTCTATTAACCTGAGCAAAACGGTATTAGTGCCGTTCACCAAAAAGAAATCTCGAAAGACTCGGAAATCTGCAACTCAATGGACATGTTTTACCTTTTCGAGCGAGGTCAAGTATCTAGGGGTTATATTCGACCAAAAGCTAACTTGGAACCCTCACTTGAAAAACATTATACAAAAAGCAAAATGGCCTTATGGTCATGTTGCCGAATGGTAGGAGCTAGATGGGGATTAAGACCCAAAATAGCTATGTGGCTCTACACAGCGGTGGTGCGCCCCATCATCACTTACGCCCCGCGGTCTGGTGTAGCAAAGCCAACCAAAAGACAACAATCGATACCCTTAACAGCCTGCAACGAATGGCTTGTATAACAGCAACAGGGGCCTTCTCCTCGACACCCGGGGCAGCCCTAGACGCACTGCTTAATATCATACCACTCCACCTGCAAGTCCATAAGGAGGCAAAGCAGTGCGTCTACATAATATGCACGCTAAATAGGCCTAAATGGCGCTCTCAAGCGTTAACCAAAATGATAGCCTGGGTTTTGAGAACAAAACCCTCAGCATGCCATCTGATGACATGCACACCGAATGTCACTTCACCAGACTGTATACTGTGGAAATACCCCCAAGACACAAATGGACTAACAACCAAATGTCTGTCGAAAAGGGAGCCACACTTGGTATACGGATGGATCCAAGCAAGGTAAAAAAGTAGGTTGTGGTATCTATGGAGAGAGACCTAAGCTCAGAGCTTGCGTCAGCATGGGCAAAATGGCCTCAATCTTCCAGGCAGAAGTCCTCGCTATCAACATATGCGCGGAAATCAATCTGGACAGAAAACTAAGAAACCAACATATCTACATCAATTCGGACAGTCAAGCTGCACTGTTAGCACTAGAGTCCCTCGAGGTCAACTCTAGACTTGTCCAGAACTGCAAGTATAACCTAAACGCTCTGGCTAACTCCAACAAAGTTACACTTAGATGGGTACCAGGACACTCCAACATTACTGGAAACGAAGCAGCAGATGAACTCGCCAGGAAGGGCGCGGACACACCCATGGTCGGCCCAGAACCGTTTTGCGGGATCACCAAACGGGAGGTCTACTCGCTGCTGAACAATCTAGAAAGAACTAGAGCAATCGCAGAGTGGAAGTCCGTCAAAGGCAACGCTCACTGAAAGCTCTAATTCAAGGGTTCAACAACAATGTCACTAAAGAGCTGCTTGGGCTCAAAAGACATAAAGCCTGTGCAGTTACGAGAATTCTAACCGGGCACTGCAAGTTGAACAAACATATGTTTCTAATGGGTAAGAAACAAGATGCAACATGCAGGTTCTGCCAGGAATCAGAGGAAACTGCAATGCACATCCTCTGCTCCTGCGGGCCACTAATGCATAAAAGAAGTATCCACCTAGGCAGGCAGGTACTGAAACCTTATGAGGTACACAACATTACAGCCCAAAGAATCTGGAGCTTTCTGGACTCAACGGGAATCAGTAATGAACTATAAAAAAAAGGGCTGCCACAATAGATCATACCTGGTCGATGCGGCGCAAATAATAGCCCAAAAAAACAAAATAATAAATAATAAAATAACCTAGTTTTGACAAAATACTTTCAACCTAACAGAATCGTGATATTGATTTACTTGATTATTATTAATAGTAGTAAATTTTGCGGGTTTGATTTGATTAGATTAGACAAACAGATACCTATCATAAATTTAAAAAAAATGGGACCAAGCCTCCCAATGCGACCGCGGATATACCGGTATATGACCCTGACCGCTAGATAACAGCAATAACGGTTATGAAGAGAATTAAATCAAAATTTTATTGTAAATTACTGTATAAACGACAAATTCATAATCTAAATCCCATTAACGATTTAATCTCATCTCCTCATTCTAATACTCTTACTTCTTTTTCAGTTCGCAAGTGTACGAATTGTATCCAAATAAATTCTTGACATTAGACGAGTCTCGAGTTTATGTATTGAACACGTTGTTCAACCTGCCCGAGACGTATCTAATCGCCTGTTTGATTGACTTCTTCACTAACTCCAAGGATTACAGCAGGTAAGAAATATTATTGTATATGTTTGTGCTTTTATTGTATTTCTTTATTATAACCAGTTTAAAAATTGTGATTACTTTTGCTGTTGTTGAAAAAAATATCGGCAGAATGTCATTATTATGGAAAAAGAAGGCAAAACATTCCAGACATTTATGACAGCGTGAAACATATCACGGGTCTAAGTACTTGACGACCGGTCTGGCCTAGTGGGAAGTGACCCTGCCTATGAAGCCGATGTGGTCCTGGGTTCGATTCCCAGTCAGGGCATTTATTTGTGTGACGAGCACAGATATTTGTTCCTGGGTCATGGGTGTCTATGTATATACGTATTTATATGTACCTATCTATTATATATATCGTCGTCTAGTACCTACAACACAAGCCTTACTGAGCTTACCGTAGGACTAGGTCGATTTGTGTAAAATTGTCCCGAAATATTTAATTATTTTTTTTATTTAGGTAGAAAATGAGAATTTCTGCAACAAATTGCACTGAATATGAAAGATTGACATAACTATGTTTGATTATATATACCTAAGAAAATTCTAATTGACATCATACCCACCCATACGTCATAGCGTGACGTAATTTTTGCATCAACGGTAAAAATGTATCAACCCTTAGTACGTACTTTAAAAACAAGTTTAGTTACTTATTTTATAAGTTAAGGTATTATTACATAAGTTTATTTGATTACGCAACGGATAGTCACATTGCAAGACACGTCCCAGGTACCGGCGTCATAATTGGGAAGTGCGTGGGCAGACCGGACCAGGCCTATTGTGGCATAGTATCGACATGCGAACTATTCCGTTACCCAACTTCCTTTCTATATTAAGATCAATTCATTGGATGTTGACTAAATCTAGAACCTATTTATTTTCTCGAAAGTCGTTATGTGATCACTTAGTAGCTGTAGGCCTTAGCAATACGTATCTGAGTAATAAAATTTAAGAATGGATTAGGATTAAGAAGAGATGATAAAAAGGGTAAGGTTAAGGTACTCAATTCAACTGTTTTTTGTATTTTTTTATGTGTGTCACGTACTTCTGAACTAATTTCTATGTGTATCGATTTTCATAATGTTTTATATATATTTAAAAACTGTATCGTTTTTGTATGGTTCCATCTAAATTTGATCAAAACAGTTGTTATAAAATACTCTTTTCGGTTACTGAGTAGATTTCTTTCTACGTTACATACTTTTTCTTTTCTTTGACGTCACTTAGGTAGTAGCTGTGAAGGACCTTCCAGTACAATGATATTTATTTATTATGCCATGAGAAACAAAAAATATTTTCGAAAGGAACAAAAAACAAAATAAGTTATGTGTCGTGTAGAAAAATAATCTGTACTCGTATGTTCGCTACTAAAATTTTAACTATAAAGCCATTGCGAACATTTATCTGTACCATTGGTACTTATTGTAAACTTTTCATACTCGTACTGAGTACCGATATATGTATAGTTTATACATAAATCATATTGAGTTAATCCACGTGATGCTCTATAACTTTCCTAACAAATTTAAGACGGGCTTGCGTTGCGTCCTCGGAGCTAATTTTATAATCTTTTAATTCGATTTGAAGCGGTGCTCAAATTGCATTTAGATTGAAATTATTTTATGGATCGGCAAGGCAAACTATGCCGCACATAATATAATCTTACACATTTATTTCTAGACAACACTTAAAAGCCTTTACAGTTATTTTAATGGTTTGAATTATAATAACGCTTAAAGCACTTGTGCACTGATGATCAGTGATCGGTTATTTGGATTCTCCCTCGTGGGTGATAATTGATATATCAAGCAGAAAAATCAATATAGATACGATACCGAACCAATCGTTCATAAATAAAACAATTTAAATTATCTGTAAGGAATTATTTACTCTGGCAACCAGTTAAGAAAAATATCGTACTAATCGAAATAACCGATCGCTGCTGATGATCCTAGTTTGTCAAGGTTAATACATACATATAAGTAGGTTTGAAAACATTAACTTATACTTTTTAATCGATATAACTTATTTGAACTGGGTTATTACTCTTTACCGCTTACCGATACCTTTACCTGTCATCCTTGATATGATGTAACGAAATTAATAATGCCAAACTAGATTTCTGCTAAAATAACTATGTAAGCTAACTAATCAAATTACCCGCAGAGAGAAGACCGGTGTGCGCGCCGGCGACTTAGCCATGTCCTACAAATCCATCTTCCAAGACGTCCGGAACGCGGTCGACTACGTCCACATACACGGAGACCTCAAGCAGAAGACCACGGAGAACTTGGAGTTGTATCTGAAGAGAGACGAGCGACTGCCCATGTTCCTCTCCCGCATACAGGAGAGTGGCGCCAAGCTGTTTATCCTCACCAACAGCGATTATAACTTCACGGACAAGATCATGACGTACCTATTCGATTTCCCATATGGCGCTAAGGTAAGAATCATGATTTAATTTGCTTATGAGCAGTCGGTTTTTTGGATTTTCCCTCGCGGGGTATCATGTAGAAAAGTTTATATAGATACGACAGTTGCCCGCGATTCCGAACAAATCGTTTATAAAATAAAACAATTTACATTGTCTCTAAGGGATTTTTTACTTACTCGCCGAAATTTTATCCAAACGGTACAAAATGTGCCGCTTTGGTGGCAGCAGACTAAGCATGAGCTATCATTAACACTTGTGCTCATTTGTTCGATTTGGACAAAAGAACGGCGTGTAAGTACGCGTGCCTATCAGCTACTTAGGTGTTATAAAGTGTAATAAAATAAACACATTCTATCTTTTGCCTTTTCCAACAACATAAAGCCCGGATTCCCGGGGCATATCCATACTAACATAATGATTCAAGTCGTTCACCCCGCGTCTAATCCAAATAACCGATCACTGCTAATGAGGCACTATCTATCGGCCAGGGACGTCCATATTTGAGGCACAGATTTCCGGAACCCGGGTGAGGTTATCCGTCCATCATTATCATTATGGTTGTTTATGGACCCAACACTATTCGTGGTCGCCATTCTAGAACTGTACTGCCCCAACGGCCATTGTCTCTCCTGTTGAATCCTGCGATCTATGTCGGTTTCTTTGGTTCATATATAGATAGCCTCATTCCTAATGCTATCTCGTAGTGATATTCCGAATAACTCCATCCATTCCACGTTGAGTGACTCTGGGCCGCCGAATAGGTCCTATTGTGAACGAATGCATTTTTAGTATTTATTTAAAGTGACCTTTATTCATCTTTTCACCAAAGGCGGCAGATCGCGCCGACTGCACGCTAAGGCACTGGTTCCACCGCGAGCTAGTAAGCTATGAGCTATCAGCTATTTCAAGGGACAAAAGGTAATCGCTCCCGTGTAAATAAAAGATGAACTACGATCGCCCGGCTATGACATATATGTCTCTTTTATTTACACGGGTCGATTATCCCTTGTCCCTTGAAATAGCTGATAGCTCATAGCTTACTAGCTCGCGGTGTGACCAGTGTCTAAGCCCCATGTCCATGTCATGGAGTGGCGGCTGGGACAGTATTTTTTTGTCTACTAGCTGGGGTAGAAAATGTTAATCAACCTAATACAGAAATGGACCACCGCATTGTACAGAAGACTAGTGCATCTTTGGATCTGTTGACAACCTTATCACTGGGAATTACATATCTACAGATTAGATAAGTAATGTACTCACAGTAGTAGCGTAAGAATTTCTCAGATTGGCGATACCGCAATGTTGTGCAATTCAATTTTCAAGATCGCGGCTTCGTTTTTATTCATAGGTGAACGTAAATATTAATATCGGCGTCTTGTTTTAATGATATTAACTGGTCAGCATCCGTATTAACTAATGCGACGACTTCTCCCGAAAATAACTTGGTTACGCGTTTCTTCATATCGATATTCTAAACATTCCCAATAGTAAGTAAATCTGTTACCGAGCAAAAGCCACATGACGTAATGTGATTAATATAAATTTATGATTTTTTGTCACGAAATGAAAACGTTGAATGCTGATGAATATGTAAATAAGAATGTCTTTACGGGTCATAAAACACGTATTTAAGCGTGTTTCCTGAAATAGATTCCACACCAAGGTCTTAGGTTTAACATAATTTATACATAATAATTAAAGTTCATTACTCAATTAGTACTAAATATTTTTTCGTAGATCCGACTCCAAAAGTGACAATGTCTGTTTTAAAAAAATATAAAATTTCCATAATTATGGAATAAAGACGTCACGATGTGACTGCCATTATTAAATTAATTATTTCATAAAAATAATTAAATTTGGCAAGTAACTTAAGGAATAAGAAATGAAAGTAATTAGTTTTTAATATAATTAAAACTGTTGTGAGCCATGTTATTACTAATTAGTTACAAACGGATAAACTCACGTGTAATTATATCGCACTAGGCGACATGTTTCGTGTAAGCTCTGGTACCCATTTTCAAGCCGAGTCAGGAAACACTGCTCGGTGTGAGGGTGTGTCACTCAATTAGTTTTTGTTAAAGTAACAGTTACTAAGTGCCACTTGCACCATTCATGGTTAACCAAGTGGATGGACTGGGTAAGTGGATCTAAAAGTAGTAATTAATAGTTAAGTAAAAATCCCTATTATTAATTTCTAGCCGGGCGAGCCACATAGAAACTGGAGAACATACTTCGATTACATTGTAGTAGACGCGAAGAAACCGTTATTCTTCGGCGAAGGCACGACTCTGAGGCAGGTGGACACCAGGACAGGCGCACTCAAGATGGGCCACCACGTCGGACCCCTGCACGAGGGCCTCGTTTACTCTGGAGGTATTTACTTTCATTTCATTTTATGTCAAGAATGTACAGTCAGCATCATATAGTTGGTAGCAGTCAGTCGTTACACATCCTTACTGCTATACAGATCTGTACCAAATAAAACGGATTACTTCAATTTCGCCAAACTACGGAGCAGTTTGTTGGCGATACGCTCAAGTTAACCAAATATAACTATCAACACATTATATGCTTGTTGGTTGTTTGCTAGCGGTGGCAATACTATTTGAAAAGGTCGCATGTCATGGTTGGCCACTTTGGTTGCCACTATTTGATGCTGACTATAAGATCAATATTTTTGAAACTGTATTAAACCTTTCGCAAGTGTAAGGATCAATTCTCGCCTTATATTGTGGTGTGGGGGTGGTAGTCTAGGTACCATTTTATAACTGGTTGTAACATAGCCATGAAAAGGTGCTAAATTCCCGGAACAAGTAAGAACAAAAATATGGCACTTTGGGAGTTGTGGTATAGGTCAGTATCAGGCTCTCATTATCGTCTTCATTCTGCCGTGGTATTCTTAATCTAAGTAAATTTTGTGTATTTATGCCCCAATTTGGTCTGACCCTGAACTTACTTTTGGTATGCTTTATCTCGTTCAAATAAGGTTGCTAATAGTAATAATGATTTTTTTGTTTATCGTAACCGCATGGTTACCATAATGTTGAGGTGTTACGGTCAAATCTAACACAACGAAGTTTGCGCAACGAAGGCCGCAATAATATATGTCTTAATGACTCAAGAAATTAAATGGGTCCAAATGTTACAAATACTAGTTAGTACAGTCTAGTGTAAAAATTCGTTCACTGCCAAAGTTTCAAAAATATGTACCGAGCAACTCTATTGTACAGTAAATAAGGTTGTAGGCCGTATTTATGAAAGGATTCTTTCGGTACGTATTTTTGCACTTGACTGTACTAGATAGATAAATGAAGTCAATGAACATCTAAAAATAAAATAACTAAGCAAATTAAATGTCCAATTAAACCCAGTTCTCAGAAGTGTGTAGGAGTTCGCACATTTTATCAGTAGCCTCACAAGCACAACCGTTCACCTCATTATATCTTAATGCGGTGTCAGCCCGTCTAGTGATAAGGATTTCATTACGTTAACACGTGACCTTAGCACATTTGAAGCTAGGCTTGTTCATATACTATTTCACGCAAGTGCAGTAAGGGTTTTTGTCATTACGAAGTTTCAAATACGTTTTGCTTACACGTCGATGTTTCCTAAACCCACTCTTAAAATTGACCAATGAGAAATAAATAATACGTTTTCTCTATTACCTGTTTATTAAAACTGACAGTTTTTGTAAGCGTTGCGTATCAACCATGTATGGCGTGATATACACACAAGCGACGTAAGGCATAAGGCACGATGCCGCTTCAAATCGTTTGTATAAAATGTACAAAGGAGACGTATTTTGAATACACTCAAGCGGCGCGGCACTGCTTGCGTGCCTGATTCAAAACGTTTTCATACAAAATGTTCGTAGACGACGTTACTGTAAATTACACTCAAGCGGCGTGACGCAGGCATGCCTTACGCCTTATGCCTTACGTCGCTTGTGTGTATTTTACGCCTATGGTTTATTTTCACAGCGACAGCTAAGAGACATAAATAAGCTCAGCTCGATTCCCTAAAATTTATTAATGAATGAACCGCATGCATGTTAACCGCTGCTGCATGCAAAATGCGCCTTTAAACTCGTAATGCGTCTAATGGTCTATTTTTAGGACATGGGTCGTTATTTCACTCGCCCTAAAAATGGATTGACTCTTCCGGGTTATACGCGGATGGCCTAGAACGCAAAATGACTAGTGTAATGTTTTGCCTATATCGCAAAAGGTGTATGCCTACATCACTTTTGTCGCTTTATTTTTAAGTTAGCGATGTCGATGGAGCCCCGTATTCTGTACCGTTTGGCCTTACGCCATTTGAAGAAAACTAACGAACCCTACCCTACCTAGTGATATAAGAGTGATATAAAGTGGTAATTTTGCGTTCTAGACCATTTACGATGTAGTCCGTTTGCGATGTAGGCAAAATATTACACTAGTCATTTTGCGTTCTAGGCTTTCCGTGAATATATATTGGCTCTTGCGAGGTACTTAGCTTAACTTAGACAGGTGGTCAGACGAGCGTTTTGCTGATAGTACTTTTATGTTATGTCGTATTTTTTTCTCGTTTATCAGGCTCCTGCGACGTATTCACGGTCCTCATTGGCGCGAAAGGCAAGGACGTGCTGTACATCGGCGACCACATCTTCGGCGACATCCTCAAGTCCAAGAAGATTGGCGGCTGGCGCACCTTCCTCATAGTGCCCGAGCTGGTGCAGGAGCTGCACGTGTGGACGGACAAATGCCAGTTGTTCGCGCAGCTGCAGAGCTTGGACGTGCAACTTGGGGATATGTATAAGTGAGTTAACCTTTTAGATAACCTCTAGCCGCCCGGAGACCTATAATAAGGTGTCCCATTGAATGCCATTTTTAATTTTAATTATGATATATCATGCATTTTGCCTGGCAAGTTTTGATCGCTGGGCAGCTATTTGCCTATTTGACGACCGGTCTGGCCTAGTGGGTAGTCCGTGCCTGTGAAGCCGATGGTCCTGGGTTCGATTCCCAGTCATAGCATTTATTTGTGTGATTAGCACAGCTATTTGTTCCTGAGTCATAGTGTTTTCTATGTATTTAAGTATTTATATTATTATGTATCTATCTATTATATATATCGTCGTCTAGTACAGTCAAGTGCAAAAATACGTACCGAAAGAATCCTTTCATAAATTCGTCCTACAACCTTATTTACTGTACAATAGAGTTGCTCGGTACATATTTTTGAAACTTTGGCAGTGAACGAATTTTTATACTTGACTATACCTACAACACAAGCCTTACTGAGCTTACCGTAGGACTAGGTCGATTTGTGTAAGATTGTCCCGAAATCTTTATTTATTTATTATTTATTTATCTATTTAATCCTCTTCAAGGATTGGTTGAAGCTCTTGAGATAACTCCGAACGGTGTTAAAGCGCTATTAACCTAACAAGTCGACGGAAAACAGAACGGTGTCCCAAACGCATTGAAATGGCTTAAAAGTACCTTCATATAACTTAGGAAGCGTTTAACCAACGGTGGACGTCTTTTGGCTAATGATGATGACAATGATAAGTATAACAGACGACTGTGGCGTCTGGTTGACAGCTTATCGTTGACGCGATTTGTCGCCTTTGGCATTCGAAAGATTCGGTTAAGAGATATAGCTATTTTTTTCGCTTGTTTCTGGTCCTTCGGTAAGCTCAGTAAGGCTTGTGTTGTAGGTACTAGACGACGATATATATAATAGATGGATAAATACTTAAATACATAGAAGACACCCATGACTCAGGAACAAATATCTGTGCTCATCACACCCAGGAGCATTGGCTTCATAGGCAGGGTCACTACCCACTAGGCCAAACCGGTCGTCAACTATATGCTTTTGGCAAAATGATTAGTCATAACTTGTATTAGCTTGTTAATTCGAGTTATGACTATAGAGGGTTATGAATATAGACGTGATTGATAGTCAGGTATCCTCCTATTCTTTACTTAGTTTAAAGTACAAACGTGTTGTTACAACTTAACCTAACCTAACCTATATCTCTTTCCCTTACCAGAGATCTAGACTCGAGCACAAAGGAAAAGCCGGACATTTCAAAGTTGCGCATGGCCATCCGTGACGTCACCCACAAGATGGACCTCGCGTACGGCATGCTCGGCTCGCTGTTCAGATCGGGCTCCCGGCAGACCTTCTTCTCATCACAGGTGAGTTCTTGACACTGATGACTATAGGACACCACTGCACTTAGAACCACGAAAAAAGATGGCCCAGTGACCAATTCTTTGTAAGGCCAGAGGAAATACACGACTTTGTTTCAAAGTGATAAAGTTCAATCTTGATCTCTCGTTGTTCTTCTGGAGGATTATTTGACAGACAAACATGCATGGCCCAAACCAGAAACTAACTAAAGCGCCTAGCAATTAGTTCAACAATTGTATGTACTGCCAGATCATGTAAATGACACAGTTCAGGTAAGAAAGCATATCAAACAATGTTTATTTTGTGAAGTAAAATTTTTACTTTAATATTTTAGTATTTTTAGTTATATCTTGTAATAAACTGTTTGATATGTTTTCTTATCGCATAATTATAAACTTTAAGATTTGATGTAAGTATCACTGTTTTGAAAAAATAAGTCCCGCCGTAGTTTCTTGCCGGTATCTTCTCGGGTCAGAGGTGTAGAGTTCGAACCGGTGTAGTTTATTCTTTGACGTTCATAAGTGAATGTAATGTGCCTAAAAAAATGGAGAATAAAGATCTTTTTTTAATCTTAATGTCGGCAGGTGGTGAGATACGCGGACCTGTACGCGGCGTCGTTCCTCAACCTGATGTACTACCCGTTCTGCTACATGTTCCGCGCGCCCGCCATGCTCATGCCGCACGAGTCCACGGTGGCGCACGAGCAGCGGTTCACGCTGGAGGCGCCGACCATCGACAGGTACCTGTCATACAAGCGGAAGTCTCTTTATAACACCTCTTGTTAGAAAGAGACTTCCACTTGTATCACAAGTTACAAGTGTTCGAGAAATAGGTGCCAGGTGTCAAAAAGTGACTTCGGCTTGTATTAGGGTAAGGACAGAGTAATAAGAACGGTTCAAATGTCCAAATAATCACCCATTACAACTATAACAAGTTAGAAGTGTTCGGGAAATAGGCCTGTGATGTACGGTCAGCTGCAGCAATAAACTCGTATGGCGGGGTGGTACCTTTTCTCTGCTCGGGTTTTCTTCCGGTCTGTTAGTCTTCGTCTAATTTCCAAATTTTGGTAGCTAAATTATATAAAAATTAGTGACATACATTACTTTGTGCCGCCCGACGCCGCGAATGATGCGAACTAAGGCAATGGAATTTGACCCATTCCTATAAGTCCTATAAGAAAGTAGGACTTCAAAGGAAATTCAACTACTTATTAATCTTTATTGCTATAAAGATGAGGTGATTTTTTCTGGTTCACTATTTAATTTCTAAATGTGTGTACAGATCTCGGCACCCAAGCGCCCAACGTGCGTACAGCTTAGTGTCGGCGATCGGTGAAGACAGTGACCAACAATGCCAGACCAGCTGGGACCCTAAGGACACTAAAGTATGTTGCTGGTTTCAACTTTCACTATTATCATAAAATTGAATTGGAACTTTATTTTCATAAATATCTTGCAGACTAGCATTGTTTTTTGACCGACACACAACACTCACATCACTTAGTACAGCGGCGACCTTGGGGGTCATAGTACTTCGGAAACATCGGTGATAACAATAACACGCGTTATACACGCGATTAAGTTCCTTTTAATTGAATAACTTACAGTCGCCATCAGATATATCGGAGCTGTTGAGGTGGTCACAAATATCTGAACATGCACTTTATCGCCTTGACAATAGAAGCGTTATTCAGATATTTATGACCACCTCCACAGCTCCGATATATCTTATGGCGACTGTACATTAAGTATGTTACGTGGATTTGACCCAAAGATTGACTACACAAAAATAACTTACCGCTTTCTGTACTACTCATATCTATATGCACTACATTCCTAGCCGATCCTAGCGTTTTTTTAACATCTACAAGAAAGAGACTACGATCATCCCACCTCGACTCGTGAGTTAGCCTGAGCCTCGAAATAAGATGCAACTAATATCAATATTGATCTTATTTCGTCAAGCAAGTAATAACTATACCTAGATATTTTTCTAGCACGAACGATTTCTTGTAAGTGATTGACAAAATAGAAACATCGACAGTCCTATTATCGATAAGTACCACTTCAACGTCATACAGGTAATACTAAGACAAATATAGGGTAATAAGGTTAAAAATAAATGACAATAACAAAACTATCTATCTATATTTTACATACTCCAGAAAACAATTTGGAACTATTCATTGCAAATAATAAAAGTAAATTGGACGAAAAGCGTACGGATTACGTTCAATTTGTCAAGATCGATGGCATGCGGTGTCTAGACAATAGGTAGCCGATATAAGACTGTATGTACGTCTTGTCGTTGAAGTAGTATGTACTTATCGATAACAGGCTTGTCGATAATTTTATTGTGGCAAGCACTAAGCTAATGCCGTTCCTGCTAGAAACATATCTAGGTATAGTAATAACAGTGAACCGTGGTATTCCAGGATCTGCGCTGGACCGCGGCGGGCGCCGCCAGCGTGCCGCACGCGCGGCCGGAGACGCCGCGGCAGCTCACGCACACGCACGACGAGGATTGCTCTGACGACGACGACCAGGCCAAGCACAAGTAGATAGCCTCTACTGACATACTAGTGACGGTTCTAAACGTACTATCGAAGACTATACGTACCTATCTAACATCGAGGACTATACGTACCAATCTAACATCGAGGACTGTACTTATCTAACACCGAGGACTTTACGTACCTATCTAACACCGAGGACTATACGTACCAATCTAACATCGAGGACTATACGTACCTCTAACATCGAGGACTATACGTATCTATCTAACATCGAGGACTATACGTATCTATCTAACATCGAGGGCGATACGTATCTATCTAACATCGAGGACTATACGTATCTATCTAACATCGAGGACTATACGTATCTATCTAACATCGAGGACTATACGTATCTATCTAACATCGAGGACTATACTATCTATTTAACATCGAGGACTATACGTATCTATCTAATATCGAGGACTATACGTATCTATCTAACATCAAGGACTATACGTACCTATCTAACACCGAGGACTATAAGTATCTATCTAACATCGAGGACGAAACGTATCTATTTAACATCGAGGACTATAGGTATCTCTCTAACATCGAAGAGTATTACGTATGAATAAGGATGGCAGAGTTGACAAATCGACTTCATTGTCTAACGAGTAACGTTTGGAATCGAAATACTTGAAACATCTGAATCCATGTAGATTCTGGCCCTTACTCACCGAAGCAGGAACGTGGACTATTTCGGTCAGGATAGCCAAGTAGGCAGATTGACTTTGTTGTTTTAACTTACGGAACCGAATTAATTTAAACGTCTAGTTCATGTAGTAATGAAGGGTTTATAAACATCGATGAAACAACACATGAAATTCGCTCCCTTTGTCTGTATTCCCGGAATAATAACAGGCTGTTACTGAGCGTGGGCCTCGTCGAAATTTATTATCAGGTGTGACTGAGGTCAAACGCTGATCAGTCATGTATAAAATACAATATTTTGGGTTAGGATGGCCGGGTATAGGAAGCAGGCTGGTCTTATTATAAATCGTGTAACTTACAACAATAAAAATGGCTGCAGAGTTTAGCCGAAATATTACCAATTGTAAAGTAACCTACAGTACCTTTGGCTTTCTTTGTACAGTAGCCATCAAATATATCGGTGCTGTGGAGGTGGTCACAAATATCTGAACAACGCATGCGCACAAACATTGTTAAGACGATAAAGTGCATGTTCTGATATTTGTGATCACCTCCGCAGCTCCGATATATCTGATGGCGACTGTATGATGTACTGATGGCGATCGTATAACGTTAATTCAGGTGATTGTACCATGTAAACATCAATTAATCAAAAGTAACACTATTTTAGCAGTACTTACTAATGTGTTACAATATACATAGAATCGAATTCTTCCAACAGTCTTAGCATGGTAATGTAATGTTTATAAAATAAGTAGTTCTTTCGAAAACAAAAAAGAATGTTATAGCTAGCATGCTTAGATAGTGATGAAAATGTTTCTCAGCTTCTGTATTACTAACTTGTCTTTTAAATCTGAAACCAAATCTTGTTAGGTTTCTGCGTTTACAAAATAATAATGAACAGTCACAAATATGTGAACAACGCCTGTTGTCAAGGCGATAAAGTGCATGTTCAGATATTTGTGACCACTTCGACAGCTCTGATCAATCTGAAGGCGACTGTACAGGCAGCGAATAGTTGGTAGCAATCTGAGTAGTCAATTATATCGGTACAGATCTTAATTTTTATAGCAGTAAGACTGTGTAGGTACAATATGATTGGCTACTTATCCTATATGGTGCTGATTGTACACAGACAAGGCGCACTCAACGCCATCTTTTGGCATTAATGACTTCTATTTGTGTCATTATCAATGAAAAGGGACCTTATTGTCGATGGCGCTTATGCTTTTATTAACAATGGCGCAGCACAAATCCAGTTCGGTACGACGTAAGCGCCATCGACAATAAGGTCCCTTTTCATAGATAATGCCACATCTGAAATTTGTTTAATATGTCTTATTAATTGTATGGTCTATTATATTACTATATTAGAATTTAATATTTAAAAATTACAATTGCCTTAAACTCTTGTCAATCAAACTGTCTTGCTTTCAGCTCAATGATATTCTTATTAGACCTGTTTTTCAAATATACCTCCCGAATTAAAAACGAGACTTATATACAATCATCATTTAAATTAACCTAATTTGTATATAAAATAATTATTTAAATGTAGATTATAATTGAGTATCGTTTGCTGATTCAGTTGTATTTTATATTGATGGTCTGAATATATCGAACATAATGTATCTAGTGACCTCATAACAACTAGTTATTTAGTGGAATATATTCCTAGATCGTGATAACATATAGGGTTGAACCACTTCAGCCGGTGATCACGTCGACAAATATCGACATTTGTTATTTAATTTCCCGTTTATAGTTGTTTTAATAACATATGTCAGGTTTCTTTTTTATATTTTTTAATTAATTGACAGAAATACAAATAGTATTGTTTGGCAACTAAATGTTATCACAGTGAAATTGTTTACAGTACCTAACCATGTTTTTTTTACATACCGTTAAAATATTTTAGAAACAATTTTTTCTCATGTAATTAGTTTCGCAATTATGTTCACCTATTCGAAGGATGATTTCCATTTACTATTGTAATTAAATATATTTTCCCGCAATGGAAAAGTCTGATTCAGGTGATGATGATGAATTGTGATTTGTAATAAGTACCCAGATGTAGTTATAATGTAAGCTTGTGGGTGCTATTACGTTGTTAGTTATATAAATAGTAGACATCCGACCAAAGTTTATATCGATACCCTGATTAACAATCGTACTAATTAGGACAAAATTGGTGATTTGGTGATACTGCATTATTGTCTTGCACAGATCTCGCTATATTTTTTTGATGACTGCATTTGGGTTGGCAGCAATTTATTACTTGAAATTCGCCATTGTGATCACAGTAAGATAATACTGCAGTAAGACCAACTGTGACTATGTTTGTATTTAAATTAAAATTTGTTTTTAAGCAAAATGGTTCTAATTACAACTAAATTTTTGCCGTAATGAGTACTTAATGTGCACTGGGGTATTGATATGTAGTACGGTCTGATTTAGTTTTAGGGGCCATTTTTTTGTGTGAAAGGACTAGTCTTGTTGAAATGGATCGCGCAATCTGTTGATATTGTTGAGTTACAAGTTGGTACAAGTATGTATTTTTTACGAATCGTTTAAGGTTAGATGGTATTTTTACCAAAGGGTGGTCAAGGGCATAAATATGTATAAACATTCTAAGTAGTGTTAACTTTTAAAAGTGTATACATATAGTCTATATGTACTGCTAACTTGTCAAAAAAAATATCGTTTTTACCAGTATCTAAGCAGTTAACAGATGTAGTGCAAAACGATTTTCCATCGTGAAAACTCGGATCTCGATCGAAATACTGGCGCTTTCACAATCTAGATAGAACTACTACACTTACAGAAACTACTAGATTACATTTGACATTTAAAGTGGTCAATGAGAAAAGTGATTTTTATTTGTAAGTATAGCAGTACTAAGGATTTGTTACGATATTTTTGGCCAATTTGACAGCCGAGCTATAAGATGTTGACTGTACATATTTCACCGGTCAGATATCTCAATAATTTATAGCTCACGCAAAAACATCTTCAGTTATAAAAAAAAACTAATAACCAACTGTCATCTAACCTTAATATCGATTAGACATAGGAAAGTCACATTAACCCTTTAAACGTATTGAAAAATTGGCGCTACTATATTTAAAATAATATATAAATTACAGTAACCATAACACGACGGATAGGCAGCAGTGTCCGTCGACAGCTACTGCGATCGCCAATCTGCCTGCCAAGCGTGGCGAGTGTCGCAACGACCCCCTAAAATGATACAAGTCATATTTTGGCGAGGTCTATGTCCAACAGTGGACGTCTTTCGACTCAAATTATATTAAATCAGAAAAATAATATTTTCATCCCTTCTTTGGAATGGCAGAACTAGTATAGGAAGGACTTAATATGATCTCTTTGTCTATGCTCTAAATTAGTAGCTTCCATGAGTTCCAGCGGCGCTACCGCGAAAAACGATATTCGCATATTTCGGACATCTTTATCTTTTACTCCAATTAAGGCGCCATGATAGAGACAGTGACAATCGCCTGAAAATCACGAATATCGTTTTTTGCGGTAGCGCGGCAGGTCTAACTTTACAGAAGGTGCAGTTATATTAGCCGTCTTAGTTGTTTAAAGGGTTAATAGGGCGTAAAAATGTTAAAAATTCTTAGTTTTAATTTAAAAAAGTAAATGCTAGATTTGATTATTATGGAACAGGGATGTAAAACGTTGTTGATTCTAGCGGTAAATAGAAGTTAATGTATGTGAGGCTAGTTCTACAGCGATTATCGCATTTCTCTGATTGTTGCTATAAAAATGATTAAAATTGTCTTGTATGGTACGAATTAATGTTATTATTTAGACTTTTTGTATGCTTAGTTTTTGTTAAATCATTGAGATTTTTTATTTATGTTGACTTTGCGTTTATATTATGTAATGTTCTTTTTGTTTGTTCTAAGTAATATATAGGAGCAAATAGTTATTATTCGAATTTAGCATAATAATACTTTAAAAAGATGGATGTTTTTATATTTAAGTATAGTAATTCCACTTTTTATTGATTACACAAATGTAGAAATTATAGATCGCAAAAAATAAACGAATGAAAAGTAACAAGTGGTTTATTTATACTTAGTAAATATAACGAAATAGGTTATTTAGGAAAGCTGCCACGCTAGCGCCGAACTATCTAAATGCAATCATATGAATTGATTATTTACAATTAAACCCTTTAATTAATTCGACCTATTTGAATGAGCAGGCTTCGTGAATCACATTAAGATTCACATCATAATAACCTAAGTTGCTACGCAACTGCAGTTCAAGGAGTTTGAACCTTCTGCCCATAAGCTAGATTTCATATTTAAGTAACGGCCGTGCGGTTCTGCGGGCGGTAGCCGCGCGAAGCGGAGCGGCGCTGTTATTTAAATATAAACCCCTTAAGGCTTGGTCACATAGGGCGCGTTTTATGGCGTGGCGCAGCGGGGCACGATGCTGCCGTCCGAATGTGTGCCTTATTTCGTTACATTAGCCACACCACTGTCACGCCCCGCTGCGCCACGCTCTCAAAACGCGCCTATCTGCCCAAGCCTTTAACCTTTTTCAGGCCGCACCAAGACAAATGGTTTTCCCGTTAATGGCAAATATTCCAAGTACATAGTTACATTTTCGTTAATTATAAATTAAACGGGATGGGACTTACTCGCGTTACAACGGAAGATAAGGTGCCTAACTTCCTTGGTCGCGGCAGGACTGACGGGCGGGCAATAACGTTTTTTGCTGTGAAAGGTTTCAAAGTACCCGCAATAAGTTTAATAATTTATAAGTTTTAACGCGAATAAGTCTTATTTAATTCATAATTTGGTTATTCATATTTTTTTTACTGTACCAGCGTGCTACACCCTCGACCTCGTCGACATTTATGCACATGCGACTCAGATCAAACGGTGGTGGTGGTCAGTGTTGTTTATTTTTTTTAAAAATCGAATAACATTTTACGACAGTTCAAACTAATATGAACATTAAAGTCGAATGCTCAAATTAACTAGATTGAAGTTTAATTATCACTACCGTGGTTGATAAATCGTACTATGCCTGGAAAAGGGTTAAGTAGAAAGAAAGTACCAGTCAGAATAAAATTCAAATTCCTTTGGTCTTTCTTTTGGCTACCTAAGTTTAAATAGTACAAAGTCAGGAATGTCAACGTGTAAGGCAGTCGGTGCTGGTTGGTGCTATAGCAATAAGTCTTCTAAATACTCTGCGAATTCTTCTTCACGGGATTTCTCTTCAACTTCTTGTACTCCTAAAACAATAAATATTTATTTTCTCAAACATACTACGAAATGTATGCGTTAATGGCACGAAATGATGCCAAGAAGTTGCACATTTATGGACTAGGCCGTGAATAAATATATGGAGTTAGTATGAAAAGCACATTAATGTCCGTAGCTCTAACTTTTTAAATTTGCCAACTAAGTTTAGACTGACGAAGGAAAAAATACATATATCCAAGTTGCAATCTCTTTGAAAGCATAATTGGTATTATAATAATCGGTTAAACATGGTGCTGGAATAGCTTTTTCCAATGTCAATTCATTAAAAAAAAAAACGAAATCTATGATCTTTTTTTATAAGCAGTTAAAAAAGGTGTACGAATAGCTTTGTCGAATTTTTTTTTATAAAAAATAAAAAAGGCGGCAATACAAAAAAAATATTTACTTGATTGCTTTGTTGTTATTTTAATTTTATTATTTTCTTGAAATGTTTGAGAAAAGCACTACAAAGGCTTCGGCCTGAACAGGAATTAAAGGACTCAATTTATACGGTCTACCGCAATCTCGTCCTATATCCCTTACTTCACGGCCTCTGCAGTAATGTACTATTAATCCTGATTTGAAATTTTGAAAAAGTTTACGCCAGATTGACACTTGTAGATTGACCACAGTGTTTCATATTTTATTTAAGTTTTTCATGAATATTACCCTTTTTATAAAAGTCACGAAATACAAAGGAAAAAACTGATTAGACTTAGCATAACCAGCCACGCTACGTCATGATAGACCGACTGATAAAACAAGAGGCATAGCGGCTAATCTCATTTCGATCGTTATTTCAAAGCCAAGATAAACCCAACATCCATTGAGAAAGGAAAAAGTTATACGTTAAAAAGCAGCTATCTTACTTTTTGAGAACGTTAATCCGTTTCAGTAAAATATGCAATTAGGTACCTAGGTACTTGTAATACGTGGGAAATAAACGTTTTTGATTTCGAATAAAAGGATACCCATTATTTTTGGTAACACCTTGTGTACCTATGTGTAATCCAGTAATTATTAATATTTCAATTGTTAGTCCACCAAATAATACATTTGACATTATAATGAAATCTTCATGACTGTAAACCAAAAAAACTAACTTCGAAGGCCTCTAGGTGAATACGGCCGGAAAATTAACGAAAACATGGAAATAGTTCCATGCAACTCTTATTTTCAAATTCAGGGTAAGCTGACACAGAGTCTAAGGCCGTTGAGTGAAGAGCCCTAGAGTGGCGACCACGTATAGGAAAGCGCAGTGTCGAACGTCCACAACTATGGACTCCTGTGTGTCGTTATAGGAGTCGATGGCTGCAATGTTTTGGATATCGCTTCCTGTGGCGGATTATCGGGCAGGTCTATGTCCAGCACTGGACGGCCTTAGCTGATAGGGTATAGGGTGATGACACCAATGTTGGACTTAAGCTGACAGGCACCAATGATGGACCCTTCTAGTTCTTAATAAGGATCCCGTGCACATTCGTCACTTTTTGACTAAGTTCCTAAAAACGCATTTATGTATGTTTAGTGCACTTTCGTCAGTAGTGTTCACGATTGGTTCCTTGTCCATTACTGGTGCCGTCACCCTATAAATTGATATAAAGGGCATTCTGAGAGAATCTAAGCTGGCTCTTGTCGTCAGTATCAAACGTACTATTTTTGGGACAACCTGTACGATGTAATTGAATTGGTGTAGGACGCCATTAATATGATGAAGTTGCAGCTAATTATTGTTGTACGTATGGTCACCTAGCACTACTTATCTGACTTTACCTTTCTTCCACAATGATTCCTCCGCTGCCCCGGCCTCGACGACGCTGGTGGATGCCGCGGGCTCCTCGGATGCACTTGGATCTGTCGGTTCTTCCGCGCCACTACTCTCGTTCTCCGATGAAGACTCTTTGCGTTTTCTCCTTTTCTTCTTTTTACTGTTCTTTTTTAACCTCTTTACTTCTCGCTTCATTGATCGATAGTTCAGTTTCTCTGAGCATTCTGGACACAAGCCTATATAAAAGAAAGTTGCAATGTACTGACCTGCTTAGTTTTAACTATTAGCTATATGTGTAGGTATTTACGTACTTACTATGAAATACGAAATACCAGCCGAAGGTAATTAGTTAATAATACCTATATACCGGAGAAAAATCAATATCTAAGTAGGTACCTAGGCATAATGGGGTTGGTCATGAAATACGCAACCGCTCCTTTAGGTTCAATTATAAAATATAACAATTGTTAGAATTAAGGCCTTATAAGAGCCTTAGTGTGTTATTTGCCAACTGATCAGTTATGTTGCAATGAAATAATATTTATTGTCGTGCAAACCAAATACGTTAGCTACAGCAGTAATAGAAAAAATACTATAGGTATTCAACCCATTTTCCGGGGTCATAATATATCTATAAGAGGTCAGTATGATTCTCTCTCCCTTTCTATGTTTTATATAATATCATTGAGAAGCAACCTGGCCTAACTATATTTGTTATTGTTGTCATAAAAATCCTGATATAGCTTCTCATCTAATCCAACCTTCCTTTGCGTGGTTCTCAACCTACAAAGAGGCTAAAAATAAATATATCAGTGGGTTGCGACTACGTAGCGTAGCTGGTTATATTCTCAGCCGATGCCTGACAGCTGAATAAACTGAAGGCTGCTTTATTCCTATAAATATAAGGTTCAAGAAGCGTTCTCTTTCAGAGAAAGAACTGGCTGCGAGCCAAATGGCAGCGTTAGGTTGTAGCAAGTCCTTACTTTTGGGCGGCGAACTAAATTTAGCCTTTGGCAGCAGTCCCGGATTGCAAAACAGGCTTCTGGATATTTCTTTTTGTGGGAATATAAGGCATGTTACGTGTAAATAGATACGTCCACTAATTACGGAACAAAACACAGTCTACAATAAGAACATTTTATCGCGGATGTCTAGGTGTTACTTTTTGTTTTATTAGCTATAAATTCACTCAAAACAAACTTTGCTCAGCTCGGTTAAAAATTAGTTAACTATACCTCAACAAGTGCAATGATGGCATAATTGCGATATGTAAGGTCAATGTGGGTAAGACCGGCATGCTTTATTTTTAAGGGAAGTCCGTCATATGATACTAAATACCGATGAGATAATGTAGGAAATTGGTTGGTAGACGGTCTTTCCTGATAGACGGTCTTATACCTATTTATGTAAAAGTTGACTATGCCCAGTGTCCGTAATCTAACCACCAAACACCCAATCTATCTTTTTCTTTAACTCACGTAGCTTGACAAGGGCATTCTTCTTCTCCCCATCCTCGACATACGCGAAGTTGACCTCCCAGGAGCGCAGACCAGTCGCGTTGGTGCAGTGCTTGCTGGCGCACTGGAACTGCCCCTTGCCGGCGACCACCTCGTGCTCCACACGCCATCGAAGTGCCACCTGCAGACAGGATCGACGTGACAGCTTTTGTCTCTTTCAATCGCACGGTGTTAAAAAGTGATAAGCGATGTGATATGATAACCTCGATGATAACCCCGTCCATCTTTCTTCTTCTTCTTCTCCATCGCTCCCTCATTGCTGAGGATCGTGACTCCGCTTCAGCCCGTCCATCTTACACCTGTTGTTTCCTAGGTTCAACATCTCACCATCATCATGATTTAAGCCCAAAGACGTCTACTGCTAGACATAATAAGCCATAGCATTTATTTGGGTGCTTTTTTTAATGGATCGTTGGTTTAAATTATGTAGGTACAACATGTAAATTGCAGCTATCCGATATAATATAAACATCCCTATTAAAATTTCATTTCTCTAAATAATAGTTATTTGTTATACAAGAGTGCAAAATTGTATTTTAACTGCGAGTGTGGGATTGAAACTCGAGCAAGCGAATGGATTCTATAGTTTAACCACGAGCAAAGCGAGTGGTTTTAAAATAAAATCCTGAGCGTAGCGAGTGTTTCAATACACGAGAATTAAATTACAATTTCACCCGTGTGTAACACAAAACTTTTCCCCTCACTACAGCGAGGAAAGTGAAACATGCAAAAAAACGTTTAGAAATCGCATTGACTTTTTCTTTGCGTTTAGATACATTCAACATTTTTACAAAAGGTGCCTTTAGCTTGGTTAGCTTGTGGTGGCCAGTACGATTTTCGAATGTTCTAATTCGATTTTCAACTCGGTGCGTTAGCGAGGCTCGCCCGCGCCCGTCGCCGCCGCCGCGGGGGCAAGTGAGCTGTACTTCGCGAATTTAGACTTTAAAACCATAGCAATAAGAGCTATGAGAAGTCAACTTACTTTAATCACTAGTGGATAAAATGTGTTTTTACCCTCTCGTATTAAAGGATAAACAAGCGCTTTACGAGCTAGTGAGGGGAAAAGTTATTTATGATTATGATAAAACTTGTTATATGCAATGACTATTGTAAAAATTTGCTAACAGGTATTACAGGCCTGCCTAGTATAGAAGAGATAGAATTGACAGACTTAAGCGGCAGTGGGCACTGTGGGCACATTGTAGAAGAACGGACGGCCCAAATGTACTCCACTGGCGACCATTGGACGCGGCGTGCAGGTTAGAACCGCTCGTTTTGACGATCATTGGGGGCGGCCTATGTCCAGCAGTAGACATATTTCAGCTTGAATGATGATGACGAGACCTGCCTTTAGTGCCTACAGTAATCTTTTTTCTTAACATGAAGCTCAGAGAGGTTACATAAACAACAGGAAAACCGCAGTTCGCGGCTACCTAGGAATATTTCTAGTTAGACGAACTTGCTTTTTAAAAGTTTCTTCATTTTAGACTAGGCTCAAATCGGTTTTAGAAAACGCAAGTAGTTAGGTATGTTTTGCGCCGCGAACCAGTGTTGGTAACGATAAATTAGGGCGGCCATTTGTATTTTCTCCTCACTAGCACGGAAACAACTGTTTTATTATTTAAAACAGATAGCAAAGTTGCATTTTATTCACAAGAGTGCAAAGTAATTTCATTTTTTTTTTATTATTGTCGAGTGTTTTTTGATGTTAGCTGGTTGAATGTTCATATATTAAAGTTTTGAATAATAAATATAAACATATTTCGGGACCTAGTCCTACGGTAATCTCAGTAAGGCTTGCGTTGTAGGTACTAAACGACCGATATATATAAATAGATAGATACATATAAATACTTAAATACATAGAAAACACCCATGACTCTGGAACAAATATCTGTGCTCATCACACAAATAAATGCCCTGACTGGGAATCGAACCCAGGACCATCGGCTTCATAGGCAGGGTCACTACCCACTAGGCCAGACCGGTCGTCTGAATTTGATTACATTTTTAATGTTTTAGAGTTATTATTTTCTCGTGGTACCTAGTGAGGTGAAAAAAATGTGTGTTTCACTCGGCAGCAAAGAGTGTTTTCCCCTCACTAGCTCGTAAAGCGCTTGTTTATCCTTTAATACGAGAGGGTAAAAACCCATTTTATCCACTAGTGATTAAAGTAAGTTGACTTCTCATAGCTCTTATTGCTATGGTTTTAAAGTCTAAATTCGCGAAGTACAGCTCACTTGCCCCCGCGGCGGCGGCGGTAACTCGCACACGCACCGAGTTGAAAATCGAATTAGAACATTCGAAAATCGTACTGGCCACCACAAGCCAACCAAGCTAAAGGCACCTTTTGTAAAAATGTTGAATGTATCTAAACGCAAAGAAAAAGTCAATCCGATTTCAAAACGTTTTTTTTTGCATGTTTCACTTTCCTCGCTGTAGTGAGGGGAAAAGTTTTGTGTTGCACACGGGTGCAATTGTAATTTAATTCTCGTGTATTGAAACACTCGCTACGCTCAGGATTCTATTTTAAAACCACTCGCTTTGCTCGTGGTTAAAC
This sequence comes from Grapholita molesta, assembly GCA_022674325.2. NCBI lineage: Eukaryota > Metazoa > Arthropoda > Insecta > Lepidoptera > Tortricidae > Grapholita > Grapholita molesta. The sequence goes on along the minus strand of CP053129.2, from coordinate 7,947,182 downwards.
TATAGAATCCATTCGCTTGCTCGAGTTTCAATCCCACACTCGGAGTTAAAATACAATTTTGCACCCTTGTATAACAAATAACTATTTCCTCTCATGCCTTGCAACCCTTCCAGCGTTCTTTAATCTCTATGTTCGTGGTTAAATTTTGGAACCTTTCGCTATTTCGCGTCTCAATACTAGATAGAGATAGAAAAAGATAAACACCTTTATCTTCTTCTAACTCTATCTAATAAAATTCCTACTTATATTAACAGTATTTTGCAAACCAAGGCGTAACAAACAAAGCATTTGTTGTTCTACCCTAAATCAAACTCAAGGGAGTTATAGTAGAAAGGAGAAATATAGTAGGTATTTCTGTTTCTTATACCTATAAATTATGTTTTCCACATTAGATCAAGCTAAATTTAATAAGTACTACAGTAGGTAGGTTCTACATACCTACCTCTTATAGTAAGGGTCGCAACCCTAAAGCGTACCTATAAGTAGGAACTACTTAGTTACAAAAGGATAAACTCACGTGTAATTATATACGTGTATTTTAAGTAATATAAGAGCAGAAATTGAATTAGGTACGATTCGATATAGCTCTCTCGAGCCATCAACTCCGGCGCTGCGCCAGTAAAAATAATGAGTACCAACCACGCACGAGTAACAACGCACCCTTTTTGGGGTTCCGTAACTACCGAAATTGTGAATATTTTAAATACTGCCCGTCTATCATATCACTAAACATATCGCTAAACATTTTGGGGTCTATATTTTTTTTTATTATGCAGAAACGTCTGCTAGCGAATATCTTCGACATTTAAATCAAAACGAAAATAGAAAAAATTGACTCGCAGCGGGACTCGAACCCACAACCACTGGATCCAGAAGTTGGTTGTGAAGATTTTGGGGTCTACTTCGGATATAAAGAAGAAGAACAGTTATAAATAAGGACCTGAACACATTCAATCACATTTTTTAGTGTTCCGTAGTCAACAAGGAACCCTTATAGTTTCGCCATGTCAACATCGAAAATCGTAAATTTCTAACGATTGCCTCTGCCCCCCTAATTACGGCTTAATTTGAGTAAAAAAGAAAGATGCCCGAAATTTTCGAACTTCGATATTTGCGATAGGACTTATGTCTGTCCCCGGGAATGCTAAGTGATCGTTATAGGGTTAACCCTAGGCCTTATATAATTTATTTGGTATCAATCTGTAATCCAATGATGCAGACATAGATTGTATTTTGTTAAAACAATGAAATTTCAGTATAAACTTTTTTTTCCAAAGCTGTTTTTTCCAAAAATACCTATTCACGTTATCAAAAAATGTTTGAGGGAAATTCCAAATACCTACCTACATATATACGGACACCTCCACACTTCGGTTGAACCGAAAAAAAATTACCTCCCACTTCACATGTTTAGGTAGTTACCTAGAGGGTTTTGTCCTCGTGATTGATCCCATTCCAAAATTCCCAAACCGATAGGTACCCTCCAGTGGCAGTGACCGGTGTATCAACTTTTTTCTTAAGCAAGACGGAGCCAATATGCCTTTGCCTTTTCTTCATGAGCACAACGAAAACTGTTGAACTGCGAGAAAGTTAGTAAAACCGGCGGGAATCGGCTTGCATGGACGCGCCGCCGTTAGCCGCCTTCAAGAAAAATCGTACTCTACGCGCTTGTGACTCCCCCTGATGTTGCGGGTGCCCATAGGCGACGGTAATTGCAATCCGTCTGCTCGTTTGCCACCTTTGTCATAAAAAAACTACAGCTTTCTAAGACTGAGCAAAGCCAAGGACAGACAAACATGGCGAAATTATGAGGGTTCCTAGTTGACTACGGAACCTCAAAAAAATGGGAAAATATTAAGCCTTTCATCATTTAGTTTCTTAATCATATATTCTGAGTAGGTAAGTAGGTACCTAAAGTATTTAATTAACTCTACTGTATTAGATACTAAATGCCTTTTCCTTCAGAATTTCCTACCTACTTGATAAACAGCAAGGTTCACAATTTAATTATACGTATAATCGTTTAACACCACAAATAACGTAGAACATTCGCAAACAATACACACAAATAGCTACAAAGCGATTGGAAGGAGGCTGTAAGTTTCCGTTAGCGCACGTTATATGGTTATAATAATAGCGCGGAGGCGAGGGTACGCGCTCGAGCAATTCAGGTTGCGCCCATTGATTCGAAACATCCTTTATCCAAGCGCCGGCCGACAGATGTGCGCTACTGCTCAAAGTAGCGGCTGTATGCTCGCCAATTCCAAATCGATGCGCCAGCGCAGCGCAAGCAACCACCTTAACAAACCAACATAACATGGCCGCTACATCTATAATAAACAACGCGGGCATGTACAATGGTGTGAGTCGTCGGCGCTGCCGTATATTCGCTAAGCTATTATCATCACTCGCATGTTCTATATTTAGCTGGTACGAAAGGCACTACGGCCTGCGCTTGCGATCATTGTTACAATCCCCAGTAAATCACACAAAGGAAGGTCTCGCGGGCAAAAAAGGCAATAGTTCATAGGGGAGCGGCCCCAGCCTTAATGCTTAGGGGACGCAGACACTATTGTTGTGAACTTAATTTACATTACTTTCAATGTTGCCTTATTCATGGGTATAACCGTTTTTATACCGATTTAGGCAAAGTTAAATAACACGCATATTAGAATAACGTGACCCTCGAATAAGTACCTACCAGGTAGAGAACGAGGCTGATAAAACAGGATGTGCATTTTATCTTGTGTTCATTATAATACAAACAAATCAACTAATTAGGTAAACAATATTAAAAATACAGCATAAGTACACATCATTACGAATCCTATCGAAGCCTAATAAATGCGGCTATTTCTATAATATACGTGCTAGTAGGTACTTACTTTGTTATCTTTGTATCTGGTTAGATCACATATACAGTACTCTTTGTAGAGTTTGTCGTAATATTTCTTAGCCAACTGTCGCTCCCACGTGTCGGCGACATCGTCGTCATCCCAGAGGAATTTGTGATTCTCCCGGATGACATCGAGGTCGGTGCGGTCCCGGGACGTGTCCCGAGTCAACACCGCCGTGGAGCCTTTCTTATTCAGACAGTAAACGTTAACTAGGTACTTATGTAGCTCATATGGATTAAGATTACGCAATCTCGCAGACATTGTAACCTAGAACAAGGGAAAACGTATTAAAGAAAAGATCATTTGAAACAAACAACTCTTTAATAAAATCGAAGATTATTACATTTTTAATAAAACAGTTTTATAATTCATATCAAACGGATCTTATTCTAGTTGTCATGTTGAGTCTACAACAAGGTGCATTCGCGCTCGCAGCGCATCGATGTCGCATCAATAAATAAAACATTTGTGCACAGTTAATATCTACTCTGAATATTATTGTCAGTCTTGTAGATTTTGTGTTTTCCACTTGGCTCAATTTAAAACTATAATTCTATAAACAAGTCATGCAGTTAAACATCTAATTATTTAAATACAATAAATATATTAAAATATAATAAATCCATACTCCTAATGAAACCTCTTCTCTTCTCCTAATTAATTATAAAATATTGACAACCAGTTAATTGACAGAGTGGCACAAATATAAAATGCTTTGGTTTTTATAGCCAATTGTAAAAATAACTAAATGCCTAATATCTTTGGGATTGCATCTAGATACAATAGATACATATTTGGTGCCTGAAGGCAAGTTGTAGCATGTTTATCTTAGTATACAATATTTGTAAAACATCTACATAAGTCAACAAGTATTTTTGAAGTCAGTGGAAAACAGTTTAAGAACTAAGTTCTAATTTTGTGATGCTTGTTTCTTTATAGTCATTTTTAATTAAACTACCAACTGGTTTAAATATGCCATCTATGTATAATCAATTAATCATTCTACTTGTTCACTTGGCTTACATTAATACAATTATTTGAGACCATTTGAAAGGGATAACATTACAATATTTTTCTCTCATCAACGATCAATTAGCATTATTAGCAAATTTATCCCCCATTATGAATACATTGGTTTTTACAAATCAATGTTTTTCTGTGGTAAATATTGTTATCCATTAATGTATAAATATATTCTAAGAAATTATTTGGTATTGTCCTTACAAAAGGTATTTATATGCATAGAATAGGCACATTAAAAATATTATTGCTTTGGTTACAACACAGACACAAGTTACTTATAAAAAACACTTATCTAAATTTTGGCATGGGAATCCTTTACAAAGTACATGTGGTTTTATATCAACTTTCTAGAAAAAGTACAAAATATATAAAGATTTAAAGCTCTTTCAGAGACGCAGGAACGATGATTAGTGCCGTTGACCCAATTTCACAATAGGCCTGAGCTATCTTAAGTAAACATTAGGCTGACAGCTATCAGAATCTTTGGATATTTGACCTATATTAGCCATAACTTTATATTACTTTATCATATCTAAAAGGCAACTTTGGATCGAGATATGTGTGGCCTTATTATAGAGCACCTGTAAAGGCATTTTCCTAATATACTATAGTATCCCAAACATGCATATTATATAATCGCATAAATAATGGAGTTCTTAATCTAAACAAAGCAACTACAGCAGCACACCAGAGTGAGGACACTCGCATAAACACACCATAATGACTAAATTATGAACTAGACCATGATTTTTAGATTTGGTATAAAACAATGCAAATTTTAAATAAACAATCATACTTGACTAAGTTTTTTGGCAATTAGAGAATGGGAAATAAAATTGTCCATGAAACACATCTTCATGAAATGTCCACTTTAAGACAAAGGCTAGAAAATATATCAGAAAATATATCAGAAAATATAAGTTTTCAGGACATGACAGATGTGTAACACAGTTCAAACCCTAGTAGACATTATATTCCATCACCCATGGGTTTTTTCATGTTTTTTCATATTATCTGACCGAGTAAAAGCTTTATCGCAGACACCACAATAATAAGACTTCTGTTTTGTGTGCACAGTCATGTGTCGGGACAATTCACTCTTAGTTACAAACTTTTTCTCGCACACAGTGCATGCATGCTTGCGTACATTCAGATGGAACTTCATGTGTATAGAAAGTGAACTGGACTGTGAGAATGCTTTATGACAGAGCTCACAGACAAATGGCCTCTCACCAGTATGCTTGCGCAGATGGTTCATGAAGCCTGTCTTAGTGTAGTCTTTCTGACAGAGGTGACAAAAACTAGATTTTGAGTCTAGCATCCCAGGGAAGTGACTATTGATATGTTTTCTTAACTCCCAGTAACTAGGGAATTTTTCTGCACACACGTGACATGGATATTTCTTCTCTTCGGTGGGTTTGGCACTACACTGGTGTGCTGACAGCAGCTGTTCACTAGGAAACATCTGATTGCATTGGCTACACATATGACTAGCCTCAGAATCGGTAGACAAGGTGACTTCCAAGTAGTTTTCTATAGACATTCCATTCCCTATAGAGCTGTCAGCGTCGTCATTTTGCACCTGGGATACTTGGTCACCTTCAGAAACTTCTTTGGTATCCATTTTCTCTAAAAAATTCCTAAAATCTAATGAGTCTTTGGTCAAATTGTTATTGTCGGGCTCTACGAGATGTAGAACCGGCGATTCGCTAGGCGCCCGCTCAGGGGACAACTTTTCGTTGTCCGACTGGTCGGGACGCGAAGATGCGTTGTTGTCGGACTCCCACCCATTTTCGACGATTTCCACATCCGAATCGGAGTCTTCGGCACTAGAAACCGAATTTTTGACCAGGTGGAAACCTATGTCATCGAATCGTAGCACGTTAGGGGGAAGTTTCACCCCCACGATAGCCTGAATCGCCTGCCATGAAAGCTCCTGGGGGTTGTTCTGCATATTACTCGCACTACTATAACCTACAAACGAGTATTAACTGATTACCAGATTTAGAAACCTTAATAAACAAGCTAGTAATTCATAATAATAAAATTAAATATTTACCTCCTATAAGTACGCGTTTTGGAGTAATAAATAAGCAGATGACACTATGATCTACATCTAAAAATATTATGCACTGCACTTCTCCTGCTCTTTATGGATGCGTCTTTGACTCTTTGTCATTATAATTTACATGGGCATAGCTACAAGGGTTTTTGGAAACTTCAAAAAAGTGATTAATAGAATTTTTTAGGAAGATATCAAATTTCGTGGATGTTTATTGTATATTTTAATCTTATCAAACAATTTTGTAAAAAGATTACATTATTTCAAAGGTTTCATTTAAGTCGTAATAATCGAAAACATTGGCTGTGTACTTTATTACTTTAGTCAAGCCATTGATTAAAAAAAAAGAACATTAGTCTTATGTTACCATACTCAAAAATAAATGGTCATATTGGTTACATTTGTGTAATATTTGTATAAATCCGGAAAAAAATAAGCTGTGTAGCGGTACTAAGAAAAAGTACTACAATGATTAATTATATTTGATGTTTGTGATACTGACATATAATATGATATATTTATGTGGTTCTAGCGCGAGAAAGGGCGTAGAAAAGTACAGTTATATTCACTTTGACGATACTCTGCTCTAACTCTTAAGTGAACAAATAATATTTATTATCTGACTAAATATATAAGTATATTTTTTTAAAGCAAAAACAAAACATACTTATATACTAATATAGTGATAGATATATATGTTGTCATATATTTATTATAAAAAAATGGAAGAATATTATAATTTTGGGCGTAAAGGTTCTCGAGTGGCGTACCGGAAGGTGCAGCGTGGGCATACAAGGTGGACCGACTACATCCTAATAAATATCACGGGAATCCACTGGATACGGGTGACATAAAATCTGTCACTGTCCTGCAGTAAACGTATTGATATAATGATGATGATGATGAGGACATTATTATAGAAATGTTTGAATGGAAAAGGGTAGATCTTTGAGCACGGGGGGTTCAATGTCATAATCGCTTAGAACGCGGGTTGCCGATCGCAGTATGTTCCACTGCTTTATAAAGACACTAGTCCCCGTCCTCCGCTGGTTATTGGCCGTAGTTTAGGTTACAATACCCGGGTTCATAAACATAAAATATAGTGGTTTCATAACCAAGTAGGGGTTTTCATGGATAATGGACTGGCAATCCAACCAAATTGACCTAAATGTCAGTGTCATTGTCAGATATGACTTTTGTCACTAGTGTGCTAGTGTCAGTTGGCGTTCAATAACAATAATTTAAGCGATTGACGGTTGAACCTCAAAATGGCGAAGTCGTCTTGAAAATATATTTTTTGTTTTTTGTTCAAACGTAGTTTAGTGTGTAATATTGATAGCGTATTATGCAGTGATCTAACGAAAAATTGTGCAGCTAATGAAGAATTGATTTCAAAACGTGTTTCACCACTATTTTGGTCATCACCCGGCAGTCCCGGGGTCACGGCCGCCTCTAAGCTTTCTGTAAAGTCCAGCTACCACTTTACAAAACGCAAGGCCTACTACCGAACAACGTCATGCTCTAAGGGCAAACTTATATGTTATTATACTTATTTGTTATTCTACTTGACACTGGCGAAATCATCGATTGATTTATTGATGGAAGCCATATTTTATTAAAAGAAGAAGAAGAAGAATAATTTAAGCGCGAAAGCAATATTTGCTAATTAAGTTTAGATTAATTTGTGTTTACAATATCGGTTGAACAAGGTCTCTTTGAAAATTCAGAGAGAAAAGCCATGGAGTCTTTACAAGCATTACAGAATTTTATAAAAACTAAGGACAACTTTCGAAACTTCATAAATTCGTCAGAGGTTCCATCTGTTTGTAAAACTGAACCATGCATGCTTGGCGTGGATGAGGCGGGACGTGGCCCAGTGCTAGGTGAGACTATGATCATAACTATTATATACTCTGTTTTTCAGTTTGGGTAATTGTATTATTTAAAACATTTTCAGGGCCCATGGTGTATGGCGTCGCATACTGTCCATTGAGTCAAATGAGCGTTCTTAAGGATTTAGGCTGTGCGGACTCAAAGGCGCTAACAGAAGAGAAACGCGATGATATATTCACAAAAATGCTCACTGAAGAAACCTCTTTAAATAATGTAGGATGGGCTGCAGAGATAATATCTCCTAATTACATATCTAATTCTATGTACAGGCGAGCCAAACACTCACTAAATGAGGTAATTATCTATACTCACTTAAATATATTAAACATTTTATTACCTACTCACTCACACAATAATGGACCGAGTACAGACTAATCTGTTGAAAAAAGATCCTTCATGTTTAGTATATATCAGCAGCAGCGCGTCCATGCAAGCCGATTCCCGCCGGCTTAACTAACTTTCCTACGGGTTCCTTGGGCTCCTGAAAAAATGACAAAGCCATGTTGGCTCCGTCTTTCCTAAGAAAAACATTGACCGCCACTGGTATATATATTATTTTACAAATGTTATGTAGTAAACTGGGCTGACGACATTGTAGAGGCAGCGGGAAGGGCCTGGATGGACACTGCTCAAAACAGAGTAATGTGGAAAAGTTTGGAGGAGGCTTTTACCCTAACAGGGACCACAAAAAAATAAAAATAAAAATATAATAGAATAAATTGTAACTAAATTGTATTTGTGGAAATAAAAAAGGCTATAATAATAATGTAGTAAACTAAACAGGGTTTTGTGATGGGGTGAAAAATGTGTTTATAAAATTTTCCATTCTTTAAATGAAATAGTAAGCAGAGGCTTGTTGGATGTAATTTAGTGAAAAGTTGATAATTTTATATGATGGATATTTTAACTGTTTAAATGAGTAATGTACAGTCAGAAACAGAAGTTGCTTAGGGAAATGTTCAAAATGAGTTTGACATGCATTTACTATTAGAATAAGAGTGAGGCAAGATCATTCTGAAAACCTAGCTCTCTTAGAAGGTTCTGCTGCTGATTGTGTGTGTCTATAGTATTTCTAATTGAACATCCTGATATTTCAGTGATTGTGAGTGTGAGACTTTTATTAATGTAATGTCTAAGGCTTGGGCACATAGGTGCGTTTTGTGAGTGTGCCGCAGCGGGGCGCGACACCGGTGTGGCTAATGTAACGAAATAGGGCACACATTCGGACAGCAGCATTGCGCCCCGCAGCGCCACGCTCTCAAAACGCGACTATGTGCCCAAGTCTTTTAAATTGAATTTAAACACACAGTTACTCATTACATCACAATTGCCTTATGGCTTGGGCACATAGGCGCGTTTTGTGAGCGTGGCGCAGGGGGGCGCGACGCTGCCGTCCGAATGTGTGCCTTATTTCGTTATATTAGCCATACCAGTGTCACGCTGCGCTACCGCCACGCTCACAAAACGCGCCTATGTGCCCAAGGCTTTAAAGTCCATTTTTCATAGCTTATATAAGTTACACATGATTATTAATTTCTTTGTACTATGCTTCAGGTGTCAATGAATTCAGCAATAGACCTGATCAAGAAAGTGGCAGAGTCGGGAGCCAACATTGCAGAGGTTTATGTGGATACTGTAGGACCTCCTGAGAAGTATCAAGCTAAACTGAGTGAAATATTTCCTAATTATAAAATAACTGTAAGAAACCTGTCATTTTAATTTAATGTTTTGAATTTGTAATGTAGTATTTTCTGTTGTTTATATTCCACAATTATTAGAAAATAATTTGTTTATTTTAATGAATCAATTTTACATTTTTGTCAATTTATTTAAGTAAGAAAGATAGATACATAACAAAGTCATAAAACTATATTAAATAACCTGTAATTTAAAGATAACCCCTGTCACTGACTATTGTAGCATCCTTCAATTATTGGCATTTTATTGCCTCAAAATAACATGTTATTGTATCTGTTATGGTATTCATTAAAAAAGGACAGAAAATAATATGAATAGAGATCCACAATTCAAAAGTTCCCTAAAATAATGTATAACTTTTCTTTTACATTATGTTCTTGGTTAGTTACTTTTGAAATCTAGAGAGATTCTCACTTTGAGAATAGACAGAGTGACTGTTAAAAACAGTATGGTTCTCTGTACTATTAATAAACACTAAATTAAGTACTTTTAGTGTTTATTAACACTAGTACCAACTGGTTAGTCAGCCTATTTATATGTTAAATAAATACTAGTACAAACATTACGATTTCAGGTAGCAAAAAAGGCTGACTCCATATATCCCATAGTATCAGCGGCTAGTATAGTAGCCAAGGTTACCAGGGACCATGCACTGAAGGTGTGGCAGTTTAAGGAAGGACTGGAGATGTCACACTCGGAATTTGGCAGTGGATATCCTGGAGGCAAGTCATTTTAGGTTTTTTTAATGTTTCATATTTTGAGACAGTCCTACACATATCAAACTAGTTAGTAAGTACTAAGTAATAAACCCCTTGCCTAGAGGGCCAAGTTTAGGTTTTAATTTTAATTAAGTTTGTTTTAAGTTAGGTATATTTATAGGTAGATTTAATATCATTTTATATCTCTTATATGTTTTATTTTGTAACAATGAATAAATCATGGTAAAATATTTTAGTAACAATAAGTACAGACAGTATAGGAAAGCGACTTTGTATAAGGATATTATGCTAAATACCTGTGTGATATTTATATATAGTCCATAACCCAGATATCAATACACGTGTTAAATGCCCAAAATAAATGCCCTGGTCTGGATTCGAACCTGGAACCTCCTGCTTCGTACGCAGGGTCACTACAGACTGCATAGTAGTTTAGTAGTACTTAACGTAGTCTACTATTACTACTAATCTAGTCTAGCGTAGTACTAACGAGTACAATCAGGTTTTTGATGAGTATCAAAATTACTTAATAAAATATCTTGAACTTACAGACCCCTTGACGAAGAAATTCATCAGAGAACAAATAGACTATGTATTCGGGTACCCCATGCTGGTGCGGTTCAGTTGGTCAACAGGTTAGTATCATAACATAATAATGATTACTCATTGGCTAGATGTTTAAAGTCCAGTGACACCTCTCTACCCTCAACCCTTTGCACCGATATTGCTCTTAAGCTATATTTGATGACACCTAATGGGATCAATCTTGGGGAAGGCGAGTCACCATCTGTTGGAGATAAAATTCTACACCATTTTATTTGGCAGCCATCCGGATTTTTATCTAATAGCCTAGTAGCTAGTCTCTCCTTTTAACGCTCTATTAAAACTCAATAGTCTACAACATGGCGGGTTCTGTCTCTGTACGCGTCCAACACGGACAGGGGCAAAATCCGTTTAGAGTACCCCTTATATTTCATGGAATTGTCGAAAGGACTTCTTCGCGTTGGCCCCGGCTCTGTATACGCCTCCCAAATGTCAGGAACACTATTGTTCTTTACTACTCAAGTTACTCTAACTTTTGACCCAATAGCCTAGTACACTTTTTAGATGATCTTACACCATCTTGTTCCACAGCCGAGCTGATGCTGCAAGAGAAAGCCGCTACATGTACATTTGAAGAAATTGACGACGATCTACCTAAGAAAAAAGTGAAATCAATAAGTTCCTTCTTCTCTGTCAAATCAGAGGATGGCGAGAAAAAAAGAAAGAGGCATAAGTTCTTCGAGGAAAGGTATTTGTCTATGGATAACGCGTTTGAATAAGTGTAGTAATAGAAAATTAATATAAAATATTTTTTAGGGTGTCATTTGTTTATTGTAAATAGGTAATTGACGTATGCTTTAAAAACGAATTCCAGTTGAAAGAAAAATTTTGTAGTGTTATCTAGAAGGAAAAATACATACACGAAGAAATGACAAATAAAATGTTTACTACGTACTACAAAACTATATGTATAGTCAACGAATTTGATTTCTAGGCCACTTCGAACTTTGTCATAGTGACGTTAATAAGGGATATTTTGCGTCTTTCATATATGATCTATACATAGATTTTCACTGTGACAAGGAACGAAGTGGCCTAGAAATCAAGTTGGTTGACTGTACCTATAAAGATTAAGTCACCTATGCAACACACTGTATAATGCGTATGATTAATGACTTATGTGAAATGAATAAATAAAAAAATTGCATTAGTACTAACAACTTTAATTTACATAATTAACTTAACGTTTTAGAGCCAGACCTCCATTTGACTTTCATAAGTCATAACTGTCGTAAGTCAGTTTTCCATGAGCCGCAATAAAAAGATTCAAGTGGCTGGTATGAGTTCATTGGACGCCCCATTACTGATAACTGAGCTAAAATAATTTTTCGTGCCTAAATTTATTTAAGTTCCCACTGATTTACGAATAAATTTGTTCTTTCTATCAAACAAATAAAGTGCTTCATTGAAAAATGGATCTTATTTTAATGGAGTCACAGTGTCTTTTGACTAGTTTCGGAATTAGGTACTTATTCTGCCTTTGCCAAAAATATTTAGCTCTCACATTTTTCATAAAAATATCTAAATTTAAATAGATACACCTAGCCATGTAACAAAAAAAATTAAACTATTATATTTAATAAAGGTACTTGAATGATATTTGAATAATTGTATAAGTAAATAACTTACAATAGGTAGCTGGCTTTATTTTAAATTCGTTTTTTTTTGTTTTCATTTTGCTTATACTGTGTGTAAGTCTAATACGGGCGAAGAATTAAACCAGACATAGGATTTACCAGTATAATCATTAACCAAAAGGTTTTTCTTTAATTATACCTATTATACATATGTAATTAATTTTTGTAAAATTTCTGAGCAGTAATGTACTGCGAACATTACGCGATATAAGCTTTGTGTCTAACTCGAGTGTGTTGCATTACATTGCGGGGCGATTTTTTTTGTATGGATAAAATTTTAATTGTACTTCTAAGCAAAAGTTATCTAAATATATTTCTTATGTATTATTCTACCCTCCGTTAAGAGATTCGCCCGTATAAGATTTACACACTGTATAAAACATTACTATGAATACTAAAAAAAATCTTTTCTAAATTTATGAACACCTATTATATTGTACGTCATATATCGTCGTCATCTGATACTTTTGTAATTCTGATATAAGATTTGGTTAGAAGTTATATAAAAATTATGTCTTGCTCAATACTTTTGGCCAAGGCTGGCCCGGTACCGCAAACATAGAAATTAGTATATTTTGGGCATCTTTCTCTTTTACTCCAATTAAGGTGTCATGAGAGTGACAGAGGCAATCGTCAGAAATTTACGAATATCGTTTTTCGCGGTAGCGTCTCTGTAGGTATACCTACGAAATACCTACAATGCTTTAACGTAGGTACGTATATAATTAGTTAATCATGTAAATAGATAGTAATTGCAATGGCGATCCAGGGCCCGGATGTTAATTTTACTTTGCAAGTGAAAACTTGTGTTATTGCATTGCTGATCAGTAGAAATCGGCTTCAATTTAAATACATTTTATGTAAGTAACTGAGGACAGTTACTTGCAGTATTTACCTTCACGAAACAATGTATTGTATGCTTCTTTAAAGTAGGTATCGATATGGGTATTGGCCGAATTCCAAGTAAGCACTTCTGAATTCGTATGCATGCAGATATTTTATAAATAAGTCACTGGAGCGATATGTTTCGGAGAGCATAATTAAGTCTCCATTTTTAACCGCCGAGCGTCCGTTCGCGTCGTTGGCTGTCGTTCGAGTCGCCGGCACCTCACACACTCAAACCATGTCGCTCGCAAAAGTTTGAATGTCTTGCGAAAAAATACACGCAGTTTTCGGGTGTACACGTTGGTAGCCTAGCGGTTAAGGCTACGCCCTACATTGATTTGCGTTAACCACGCCTACCTGTTAGAGACACGGTTATGGGTCTCGTGTACGAAAGAACGAGATGCAAGGCTCTTTTAGTGATGTTTTTTTAATAATTCACGAAAAATGTGTTAATCTATAATGTATCTATGCATTTTGCTACTGTCAGTAAAACATAATGCCATCTTTTAAATTAATTCAGGTTATTTTATATAGCAAGGTTAACGGAGGAAAATAAGGAATAAAAAGACCCAACTTTTATCGAGAAAATTTCAACAATCGGCTTTCGACCTCTATGAGATACTAAAGTTAATAGCCAAATAACAAAAACAATCATGGAGCTTTTGAAAAAGTGCATTATTTTTCAATGCATGGCGATACTTATGTACGGTACCTACTGTTTTCAATAAGGCTTTGTCCCTCTCCTAATCAATTGACAGTCAGTAACTTACAAAATTGTGACTATAAGCCGATTTTCGGAAAGAGGTTGCTAAGTGGATTCCAGGCTATATAGAGCCGAAGCAAAAAGTCGGAACAAACGATAAATGATAAATATATACCCTTTTGGTATTATGCCATCTGAAATGGAAACATCTCCTACGAGTTTCTCGTATTACATTATTACTTCGATATAGTTTCTTGATATGCTACGACATGATAATTGTGTATGTATATGTAATCTCCTTCCGTGTGCATATATATTTTAGATATCACACAAAAGAGGCCATGTGACATATTTTTACAAGACGTACATACTTGTATATACTGTAAGTACAGTGTACTAATAAGTATTTGTATGGCCTAGTTTGCGACTCATGTAGCCCATGGCTTCGCGATGAATTTACAATTATACATATACCTATCGTGATTAAACTTAGATTTGGATCTTTGCCAGATTCTAAAAAAATTACTCATATGGAGCTATTATTAAATATTTGGGGCGTATAGGCATTAGGTAAGGTCTACTACTATCTATATATTTGTATTATACACTGCAAGTACAGAGTACAATTATCAATTAAATAAGTATTTGTATGGCCTAGTTTGCTACACATGTAGCCACGGCTTCATATAGGTATACTTAAAAGTAACGATGAATTTAGAATTATACAGATTGCGATTAAACTAAGACTTGGGTCTGTGTCAACTCTGATTTTGATTGATATATATATATGATTGACATTTGATTCATATATATATCTATACTTACAGACAATTAGGAACATATATTAGACCTATAGTTTCCATGTTATACATGGAATCGATACGTAGCTAATAGCATAATTAAAAATATGGGTCTTAGTTTTTTTACGGTCGGCAGATGAGGATGATTAGCAATCGTGTCAAACTCGGAGGGACCTAATTAGACTGGCCATTGGAAAATAATAGTAACGGAACACTATGTATAAAGTAAAGGCATCAGGAAAACGCATATTTCAACAATACAATTTTATGACGTAACGCATGCATCTATTAAATCTATTAAATACCTACTCAGAGAAACGTATCGATATTAGGTGATACGGCTATCAATTTCTTCAAGTGCCGTAGAGGATCTGTTCAACAGGCAAATTAGGCAAACCGGCAGGAATACTGTTAAATGAACGCTCTGCCATAGGTCAAGTTATGCTTAATCATATACATCATAAAGCATTACACAACCGTTTAAGTCTTTGATATTTCACTTTCGGATTCAAATCTGGCCAAAATGAACAATTTAAAACACTAACAGAACTTTCACGTGCACTTGACAGCCTATTATTTCTTGAAAGGTTCGGGGCTCATCCAACAAGGTTAGGGGGCTCCATCTCTAATGGAATCAGCATGCATGCCACGCGCCGCGCCTACTTACCATGAGCGATGCGGAACACGGGTCACTCGAGGAATTTAATTGTGTTCTATTATCATATATAACTTCTTTTACGGTAAGTCAAAAGTGAAAACGGAATGGATGGCTACGCTCGTCGTCATTCGTCAACCGCGATCGATGAAGGCAGCGTCTCTGGGAAGGAGACTCAGAAATTTAAACCCTCAAAATGGAATTGTCCGCGCGCTGCGTTGTAATATTGTCGCTTTGCGTGTGTGTTTCTGCGATCGTAGGTCCGGCCGGAAATGGAACTAAATCTATCAAAACTGACACCTATTTGGACGCTTATTCCAAATCTCGTATCGAAGCCGAAAAGGCTAAAAAAGGAGTTATTATAGTCACAGCTAAGGACGGAGAGAAAAAGATTACGAATCGTGATGACAGTTTTTCTGGTTACGATTACTCCCCGTCGTACACGGACAGCAGTTTTAGCTCCTCGAGTTCAGGATTTTCAGGCCCTCCTGCGAATAACTATCTACCAGCGAATCCTGTTAAATTCGAGTCAGAGATCACCTATAATGCCCCAGCGAACAACTATGGACCTCCGCCTCAGAAGTATGGTCCTCCGACAAACAGTTACGGACCCCCGCAGAATTATGGACCTCCGGCGCAGGCTTATGGACCGCCAGCGCCCGTATATGGTCCTCCAAAACCAGTGTACGGACCGCCTCCACCGAATTCGTTCGGCGTGCCCTACACAGCGCCTGGCCTGGGATTCCTGGACAAATTGCATTTAAAACTGGACGTGTTGACGATCGCAAAACTGTTGCTTAAGTTGCTGATCTTCAAGAAGATTGTGACGATGATCGCCGTGGTGTGCATGTTGCTTGTGATCCCGAAGTTGATTTCCTTCAAGAAAGACAGTGGTGCCAGCAACGATGAAGATGAGCGGAGCTTTGGAAATAGACATTGTAAGTTTAAATTGTTTAGTCGAAACGAAAACTTTTAATTTTCTTTTGAACAAGGACCTTAGTTATTCCCATTATTCACTTTTAGGACGATAGATACTATATTAGGTTACAATATACCTATATCGTACCTATTTCATCGTTTTAATCCAAAAACAACTATCAGAGTGAGGCAGGCACTGAAAGTATTCGCAAAATGCCGAAGTGGTGTTGATAACCGTCTAGAACTTAACCCCCAAGCAAGCAATACCTCTGTAGTAAAACTATAAGCTGCTTAAAAATTTTAACCCTAAAATCACTTCAGGGACTTTAAAAAATGACTTTAATATAATATAAAGTGTATATCGATCAGTTATTTTATTAGACGTTTTTATGCAGTTGTGGAACTAACATCAGCGCAGCAGTTGCTAGAGCGCGCCATATCCGTGTACGGTCGACAGGAGCCGGACTGCGGTGTGGTGTGCCGGCTGCGGAGGGTGGTCGAGGATATCTACGAGTTTCAGCCTTATGTCAGGTGATTAACGTACATTATCGTATGACTGATGTCAGCACATCAGCAGCTTCTGGAGTACTGGGTAGCGGCTAGAGACTGCGGTGTTCTGTGCCGACAGCGACGAGTATCAGCCTTATCTCAGGTGAATAACGTACATTATCGCATAACTGATGTCAGCATAACAGCAGCTTCCTGCTGGGCTGGGCACCGCCTGGAAAGCACCAGTGTTCTGTGCCCACTGCGGCGAGTATCAGCTTTATGTCATGCGAATAACTTACATTATCTTATCGTTTACCCAAATATCATCAACCGTGTAAAGTCCTTAGTAATATTTAATAATTTATTTATTTATGTCTCGTGATCTGAGTTTGATGATGAAGTTGTTCTGTTGGTCTCCTTGCCAGTAAGCATTATGTCATGTGAGTATCACGTGTATTGCATAAATTAAATTAAATGACCTATGATCAGAAAAAAAGTCATAGAAATAATCATCATCATCATGTCAGCCGAAAGACGTCCACTGCTGGACATAGGCCTCCCCCAGAACGACCCAAGAAGACCGATCCTGCGTCTTCCACATCCAGCGGTATCCCGCGACTCTAACTAGGCCGTCGGTCCACCTTGTGGGAGGCCTACCTACGCTGCGTCTTCCAGTTCGTGGTCGCCACTCCAGAACCTTTCCATAGAAATAATAGCTCTTATAATTATGCTCTGTTCAAAGGAATGTGTCACGACAGAACAAATCAACCTGTATGCGTGCATATTATTTTGCGAGAATAAACTTATGCAAACTATTATGGTTTTATGAGTAATACGTTTGATGCAATAAATATGTCTAACAAGTAATTTGTCGGCTTTCAGGCGTAACTCGTGAGAATGCAGATGGGTAAGGGTTAATTGTAGGTGCCATTCAAAGTCGTAATTTATTGTATTAGAGTAAGTATTTATTTGGAACATATTAGTCAGTAAAATAAATAAATTTGTATATAACTATATATAAATAATGTAGTTTTATTGTTGTGTTTAATTTATATCAATAGCTACAATATAATTATGTCGGTTATACTAAGTGGTCATTTTAAAAGAACGTTATCCTAAACTTCATTCTTCCAGTTCTGGACGTGCCAGCACTATTTTTTCTTAGAATCACGAGCTTATTCGATCCTGATTAATAAAAAAAAGTGTCACATCATACAAAATTTTAATATTCCATTACGCGACCATCAGTAGGTAGGTAGAAAGTTCATACAGATAGGGTGGCGTCACGGAACGGAAATTTCGGGACACTTTTTTTTATAATTAGGATCGAAAAAGCTTGTGATTCTGAGAAAAATGAGCCCTGACACATCCAGATATGGAAGAATGAGGTTTGGGACAACGTTTTTTGAAAACGCCCAAGTACAGTTAGCTTCACCTTTGCTTCTTAAGACTTGGGTAAAACCAGTTTTGAGTGACCACAAAATAATGGTATCCTGACATAACGACGAGCGGCAAGAAATGGTTGATTTTAACGGCCCTGTAAACTAATCAATGAGTAACGGCTCTGCCTACGAAGTTGGAGGTCGCGGGTTAGAATCCTGATGGTGAGGGTATTTATTTGTGTGTTTATCGCGAATGACGAATGATATTTGTATTTATAATATACCTATCATCGTGTACCTGGCTATATTATGTGTACTTTAGGAATTTGGTAGGTATATAAATTAATCAGTGTTTACCGTACCGTACCGGTACCGGTATTAGGAAAAACCGGGACATTGCCATTCATTTGTAAATTTTCTTTGACCTTCTTAAATGGTATTAGATAAGGACTTATTTGATCCATGATAGTAACGAGCCATACATATTTTTTGAACAATGGAAGAAAACTGTTTCACGTTTTTGGTGAAATCCACTTTCTCCCTATCAGTTCAGGGATCACTGACGACGCCATGCAGCGACGACCTGCATACTAATGCACACGTCAATTGTTATTGGCAGGGCAATTTAGAAAATTAGGTGAATGTCTGCGCGTACGCATCAGGTGAGTGTGTGCGTAGGGCGGGTGTTTTGATGTAATATTCAAGGGGCAGATAGAGTCTACAAATCATAGTACGTTATGGTCTACTGTTCAACGTTTAAGGGATCCGAGCGTAGAGTGTCCTTTAAAATATACTAGACCTGACCCTTGTTCTACAACACCTTTTTTTTGGGCAATCTTACACAAATCGACCTAGTCCTACAGTAACCTCAGTAAGGCTTGTGTTGTAGGTACAGTCAGCGTCATATAGTTGGTAGCATTCAAAGTACTCAAATAGTTCGGTACACCATACTAATTCTATGGTGTACCGAACTTTTTGAGTACTTTGGATGCTACCAACTATATGAAGCTGACTGTACTAGACGACGATATATATAATAGATAGATACATATAAATACTTAAATACATAGGAAACACCCATGACTCAGGAGCAAATATCTGTGCTCATCACAAATAAATGACCTGACTGGGATTCGAACCCAAGACCATCGGCTTCATAGGCAGAGGGTCACTACCCACTAGGCCAGACCGGTCGCGACACCGTTCATAGGCCTCGACGTTTACCGCGACTCCGGATTCGACTGAGTGGGACTCAGTGGCTATCTTAGTCCGCAAGTCACCCGACATACGGCAAACTTGCAGTACTTAGTTGCGGTAGGCACTTCCCCTAACTATTAAGGCTTGGACACATAGGCGCGTTTTGTGAGCGTGGCGGTGGCGCAGCGTGACACCGGTGTGGCTAATGTAACGAAGTAAGGCACACATTCGCATGGCAGCGTCGCGCCCCGCTGCGCCACGCTCACAAAACGCGCCTATGTGCCCAAGCCTTTAGGGCACTCTGCCATTTGCCTATGTACCTTAAAGCTAAAGAGGATATATTCTCTACTTCCTACTAGCATTATACCCAAAAGCTTAATTAATTCTGAGAACTACTAAACAGGATAATGTAACCGTGGCTATTCTTACTCCAATTGAGTTCCATGCAAGCAGACAAAAGTTAATTCAATCCAATTTAAGCAATTGACGTACTCCGGACACAATGACATACGAGTATAGATGTCGACTTAAAGTGTGATTTTATTTCAAAGTAAGATTAAGTCAAGTCGTTATTAGGCTGAAAAAAAAAATGTTGTTATTATATCAAATTGTTTTAGAAGATATGTTTCCATGATAGAATGAACCATGTTCCATTCTATCAACATGCTCGGTAGAGTCGGTAGTGGGCACAAATGCAGCGGCATAAATATCAATCAGAGACGTTTTCTAGCGACTTTGGGGGTACAGGCAGCAGCAATAGTGGCCAAGCGTTTGAAGTGTTCAAAATGACCTGCACGCGCTCTTATTCTCTTGACAATAGAGACGCGTTGACCTCATTTTGAACACCTCAAACGCTTAGCCACTTCTGCTGCTGACTGTACCTATACCTACCCTAGTTAATAAAAAAAAACTAAATCGGACTGTGCCTGTAAAAAGTTTTACGTGAATTAAAACAACTGAAACGGATTATATCGCGTATAGGTAACAATTTAAACTTCATCCAAACGGTATTTAAATCGAAAGAAAAATAGAAAAAAATTACTCGCAGTGGGACTCCAACCCACAACCACTGCATCACTAGCCCAGTGCACTAGCAATTGTGCTATACGAGTACCGCTTAGACTTTTTTATTTTTCCCTCGTCGTATACGTCATTATCCCAACGTTTCGAACCCTATAGCAGCGTTCGTGGTCATCGGGTGGACTGAGGAAAATATTAATTTACCTACCTGCATCCAAAAATTAACATATAAATTTATAACAACACACTTATATAATATGGTGGTTTCTGGCGCGTAAAAAGAAGGAGAAATATGGACTAAAACAGTAAAACGGGTCTTTTGCGAATTACATTTACCTACACGGTTCGATACAGGTTTCAATTTAGTCATTTTCGGACGACGAAAACTTTAATAACATCACATCACAAACATCACATTTCAGCCGTATGCAGTCCACTGCTGGACATAGGCCTCCCACAGATATGACTTGTATCATCTTGGGGGTAGTTGCCATAGTCGCCACGTTTGGCAGGCGTAGATTGGGTTTCGACGGACGCTGCTGCCCGTCCGTAGGATTTTTCCCTTTGTCGCCTCTTACGACACCCGCGGGAGGAGATGGAGTGGTGCTATTCTAGTCAGCCGGCATCACACGGCATAACTTTAATAAATTTTACTAAATTTCAAATGTTATAACGACATAAGCGATAGAAATATTCACCAAGGGCATGAATGTACTTGTACAATAATTGCGACCTTATCAATATAAGGGCACAATTATAACTAGATACACTTATAGAGGATGGCACATTGTACATTGGTTGCAAGTTCGCAGGTGCATTGGCAAGCGATTGGTATTGTATACACTTATATCACTAATAACACTAATTAAACTACTTTAGTTCGTCGGCGTTGCTTAATTTAAGTATTTTATTATGTGAAGGAAGGATGAGTAAAATATTTCATTACTAGTTATAAAGAATCTGACCACAGTCTTTTGATTTGGTAATAAGCGCTTTATTTATAGTATTTACGTAGTAATAATTGTAGAGCAGAACATCGTTTATGAAAATAATCTATTCAAAGCTAGACTTACTAGATTAATCAATTTACACATTGTAGGTACTACAAGTAACGGTGACCTCTTGCATTGGCGCTCCTATAACAACTAATCTAATAGTGTTAACAATAACCAACAGCGATCATTTATAATGGGTTCTTGGGAATTACAGCACTAAATTAGGTTCCAACTGAATGATGTGTTTAGATGCAAAAGTCTTAATTGACTGTGTGTAACGCTTCATAATGCGGAGTCTGGTAGGTAATCTGTGGCTATCCTGCAGTTGTGTGGAAGTGGCGGCCTTGCAATTATAACAGTGTTGATAGAAAATGCGATGATACGAGTACCGACGTATCTAGGCTCTTGACCTGATTGTTACATTTTTAGGAAACTATTATTATCTGGCCTTTGTCCACTCTCTTTTATGCTGAAAAATTACAATCGTGGGAATAAGACAACAATCGCTATATAGATAAAAAAAAATATGCAAACGTGCGCACAAACATAGAGGCTTAGCGGTAGCTATGCGCCGCAAACTTTTTAAACCCTTTTCTTTAAAAAAAATAAGTAACTTTTTTATTAGGGTCGTTTTCATACATGTAGGTTTAACCAAGTACATGTACCCTTACCATGAGTTGTGACATTGACGTTTTGGATAACGAGTATCTTGTTTACTATCTGTGCATCTCGCTTTTACTATTTTAGTGCGAAAGTGCGAAGCGTGCGAAGTTTTTTTATGACAAAGGTGGCAAATGAGCAGACGGATTGCCTGATGGTAAGCAATTACCGTCGCCCATGGGCACTCGCAACACCAAGGGAGTCACAAGCGCGTTGCCGACCTATAAGTGTGTTGGAGCTCTGGGAACCTTATTCACCATCAGGAATACAACACTACATACCTGAAAGGTAGCAGTGCTATTATGGCTGTGGTCTTCTCTAAGGAGGAGGTACTTCCCCAGTTGGGCCTCTCCAGATTCAAGCGTGATGGTACTTCGCTGTGCCCTACCTCTCATTGCTGGACGTAGTTTAAGGACATACCCGGGTCCCATATACTCGTTATCGAAAACTTCAAAGTCAAAACTCATGGTGAGGGTACTAAAGGGAGTGATGTTGTCTATTTTCCAACCATGTAGTCACGTATGTTACGTTTAGCAAAGGGCATGCGCTGACACGACAATGAACTTGGCGGAAGCGATTGTCACGCCCGCAGCGCCGAACAATGACCCGCCGATAGTGACAATTAGCTATTCTAACACCGGTGCCGAGTGTATTTGGGACAGTCTGGGGTACCAGTTGACATACAACTAGGCCATTTAATTAAAAAATATTATTGAGCCTGAAAAATATTAACCGAATGAATGAAAAATGTGCCGTGTGATGCCGACTGACTAGAATAGCACCACCCCATCTCCTCCCGCGGGTGTCGTAAGAGGCGACAAAGGGAAAAATCCTACGGACGGGCAGCAGCGTCCGTCGAAACCCAATCTACAGCTACTGCGGTCGCCAACCCGCCTGCCAAGCGTGGCGACTATGGCATTTACACCCCAAAATGACACAAGTCATATTAGTGGGAGGCCTCCAGCAGTGGACTGCATACGGCTGAAATGTATGTATGTATGTATGAATGAAAAAACTTGGTGATTGATTAGATACATCGAAGCTGTGGAGGCGATAAAGTGCTTGTTCAGATATTTGTGACCATCTCTAGAGCTCTGATATATTTAATATGAATTTTCAAAAGAAAAAAGTGCCGGAATGCAGATTAATGTGACGTGGAAAGCGTTATGTCAGTTTTGAGACGATAATTGAAGATGAACTCTATTAGAAAATTATTTTTTGGGTTTTTTTGCACTGTATCACTATTTTATGAAACGAGAACCAAATCTAATTGTAATTATAGAAATTTAATAATTAATTATCGTCATAAAACTGATTTAACTTTTCTACAAGTCACGCAAATTGGGGACTTTTTTTCTGAACACTCCTAGATGGCGGTTCAGTCCCGGATTGAAGGATCGAAAAAGCTTGTGATTATGAGTATAAATAAAAAAACGTTATAGGTACTCGTATAAGTATGTACCTAACAACTTTAAATAAATGTCCAAGGTGACGTCAAGTCAAATGAAGAAGTTAAGGGTAGTTAAGTAAAGGTAGAATTGGAGTACCTACTTGAATATGAGATTTGTAATTGATTGTAGGTTTTACCTAACTATATGTAACAGATTTATTGCTTGCTTCCCTAACTAAATATTAGCCCTGTCAGCAGATGATTCCTGTCCTATGATTAAATAATATAAAGCCGGTAAGTGCCAAAGAGCCACGTGCCAAAAGAGTTTGTTTCGACAAGTACCTAAGGTACAGTAGGTGAAAAACTTAGCAACCTGGTACCTATATATGTAGTTAGTAACGTGTTTGTACACGCATGTCTATATTCCAATTTTAACGTAAGTAGGTTCCTTCTTAATTATCTGCACAACCATAGAGACATGGTTCTTCAGTTAAGTTTTTCACCATCCGTCTCTTCTTGACTGTATCTAGAATTAAGTAGACTCTAATTACAGAGACAAGTATACACTGTCTTGGCTTACTCGTGTTAGGTCTCTACATGATTAGGATGCCAATGGTCCAGAAGCTATCCGTGTTTATGTAATTAATGTTAAAATGTGTCCGTGGGATAAGTATGTCACCTGGAAACTCCTGTAATCTTCTACAGGACTGTATAAGAAAGATTTTTCAGCATTTTTTTCGACTGTAGGTAACTTTAGTCGACATCAGAGATATATTTAACTTCTGTAACTTAATTCTTTGTAATAAGTACAGTACCTATATCAACTTAGTACCTACATATAAGTAAAAAATACCTTTTATTTTTAGTTACCTATTTCAAAGTGTTACCAAGTCCTTTTGTTATTCGACCTTCCTGTTTATGAAAAATCTGCGCTAATCAATCACATGAATGAGTCAAACACATCTGCGACCGTACGTCGATTACTAGCTAGTCGTAAACGTAACAGATACTTAAACTATTACGAGCCGATCTCTGTAAGGACAAGATAGGAATTCTTGAGATTACATTATGGAATATTTTATACTAGGTATTATTCAACGCATTAAAGGAAATAAGACTACCAATAAGCACAATTGAGCGTTGACTTTTTATTATATATTAAAATCATGCGTTGTTAACCTTTAGAATCTCTACTAAACTCTCTCGCATCAAAATGAGTCGTGGACGCCAAAGTCTCGACTACTGAAGTACGAATTAATTAAATTTGTTAGTAGGAAAACTGCTTTGTCAGCGTCCGCCATAACCAATTTATTTATTTATGAAACAGACGAATAAATATTAGCTGCTCGCACCGACTAGGCTAAGAGCTTGTTATTGCATGAGTGTTCATTTGTTCTATAATTTAAAATGAACACCATTTATTTCGTGAAACGAGTGATCATACTAATTAAACCCCTGAAAAATGGTTAGAACCATAGAAAAAATCCACTGCGCTATATCCACTAGCATCCACTTCGTCCATGTTCCGTTGTGCATCATGTATTCCGGTCCATTGTTCCCTGTTGTTATGGTGTGTAGCTTCAATTGCTTGGACCGGGATGGGCCGGCAGTCAAGTGCAAGCCGCCCGCTCGGAACGCGACTCACTGTAACGAACGCACGTGACGTCTGCACACGTGTTCTAGTACCAAAACATTCGCGGCTTCGCACTGGCAGCTAGTAGGCTCCAGTAAACTGTAGATTCCGGGGCACGTGTGCTTGTGTTGTGTTGAACATTTCTACTTGGAACTATTTTTTTTATATAGGTAAGTATATAATTTTATGCAAAAACTAATTTGTTTTTCGCTGAAAGTAAAGTATTATTATAAGTTTCATAAATTTCATACAGGTAGGTACACTTATACGAAATAGAACTTAGGTACTCATAAGAAAAAGAGCTTCGTTTAAGGTACAAGTCCTAATTCAAGTTATTAACTGGCATGCAAACAATAATAAACTCGTTGTATAAAACTTATTTAAGGTAAAACTAAAAATTAAAAAGTTAATATAGAGCTTACTGTGGTACTGTGGTATTATGTAGATCTTTATAAAATTGTTCTATTTTATGTAAAAAAGAGAAGCTGTTTTATCTCTGGTGGACCATTTGTGGCAGTGGTTGATGTCCATAAAACTCGATTTTTTCCAGTTTGAAAATTTTCAGACGATTAACCACACGAAGAAAAGTAAAACCAAATTAACTCGAGCACGTCTAGGTACAAATATTATAGAGTTGCCGGTACTGCTCGCAGAAAACTAAATATAATCAGTTTCTTTGTAAGATAGTAGAGGCCTGGAATCATTTTGGTACTAATTTCAAAAATACTGTGAGAAATCTGTTTGACCAAAGAGAAAGGCGGTATAGTTAAACATGCAATGCTGACTCAAAAATAACAATAGGATGAATTGTACACCTAGTTATCCATCCAACCATACATTACCTGTTAGGGAATCATGCATTAGGTAACTCTGCAATCTTTTGTTTTTAATTTCCATAATGATTCATGTTAGTATTTCAAACTAACTATAGTACTTAAATGAATCGTCGCATACCTATCTCACCTTTAAATATGATAAGATTAAAATCATATCTAAATAGTTACAAAAAAGTAAATGTGATGGCCCTTGAATGACGCTAAGAAATATTGATTTTATTTTTGAAGCTGCGATATAATCTATTTTTAATTTAAACACGGTATTTTCCTAATGGAATTCACATTTCTTTATATGAGAGAGAGATCTAAGTTCAAAGACAGCTAAATAGCTGTAGCTAATAATTACTCGATCATATAAAAGAGTTGCACTTTTGAAAACTTTTTCCAACCTTACATATTAAATGATTAACTATATTGAAATGTTATTTTAGATTTAATAAAATGTGTATATAATACCTTTTATTTCATATTATATTTATGGAGTTTTGACAGCTATCAGGCAAGATAGAGATGGAAATCTAGTTAAAAGTTTATTGTAAGGCGAATTTTTGAGTTATATTAAATCATATATAATTTACCAGGGTCAAAAATAATATATTCCTTTTTTTGGACACAGGTCCATAGGAATGTCGCGTACAGAATTTAATTTTTGATCCACGAATGAAATACCATTACTGATTATTTAGTGTGGGATACCTCCTATTCTATAGATATGCACCATGACTCAAATATTAGGTCCATTGTCGCAACGTCTCTTTATCTGTTCTCACATGTGTTATCACTTATCAGTTGTCTCGAATGTGATATTTACGTTTATAGCAAACATTTTACGTGATTATTGTACCGGGATCGTTGATATAGTGTGTGCCCATAAGTTTAGTTTAGTGAAGTGATTGTTAGAGCATCCAAATAGTTCATAAGCATAACAATTCATGAGGTTCGTATTAGTTTACTACTTACCTACTTATAGTAACATTATGTTACTGTATAAGTACAGTACATTTATGAGAGTAGGAATGAAACCTAAGATAGGTAATTAAGGAGCTTCACTTTTTGAGTGTTTATTAGTGTGAGTGATGCTTATTGAAAATATTGTGACTTAGACCTAAAGCAGTAAGCGCTTAATCTTAGTCGGTCTCCGTCAGGCTATATTCTGCTAATTAACGCATAGACCAATACCGTGCATATTAGCAATTATTAAAAAAATCGAAAACCTTTTAGAATTTTAACCTACTTTTTTGTATTTACTTTACAATCCTTTCAGAACCACTTATTTCGAATATTTATAAAAAAAATACGAATACAAATGTTATTTGGTTTTAATAGGTTTGTACCTAATTCATTGTAAAGTTTTTTACTTAGTCCGTAAGTCGATATAAATCTCGCGTGCACACTAAATTATATACAACTACAGCAATTGCGAAGTCTATTTTAAACATACTTTCGGTGAAATCGATATATCGATTTATAATAATCTTACAAGAGTATGTGTCTGTGTCAGTCAAGGTTGTTAAAGCCTTTTTATGATTTTTTGAATAATTAAAATTTTGTCAAATTTGTACATATTTACCCGACAAACTATTGGTTTACCTAATTGTAACTAGTTTTAAGTACTTATTTGGGGGTGCTTATTTCTTCCCCCATACGGTAACAGCTTTTTTTACAGAACTTTAAAATGTTTATGTTTTTTTGCGTATTCTGGGCCCTGAGTGTAAGTTTTTAACGTAACTTGGCGTCACGAACGCATTTGCGTTTCCCATATACATAACATTATCACTTACGCGTTCGTAAACGTTTTTTACGTCAAAAGAAACTTACACTAGAGCCTCTTTAAACAACTTACGTAGTTATGTAGGAAACACGAATATTCGAAGATTGCACCTAATTAAATTTCGATATATCCTATGAGTTTAGGCGCGATGAAGCCGGTAGAGGTAATATGTTAATAATCGTTATCTACCGGATTTGGAGGTATACGTACACCTCATTGCGGTGAGGAAGGACGCAGCGTGGCTATTATAGAAATCGTGCCGCATCCGATACGACAAGAGAACTCGGAAACGTTCAATGATCATTGATTGCTAGTTGGGTGTCGACGTCACCAACTTACGTACCTAGGCTGGGTATTCGTTTCATTTCTGTCAAGAGCGTGGCGTAGCATTAGGTAAACCTATAACCCTGCTGCGGCTATAGTACTATCAGCGCCTATCCCCCTAGAGGTATGCTCACTCCACTTTGCAAATAAGAGGGAAACAAGTGCTTGGTCTGATCCTTGTCTTTTTGGGATCGAAAGAGCTAGAAGCAACGTAGCAATTAGTACACAGACAACCGGGTCGCGAAACATGAGAAAATCTGCGCATTTATTGTATATCTAATATGACAATTACTATTTACTAGGTACATGAAATTGTTTATTGATTACACACGTAAAAAAAAAAGTCATCAAAGACCTTGCTACTTTGGTTAATTACAGAATCGGTCACACCCTTTACCTACTTCCGAAATTGAAATTAGGTCTACTGGTAGGATCATCTAGGTTTTCCTCGATCTTGTTATTCATTTCCTATAAAATGGCAATATGTGAAATAATTGTTATATTAAGTATCTTATAATGCAAAATTAACTACATAAGTTTTGCGATTAACAAAAACAAGTGTCCTCTTAATATAGTCTCATTATTCAATTGAGTAAGTAAAGACAGTTGTAGCACATCCAAGGGCCTCACACCGTTAATTCGCGGCAAAGGCAATTAAACGAACGGGCAATGACCCTCTTTTAGGTACCAACAACCTAGGAAATCGTGCATGTAATGTAATACGATTTTTAGTGTTTTTTTTGTACAAGACTGACCAGCGTTTGATCTCAGTCACACCTGATGATAAGTGTCGGCGAGGTCGAGGGTGAGTTTAAGACAGTAAAATATACTTAGAGTAGGAGAGATGCACTGATGTCAACAAAGGAAATAAAATATTAAAAGTTTTAATAGATCAAGGAAATGTGCAGATGTCTGAAATAGAAAAATGGGTGGCGTGAATAGGCAATTAATACGTACATTATTTAAAAAAAAATATTAATGTATCCTTGCAATCTTCCTCTTCATTCGTATCTCATATCCTATATATAGATTATTACCTTTTAATAATTGTAATTTTGAATGAAATCTAATCTGACACTTTTTCTTTATTTTCAGGTTTAACAAAAGTAATTAAAAGCTAGATTACCACTGAGTATGCTTATTATCACAATTTATGACCAAAGAAATTACCAAATCTTTTTACATTTCTAAATCGATTTAAATCTGAAATTAAAATGCCAGAGATAGGAGCAGTGATGCGGGCGATAGAACTGCAGCGATTAGTCGAAGACAAAGTCACGGAGTGGCGGGAGAGGTCAACGCGGGTCGCTAGGGCGAGCGTGGCCGAGTCTTATCAACAACCGCTCAACTTCAAGCGACACACAAACAGACGCAAAAACAGCGCTGAAATAAACAGAATTATCGCAAATTACTCCAAGCCCAACAAGCGCACAGTCGAACCAATCGTTGCGCCGATAAATCATGTCCAGCCGCCGCAACGCCCTGCCAGACAAAAAAAGATTCAATCCAATTTGAAATTATCCAGGAGCGAAGACAACCTAGTACAAGCGACGATTATGGATCACCCTGACCCTTCAGACGATACCACGTCGCGATTTAACTTCAGCAAATACAACGCCAGAAGCTGCGAGGACATCACTGCCTTTGTTGACATCGATCGCAACAAGAAAAGCAGAAATTTTGAAGAAAACAGCATTCTTAACGCGAAAGTCGTTACTCCAGATGTGCCTATTCGACCACAAAGATTAAAAAGTATCAGTGAAGACGGATTGGACCCGTCTACATCTAATCTGAAGGACAGTGGTATAGAAGTGAGGACATCTAATTTCGCTACTTCGACTCCTATCTCTAGGAGAAGAGCAGTGAGTGAAAATGTAGCCGGTTTTGAGAAGTGTTCTAAATATTCAAGTGGTGAGAGTGCGTTAAGAAAAGGTAGTTCGGAGCCAGATATTTTGAGTGTGAGTCCTAGTGAGGAGTCTGTAGGGACAGTGGGTTCTAAAAAGACTTTGAAGAGCCGGTGGAAGCTGCTGAAACCTCCTTTTCGTAAAGGGACTTTGGATTGCTTGATTCGTTGGCGGGGAAAGAAGCAACGCGTTCAGGATGAGAGGTGAGTCATTATTTATTTTAGAATCTGACGATCTGTGTCTGCCATTTTTAGAGGCATACCACAAATTGCTCCCGTTTTAAAACTTAACTTCTTAATGGATGTTTCCATGCGGAAATATTATATGCTTTAATCATGCGGTTATCTTTAACGGTCAATCATATGGAGCTGAATAATTTAATGATTGCGAACTATTACTCATTGCGTTCAAGGGATAAGTAAGCAGTTGCTTAGATTGATAACAGCTTGATTGTTAATATCTGTGAGAGGCTACTTAATATAACTGATAACTAGACCGCGTTTCGCAAACGTCCTTGATAGTCATACTCGAAGAAACCTGACCGGAATAGATTTTCTGTTATAACTAAGGGACCTCAAAATTTCAACTTTTAGTAGTTATAGTACAGAAGTACTGACGTACTGACCTATGACCCAGGGACATCCTTTGCGGAGCCTTAGGCCTCGCCCATAGACCCCCACACGGAACGATCTCTAGCAAGCCAGCATAGGGGTTTAATGCCATAACCATAAGCCAACAAACTGGTCGCAGTTTGGCGACTTGGCTTATTGTTAAAGCATGTATCGTTTAATTAAATAAATTAAATAAAAATTTCGCTACGCTTGGCAGGCGATTTGGCGTTCGCACGACCACTTGGTCTCTCTTTAACCTATTATGTGATACTTTTCGGTATACCTGCGGCGCTACCGCGAACAACGATATTCGTAAATTTCGAACGATTGTCTCTGTCACCCTTGTGACACCTTAATTGTAGCAAAAGAGAAAGATGCCCGAAATATATGAACTTCGATGTTCGCGGTACCGCTCCTGTTTTGTAAGTTACCTAATTCAGGATGTAAACTGCTCTCAGCTGCTTATACCAGAATCTTGATTAGACCAGGACATAAGAGACCACCTAATGATTTATAATATTTTGTGTCAAGTAGGTACTATCAACTCTTCACTGATTATCAGTTCGTAAGTAGTTCTGTTAACAAAGCACTGGAGGTACTTCACACTGGTATTCTACTATTTATTTTGTACGTCAACAATAGGTATATTTAGTAAGTAGATACCTACATACTCGTACATAGTAAGTAGATACATATAGACCTACAAAACTATATAGGATGTAAGTAGGAATATGAATAATGAACTATGAACTGTTTGCTATCATATCATAATGTTCAACTTATTGTCATAATGATTACAGTTTAATGCCTATCGTTTTTATAGCCGTCTATATAACATAGTACTCGTGTATAGGTATACCCTAGATTTAGAATATTAAAAATCAAGACGGTTATAGTCTGACGGTATTCAGCGTGCATTTGGCAATGGAGCTTCAAATGCAAGACCTCAAAATTTAGTCGTGATCAAAAATTTTGATATTATCTTTCACGTGGTAGGAGGGCGAGATTTCCTTGGTACAGGGTCATTTTTCCTTGGTAGGGTGCCATTTGACGGTACAGGTGAAAACTAAAAGTATCGTACTGTCAATTTTGCCTAGGACTGTCTAAATTGAAAATACACTTAACTCGTATAATAATAAAAAAATAAAGAATGGACATGTTTTATTAAAGTTGTAAAATAAAATTGAGATGTTCAGTTAAAATTAAACCTTTCATTTAAAGCCCCATAGTCAAATACACCCTGTGTAGGTAGGTAGGTATGATGATGTAATTCCATAGACATACCATTTAACTAGACGGAGCGTGCTAGTAATAATACCACGATCGAAAGGGATGATCTTATGTAACTTTCCATAGGTATGGCAGAGACGGCGCTATTTTCGTCCGTCCTTGTCATAGTCTCACATATTTTTGTTCCCCTCCAAACTGGAGCCTTCAGAACTGTCGAAGTTGGAGGGGAACAAACAAATACAATTGGAGTTTTCTTGGGTTTTCAACCAAAGTTGCGGTAATTAGTACAGAATAGGCTAATATTTTTATTATAAAGAATATCCTGTAAAGCAAAACTATAGTAAATTGTTACATTTCGGGCTACAAAAGCCAGAATATCTTTGTCTCTTACTGGCGCACGCGGATGCGTCCTCCAGTCATTATTCCTCCTAGTGTAATTCGTAATATTGTCTTCGGTTGCCGCATCAATTTAAGGTTTACTTTCGCTCGCCTAATGTGAAGAAAAAATACGAGCCGAGTAGGACTGCTAGTACACAGACCTCTGTCCCTTTCTGAATGATGCTATTCCAAAAATAATATTACATCTGTAGCATCCCAAAGTCAACTATTTAGATGCTAGGGTAACCATGCTTGTACATGGACGAGGACAATAGGATTGGTATTGAGATAAAGTACATAAAACATATTTATTAAAATTTGGAAAATGTGGTTTCATTGTCATTGTGTATATAGTAGAGGGAATATAGCATGTTGGGCCAAAAATAATTCCCACAAAAGCGGGGTTACGGTAGTTTAGTTTCCTGCGTGTACCTTTTTGATATAATAAAAATATAGAATATACATATTTATTATGAAAATGTTATTTAATGCATTTTTGTCAGTAAGTAAAATAAGTTACGATATTAAACTGACACGATTATAAATATCCTGCTATGATTTTTATTTCTTACGAAGACGTTTTTTAGTGTTATAGGTAGCGCCTCCGTGGATATTGTTATTAAACTACATAAGTTTGCCCCATTGCCATCAGTGGATAGCGAGCGGAGTTTTTCAGAACTTAAGTACATTTTTGATGTGTAAAGACATGAAATTTGGACAAAATACTGTTAAAAATCTATGCTTTAACAAACTTTTGTATTTATTGATCAGGAATCAAATTATACGTTAAGTAAGAAATTAATTAAATGATTACTTATATGATTAATTTTAAAGTCACGTCCAGATTATTGCGAGCAATGTCGCAAATTTGTCCGATCTCTCATCATAATACATAAATAACCTAGCTATAATCCTGTCAGAGAGAAAATAAGATGTGTTCACTCCACCGACACTCTTAAATTTGAACACTCTTATTTTTATTCTTTCACCATCTGGTTATTTATTTTTAATTTCTTATAATTTGATACCACAGACGATTTTTAATAAATTTTGATAAGTATTCGAAGTTAAAATTTTTGGGTAGCAAAAAAAAGCATGTAGTAGGTATGTCAAATAGATACAAACAAAGAACTAAAAAAAATCAAACCCAAATTATCGTACCACTCCTGTACTAATAATATAATATCTGTTTAGTTCAAAACTGCGATAAGTGCAATCGAACTTCTATAATCATATTTTCATTGGTACTCTGACTAATTGTTACAGACAGTTCTCGTAGTAAATTAAACATGCATCTAGTTTTGTCTTAAAAGACAATTGGGCAGATTGACTGATATTAGGGCAGCCCGAGCTGCCGGCGTGGTCTCTACACCGATCTAGTACATAAGAACACTTTCCTAACTTCTAAAGTTTACATGGTCACCCTATAGAAAGAGACAAAGGTCTGCGTGGTAGCTATCGCAGTAGGCTCGCTTTTTTCGGGCTAGTAGTAGATCTAGTTATATAACTATATCTATGGTGCCAAATTCGCAAACATTTTAGCGATGTTTCTGTCTATAAAAACGAACCATTTAAGAGTCACCCGTTATAGTCGATTGATGAGTTCTCTGTTGAATACGGAACCCTGAACCCGTTTTGCATCAGCGCCGCTAGCGCCCCTAACTGCAACACAACATTAGTGACTCATCGTTCCGAATGGCTTCCCTAATAATGGTCATACAATGGCTAGTTACATGTCGTGTTAGTTCAATACTTTGTTGGTAGATGGCGCTGTCAGTCCTATTTATTTGAATTGATTGATAGTCTATATATTAATCCTATTAGTTTAGAGTAGATCTTCGTGCTAATATAATAATTGTTTTTAGTAAGTACTTACAAACAAAAGTCAACACAAAAAATATATAATTTATTGCAACTTCCGTTTGTTTTGTAGAATATCAATCCGTGTATCATTATAATAATACATTTACGAGTACTTTATTACTTGTAAGTAACTTTCAGTTAGTGACTAACCTGGGCCAGGGCGAAAAAGGGATTACTGGTTTAGTACGAGCATAGTATTTGTTAAATAAGTATATGCTAAACGAAGAGACATATGATAAATATGATTAGTACATACTTAATACATAAATAAACATAATAATTCAAGTAATATTGTCATAAATAATAATATTTTTCAGCCAAACATGAAATTGATGCAATATAAGACTAATTTTGTATTTTTTCTATTGTGGCAAGTTAATTAAATGGACAATGAAATTTAATATTATGAAAATGTAAAACATATATAAGTGTAGTAACCTTAGACTAAATATATACAGATACACAGTCAGGCGAAAAAAATGGCTACATTCAAACTCTAGTAATTTCGAAAAAGGATGGAGTTGGTGACTTAGTCTTTTACCGACCGGCGTCAAATAACAATGTCGTCGTGCTCAGTTAAGACATGTAAAAATAGCACAAAAAAACACAAGAAGGACAGTGGGATAAGTTTTTTTACGTAAGTAATTCAAATGTATTGACAAATTATGTATTAACTCGATGCAATTTCGTGTTTTAGAATGAATTTAATTAATTGCAAAAATAAAGGATTTTCATGGAACAAAAAGGTACGGAATCGCTAATATTTTATTTTAATGCGTTTTCTTATACATGTACCTATTGATGAAAAAGGAGATAGGGAGTGTACAGTAGCCATCAGATATATCGCAACAAACGAGATGTTCAAAAATATCTGAACATACACTCTAACGCCTTGACAATTGAGAACGTTTTCTGATATCTTTGAGTAACTCGTACGTTGCGATATATCTGACTGTACATTTTTAAATTACATCTAGCAAATTTGAAATGGCTGATTTAATCACTTCGTCTCGTATGTACTTTAATAGCGTTATATTTTAAGATAGGGGTGATGAATTTTTCAGACCTAAAGACTGGCGTCCCGTGTGTTCGGCCCATTTCCCAGCGTCAGACATATATTTGACCAAAAAAGGCTTTTGGGTACGAAACCCTAAAAAAGACTATATTTACAACGAAAACCTAGGTATACTGCCAATTTGGCAAACAAGTGAATT
This sequence comes from Grapholita molesta, assembly GCA_022674325.2. Classification (NCBI taxonomy): domain Eukaryota; kingdom Metazoa; phylum Arthropoda; class Insecta; order Lepidoptera; family Tortricidae; genus Grapholita; species Grapholita molesta. The sequence goes on along the minus strand of CP053129.2, from coordinate 7,911,792 downwards.
TGTTTATTATAGATGTCTTAAGTCAAATATTGTAATATAAAATGTAAAAAGTGTAAATAAACTTATTTTGTTATTAGACATTTTTTATTACTCAACGTGCCTAATATTATTTATGCGACTCCATGCATCCGATATTCTGATGACTTGGAGTTTGACATTTATTATTTTTCTAATGACGTTTCAGTAGTTGCCAGTATCGCGGTGATCGGACGAAAACGGTTTATATGTTACTTATTTGAAAACTAGAATGTCATTTGAGGCCATTTTTTCCGACTCCTTTGTTCGGGACTGTGCGTCTATAGGTATATATTTAGTCTAAGGTAGTAACAAAAGAAGAAAAAATCTTAGTTTTACAATTTGGAGAAATTAAATCGAGATTTCCCAAATCCTCTTTTACTTCTAAGTATCTTTAAGCTACAATTACTTCTTCGTGGATTGTTAGGCATTTAGGCACAGACAAATGAAACAAGTGGCCTTGACTTGGTCATCTGTATAATAATGATGTGTTAAGTATGTGCTTAACGATACGTCATGGCAAAAAGTACGTGAACTAATTCCTCGAAAATCAAAGGCAAACATGACTAAGAACACTAAAATCTTACTGAGATAATATAGCTGTAGACATTTTGTCATAAAATACTGTGTCTTAATATGTTTTCAGTACTTTTTAGGATTATAAAATGCTGAATTTTGCCTGAGAGAGTCTTTGACCAGTGTGTGTTGCCAGTGACATGGTACTGAAACGTGGTCGCTTACTATGGGCATGGGCCTCATAAGACGGCTGAAAAACACCCAAAGAGAAGAGGAGAATATCCAAGGAGAGGGCTAACTATGCTGGAGTGACTCTGCGTGATCGTATCAGAAATGATGTCATTGGCAGAAGAACCAAAGTAACTGCACATTGCACGTAGAACCCATGGGCATTGGGGGCGTATAGGTTCTCGACTGACGATCACGTGCCGGAAGGCGAAGTGTGGGAAGACCCCCACAGGGTAGACCGACGACATGGTAAAGATCGCGAGAATCCGGGAAACCGGTCACTGGAGTCACCTTGGAGGAGGCGTATGTCCAGCCGTGGACGTCCTTCGGCTGATATGATGATGATCATGACTTGATGAGTGGTCACTTGTAGAAATGTCAAAATGTACCTACGTGTTAATCTACTTACCTACTATTATAAAGCTCCGGGTCTACTAAATCGATTTCAAAAATTCTTTCACCATTAAAATCCTAAATTATCCGCAATGAACAAGGATAATATTCGAAATAGGTTTAGTAACTTCGGAGCATTATGAATTATAATAGTAAGTAAGTAATATACATGGGGGATCCCATGTGTTGTATAAAAGACATCTGAAGTCAGCCAAGTAACAATATAGTCTGGTAAAGCAGTCTAAAGTATAAAAATCTGTAGGTAATCCCCCCTTTTTGGACTGATACTAATACTAGAGCATGAATAAGGCAGTTTAATTATCTCTATCGCTCTGCTAGACCGTTACCCGCTACAGCGTGACTGTCTTAAAAAACTGAATCAAACTGGTGGGTTATTCCAAATTGGTTAGTGTGTATATCCTGTTTCGAATAGCGGCCCAATTGTTAGGTTGTTACACTTGTTACAAGTCTGAGCTACAAATTACCTCCATAGAGCATAATACTCGCGTTTACCATAGTTAATTCATCAACATCATCATTTAGCCGTAAGACTTCCGCTGCTGGACATAGGTCTTCTCAAATATGACTTATATCATCTTGGGGGAGGAGTTGCCATAAACACCACGCCCACATCCTTTAGTTTTTTTTCATTTTCTTGTTTATCAAGTACGGGTACTTCGAAAAACTCGCGCGGCTAGAAGATGTTGATCTTCTTCACAAACCACGAGGTCAATGTCTTTCTCGAAACACTGGAGGTAACTTTTAAAAATTAATATCCGCGGTTAAGTCCTGTTCATCTGTAATAATGTGTAAAAACAATGAATGTGTTAGAATGTTGTATAAAATTGTCCTAATAATCTTTATATATATAAGTATATAGTATCATAAATGTTTATATACTTATATGTATACATATATATATATATATATATATAAACATTTATTGAAAAAAAATATATATATATTCATTCTCTACGCAATACATAGACATGGTCCTTTTGTTAAGTTTTTAACCTATATGTGTTAGTTCGTTTAGGGAGAAAATGGTTTGCGAAGGTTTTCGAGATACGATTGACAATATATACATGGATGACGAATTAAGTCAGCATAATGACCCCACAAAAATTTGTTTAGAAAGATAAAAAAAAAAAGTTAAAAGATCTTTATTTTTCAATTTAGGCACATTACACGCGCACACTTATGAACGTCAAAAAAAAAAAAAGAAAAAAGAAGGAGATAGTCCTCTTAAAGAAAGTCCTTCCGTGCATGAGGTTTGACGTATGAAATTCTATTTTAGGCAATCAAAACTAATGGACCAATGACGACTTTTTTTAATAGCATGAATTTGCTTATTGGATAATACCGAGGAAAGGGTAAATATCTGTAGAATATTGGGATCATTTTTGGGAGCCATTTGGTACTGGAAGCGATGTCTATGTTTATTAAGTCGCTGCTTCGAAGCGTGCTTGCTTGATTTTCGTTTTTATAGTGTGTTGAGTTTATCGCGATGCCTTGATGATAAGCAAGTTGTTTGCAGATTATAGCGTGTCATGCGGGACTTGTTTACTGTGCAGCCTTGTCGTTACACTGGACTAAATTAATTAGGACGTACGTACACATCCTGCTGCGATCACCAACCCGCCTATTAAGCGTACGTTACCGCGCTTAGAGAACGCCGCTGTACTGATATGTACTCCGAATTGCTGGCTAAACGTATATTTTTTTTACTAAGTGCATAAAGCGCCATCTGTCGAGTATCGTGTGTAGTTACTTTGCGAGCGTTTGCCAGCTAAGAAATTGTATGCAACTGAGATTTATTGCGGCTGTGAAACACTAGATGGCACTAGTAGGTACCTTAGCCAGCAAGGCGAGAACGATATATTGTGTGGGTATTTCTATCCTAGTCTTATATCATCCTTGGTCACAAGAGTTATTGCTTTTTATAGTTACGAAACCTACTATTAATATATTGTATGTGACTTGTTATTTAGAATACAATTTGAAAATTAAGAAATAGATTCTTGGTAGAATTACATCTTAAGATGTATCTTAGGTAAAACACAAGACTAAAAATTTCAAATATTATGCAAATTCATCTGTTTCTTAAAATAAACAATTCTTTTATCGTGCCACTTCATTCAGCACTTCATCATTAGTCACTCTGAAGCCCACATGCTCTATTGTATGTTGAGATCTAGACTTAGGTAACTTGTCAGTACACGACTCAAGGTTTGCGTTTGAGATTATTATTATGAGAGGCTTTGTCACTGCTCAAACTACATAAGCGGCCTGCATTTGTTCTTCTAACTAGAACTGACGTGAGTTATTTTTAGTTAATCACTGTAAAATATGTATGTTAAACAATGTTTTGCAAAGATGAACAGCTTAAGGAAATGTATCCTTAAATAATCTGCCCAATTTTACAATTCAAAGAAACCACCGAAGAGTGAGTAAGTCAGCCTCGAAACGTCGCCAGACTCGTTAGCTCGAATCTCCCTTGACGCCGTCAAATTTTTCTTTCGGTTGTATTTCCATTAAATAGCATACGATTTAGTACTCAATAATATAGTCATATTTATTAGGTAGTAGTACATTGTTATCGATCATCTTTCAATATGACTTAGATCTTGGATGCCTCCAAAATTTATAAAATTAAACTGTAGATGTTGCTAGGTCGCTATATTTCGTCTAAGACACATAAACAAAGAAAGAAGTACATATATGATAGAAAAATACAGCGACAGTCGAATGACTTTAGTAAAAAAACAATACTGTTCATTTAACATGATTTAACTACGAAAAAATCAACGGTTCAAATCTTCCCTAATAGGATTCCTGTCAGCTTGGTGACTTTTGAAGTATGTGTCATCTATTTAAACAATTATATTTATGCTATGACATTTCAAGATGTTTTTTATAATTTTTAAAGTAAGCCGATTCCTCTTTATTGCTTCAGTCGCTTGCATTGCATGTTTGCTTTACTTATGTTAAGACTAGACATTTTATTAGTGAAAGGTAGTGCTGGTTTCTAAGGGTTCTGTAGCAGTAGATTCATATCTATGTATGTCGAATCTATAAGGCCTGTGAATGTTGCTTTGAAACATTATTATAAAAGAATTTGATACAGGTAGGGGTTATAAGTGTCTCTAAATGATTCGTGTAGTATTAGAGCACCTGGTTATATTAGAAGACCTGCCCACTGCGGCAGTAGTGATCTTCTTTTGAACTTCGTTTGACAATTTTAAACACAAAACTATCGTGAGATTGAAACATATTAATTGTATAAAAGCGGGTAACTCACGTTTTATAAGTCGAATATTGCTCGACATGTTTCACTCCGTAACGAGGAGCATAATCATGAGCCATTCGCGTTGGTTAACCAGCAGTCTGCGTCGGTTAGCCAACGCGAATGGCTCATGATTATGCTCCTCGTTACGGAGTGAAACATGTCGAGCAATATTCGACTTATAAAACGTGAGTTACCCGCTTTTATACAATTAATTCGTTTGACAACTTGACATACTGCCGCTCGTCTTGATCTAGTAAATAATAAATATCTTTCGCTAAATTTAATAAAATGTCAAAGAGTTTATAACCTTCGGAGGAATTTTTTTAGGGGGTATCTAACGCGACCTTGTTTTTTTATATGTTCTGCCTTTACTCAAGTATTTGTTTGATCAATAAACGGCTAACTTTATACTTAATAATTTCGCTAATGTTATCAAAGTTATCTAAATTGGTCTTTTTGATAAAATCATGAAAATTGAAAAGTATATAAATGCACAAGTAAAAGTACAGATTAATAAAAGAAATCATACAATGGACCTATAATGAGCGAGTTAGGTTAACACATAAAGTAAGCGACAAGAAACATACGATTTAATCATTTTTCTTGCCGACCTTGATTAGCTAAACTTCCTAACGACCCCTAAACGCGGGTAAACCTCACGCAAACAATACTGAGAACTTGAGTGGCGTCAGTCTGTAACATTCGCCGCTCTGTGAAGCCTGAAACAGCCATGCGTTAAAAGCTCTTGAGATTAAAAAAAAAAAAAACAATAAATCCTAAATGTTTGCTATTAAACAGTGCTCGAAGAAAAAAAGCTTTGTGATTTATAAACTCGTCACGGCGAGTAGTTAAAAAAAAAGTTTTTTTAATAGAAAATATTTTCAGCAGTCGTCTGAAGATGAGTTTACAAGTGAAATTAAATAAACCGAAACAAGATAGTGATCCTTGGAAGTTTGTGTTCAGAAAGCTGCGAGATGCAGATATTGTCAGCAAGAGGAAGTGAGTTTTTAAATACTATTCTAAATTAGTACATTTCGATACTAGTGAAAAAAAATTTTTTTCGACGAGGGTGTAAGTTGGAGCCCGAGTGAAACGAGGGTGACAATCACCCGAGTCTTAAAGAAGTTTTTACACGAGTATCGAACCTAATTTTTCATAGCAAGTGTGCGTGCGAAAAGTGCACTTTTTACGCACTAGTTAGGAAAAAAATAGTATTTACTATTCTAAATAATTAAAAATAAGGTGTCTGTAAAATAAAAATATCTACATATAGCTTTGATAAATACAGAAGATTTTTCCACAGAGACGATTATTACGAGTATTATATATAAAATTGGTTATTGCAAAAGATGTGCATACCTATATAAAAAAAATAACCAGATTTCTTATAGAATGATTACACAATGTCAAATTACTGGAATATATGAAGTAGTATGTAGAGGTATGTAGACACATGAGCTTTACATGTTACATAAAAGAATGTTCTAGTTTATTGTGTAAATGAAAATGAGTAGATCTGTTTTCGCCAAGACGCTTATCTATACCCATCAGGGACTCAACAAACAAACCAATCAGTCAGTATACCAACAGTGAGTCAACATCCTTTCAGTTTAGGCAATCTTGGAAATAATCAATTTCATTTAAAATTAATGAACGGCATAAAACATGATGATGATGATGATGATGATGATGATGATGATTAATTTAAGATATAAATACCTGTGTAAGTTTTGTAATGAAATATATAGCCTAAACTGCAGTGTCATAGTTTAGCACAATTAGTATACATATATGTAGGTACCTGTATTAAATATACTATCAAAACAATTTAAATATGACAGAAGTAATTTAAGTTATTACAAAATGTCTTTCATTGAAATTAATGCAACTTTAACGTAGGAGTGCATCTTATTTAAAATAAATTCAACTTAAGTAACCTAGAATTTTGAATTGCCATCGCGTAACGTTATAATAAACAGCGATAACTATATATAATGATTCTAGTGAGTTTCTTAGTTGTTAAAGTAATTATTTACTGTTACAAGCCATATGATGGTCGCATGAAATGATATTGTGCTGGTAACTCAAGGCGTTTCTTGCACAAATTAGCATATACAATTAGCCATTATATATGATAAAGTGGAGCAAGATTAAATGACTTTCTATGATGTGTAAGATGATTTAACTTTTCTATACCGAAGTATTACAGGCGACTTTTAATCTTATCTAGTGAAAAAACTTTCTATCTTTACTCACTTACTTTACTTAAGTACAGTCGCCATCAGATATATCGGAGCTGTGGAGGTGGTCACAAATATCGGAACAACGCCTCTATTGTCAAGGCGATAAAGTGCATGTTCCGATATTTATGACAACCTCCACAGCTCCGATATATCTGATGGCGACTGTACGAGTAGTTTAGATCTGGCAACCTGTACCCTTACCATGAGTTGTGACTTACGTTTTCGATAGCGAGTATCGAGTTTACTATCTGTGCATCTCCTTCGCACTAAAATAGTACAAGCGAGATGCACAGATAGTAAACTCGATTATCGTTATCGAAAACCTCAATATCACAACTCATGGTAAGGGTACTGTGACAATTTTTAGCAATGTACATTACATTGTACAGTCAAGGACTTTAATTCCCTACCCATTTCTTCAGGAATGCGCAATTGCGCATTGCATTTAAAATAGAACATTATATTTTATTGACAGTATTATATTCAATTATATTAATACATAATTATTTGCCACTGCACATTACGTATAGCCTCTTTGCATCTCGAAATATTATTTGTGCAAAGATCACTAAAAGTCTGTATTCTGTTAGCATTAAACTTAATTTTAAACATTACCATTTTTATAGGACTGATAAATGTCTTATGCTGGATGATCATAAATTCCATGAAGCCATGAGTTTTCTTATAAATGGAGAATAAGGTTTGGTTATGTACCTGAATGCAATTATTTTACCTTTAAACTAACAATGACTGAATGAACTTCCATTATAGATTTGTCAAGACGTAATTTAAAAAAAAAAAAACACCGTTTCTTTTATATTTAAAAATATAGAGTGCCTCAAGGATCCCTACTTGGACCATTATTATCATTGTAATTACACTTATTACCTACAACATTTGAAATCTTCGAATATTGATTTATTTGCCTGTGATATGAAGATTAATTGTCATACTTTAGTCCGACTGTTTGTTATAGTTTAAACTTATTTTGTTTGTTATAGTTTTTTGAACATACTCACTCATTTTTTGGCGAGATGGTTATCTGTTTTTGCTTTAAGTGCAATCATCTTTTTTCTTGAAGCCCTTCCAGTATCGCCACTAAAACATACCGGGCGAACTCGCCTGTCCGTTCAGTTTCAGGTGCAAATCACCCTGTCCGAACTTTAGATGTAATTTGTTTGCATGTGAACTGTTTAAAATATCTGCTAGCAGAGCTGTTTCAGAAACCCCTTCATATGGTTTAAGTACAAGTAACATACATTACATACATACATTTCAGCCGTCTGCAGTCCACTACTGGACATAGGCCTCCCACAAATAAAATTTGTATCATCTTGGGGGTGGTTGCCATAGTCGCCATGCTTGGCAGGCGGGTTGGCGACCGCAGTAGCTGTAGATTGGGTTTCGACGGACGCTGCTGCCCGTAGGATTTTTCCCTTTGCCGCCTCTTACGACACCTGCGGGAGGAGATGGGCTGGTGCTATTCTAGTCAGCCGGCATCACACGGCAAAGTAATATAACTTACTGCACAAAAAGTTCGCTACCTCCAAGCAGGCAAGACGTGACTCTGTTATATATTAGTACGTACGTAAGTACTGTACTGTAGAGACCTTGTAGACAAAGTTGGGTTAGCAAAAAAATGTCGGAAGCAAGCACAATGAACTTACTTCGATACAGACAACAGCCTCGTTTCGCACTACTATAAGCCTTAAATTGTGGCTACGAGTGGCAAATTTTTACTAAGTTAAAATTTGTTAAAACAAAAATTAATCTATACAAATCATGGTCTAGTCTAATTATAATTTGCAGTTTTATACTAAAAATAAACAGATTCAATTTCAAGTTTAGTATTCAATGCATAGATTATAATCTACTGATTTTTTAAATATCTTTTTTTTGTATATTTTTATTATTAAAAAAGGGCAAGTGAGTCCCGGAGACGAACAAACGAAGTGAAATGGTGCGTTCATAATAAGCCCAGAATACATGTTACAATATAAAACAAGAGGTTTCATATTTCTTACCGACAGCCCTGACTGTGATTGACCGACAGATGGACAGAGAAAAACAATAAAGTTTGAAATTTAATAAGATGTAGGTACCTAATGTCGTATTAAAATAACAGTACTTTGAATAAATAAAACCTGGGCCCTCTCGTCGACCTATACGTAAGTATTGGTGGGACATCTTAATAGATAGATTTGCTAAGCAAAGTAGACATTTTTTAATGATTTTAATCTATTAAGGTTCTTGCAAGATCGTATAATAAAACCTAGTGCCTTGAAAGTTTTGTTTACTATTGATATGACACCCAAGTCGCATATTTCCCTACGCTTAGAATAACAATTTTTTAACAAGTAATGAGAGTCAAAGACATCACGCTTGTTTGTAATTGCGATTGAAAACGCTAGTTTGTTGATGGCGCAGTAATGATCCAGTCAGTCTGAGGAGATCTTCTTGGATCTTACTAGAGTCTAGAGTGTTGTTGACTACCCGAATAACCTTGACCTTCTAAACATGAAAATAATTAAAAAAAAATCGTTATTCAATATTCCTTCTAGAAAAGTAGTCGACTTTATCCCAATTGTCGCATTACACCACTACACCATTAACCATCTTTTTATCAATTAAACAATAATCTGAGTCACTTAAATACCGAATTGCTACACAAAGTGTGAAAAAGCCCAAACAAAACAACATAGCCTTGAATGGAGTTACTATAGTGCCACTAGTACGTCCATCCAACCTTGACGCTAAACTTTACATCATACCAGTAACCGTAACCACCATTAAGAGTGCGCAACTAGCTGAATCACTGGTCATTTACTTAATAAAAAAACTGACGTAGTTCTAGCGATGTCGCCAGAGGCTCTAGTGTAAGTTTCTTTTGACGTAAAAAAACGTTTACGAACGCGTAAGTGTAAATGTTATATGGGAAACGCAAACGCGTTCGTGACGTAAAGTTACGTTAAAAACTTACACTCAGGGCTCAGACATCGCTTTTCACCGTGTTATACCATGTAACTAGCTGCATTTTGTTCAGAGCATATAAGTAGACAGAAAATCTTAGTCTTTTTTATACAAGACTGACCAGCGTTTGATCTCAGTCACACATGATAGTAAATGTCGACGAGGTAGAGGGTGTAGCACGCTGGATCAGTAACAGTCTATTCACTCTTGCCTTGAATTGACCCAAATGATATATTTCCGGCAATACAAAATCTTCTTCTTACTTCACTACTATCACGCAAAAATAAGGATGATTATGCAACTGGGAGTAATAAATTATTTAATAGGCTAGTTTCCTGTTTTGAAGATATGGTATCAATTGATTCGATTTGTTTTATGGAGGTATAAAAAAGATAAAAGATCTTTATTTTTCAATTTAGGCACATGACATTACATGTACTTATGAACGTCAAAGAAAAAACTACACCGGTTCGAACCCTACACCTCTGACCCGAGAAGATACCTGCAAGAAACTACGGCGGGACTTATTTTTTCAATACAGTGATACATCAAATCTTAAAGTACTTACATAATTATTCGTAGTACGATAAGAAAACATATCAAACAGTTTATTACAAGTTTATTACAATATAGGACATAGGACCAAGTAGCTACACAAAATCTGAAATGATATTAAAAATCTGACACTATAAAATTGCTATTTTGACCAAGGAATATTACGTTTATGTATATAGTAACTGCATGGTACTGGTATGTTTTCTGTCATTAGGTATGTGGAAATAAAAGTAAGTCTTGTTATTTTTATTTTATTTGGAAATATGATAGGTTTAATCATTTCAATATATTTTTTTTTTAGTTTCCTTTTTTTTGCATTATAGGTAATATTTATAATTATGTACAGTCAGCGTCAAATAGTGGCAACCAAAGTGACCAAATATATCGATACAGATCTTTATTTTTAGAGCATATTTATTTATAGAGCAGTGAGGATGTGTTATTATGATATATTTGGCTATACTGACTGCAATTAACTATATATGATGCTGACTGTATTAATAATTTCAACCCATTTTACGAAATTGAACATGTGAAAACTGTCTATCGACTATCAGTATTTTGATTTGTAATAAACTAATACAAATCCTGCCTGATCGTCGTTCAGAAATTCCATATACCTACATGGGTAGTTAATTATCTATTTAGAAATTTTAACAGCTACCTCCGTAAACGAGTGATTACAATTAGGGCGTCAGCTGAAAGTTGCCAAAAGTTTGGCACATGGCCATTTATTTACCGTTGACACAAAAAAAAATCGCATGGTGATTTATAGGTAAAATTGATTATGTCCCATTGCTTTGCTAGACTAGAATAGCAACACCTCATCTCCTCCCGCGGGTGTCGTAAGAGGCGACAAAGGGAAAAATATTACGGACGGGCACCAGCATCCGTTGAAACCCAATCTACAGCTACTGCGGTCGCCAACCCGCCTGCTAAGCGTGGCGACTATGGCAACTACCCCCCAAGATGATACAAGTCATATTTGTGGGAGGCCTATGTCCAGCAGTGGACTGCATACGGCTTAAATGTATGTATGTATGTAAACCGATTTTAATGATGTTCTATATACGAGGCGATCCGTATTAATTATGATAAAGGAAAATACCCAATTATGTATTCAACAGTTTTACCTACGTTTATGAGATCGTATTGCGCACTGCAGATAAAGTCATGGCCGCGATGACGTCACATTAGCCATGGTATAATTTAGGCTTCCCGACTTTTCATTAAAGCCAACAGTACGATTGCGAATTACCCACGCCAAGCCGCAATTTACACACAATAGTGGCGATGTCTAAATAATGGACATTTGTCAGACGTACGGGGTGATCCCTATGGCGAAGTTAGCAGTCGCAAAAGTCGTATAAATGGAAACAATATATGACTAATATAATAAATAAATAAATATTACTGGACAATCTTACACAAATCAACCTAGTTTTACGCTAAGCTCAGTAAGGCAGTATATAGATAGATACATATAAATACTTAAATACATAGAATACACCCATGACTCAGGAACAAATAACTGTGCTCATCACACAAATATATGCCCTGACTGGGATTTGAACCCAGGACCATCGGCTTCATAGGCAGGGTCACTACTCACTAGGCCAGACCGGTCGTCAATATGACATAATATTAATTATATTAAGAAGCAAATCTAATACTTATATTTTAAATCCGTAATAATTTTGGAGATAAAAAATATTTACTATCTTGTGTGATAAAATTAACATTGTTTTACAGATCTCGAAAATTTAGTATTGTAAAGTCGACCTCAAAAATATGTTTCGCCTTAATCCTTTGTAATAAGGTGCAAAACTATAAACATATCTTTGACATATTCTGTACTCATCTCGAAATAAAATATGCCCAGTAATGGATATTAAAACAATAGGTATTTCAATGCTGTGTGCAAGAGTTTCTAGACCTTAGTGCCTCCCAACCCTGTCAGATTATAGTGTCCTTTAGAAGTTTAGACCTTCTTCTTCTTCTTTTAAAAAAATATGGCTTCCATCAATAAATCAATCGATGTTTTCGCCAAAAGTTTAGACCTAATAACTGTACTGCCCTAGATAGGCAGGTGCAACTCTTATTTTGCTCATTTCACACACGCCACACGCCAAAGGTTTTTGCAAGGAAGCCAAAAATGTGCCTAAATATTCCTTTCAGTACATTTCACCCGCTTTACCTATCGTTAGTTTTGTAATAAAAAACAAGAATAACAATTTAGACAGGATCAATATTTACAAATTTACCTACTTATTAACTAGACAAAATGTAGTGTATCTAATTGTTCTTAATATATTTGTCACCTCATTAGTTAGGGCTCATTAGCACAGTGTCATGATAATTGCCCATTAGGGACATCTAATCGGAGTCATGCATAACCATCTAATAGTAGACCTTTTGCTGTTGATATTAAGGTTTAAGAAAGGTTAGTTATTTGGTGTCGTTATTCTTATTTGGTATGTATAGCGTTTATGGTGTGGGTAAATACGCGCGTTTTGAATAGCATATGCTTATGCTTATTTACATTCGTGCAGTAGCTCTTTATAAATATGCAAATGTACACTTTATAGTAACAAAGACTTCATGCAGATGTATTAATGTACGGCAGTGTTCTGATGACCCGGTCATTAGGAGACAAATTCAACTTGGGCTAATGATATCTCGTGACATTGCCGCGCCGCCGTTACAAGTGTTGCCCGTAGCAATCAATGATTAGGTTTTAAAAATATACATACATTAAACAGTAACTTAGTTATTTATTAATAATATTAGGATCAATTTCATAAGATGTGTGTCGTAGTTAATAACTTAGAACACTATCCGTGTAAAGAGAATCTCTCGCTATCCTCGTGATTCAATGTTGGTGTTAGGGTATTAAACACTAAGTTTGCTCCCTTGTAAAAAAATAGCTTTTTTTCACAAAAATTTGAGGAGATAAAGTAAAAAAAAATTAATGAGTTAAAAAAAGTATTTGTTCCAAGGATAATCATTAAAAACTGTACCAAATGCCAAAGGAAATGCATATTAGGCGTGTTAATGAGCTCATTGTTTACATAGTGATTGCATGACATATAATATAAAGCACGTGAGTCGATGCACGGTGCGTAGTCGGAGCGCTAGCGTGACGGAAGCGAAACGCCCCGCCATCGCCAGCTCAACAGCTGAGTCTTAGGATTACGTCAGTACCAAACGTAGACGCGGAGCTGCCAAACACTAAGCAAAACAAACCGGTTGTTGTGTTTCTTATATTTTTTCTCTCCTATTGCCTTGGAACTGTATCGCCAAACTGCAACGCCTACATGTTTGATGTGTGTGTCAGTGAACTTTATACCTACACGATCAGTTGAATCAGTATTTAGTTATCTCAAGCCACGAGACGGTTTAGTTTCGGTCAAGAGTCCCGTGAAGTTAGTGCCGTTTGCGTCATTGCGTGGAAGAATCTATGACTCGATCTTATTTCAGTGACTCAATAATCTGCATATAGTTATGGTAGCTGTGCCGGTAGTTTGATCAAATAACACTGTAACTACATAGTTTTTGTGTTGTGCTGTTAAATACTGTTCTTCACAATGGATGAAGATTTAATGTGGAAAGGGTTTTATGACAAGTTGCAGCAGCAGAAATCGATAGAAGAACAAGTGCACGACAGCAAGTGAGTTTGTTTGAGTTTTAACCTGCACTCTGCAGCTTTCTTAACAGTGGCTATCTCTTTTTAATGTATAACTAAAGATCAAGAGCGAGCGAGAGAGAGGTATACTTTCGCAAATTCGAGCAAGTGTGGTTACCTATATAGTTAATGTAATAATTCTGGAATTATCGTGATCGTGATGTTCTTGTTATTTTGACGAAGAAACCAAGCGTGAACGAGAACGCTTTTTTTGCAACTTTACTGTGGATGAGATTCACCATTTCTTTCTTGAATAACTATCCGTTTTGATGTTATGACTATTTGTTTAAAATACGTGTAGGTAAGTTAGCTATCCAACAAAAATAATAAATTAAACCAAATAGATGTGATGTTAATTATATCTTGAATTACTTAAGTTGGTTAACATTGTTTCGGCATAAAAGTAATAGGCTTTATTTCGGCGTGTTAAAAATCATTTATCGATCATTCTATATTGTTTCATTCTACCTACCCTCAAAACATTGGTTTAATTTTATGTATTATTACGACGAAACGATGATCTACAATACATCATATCTAGTTCTAAAACGCCAGCTTTTGGATATAGTTTAGCTCAAATACGTTTAGCAACGGCTTAGAGCAGTTAATTACAAGCACTAGAAAACTGTATGATAAGAATGATGTACATATTAATCACGTTGACAAAGTTTTGACGTGATGATGATGACATGAACACAAAAAACAGGCCCGGTACCGCGACCATCGAAGTTCGTATATGTCGAGCATCTGTCTCTTTTACTCCCATTAAGACGTCATAAAAGTGATAGAGACAATCGTCCGAAAATTACGAATATTGTCTTTCGCGGTATATAGTGTCTTTCGCTCGTGTGTAAAATGATGGGGGTCTTTTCCCCAGTTAACTCCTTCTGTGGAACTACAAAAATATTCGCTACGGGTACTAAGTATGTACCGGGTTTCAATAAATACTATAAATTGGAAAAGATTAGTGAGGGGATGGTTTCGGCTGTCGGCTGCGACGGTGTTCAGTTGTAGGTACCTACCTACAACCTATGCTAACGCGATTCCGTGTCACCGTCGCTACGCTGCGAGATGGGCATACCGTGGATGGATTAGTGGGTAGTACCAGCGGTTCTGATGAGTCCCACATACCTGTCCTAGTTCCCCGGCTTGGCGGGATGTTTAATAGCATTGGGTTGTTTGAGTTATCAAATAAAAAATTATAACATGTTCTTGGCTGGTGTTATTTTTTCCTGTATGTGTGCTGCGACTAGTCTATCTCCACTCAACTATAGTCCTTCCTAAGAATTTCAGTAGACTCGTATGACGTATATCTCCTCAAAACTCACGGGAAACACTATCAATAATTTTGTTGACAAAGAAACCAAAGTGAACTACTGCTAGCATTACGTCAAGACGCGAGACCAAGTAGTTACGCTCACAACAGATAGATGGCAGTTTAGTTGATGTAACTCTGTCCTCGCTCTGTGGTCTCTGTGTCTGAAAGATACTAAGGTGACGTTTTATCAACTGTACTTAATCTGTGGTGGCAACTGGCAACTCAACTCATCTGATCTGTCAGCTTGAACTGATAAGATTTTATTGAGTTACATTAGATAAATTATTTAAATTGTTCTCGATTGAACCAAATATTTATCTAGTCAACGCGGCAGCGTCCGACCCGCGGCTCGCGTGTGTGTCGCGCTTCATTCTTATCAGTCAAGTATACCTAACGCTGCGATAATGGACCTGTTACGATTCAGTGCTGCGAGGCATCTACAGTTGTTTACTACAAGCTATAGAAGTATGCATCTCTTAAAAAAGGAAGCTTTTGTGAACGGAGAGTGGCAACGCGCGGCTAATAATTCCGTTTTCCCCGTGACCAATCCTGCGGATGATACTGTAATTGCCGAAGTGCCCGACATGGGCGAACAAGACGCTAAATTAGCGGTCGATGTCGCTTCCAAGGCATTCAAAACGTGGAGAGATACAACTGCAAGAGAACGCTCAAGTATACTTCGAAAATGGAACGACCTCTGCTTGAAAAATATTGATCACCTTGCAGAGGTAATGACAGCAGAATCGGGGAAGCCTTTGGCAGAATCGAGGGGTGAAGTTATATATGGGACATCTTTCCTCGATTATTTCGCAGATACTACGCGCCATATAACTGGAGAAGTTATTCCTAGTCCTTGGCCTAATAAGCAGATTCTTGTCACAAGGCATCCAATTGGGGTGGTTTCAATTATTACACCCTGGAATTTTCCTTTCGCGATGATAACTCGTAAAGTGGGAGCGCTCATGGCTGCTGGTTGCACTTGTGTTATCAAACCATCAGAAGACACACCGCTGACAGCACTAGCAGCAGTGGAACTAGCTAATCAGGCCGGGGTGCCTAAAGGTGTCATTAATGTCCTTACATCCAGCAGGAATAATGCTGCTAGTGTAGGTAAAGTTCTGTGCGAGGATCCTGCAGTTGGTTGCATTTCATTTACTGGCTCGACTCATGTTGGAAAAATTCTCTATGGAATGGCTGCAAAGGGCATCAAGAGAGTGTCTTTGGAGTTAGGCGGCAATGCACCCTTTATAGTATTCCCTAGTGCTGACTTGGAAAATGCTCTTGATCAGGCTATGCTTGCTAAGTTCAGAAACAACGGGCAGGCTTGTGTTGGAGCCAACAGATTCCTGATTCACGAGAGTGTGTTTGATAAGTTTGTGGAAGGATTCAAGAGCCGCATGGGAAAGAAGTGTATCCTTGGGCCTGGAACAAAAGAAGGGGTAACATGTGGGCCACTTATCAACAAAATGCAAGCAGATAAAGTATCTGGCCTTGTTGATGATGCAGTGTCAAAAGGAGCAAAGGTTTTAATTGGTGGTAAAATTGCCAAAGAAATTGGTAGCAAATTCTATGAATCTACATTGTTGGTGGATGTGACACCCAGTATGGAGATATATCATCAGGAGGTGTTTGGGCCAGTGGCTGTTTGCTACAAGTTTAAAGATGAAGCAGAGGTTCTAGAAGTTGCTAACAGCACTAGAAGTGGCTTGGCTAGCTATGTGTTTACCAAAGACCTGGGCCAAGCATTCAGGATGTCACAAAAATTGGAATTTGGAATGGTAGGAATCAATGATGGTATATTGTCCGCAGCCGAGCCACCTTTTGGAGGGATTAAGGAATCTGGTATTGGCCGTGAAGGAAGCAAGCATGGGGTAGAAGAATATACAGACATCAAATACACTTTGATGTCAGCCTTGGATAAATAAATTATGTAATTTTGTTTTTGTGCCATATTATTTTAATTATATTTTTTATGTATACATGCAAACTATAATGTTGTCAAGATTATTTAAGTAAATATTAAGCATTTATAAGGTTTAAATGAAATTAACCTAAGTATCTATATAGTTGTTTCATCATTAGTATAAGTTTACACATTTATAAGAGTTAAGTATCTATGTGAACCATTCCAGTCTTCCAGATTATGTGATTTAGAAGTACCAAATACGAATGTATGTAGGATTTAATGATTCAGTATGCGTAACCTAAATTGTGACTAGTATAGTACATGTGTACATAAATGTAAAATAATTGTAAGAAATTATTATAATTTTTTTTTGTAATTGTATTTCTCAAGTTTTGCAAGTTCCTAATTTCGCAAGACATGAGCAATGGAAAAAAAAAATTGAATTTACAAACTAAACCTGTTAATTTCTTCTTATAGTTATGTATTAAGACAAAGGTAATAAAGGGTTCTTAATTTTTTGTCAGGTCATAACGCCGTCTACTTACTACTTTTAAAGATTTGTCACAAACAAAACTGATTCATAACTAAACTGATTCTTTTGTGGAGAAAATAACCAAAATACCTGAGTTTTCAAAACGGACACACTAGTGAACAGCTAGTGGCCATGAGCATGACTAGTAGTAACAGTGATATTTTTGTTACATATTAATATGTTATGTTTTTTTGTGTCTCATGTATTGTTGAAATATACTTTAAATTTGTTAATGTTTGTTTCATTGGACTTTCTATTAAAATAATTATGAAATACCTGCAAGACGTAAAAGCTAGTTTCTCTTTTTGTGTTTTATGAGGTTTCCTATAGGCATAGCATGGTTATTTTAAGTAAGGTACCATACCATAAACATTATGTACGGTAGATAAGTAAACATTTGATTAAGCGCAAAAAAACATAGAAACGGACACCTCACCCGCCAAATTTGAAAAATTTTATTTTTTACATTTCCTCCTATCCCTATAGTCTATACCCTAGCCTATCTCTTTTGGGGGGGGTAGGACGCCTAAAAATGTTGGTATGACTAAGCAAATCCTCATTTTTAGACTTAAGATAAAGTTATAAACAGAATGGCATATATAGCTAATTGTTATGTAAACTTAAGAGTTCTTGAAAGTGATTTATGCCACGTCACGCGCAACAGTCGCGTAATACCTATAGATTTCTTTCCAATTCCATTGCACATAATGCACATGCTATGAATTTATTTATCTCAAGTAGATAGATGTTACTTTTTATTGCAAAACACGTAAAGCATCATTATTGAATTCGTGACTTGTGTTTTTTCGTGTTGTTATCCAAAAACGCATTTATAATACTTATGCAATATCTTAGGTAGGTATACATATACTGATAATAAATATCAACGGTGGCACAGTGTTTCTTAGGCAACCCGGAGCTAAAATCGCTTTTCTTATTAAGCCTTTTCTTTATGCTATGGGCGTGCCGATAACATATTGATTGTGATAGGTAACATTACTACGATTGTAATGTATTTTATTGTACAAAATCTTGGTGGGGAACGTACTGTACCACCAACAAAACCTCGGAGTAAGGAAATTAATTCATATTTTATATATAAATTCATCTTTACAAATAATATAATAACAACCTCATCTTTGTTTACTCCACAGGATACAAGAAGTCGACGACAGTTTCTTCGAGAAATTCGGATCAATATTGAAACAGGCATCACAAAAAGCGGCCCTAGAAGAGGCGACTCCTCTGGCCCCTCTGAAAGAAGTCGAGGAACAAGATGGAGAAAAGGTGGAGGTGGATCTGCAGGGCAGCAGTCTGCCAAGAGACTCTGATAGTGGAAATGAGACGCTTTTGGATACAGACTCTGAACCTGAAGATCCGGAAAAGATCGATAGACTAGTCGCGACTATTGACTGGAATGTGAGTATCCACATTTGTTTTTTCTTAAATAAGTACCTATATAGAAAATTGAAAATTATAAAAAAGAAGTCTCTGTCGGTGACAGAAACAATCGTCCGAAACAAATATCTTTTTTCACGGTAGCGTTGCAGGTTAATAAAAAAACAGACCATGAGTAGAGTCCCGTAGTTGTTCGTCCTACACAATAGCTGGACCTAAAACAGCACTTTGTTTGATTAAGCACGTAATTAAGATAGGGAACTTTTAGCGATTCGTAAAAAATTGCTGTAGGCCTATTAAAACAAATGATACTTACCTATAGGAAAGTAGTTATGAAATAATTATGAAAACATGAAACTTTATAATAAATCGAGAATATTTGTGTCCAATACTTCTATTGGGATAGTAAACAAATACAAAGTAAAGTCACAATATTGCAGAATGCTATTAAAAAAAAAGTTAGATAGGTAGCTCGGACCCGGGTATGTCCTTAAACTACGTCCAACAATGAGAGGTAGGGCACAGCGAAGTACCATCACGCTTGACTCCGGAGAAGCCCAACTGGGGAAGTACCTCCTCCTTACAGAAGACCACAGCCATAATAGCACTGCTACCCTTCAGGTATGTAGTGTTGTGTTCCTGATGGTGAGTAAGGTTCCCAGAGCTCCCACCCCCTTAATGGTCGGCAACGCGCTTGTGACTCCCCTGGTGTTACGAGTGCCCATGGGCGACGGTAATTGCTTACCATCAGGCAATCCGTCTGCTCGTTTGCCACTTTTTGTCATAAAAAAAAAAAAAAAAAGGTATTTTTTGCCTAAAAACATCACAAACACCTAGGTAATTATTAGTTTTTGATCGTGAATTACAATGGCAAATTGGTTAACAGGGTATCCTTAATGGCTTGCCGTAATGGTTTGTTTATTTAGCCATCTAGGTTAGTTGTGGGTCCAATCATTATCACTTGATAAAGTAACGAGCCCGAGAGATGTAGCATAGCAATCTTGGCAAGTAATCACCATGAAACATTTGTATTTCAATGTCTATATATAACCTAAATAGCACACGAGACTGTATGGCAGCTGAATATGTAAGTAGTTGTTATTGATAACGCTTGTAGTTGAACAATTAGCTGCTTAAAAGCTGAGTAGCCGGGAATACCTACAGCTATTACATCTACCATTTGTTAGGTTCGTATTGAGTTCACAAGTGCGTTTTAGCGGCAGTTCAACACTGTTATAAGGGTTACAATGGATGTATGTAAATATTGCCCGAAAACGACTAAGAGACCATCAGTTAGTAGTTACCTAGATAATAGGTCAGATGTACATCCTACAACCACAATCTTTAAAGCCACGGGATAGGCGGTGCTGCCTCTGTATATACTTATACGAAAAGCTGTTACTGTTATGAAATCTATGTAGAGGATGTAAATTCAGTTTTATTTTAAATTCAGAGATTGAGTCATTTTATAGATGATACATTTTCTATGAAAATGCTAATGCGAAATATGTTTGGGCACTTCTGTAGGTACCTAGTGTTACATTGGTTCCCTCAAAAATCCGCTAGGAGCAGCGCCGGAGCAAGCTATGAGAATACACGCTATAGGCGGATATCTCGGTCAGTTTTGTTTTTATTCTTGAACTAGACATTGGGTTGAGCAAGGATAGGAATGATGGCGTAAGTGGGACACCTACGCGCGTGGCATTCTTATAGCGGTAATATACCTATTTAAAATAAGTTGCATATATGCGATTGCGCGCGAATGATGTGACGATAAAAGTATGTTCATATGATCATTGTAACTGTAACGTTTTTACTACGGAAGTTGCATACAATATCTTCTTACGGCTTAGGTCATAATAATAATAATCTAAGTAGGTACTGCTTGTATTCGTAATAGGTAGTTTGAATTCGTATTGCAAACTGTGCCTCTTATGAATTGCATTTGCATGTATCAGAAGCAAAAAAAAAAGAAATTCGCAAATTTTTAACGTTTCTCCCCGTGGAATAAAAGAGAAAGATGCCCGCTACTACGCGACTTTTGCGTAGGCCCTCAGCTATATTCACTACCATTCCCTGTGAATTCGGGCAGAATTAATATTATTTAAATACACGTCAATTGTATTTCCTAGGACTTTAATAAAAATACCAATTGGTATTATGCCATCATTTTATTTAATGAATATGATCTCTTCAGCATTCGTAAACTCACTGATGACTAGGATCGTTTACGTTAAATATTGAGATCTATAGAGTACAGAGACAGACTGTATATCCGATTCTCTGATAGAGGGGTGACAGTATGGTGATTAGTAGTAGATACATTCTTATATTAGGCAGTTCTAGTAGTATCTTGGCCTTTATTAACCTCCCGAGTCCTAGATACCTAATTTGAACGTTCGTTTTCCGAATTAAACCTAAACAAAAGATTGAGTGAATCGGGAGGTTATGAAACCTCTTAAAACACTCGTGGTGTTTGGTCTAAGATCTTATAATAAGTTTAAAGGGGAATGACATTGGAAACGAGAGCATTCTAATGACGTGGTCATTCAGCGGCCCTGGCGGGAAGTTGACAAAATAGCCGGACGAAAGTAAGAGCTGGCAGGGCGCCATTTGCATTGTGAACCGATCCACGATACAAATTGTTTCGAATGTAAGTCCGTCCGTCGTTAGACTAGACCTTGCCATCGGCAAAACGGTTCATGATAACTAAATTATTTGAAAAAAATATATAGCTTCAAACTATTTAACGTTATGTAAGTATCCAGTTAATGCAGTTGACTGGTATGCGTGTAAGAACTGTCTATACAGGTGAATCTCTTAATGGTGGAAGCATTTAGGACAAGAAATATTTAAATAACTATTGCTTAGAATTACAATTCATACATAATAATTCGCCCCGCAATGTAATGCAAGACACTTGAGTTAAACACTCGTTGACAGTTTCAAAAGCACATATCGCGTAATGTTCTCAGTACCAACACAATAAGTGTAATTGAAAGACCTCTTAGTTAATGATAAATGCTAGCAAATGCTTTGTCTGGTTTAATTCTTCGGCCGTATAGTTCTTACACACTGTCAGGATATCATAGTTAACCATGTAATGTTAACTTACTATAAACCCGAAACTGAAAACCTATAAGCGAGTATATTTATAAAGACATTGGTAACGAATTAAACAAAGTAACCTCCCGAGCCGGATATTTATTGTTCTTGATCTTCACCATTTCATTAGTCGATTGTATAAACATCACGTTCATGTCAGTTTATTTTAGAACAATATAAAAATACTAATAATGCACCATTGACGATGTGTATGCGGTATTCCAGCACTTTTCTGTTAACACTATTCTCAAATATTAGTTAGTGTTTAGGCCTAGCAACAAGCACTTTCGAATAGATAATTACAAATATCATATTGACGCATTTACTTTGATCACGATCCCTTTAATTTGAAATTCCTAACTCCTTAAGAATCTGGTTGTTTTCAACCGGCAGACCTATTTTAGTGTAATGTCTAGATTACGCGTCTGGTAGATCTGCCGAGGATCAAGTGTTGCATTAGGTACTTTACGAGCAATTGCGATTTCACAACCAAGACTTTATCTGACTTATTTGCCGTGAAACTAACGGGTAGCTTGCCTTTTAATGAAACAATATTGATGTGAAAATGTAGTTCGTTTTAAGTCTAATTGGGACGTTAATACTCTCTTTCCTCTTGCGGACATACATAATTGTAGGCCGTAAAACCAAACGACTTTAAAAGTTAATTGTTCTTTATTTTAAATTCAGCGAAAAGAAAACACACTTTATTGGTACTTATATTAATAACAAATGGTTGATATTATATTATATATTACATTGCAATAGTGTTCATTGAACACTATGTTCAATGTTATTGTACCTACATAATATCAGTTCAAGACTATATTTTCTTCTTGTAACTTTTTTGTAACTTAAGTTTCTTTATCCTAATGAAAAATAATACAGTGTTAAACACCGCGTAACATGAGGTAACGAATAATTTTAATATCATTGTCCTGACCATTATTACTTGTAGAGACTAAATGTCTAATAAATCTTTCTGAAACGAGGTGAGGTGAATACCTACCTCGTTTCGGAGTTATAAGCAAATAAAAAAAAAGATTATAACTTTCTGTTGTCTCTTCTTGTCTTACTAAACGGCGATTTAACCACTACATTATGGGTATCCCAGCCTGTTGACAGACATCAAAATGACAGGCAATAATTTGCATTAACTTAGATTTTAAAGGAGCCACACACAAAGATTGTTTGAACTTAGATTTTAAGAAAAAAATGGTTTCATTTGTTTTCCGACCCAGTGTTCTCATTAACGTTATTTTTTATGTGAAAAAAATTTCAGAGAAAAAAAAACAAGTTTTTTTGCCGGAGTTGACCAAAAGATATTTTAAATCTTTTAGGTACTTCTTTTGGCCTCAGGAATATACGCTGTTAAACTTATTCGGTTTCCTCGTATTACACAGTGTATAAAAACGTTAAAACCTACATTGTACAGTAGTGGTTTATTTCTAAAACTACCTACTTGTATTTATCAAGAGCTTGTTTACCTACTGCATCACCTAGATACCACGGTCTTATCAAGTATCCAGACACTTCACTAGCCTTGTTATTGGTAGTGGTAGTTGGAGT
Source organism: Grapholita molesta (assembly GCA_022674325.2). Taxonomy (NCBI): domain Eukaryota; kingdom Metazoa; phylum Arthropoda; class Insecta; order Lepidoptera; family Tortricidae; genus Grapholita; species Grapholita molesta. The sequence goes on along the minus strand of CP053129.2, from coordinate 7,888,073 downwards.
AAATAAAACAGTTATTGTTAAACTCTTGGTAGTTATAACACTCGGTGAACGAAGTGGGGAATAAAATAAATAAATCGGCACGTGTGTTGAGTTGAAACAGAAACCTTGGCCGCTGTTATAACACTAAAATAGTTTTTTGGAAGAACAACGTGCTGACTAACCTGTGTATGAACTTGGATAATGCACATACAGGTATAACTGTTACTAATTTATAATAAAATTGCATTTAGTTTCATTAAAGTTATAGACGAAGCAGCTATATTTAGGCCTTAGCAGATTTTTTTATTATATTTTTATACGACGGTGGCAAACAAGCATACCGCCCGCTTTATGGTAAGCAGTTACCGTAGCCTATGGACATCTGCAACTCCAGAGTTGCCTAATACCCTTTAAGAACTTATACACTCCTTTTTTGAAGAACCTCATACTGTAGTCCCTAGGGAAAACCTCGGCAGGGAGTTCATTCCACAGCGTTCGCGGGAGGAAATTCCTCTTAAACCGTTTTGGAAAATAAATGTTGTGAAGTAATATGTAGTTATAAATATAAGATTACCTACTTTGTGTGTATAATAGGAAGTTCCTCTAGAATATAACGTTTCCACTATTTCCACATATCACTTCAGAATACATTGCAATAAAACATACTTTAGCGTATGTAAATTCGGCTCAAGTACCTAAAACATTTTTTATGCTCTCGTATTACTAGTCTCTGGTATGCCTATAGAGATAACAAAATGCGCCTATAAAACTTTTCTTAATATTTTATGGGCGTATTTTTGTAATTGAAATGATCAGGAAGTGATACATAAATCTATATTATCCATTAGCTAGTACTTGATGTCAGTTTAACGGGCTTGGTTATGTACTTGTTAAATTGTATTGTTATGATTTATTTGGCAGATTCAATTAACCAAACGATTTTGAATGATACGCACTCTACGTATCGTTTTATCGAATTTCGTGCGTCAAATAACCTATTCAGTAAGTACATACATACTTAAGTATACATACTTTACAATAGACTTTATCTGGAGATCAACTCCGAAGGTGATCGAAATACCCCTCGAGAAAAGAACGTAACCGCATTGAGTAAGGCCTTAATCGAAAGGTCTATAACCTCCTGAAGACTGGTGTCCTACCTATAGTACATAAGCTCCAATTAAATGATGACTGAACTTAGTTGTCAGGAGGATAAAGGGTCAAATGTCTTGGCAAGAAAAATCGAAGGAGTATCAAACAAAAGTATGTTATTGGCCAATCTCCAAAGGCAAACATTTTTTAATTAATATAAACTATTCTGCCTATAAAGTTAGAGGTCCCGGGTTAGACTTGTGGTAAGGGTCTTTATGTGTTAGTTATTAGTTAATCACGAATACTAAACTTCTTCATGTGCTGTTTAATCTATGTAATTTTTATCGTCGTTTAATAGATACTTACAACACATGCTATTGCTATGCTGAGCTTACTGTAGGGCTAGGTTAAATTGTGTTAGTTGATTCGAAAAAAAAAAACAATTCTTGTTTGCTGTACTTATTTATTATTTATTTATAACGTAAAAAGGTGTATACTTACCGCCATATACAACCGGATGCGGTTATAATTTTTTGTTAGATAATACGCACATTTTTAAAGATTTTTGTTAAGTAATAAGTAACAATTTAAGCAATATGAATTCCTGGGAGTTTTCAAAAAATAGTGCACCCCATTAGTAAAAGCTGTTAAGAAAAGTTAAATCACTGTCAGTTTCGTGACGACAATTAAGCATTAAATATCGATAAAAACTTCATTTTGATGTTAATTTTATAAACTTAAATCGATAATACAACCTAATTAAAGGCAAAAAAATCGAAGTAAAGATTTTATGCTTAATTGTCGTCACGAAACTGACAGTGATTTAACTTTTCTTAACAACTTTATGAAGTCGTTACTCCAAAATGACGTCCCAAAGAGTGAATTAAACATTTTTTATTATTTCGTTGAGTTCACATACGTCTGCGTTGCAAAAATAGAATTTGGCGGTAGTGTGGTGCGATCCAGAGTCCCGGACGGTCTCGCCGCAGTGCATCGGGGAGTCCCACCTGAGTTAAAACGGTCCCGACTGACTCTTGACTCATGTCCCGAGGGACTGAAACAGTGTGCAGTTAGCTTGGAGCTTTCAGTGATGTGTAGTGTGTAGTGTGAAGATGAACGGAACGGCGACTTTGCGGACCAGGTTTAGGGGGGTGAAGAGGGAGCTCTTGGAGCGGCAGACTAGCCTTCTGATCCAGTCTATGACTGTAGGTATCTGAGGATGTTCACTATTCAGCTTGCTTTATATGACATACAAAAAAACATTTACGTTGTTAAAACAATAAAAATGTTGAGGCACTTTTATTAAATTGATGAAACAAAAAGTGAAGTTATGAATGTTGACACTCATTTTTTGCATTTGTTTAACTAGAGCGAAATATATAGCTGAAGAGAGTGAGAGTATAATGGTTTGAAAGTATTGATACGTAATGTAATGTTGTATAAGGAATATTTTTTATTTTAGTTTATACATTTAATTTACGTACTCTGTTTAATTGGTGTTACATAATATTTATATAGTCAATTCTCGAATGTTAACAAAAAAATTTCATTGATCTTTCTTTCTTATCTAATATTGTGCCCATTGTAAGGTCTGTGAAATACCTTTCTTCTGTTAATAGCAAAGGTTTCCAAGACAATAAGTATTTATCTCGTTATTTAAACGTCTGTCAAACTTCCGAGTAGGTATTTTTGGTTTTGAGTATTTTGACTTTTGTTTTTGTAATAAAGAGTTACAGAGCAGTTACCGGAGATTTGTTAATTTTTATGAAAACGTTAAAATTGTTATTGTAACGCTGGCATATAAAATGTTTATTTACTGTTCCGGTTCGGAGTCTTTCTAACCTTTGTAGGTAGTAATTTTCTACAACGCCTCTCCGAAAGATCACACGCTGAAAAATTATACTATGCTTTGTGTGCTTATAACCCACCAAAGCCCAAAATTCCACTTTTATAACATTCAATTTGTGCTATCTTGCATGTTTAGGCTACTAAGCCAAAAGTAGACAACAACTTTGCCTTTGTATAATATTAATGTTTGTTCTATTTATTTGCTATGTGCTCGTTTATACATAGGCGTCTAAATCTGCAGAAGTTTGTATCTTTATTATTTCAATTATGAAGTAGGCATTAACATAATTTATAATTAAATAATATCATTGTGGTCAGGAATACGGTGTTACTTAGTCATTCATAATGAACTTATTTTGATGGGATTCCCGCGACTTATACGAGTATTAAGTTTTTTAGTAGCAGGGCAAACTTTTAATGAATCCGGAAGCTCCAATTTAGTAGGTAATACCCTTTATCAACACCATATTAACCGTTCACTAATATTGCTAAACAAAGGTTATTTTAGCATAAAGGAATACAATAAAAGAATTCTACAAATAATTACTTATGTTATACTTAAACGTGAAATGTGTGAAGACATTCGGATCACGCAAAAACTGCTGAAAGGATTTACATGAAACACGGCGCACAAATAAACATATACACATAGCGCGTAGAACCGATAGCTGTTGGGGCGTAAAGGTTCTCGAGTGGTGACCACGAACTGGAAGGCGTAGCGTGGGTAAACCCCCCACAAGGTGGACCGACGACATTGTAAAGATCACGGGAATCCACTGGATGCGGGTGGCGCAAAATCGGTCACTGTGGGTCTCTATGGGCGAAGCCTATGTCCAGCAGTGGATGTCCTAGCTCTGACTGATATGATGATGATGAACTTTTAAAATGTTAATAAAATATTCAAAAGTAGATTGTATCTATGTATACTCTATCGTTATATAGGAAAACGTCTTGTATTTATGTCTTATGTGTAATAATTAAAAGGCGTTTCAAAACAATCTGAATCACACTATGCATTAGCGTGAGCCTGAGAACCATCTAAAGAGATCCAATCAGCGTCAAATGTTTAGCAGCAACCCGAGTAGTCAAATATATCGGTACTGATCTTTATTTATATAGCAGTAAGGGTGTGCTGCGATGTATTTGGCCACTCTGACTGCCACGAACTATATGACGCTCACTGTTCATGGGTCAGTTGAGATATATAAGATAGATAGTCTGTGGTGATTCGAGCGACTAACAGAAAACAACACTAGTCATCAGTCGTATTCTTGATTATAGACCGCTAGTCGAACGTTCATAGTGCAGCTTAAAGCTTTTGATACTTTACGTCTATGGACTATCAATAAATAATGTCGGTTTTCTTAAATACGGTAGGTATTCAACCTGCTGTGATAACGAGTTCTTTCAAAAGAAGAATTTTAAGAAGTCACGGTTTAAAATGTTAAAATACTTATAGACAGCAATTTAATGGCGAACAATATTGTCATTAGTCTTTATAGTATCTGAAAGCCTACCGCGAAAATCTATATTTGGAAATTTGGAATAATTTGGAGTAAAAGAGAAATGTGCAAAATTTTCAAACTTTGAATTTCGCGTTAGGCCCTCAAATATAAATTAACGCAGTGACATTTTATAGTATAGCGGTTGAGTTAGACTCCAAAAAAATTTACTAAATATTCTAATTACGACTAAAATTTAACCCGCTTAATTCATAAACGTCTTGCGAACCTATTTGTAAAAAATATGTTTTGTCCTTATCTGTCACTTAGTCAATTGTATTTGTAAGATATATAGACGAAATATAATTTAACTAGGTAGGTTTGAGGGACTTCATTGTTATCGCATGACGCCAATTGTTACGGATCTCAAAGTTTCCGATACATTGGTTCGTTTCGGAAATCGCTGCGTTTGCGCTCAACACGCATTTGGAATGTACGAGGGTGGTCTAGATCAATAGCTCCCTACTCAGTTACCCACGATAGCGCAGTAACCCCGCCGTTTTCGGAACGTTCCGGAACTGTCTATATTTCACAACAAACCCTGTCTTTTACAATTATTCGTGTTGCCGGTGTGTTTTCTTTGGTATCGTAGTAACGCTACCCCTTCAATCAAAACAGCAAACCTGAAGAGGAGTGTAGTGTCAGGAACTTCTATGAGATTACTGTATTATTACGACACTTCGGTATGTTGTTACACATTTTCATATTTCATTAAGAATACTTAACTATTTTGAAAGTATAAGTCAGTTGGTACTCCTTCATTCTATCTTTCTTTACCAAGTTTTTTGTATCAAAACTTGTCAAAACATTTTTGGGTGAGCATGTTGATTCTGTAAAGTCAAAATAAAGTACGATTTAGTAACGAACAGAAGCTAATTTAAAAATTAATTTCATCTAGCAAATACCAATTTGTACTGACCATAATACTTGTACCTACCGAATACAGTAACTACACTGATGCTATTTATTAGGTGTGTATATGTCAGCAATCGACCAATATACATCTATAACAATATCGTGGTGATAATAATTTATGAAGCATATTGCTAATATTGCTATGCAATGTTTGCGTACCCAGGTATTGGCTATTGTGGCTATATTTATTATGTATGTGTCTTACTATGTATTGTTATTTTACGTAGTAATTGTATAGACCCTTTACCCCTGTATATTGTAGGAACTTTAATGAATTATTAGTTCGCCGTTTATTGCAGTTTCGTGTCGTATTAAAAATTGATAGACTATGAGTAATGTCTTATAATAGAGGCTCGCGTGTGGCCTACTGGCGCTAGAACGGCAGTGACAAATTACACTGCTCAAATTGGATTGTTCAATACCGTCAATGGTGCAAACATACACTTGTTTTTACACAATATTCCAATAAATAAATTCATGCAGTAATTTGGTCTCTTTGTTAACCACATATATTGATATCATTGAACCTCCCTCAAGGTACCTATACTTAATGCCCTTTTCAATTGGTCTGTTTAAGAAAAACTTTAAAAATACAAAAAAATAGGAATGTAAGAATTTGACTAGGCTAGATCAGTCACTGGTCTGATAGATCCCTTGGGATTTGATAGGAATTGTATTAAACTGAGATACCAATTTGCTTGTAGAATATATAGTGTTAATAGACAGAGTAAATACAGCCAACTTACAGGTATTTTTCATAAAAAATAGATTAGGAAAATTCATGTTGATTCTTCAATTTCCTGTGCTGCACCTCTTTATCGCATTGGTCAAGTAAAAATTACAGCATTAGTCTTAGCCTGCAAACAACCAGTTCAATTTAGTGTCATGGGTATTCCCAGTTTACTTTTCAAAACAGATTGCAAAAAATACGACCCTTATAAGATAACTTTGACGCGTTTTGTTTATTTTACCTCCATCTGCATACAGAGTAAGTGAATACATGCAGTTAACACACAAAGATTCGCCGGTCAGTGATTAAAACCAAGGCTTTTCCAGGTCGATGAACTTTATCTGGAAATCCTGTACGAGATTCTGCACAATGTCGGAGGATGTGACGTAGGCTGCGAGGCGGGGCAGTTGGCTATGCTGTCCTATGTTCAAGATGCCTTCAAGATTTCAAATGATAAACACACGGAGCTCCTTACGCAGGCGGAAGCGAAGGTGATTTTTATTACAGCCAATATTGTTTAACCTTTTGAACACAAAAGTCGCAATTCACGTCGACAAACTGTATCCTAGGCATTCAGAGATTATTTGCCACTTTACATTAATGTGTCAATTACAATTTAACTACAAAACATAATTCGGGCTTCTGTGACAACAAAAGTAGGCATTCTTCGCGTCTACCGCACGAATGTGATAAAAGAAATTGGAGTTGGAGACAGGTGAACTTTGAATTTTGATGGGAATCCTGCCCAACGGGGAAAAGTCAGCTCTTTGGTAGCTCCACCGAAAATATTTTGATTTATGTAACTCTCGATTTGACGAGTGGCGGTACTTTTGTGAATTTATCAGAGATTCATGTATATACAAGTTCTAATTTATTCGTAATCTACTACTTGTCAATGATTCTGACCCGACTTGGAACCGCGGGTGGCGCAAAACTTGATCGTTATCCCACTTTGGCGGAGGCCTATGTCCAGTAGTGGACGTCCTTTCGCTGATATGATGATGATGAGCTCTTTTGTCAACCATTCTTTTCCAACTAGTTGACTTACGGCCCGGCCGCGACAATGCGCGACTTGCGGTGCGGCAAGCGTTTTATCTGTTCTTTGCGCGGTCAAAAAGCGCAATGCACTGCGGTTAGTTGGGATCATACGCAATGAACAGATAAAACGCTTGCCGCTCCGCAATTCGCGTAATGTCGTGGCCGGGCCGTTAGTATTAGCTACAGTACCTCAATTTTCCTCAAAAAAATCTCTGTTTAAGCATGCCATTATGATTATTGTGCTAATAAAAAAATACATTTCATAGGAACCTCCAGAACTGATGCTGAACGTGGAACTAGTAGAGGCTAAAGACTTAGTGCCAAAGGACCCTAATGGTTTAAGCGACCCGTTCGTGACCATATACTTGATGTCGAACTCCGCGCATCGGTACAACACTTCGGTTAAGTCAAGCACACTGAATCCTGTCTGGGAGGAGTATTTCTCGCTGTAAGTACATGCTATAATTTAAGCTTAGCAAACATTAGGAATACCTATGTGAATCGTTTTTGTCACCGTCTAGAAGATTCTGAATCTTGATTTATTTGGGACGGGTTGGTGATGTTAATATTTTTCGTACTTTGATATAGGATCTAAAACGGTTTAAGTCTTATCCGGTTATTGATGTCCAACTCCTCTTACCAGTTCAACACTAAGAAATGTTGGTCAGTTTTGTAAATTCGTAACTAATGTAAACATAGATCGGACACCTGTTGAAAGCGCTTTTTTATAGTGTTTTCAATGAGCCGATAAATCGCTGTAACCCAATTTAAAATATTTTTATATAACAAAAGAATCAACCTATTACAGGCAGATGGATAGGTATATTTGAAGCTGACTGTACAGATAGGTACATAAAAGAGGGACTGTACAAATAGTTACATGAGGCAAATTATACTTGAAAGTGTAATTAAATACAAAACATAACTTTGAACACTCATGATCAGACCGTGGCGGTCCATGGGGGAGGCCTATGTCCATGTGGACATAGCTGATAGAGCATATTTAGCTTACTGGAGGTAGGTCAACCTCAGACGTAATTTTACGACAGCGCGCTCAACGCGTAACGGCCTTGCTCTTGCCAAAAGTTAAACAAATGTACAACTATGAAACGTTTCCGTTTTACCTATGGATGTTATTTTAACGAACACATATTTTAGGTTAATTCATTGTTTTTTTGTACTAATTACGTGATTTTGTCGACAGTCCCATGCGGGAAAACCTTCAAGAGGATTCGCTTTGTTTAGAAGTCTGGTAAGTTCGCACGTCAATAAATGTTTTTTTTGATGTTCTTTTGTTGAAGTTGCTTAGGTATAATGTTTAAAAACAATAATCATATTAATTTTACATACATTAACATAAACAGGTTTCAGTGTTTTTAATTACTCAGTTGCATACATTTTGTACTCAGTTCACTTTGTAATTATCTTTAGAATTCTAACCTGTTTTCGCCTGGTACTCACAAAAATGCTTTCTGTATAAATAAGTGAGAAACCTATAGCGTCATTGATATGCTTGATAAATACTTTTTATCAATATTTTATATGTTTATTTATTATATTTGATATGATTTAACTTAGATTTGTTACATATTTATTTCTTTAAGAATTGCTAGAAAGTCTTTCTTCATTCACAAGTACGCGTTTATTTATTTATTATACTTACTTTCTCACTATGTAATCATTATTACATTGTATAGCTATACTAAATAAATAACATACTTATTACATATGTTGACACTTTGGCGGTATCGATATCCTTAACCTTGACTGTAATATTCGAACTTTTAAATCTGTTTAGTTCTCTTGAAATAAAAAATAAATAAATAAAAAGAAAAAATAATAACAAATTAATATTACAAGACACCTTCCACGAATTAAATGAGCCCCACGGTAAGCTCAAGAAGCTTGTGTTGTAGGTACGATATACAAATACTTAAATAGAAAACACCCATGACTCAGGAACAAATCACATAGAGGCCTCTAACTCTATGCGTCTTATTAAATTCGAAGATACAAAATATTAAAATTACATCTCATTCCCCAGGGATTTCGATCCTGCTGAGACGGTGAAAGAGAAGATGACCAAAATGTTCGAAGTGAAAGGAGTGAAGGGTTTCCGCAAGCTGATGAAGGAGATAGCTATCACTGCGTCCTACGGGAAACATGACAACGAGCTCATCGGTACCGCGAACATTCCTCTTAAGGTAGGTTCAACGCTAGAAATATTTTATACAAAATCAATAAGCATTTTAAATAATAAAACCGGAAACTCAAATTCGAAGTCTAATATTGTTCGACATATTTCGACGGGAGTTTGTACTACTGGAATACTGAGTTTACGCTACCAGCGAATTTGGTTGAGGCGTTCTCAACGGCTTGAGTGGTACCGACGAAACAAACCACCGCCAGCTATGAGAGAGTCCTGTATTTATTTGAAAAAATAATATGTTCCAACTAGCAGTCTCACTTCTCTAAAGAAGCATTATATTACGAGAAGGTCAATTTGAGGGAAAGATTTGTACTATATATTTATACTGTCTGACTGCGTCTTATACTTACTTTTGACGCGGTCTTTGTCAAAACTTGATTCACGCACATTATTATTAAATGGAAAAATAAAGATTCGACATATTCAAATAGTCCGCGCGCCACAGGGCTGCTCAATAGCGAACTTTTCCTAAACCCTTTTAATGAACCCTGAGATCTACTCAACGTAATCGCGTGATATTTGGTAACGCTTCAATTAATAACGTATGCAGTATATGTGGATAAATTAATTCTGAAAATGGGGAGATTCCGAGATGCGGTTGCTAGGTACCAACATTTCTGGCCACCACATCTTCGATTCTATATGCAGGATTCTAAATGTGGATTTGTAGTCAATCTTTGCAAATAGAATCATAGACTTCACATATCTTTATATATTTTTGTAACTGCTAATATTAGTTGCTCAATAAACTAATATAAATTCCAGTCAATCCCAGCCAGCGGCATGACGATGTGGTTTAACCTGAGCAAGAAGAGCAAGTTACGGCGCCAGGGCGTGGTGAAGGTGCGCCTCAACTTCTCCTCGGAGAAGAACTCGCAGGTCGCGGCCCAGGAGCACCGCCATCTTCTTAGGATCTTGCTTCTTCACGAACTGGAGAATTCCAAGGTACATACATACATTTCAGCCGTATGCAGTCCACTGCTGGACATAGGCCTCCCACAAACATGACTTGTATGATCTTGGGGGTAGTCATAGTCGCCACGCTTGGCAGGCCGCTTGGCGACCGCAGTAGCTGTAGATTGGGTTTCGACGGACGCTGCTGCTCCTCCGTAGGATTTTTCCCTTTGTCGCCTCTTACAACACCCGCGGGAGGAGATGGGGTGGTGCTATTCTAGTCAGCCGGCATCACACGGCACATTCAAAGGTATAACTACTCGTATATCTACTTAGTTTGTTTACTGTAGGACCAGTAAATGTGTCTAAAAAAACGCCAACTGTTCTAGGTGGCGCCATATTGGTGGTGTGGAAACTTTAGCGGCCCAGCGGAGTCCATCTTGACACAGCACGTGGCACAAAGTGGTCTCACTGCCACGGACAACGCGCTTGCGCAGTGGAGCGTGTACTGCACTCTCACCGTCGACCACCCTCTCAGCTTCGCCCTCTTCAACATGCTGTTGGAGAAGATCACCAAACCTTTGCAATCTGGTAAGATCTTTTAAGTTTTCCCTTTAGCATTAGTTGCCCTTTTCCATCTCTTCAATTTTCAGTTTGTTAGAAAGGGACACATCTATGTTTGCCATAATTATAAGTTGTTAAATGTTTGAATGAATACGGTACTATCTGTTGAGCGGCTGTCTGGTGAGCACCACTCGACTTCTTTCATCTTTCTCGTTACCATTCTTTCGGAGTCTTTTATTATCAGCCCAAGATGCTAATCTAAAAATTAAAGAAATGGAAGGTGGCAAGGCGTATAGTTGCTGTGAGTCATGAAAATAAAATGTTTGCAGAGCCTTTGTTTGTAATGACGTGCCAGAGGCGAAAGTACACAATAATTTGTTTCTATCTTACAGGTCTCATAAAAGAAGAGGATGTCAAGCTATTCTGGGATGGCGCCAAGAAGCTGCTCCCGACATGCTTCGGACAAATCAGAAAGCTGCGGAAAAAGACCGCTGGCGACAAAACCGCCATGAAAACACTTAGAGAAGTCATGAAAATACTGTACAAATTATCAATGCTAGATATTCCCGACTTCGTCGACTTATTTCCTAGTAATTTATACGGTTGGTTACGGACCAATCAGGATGGGAAGTTGACGATTCATGAGGTTTTGAACCAGGCGGCGATCCAGGGCGCTTCCGATTGGTTCGTGCATATTCTGGACAATAATGAGTGTAAAGACAAGACGGAGGAGTCTCGGCTACAGCATCTAATCAGGGTGATCCAGCTTGTGCGCTCTGATCTGCAGAGGGCTATTGAATACCATGATAGAGTTTTCATTGAGTAAGTATTTTGCAGTAAAAAACAAATAACCTTAAAAAACTGGGAAATAAACTTTAGTCAAAGACTGTTCAGTTAAATATTACCTTACTGTATTGGCAGTTTTTCACTAGGTATTTATTTACACCAACAACGATATATGTTACAACTCCAAATAACACTACAGCACGCACCACCGCGCCGAGTAACTGGGTCAAAATAGTACTTTAAGTTTACTGCTTACAAGCAGTAGAAAAAGGAAAAAAAACTTATTTTTTCAGGTGCTGGATGGCCCTTACATTAACCAGACCACCCTTATATTGACATCACCCTTATATTGACCAGACCTTTCTCTTTCCAGAGTTATGAACTTCCCTTACTCCAAAGCACTTTACGGACTATACGAAAGCAAGATCGCTTGTCTAGTAGAACCTGAAGTGATTGAAGTCTGTAAAAGCTTAAAGCGGTTGAACTACAGTGAGGGTTCCACTAACAGCGTGCATTTAGCTGGTGGGATAAACGGTGCCACTGGCCTGGGGGCGCCGCGCGTGGAGGATGAGCCTTTGGCTATGGGGACTACACTGTTTGAACTATATTTGGCGTTGCAGAGGTTTTTGACGTAAGTTTTTTCTAAATCATAGAAGTAGTTTTTCGTACCATAGAAGAAGTTGTTTTTTTTGGGAACAGGAGTCCACAAAAAACGCAATCCTTGCTATATTATTGGAATTGTAATGATTACTACCGTTAAGACGCGTTGTGGGTAGGGAATGCAATACCCGTCCATATTTGTACCCCGGGTATTACCAGACTTTAATTATCAAAACCCGGGTACCCGGGTAATGCCCGGGTTTTACCAAAATGGTGTCAATTGTTACTTTTTAAGCTATTTTCGCATTTTTAAAGCACAAAAAAGTGTTTACATTACAGACTAGTATTTACTAGTTACAAATTCACAATACACGGGAAAAAATAAAACAATGACTATGACTTGTCATAGAACGTAATGAATTAAAAGTGACAGTACTAGTTTTAACAAATTAAGCATCTATTCAAATTAATTATCAATTCAAATAAATTACAATATCACAGTTTTACATAATTAAAATTTAAAAATCCCTTATGTAGTACTAATTAAAGTCTACGCGGTATTGTAACGACGGCCATACACCACTGAACGACAGGCACGCGGTGCTTGGAGCGGTGGAATTAAGTGTGGCGATTACGACATTAAACTGTGGTAATCTATGGGGGAGGCCCGACTTCACTAAAAGTTGTTAATAGTGATGTGCACATTTATAAAGGTAGGCCCGCTAAGATAAGCGTATAAGCCAAGTTATGAGACGACAAAAAAAAAAATAAGGCGTAAGGGAAACGCCAGAAAAACTAATCTTAGTACATCTGTTTCATAGTTAAGGTTAAGTAATAACAATAATTAAAATACCACTAGGTACTGTTTGCAATTAATAGGAAGTGCTGGTTATAAACATTAAGTCATGCTTATTTTTTTAAGTAAGTATATTTGATTTGACCACCCTGTTCAGATTTTGTAAGATATAATTCTGACATGTTGTTTCAAATGTGTTTACGAGGCCAAAATAAACTTTTATTGAAGATTAAAAGGTGTATTAGACCGTTCTTTAACACGTCGTTCACGTTTTTAATTATTTTTACCAATATTTCTTAATATCGGGTAAAACCCGGGTTCCAAGTTGAAAACACGGGTATTACCCGACCCTAAATTTGGACGGGGTTGCATTCCCTAGTTGTGGGAGACCAAGGAGGTAGTCCGATGACTTAGTTAAGGTTCCGAGAACCCAGGCAAACAGCGCAGGACCTTTTAGGGATCCTCGGGGCATGCCTATGAATAGCAGTTCACGAATTTCGGCTGAAAAGATGATGATTGATACCTAATTAAGTATGACCTAGCTATCATTGATTTTTGTCTTGTAAGTCGTAATTTATAATGCTTGTTAATGCATTGACAGGATTTTAATAATTGTAATACGTAGTTAAACGAGTTATGAGTAGATATACTCATGTCTAAGGAAATAATGACTGACATCGGTGGACATTCTTTGAATTACTAATGTCATATCAGAACTGTGATACGACTCCTAATTTGTATTTACAATAACGACGTCTGAATGCGGGCTAATCAAATATTACTATCCATTGCATTATTAAAATTAATTATCTTCCTAGCCTTGTGTTGGTATTTGGTACTTTGGCAGGGTCCATTGATAATCTGATACTTAGATTTGGCGTATGCCTTTTCTAATTATATTTCTGAATTTGATTGTCATTTGTCTTTTCAAGCTAGAAGGAAAACTATGCCATATCGAAATTGTCTCCGATTTCTGCCACAACTTTTTGTCGATATATTTGTCGCTAGTGGCATTCAAAAGATTAACCAAGTATTCATTCATTTTACAGACTGGGCCAGGGTCTTAATGAAACAGATTGGAGCTCATACGCCATATCCAAATTCCACTGGTGGTTTTTCGGTGGCGTGGCACAATGGCTCGACATCGCAGCGTACAAGGCTCTAACTCGTATTGAGAAAGCTGTGGACTTGGACACATTGACTGTTATTGACAGTAACGTGAAATACAGCAGTTCGGCTGTGGATACCCTGCAGATATTCTATCAGATAAAGATTTTCTGGACTCAGCTGGCCTGGCCTGATGTGGAGGGGAGCTACACCTTTGTGGCTAAGATTATTGATGTAAGTGTTATATTTTTTCCTTTTTGGTCCTTGCATGAAAACAAATGCTTCTGATTATTGAGACAAACAGTGCGCATTTTCTAATACTTGTTAAGGAATACGTTTTTTACACACACACATACATATCAGCCGTATGCAGTCCACTGCTGGACATAGGCCTCCCACAAATATGACTTGTATCATCTTTGGGGTAGTTGCCATAGTCGCCACGCTTGGCAGGCGGGTTGGCGACCGCAGTAGCTGTAGATTGGGTTCCGATGGACGCTGCTGCCGGTCCGTAGGATTTTTCCCTTTGTCGCCTCTTACGACACCCGCGGGAGAGATGGGGTGGTGCTATTCTAGTCAGCCGGCATCACACGGCATCATACGTTCTTTACCTTAGTCTAATCGAATTTGAATGCTTTCATAAGGTCATTTGGATTTATTTCATTGGGCTGGGGCTGTTCGGTAGTATGTCCACGAATCTTTAAGTCCTGGGTTAATATCAGTTTATTTTCATAAGTCAAACGTGTGCTTTATTTAGTCACTTTTAGTTCCCTGGTGTCACTTTCCTTTTGGTGACTTTCCTGAAGACATTGTTATCAAAAATTTCAGGATATATGCCGTTGCTGCGTATTCTACTCGGACCGCATGTCCGGACGCGTGGACAACGCGGGGCGCGTGAGCACGGTCTTCGAGGAGCGGTTCGAGGTCACCTCCGAGTGGTGTGTCGCTATCAACAACATCGACTACGTGCGGCAGAGTCTGGAGCCGTTTGTGGAAGAGTTGGGCATGGACGACATTATTCAGAAGCTGTGCGAGTGCAAGTCTCCAGTTGAAGCACAGAGGTAAGAAATATCTTTAAGGATAATCGCCACTAGAGTAGACAGGCACTCGGATTGTCGCATGGTCTTCGAGTATCGGATCGAGGTGACCTCCGACTGGTGTGTCACCATCAACATTATGGACTACGTGTGGCAGAGCCTTGAGCCTTTAATGGATGAGCAGGGCATGGACGACATTATTCAGCTGTGTGCGTGTGGTATTCTCCAGTCGAAGCAGAGAAGTAAGAAATATCTTTAATGATAATCGCCTTGCTGCATGTGGTACAATCGAGCTGTGCTTCTGAACCTGGGTGATGGTATAGAAAAACAATTATAAAAAAAGCTGTTTAAAAATGCTAATATGCAGTGACAACACAGAAGCGAGAAATACGTACACGGGAAATATTTGAAATAAAAGAAGTCACTATTTAGTAGAGCTTCATATCACATAACTGTCATTACAAGCCAGTCATTGTATTAATATTTCTACCAATGTACACCACATTACATTTTAAGATAATTTGCACAACAATTTCATGTTTCAGATGTAAGGACACCTTGCAATGTGTTATTGCTAACGCTATTGACACAGTAAGGAATAAAATTGTGGAAATTCTGGAAATAATGGTCAAAAAGGTAAGTTATAGCTGGAAGTAAATTTTAGTTTTTATTATAATTCTTTAGACGATTGTAGTGACAAAATCCTTTAGTAACATTTTCGTTTAATTGTAGAAATCTATATAAGTTTCATTATAATAGCTAATAAACTAATCAATTGGTTATTTCTAGATGATGCCATCCATCACCCGATTCCTAATGGAAGGTGCCGAGCTACTACATCAGGACTGTTCTAGCATGGATCGCGTTATGCGCTACCTGGAGGCCAACCTTGATACTCTCTACCAGCAATTAAATAACGACAACTTTTCAAGGACCCTCGATATAGTGTGGGAACAACTGGGAGAGGTCCTTTACGAGCTCATACAAGCTAACTTAGAGGTTAGAAATACTTATTTTGCTTGGTTTCTATCGCTGATTGTATAATACTTACTTAGCTTAGATTTGTTAAATAATATTAATTTATATTTTATCAGTTATCACTTTTATCTTTATACTAATTTTATTGTTATTAAAGGATCTGGTGAAAATCTATAATTTTATGGTAATGTGTAACAATTAACTACTGGTGCCAAGGTAAGATATTTCAATCATCAGATAAGAACACATATCCGACAGATACCCATAGACCCATAGAGTCGCCGTATTCGTCGAATAGGGCTTTTATGAGAATTGAAAAACTGAGCCTAAGAAAGTGTAATAAATACATCTAAATAATTAATACATTTTGCTGTAAAAAGAGCACTCATAATTGTGTGTAATAAATAAATACATATCTGATGACTAATCTACTTATGGCCAGGAAGTTCTTTAATAAAAGGTTAGAGGTGAAAGATTAAAAAAAAAATAGTCTATTTTTATTGAATCTTTCACCAGATCCTCGTTGTAATTAATATTTCTATCATTCGTTACACTAACCTAACATAATTTTGTATTGTAGAAAGAGAAACTCGCCTCCCGTATCCGCTTGCTTAGGCGTAGGTATTTCGACAAAAACAAAGTAGCCCCCAATAGCAACTACTTCCTTTTCCGGGTAAATATTGCATATTACTACACGCCACTGCAATATTTGAAACTGCACCCCGTATTAGAGTGTTTAATTGTTTAATATTATATGTTTATGTGCAAAATGTATTCTAAATTATTTTATGTTTTGATATAGCACCGAAAAGCAAAGATAACTCGGTATATCGACCCGAGGCGCCTGACCAAATCGGCTGCTGCCAATTTAGATGCGGTAAACATAGTTCATAGAAAGCACCTTGTTTATGTACCTACCTTAAATTATGTTACATGTGTTGAATGTTTAGACATAGCCTCGAATCCACAAGCGGACTAATGTCACAGCGGTTCACGATTTGCCAGCACCGGAAACTACCTTCAGCTCTAACTGAAGCAAAAAACGTATCAGCGAGTTATCTTTATAATTGAGTTTAAATCACCAAACTGTCAATTTATTGTACAACTGCTGCTGTTTAAGTTTGTAACTTGTTACTATCCCTTTTATAATAAATGAAATAGCGGTTTTCAAAAGATTTGTGACTACGAAGGTGTCGAGGACAGCAAGGGTGGTGACGAGTTAACCGAAGTCAAGTGAGATCAGTCTTCTAGTGACTTCCCTTGAACTTGCAGAAAGTTTTGTGTGAACTGCGATCTGGTTTCCCGGTGTTGGCATGAATCGAGGAACAGTTGTACCGTGGTCTTTGCAGCTGGATACTATGTTAGCTTGTTATGTTCCTCGCCTCGACAGAAAACCCATAGTCTTTCTTCATGTGGGGTACTAGGTATCGTTTGTGATTGTTTCGATGAATGTTGCTTCTAGCATAATCCAATGATTTCCCGATATACCTACCGAATGCGAACCCAGCAAAGTCTATTTCTCGTTTTGGAATTATTTGTGATAATTACAGTGAATGTTGTCTCCGTTTCAAGGAAAGGTTTTATGACGTGACAACCTTATTACAATAATCCCAGTTTTTATGTTTAATATTATTATTAATTCATTACGGTTACATTGCATGTACATTTATTTACTTATAATGCACGAAGGCGATTTTTTTTAAACCTATGTAATTATTGCATGGACGTTTTTTTATATTGGTGATGGGATAAATTATGCTTCTATGAATCGCAATTTATATTGTATATATTTATGCAGACAATAAACTATTTTAATGCTTACATTGTATAGGACTTTTTAGGTACTTAATCTAATACAAAATCAATAACCTAATTTGCTAGTATTTAACGAGAGCATACGCTCATAACAAAAATCTGTTCTTTCCTAAAAATAAATATACCTATTTACTTTAATTAACAGTGTATCGCATTTGAAAATATTGTTATTGTCTAAAAGTCATATTCTTTAATAATTTCTTATAACCGCTCTAAATATTTCAGAAACGAAGACCGCCCAGCTTTTTCTCGAATCTCCACGAATGCCTTAAAATCATGATTAGGTCCTTCCGTCAAGACAATAAAGAAATATACTCCTCGGAGACATTAAAACGGGTAGAATATTTACTGAAACTTCATGGCATGGAGACCAGGGAACTCATCCATCAGTACCACTTGGAGAGGTGGCAGGAGCAGCAAGCTATTAATGAGCCAAAGATGGGAATACTTACAGTTAGAGCACAGTTTATTGAAGATAATTTGAAGTTAGAAATTTTGAATGCCAGGAATTTGGTGGCGACGGATTCCAATGGTGAGTATGATGCTTTACTTATGCTAAACTTATCTATAAATAAATATTTTTTCGGGACAATCTTACACAAATCGACCTACTCCTGCGGTAAGCTTAGTAAGGCTTGTATTGTAGGCACTAGACGACGATACCTATATATAATAGATAGATACTTAAATATATAGAAAACACGCATGACTCAGGAACAAATACCTGTGTTCATCACAAAGATAAATGCCCTGACTGGGATTTGAACCCAGGAACCGATGGTGATTCAGGATCAAGGCAGGGTCACTACCCACTAGGCCAGACCGGTCGTCAAATCTATGGATCTAAGGGAAGGGGCCTGGACTCGAGTTCAGTTGGCAACACATATTGTGCACGACTGTGAAATTCGTTTGAGGGTGATTTGGTGGTTATGGTTCTGATATTAATAGGACAATCTTTGGGTGGAGCAACGAAACACGTACACTTACAATAACGGATTTTTTAACTATTCACCGGTATCTGATATCCGGTACCGGTAGCACTTAATGTGTGAATGTCACTTTCAGCAGACAGAAAAAGAAAAACTGTAGCAGGTTATTTGGGACCAAAAGGATTTAGAGCACTTTACTTGAGATCCAGTATGATGCGAGTGTATTTGTAGTATATTTTGATTGTTTAATGTCGCAGGTCTGTGTGACTCATATGTGCGTGTGGGGCTGCTGCCAGAAGACTCCTTCGCCAACGTGATGAAGCCGAAGACCCAAACGCACAACAAGAATCTCTTCCCGTTGTACGACGAAATGTTCCTTATGTAAGTAACTTGAATAAAAAATGATTTTAAGTTTACTTTAATTATGCCGATATTTCGGCACTGTGTCAAGTAGGTACCATTCTCATGGAATGAGTAACGGAATGAGTAATTCCGTGAAGATGGCGCTTGTAACAGTGCCGAAATATCGGAAACTCATTCAAATTACCATGTACGTTATGGTAATGATCCCGTTTTAAGTAATAGTTGTAAATGACTCTTCATATTCAGTTAAACAGGGTCACATTATTATTTTTCGTCTTTTAAATCGCCTCTAATTGAAGACTTATAGTCAATAATTGGCTGCAATATTAGTTGACTGTGAAATGTTTGTAAATTTTAGAAAACATTAAAAAAAAACGTGAATCCGTTTTACGTTACGATTTGTGAAGATATCATTACATACATACATTTCAGCTGTATGCAGTCCACTGCTGGACATAAACCTCCTACAAATATGACTTGTATCATCTTAGGGGTAGTTGCCATAGTCGCCACGCTTGGCTGGCGGGTTGGCGACCGCAGTAGCTGTAAATTGGGTTTCGACGGACGCTGCTGCCCGTGCGTAGGATTTTTCCCATTGTCGCCTCTTAAGACACCCGCGGGAGGAGATGGGTGGTGCTAATCTAGTCAGTCGGCATCACACAGTAAAGAAGCATGCTGTGAAGATATTTCATGTGAATTAGTAGTTTTAATGTCAGTGACCAAGTAAGCTGCTTAAAATCATATATCTTACCTATCTATCATAGTACTTTCTCTTAGCCTTTAAATTACAATAAATAATCTCCTTTCAGTCCTCTGAGCCACGAGCAGCGCCGAGTACGAGACGGCCTCATCTACTTCGCCATAAAGGACAAAGACATGTTCAGCGTGTCCAACGCGTTCGTGGGCGAGGCTTACCTGTCCTTCGGGGACGTGCCTGACACTGTTGCGCCTATCTCCAGTCTGCAGCAGCAGCACCTGCCGCTCTCGAGGCCTAGTACCATAGGTATGTCATGTCCCTGTCATGTCCCAGTACCATAGGCATGTCATGTGTCATGTCCCAGTACCATAGGTATGTCATGTCCCAGTACCATAGGTATGTCATGTCCCAGTATCATATGTATGTCATGTCCCAGTACTATAGGTAGGTATGTCATGTCGCAGTACCATAGGTATGTCATGTCCCAGTACCATAGGTATGTCATGTCCCTGTATCATAGGTATGTCATGTCCCAGTACCATAGGTATGTTATGTCCCGGTACCATAGGTATGTCATGTCCCAGTATCATGGGTATGTCATGTCCCAGTACCATAGGTATGTCATGTCCGTGTCATGTCCCAGTACCATAGGTATGTCATGTCCCAGTACCACAGGCATGTCATGTGTCATATCGCTGTACCATAGGCGTGTCATGTGTCATGTCCCAGTACCATAGGTATGTTATGTCACCTCCGATTATTGAGTAGTGCCGCTTACGCGATGGCATCTGTTTTGTAATATAGGATAATGACATGTTCATCGTGTCCAACACGTGCGTGGGCGAGGCCAGTAAGAAATCGTCTATTCACATTTTTATACAAACTACTGGGTGTTATAAAAAACGTGATAGAAGATTATCAAATCGGCATCTGGTCATGATTTGGAACAAACAAAACTTCGATTTACAAACCTTACTAACCTAACGACTGCCGTGTTAATCTGTGTGAGCGAGAACGATAATTGTGCATCTAATGTGCTAAATTCGCAAAATACGCCATTCGTTAAAATTTTTATATCTTCTTCTCGTCTTGTCAACGACTGTTTGGGATTCGGAGGGTGCATATAGCGCCATCTAATGTTACCATTCAAAATACGTCGCTAGATGGCGCTACACTTAAAAATACCTTTATTCTTCTTTCGTTATGGGTTTGTTAGTATAGTACTTATTTGTTCTCGCGTTGTCCCGGCATTTTGCCACGGCTCATAGGAGCCTGGGGTCTGCTCGTACTCGACGTAGGCACTCGTTTTACGAAAGCGATTGTCATCTAACCTTCTAACCCAAATGAGTAAACTAGGCCTTATTGGGATTAGTCCGGTTTCCTCGCGATGTATTCCTTCACCAAAAAGAGACTTATAAATTATCATCATCATGTCAGCCGAAAGAAGTCCACTGCTGGACATAGGCTCCCCCAGAACGACCCAAGAAGATATATATATGATAAATATCATATGATATTTCGTACATAAGTTCCGAAAAACTCATTAGTACAACCTCGGCAATTACGACTACGACCTCCGGATAGCAAGACGCACGCTCTTGCCGCTAGGCCACCAGTGCTTCTATAAGTAAGCGGTCATATCTTATTAAAAAACAAATATTTTGTTTCAGATGGGGACGCGATAAAGGCACTTGAGTCGCGACAGGGCGACAAGCAAGCACGGGAGTTCCTCAAGAAACAGAGACAGAAGATGCCTGGCAAACAGTTTTTCTCGCTCAGTTGAATTGTCTATATAATAGATAAATAAACAATTGAACTAGCAATGCCTGGCGCCAGAATTGGTTTCTAAAGCAAATAAAAAATACGCCAATAGTCCGATCTCAAACACAGCTGATAAGTCACTCTTTTGTAAATTTTGTAAAGCGAATAAAAAATTGTTGTAAAAACCAGTCAGATTGTGTCATATAATATAATCATATAAATACACGGCTTAAACTATCTAAAATTAACCTCAATTCAATATATTTGAATTAAATAAATCAAAATCCTTGAAACGTTGAAAAATAGGTATATTCATAAAAAAGTGAATTACCATGATAAAGTATTGTCATAATAAGTACATAGGTATATCTATTGATATATTATTTCTGAACTGTTTCATACTAAGTACAAGTTTCTTAATTATTTGTGACAATAATAACTTTTAGTGATTTTGAGGAAATGATTTTGCTGGATTGTTATTTTTTGCAAATTTCATATCGGCAATATTTTGTATAAGCAATATTATAAGTTCACGTGTGTTCTATAGACTGATAGTTTGGCTGATAAAGATTTTATACTAAAGTGTAGAATAAAATGTTATTCCAGTAGTTGGAAAATAGCACTGAAACATTTGGCTCGGAATCTCACTTACAATTGTGCATATTGATTTGAAATTAGTCTTTTTTTGTATAGGCCTGTACTCATTCTATTTGTATACGGACTACGTCAAAATTGTCCTTTCTTAATACCTATATAAATGTTCGAATATTTACGATAGCTATGATACAATAAAAAATATGGAAAGAAGATAATTGTTATGTTTGTTAAGGACTTTCATGATTCAATTTCACTCAAAATCCCGTACGATCAGACGAGATTGTTAAATTAATGTATGTTTGTGAACCGTATAGTTGCGTTAATGGTGAATGTATTTAGGGTATATTAAACTGAAATTAATAGGGTAAAGCATCAAATATTGACCACCTTTCTATAACTGGCCACTTTATAAGTAGGTACTAAAGTTAATTATGTTTAAAGATGATCAGAATTTATTTACATAGTACCTAGGTGTGTTGTGGTCAGTTATCGAAAGGTGCCAAGTAATTGACGATTTACCATATACGAGCTCGGACGCCGATTGTATTTCGCTTTTGATGAACGAAATGTAGAAGTGTTGTACTAAATTTATTTTCTATAGATTACAATAATTTTAGTAGCGGCTATGTTCTGTGATAAAGAGATGTGCCTTAACTTATTTCTATGCATCTACTCGCTTGTGAAATCGCATATTTTCTTTTTATTATATTTTGGTTCAATTTCGCTATATATGCAGAAAATTGATTGTTTTTTGTAATATCTTTATTTTGATAGAAAAGAAATGCCAATAAAAATGTATTTACTTATATTGTCGTTTAATTCCATTTTCTTGTGCTTTAGATATATTTATGCTGCGTAGATACGAGTTTATCGCGCCTGAATTGAACAAACCGTAATTGGTCAAAACAAATAACCTAGGTATTATTTATTCACGCTTGGTACTGATAGTGTGGAATCAAATGAATATTTCGAAAAGTCGAATGCTGGTTCTGATTTAGAGCACTTTCGGGTTAAACAGTAAAATAACCCGCAGGATATTAAAATATAGGAATAGTTATAATATACATAGATCTGAAGCAATTTTTTTCGATATACTACTTCATATTTTAATGCAAATTAGACCCAGGCTTTCCCAGAGTTAAGCGTTGACAAATATACGGATTTAACCGGTCAACCTCGGGTTAGTTGGCTAACCCAGAGGTGCGCAAGTGGGCCTTAGCCTAGCAACTAGATTTCTGAATTTAGTCATATAAAATATTTAAATCAGTGTATTTCACTGGTGCACTTAAGTTTAGTTGCGGATGTATAAATTACTTCAGTGCGAATATTTTTGCAATAATTTGAGAAATAAATTATTGATTATTACCTTGTTCCGCGGTTCTACGGATAGAGATATCGATTAATAAAGATGTATTCAATTATATATGCAAATAGATACTCGGGAATTCGTGCAATGAAGTTTATTTGTATTTACAATCGTATTATCATAACTACAAGTACTGAACTAGTTACAGTATAAAATCTATAAAAGGCCCTTGAGGCATTGTACCAAGGATGCTGGCGGCATTTCCTCGTTGTATCGCAATGCTGATACGTTGTGCGAGGAAGCCGCCAGCTCTACGGTCACCAGTTACATCAACCAGATGCTTCGCGATTTCTGCAAAAAGTTTGTGAGCACTGGGATCCCATGGACCTAGCGTCTCTACGCCAAACGGTACAAAATGGTACTCTCTGCCCAGGCTTTTATATTTGTTACGTTTAAGAATTTCGGCGCTTTCCGCCGCTGCACCCGCTTTTACATTAGTTCGTTGGAGATGGGACGGCGCTAGGGTGTCTACGCAGGTAGCATCCCACACCAGCATCCGTCCCAAGCTCCAAGGAACCAAAGACACTACATCAGGCCTCTTGTTAGGCTTTTATATTTGTTACTTAGTTACATTTTGAGTTAAGAAAATATCTGCTGCGTTAGGTTGAAGAAGAGGGTACAAATCTTAAATATACCTATGTAATTTATTTCTATTTATACTAAAAAATATTTTTACGAACATATTTTACCTTCTGAATTTAAACTTTCGTGAGTCGCGTTCACTCACGTTTATTCAGTCACTCAAGTACTATAATCGTCATTCTTACCTAAAGCTCGAAAATGGAGCCCTAGGCTGTCTGAAACCTGTAGCGCTGGTAACGCAAAATTTCGTTCAACCGATCAAGTTCAAAATAGGTTTTATTGCAAGTCTTTATTAAGTTGCACTTTCATGATTAATTGATTATTATTTTTTTTTAACATGAGGTATAAAAGGTGGACATACACACACACACACACACATTTTTTTCTTTTAGACCGATGATTTTCGAAAATATTCACTTTATCAAAAAAATGTTTTAGGCAAACTCCTAATCTTTTTTCGTCTACATATCTAACGACATCTCACACTTTAAGGTTGAATCGAAACTCTAAACCGTAATTCCATTTTTTATTTGATCACTTTGTCCGAGTGATTGATTTACATATTCTTACCAAATTACAGACAGACAGACATGGCGAAACTAAAAGGGTTAGTTGACTACAGCACCTTAATAATTGTTTGCAAGCGGTGGCATCTTAGTAT
Organism: Grapholita molesta; assembly: GCA_022674325.2. Classification (NCBI taxonomy): domain Eukaryota; kingdom Metazoa; phylum Arthropoda; class Insecta; order Lepidoptera; family Tortricidae; genus Grapholita; species Grapholita molesta. The sequence continues at coordinate 7,863,227 of CP053129.2, read as the reverse complement.
TTAAGACCTGGTACTAACCAGGTAAGACCTTACCATGTAAACGACTGTTTCATTGGCAGTAAACATAATCACATATTTACATATGGAGTTTATGAGATATTAATTGAGCCGACACCGGACCAAGGTAGACAACTTCAGGATATTGCCTCATGCATACAAAGTGAGTAATAAGCCACCGGGGACCGAGAGGCATCTTAGGGTCCTTACTTATACTTCTAAGGCCCATAAGCAGGTTTTGAGATTGGGTCTTTTTAAAGGTTAAATACAGATTGCAGAAATTGTACAAATATATTACCTACTACACAGAGTTTGGAATGTAGATTTGTATAAAGTAAAAAAAAAAATACATTTCAGCGATCGGTTTTTTTAGAAGGGCGTTTGACGAGCCACTTTGAAAGAAAACTATTTGCAATCGAATTCTATCCATAGATCCATCTTATGGAGAGTTTAAATTAATAAGAATATGCTACAAGGTTATTTTTAGGAGATTTTTATAAAATACTATTCAAGTTCACAACTGCAATGACCAGTGAAATAGGTATTTCATTAGGTTATGAAACCGAAAAATAAACTATCATGACACAGGGTTCGGATTTATCAGCGAAAAAAGAGAACTAATCCTCTTCAAGGTCAAACGTACGGATAAAAATGATATGATTCTAATACAGATGTCCCTCATACCCTGGCAGGTGGGACGGCCACTTATCTGGGATGCCACTTGTGTGGATACCCTAACGCCGTCCCATCCGTCTCCTACTTCGCTGAAGGCTGGCAGCGGAGTCTCTCAAGTGCCGCAAATATGCTGAATTAACAAAAAAACACATATTTGCGGCATTTGCTGTTTGCTTGGGCCGTGGGGCCCGAGCGTTCACAAAATATTTTATAAATATTAGGGGTAGACTGTTTCAATGTACCCGAGACTCTAGGGCTGGCGCATTCCTCGGCCAAAGAATAGGCATAGCCATTCAGTGGGGGAAAGTAGCCAGCCTTATGGGCACCCTTCCGCATGGGACAGACTTAGGTTAGTTAGTTTATTTTTTCTTTGTTTATTAGTTTTGTTTATTATGTAATCTTTTTATAATACATATAAAGTACATATATCTATTTTAAAACAGCATATATAACTCGTTATTTACAATAATAACATTCATTATACAATTAAACTAGGAGTACTTAACTAGTCATTGCATTAAATCAATTTTATAAAATGTATTTGGGATTTAAACTACAGATACCTCACAATTCATCAACAGCTCTCACCCATGATTTGACAGTAGAAATTAAGTTATTAAATAAACAATGTGTTAAACACCCGTTAACCTTCAATAACTGGTTACCTATACTATAATGTTGACAATATAACTTGATATAGTAGATTTTTTGCATTTTCGGTAAAAACCGATCGCATTCTCGGGCTCCAAGCTGAAGCTAGTATAAAGAGGTTCCAAAAACGCTCTCAGAGGTACTTAAAATAACGCAAGAAACGTCGGTACTCAAGGTAATTAAATTTATTCCCGATAGACCCGTTACATATTTTTTAGTAAATAATCTCATTATCTTCCTCCCTTGTCCCAGCATTTTGACACGGCTCATGGGAGCCTGGGGTCCGCTTGGCAACTAATCCCAGGATTTGGCCTAGGCACTAGTTTTACGGTAGCGACTGCCATCTGACTTTCCAGCCCAGAGGGTAAACTAGGCCTTATTGGGATTAGTCCGGTGTCCTCACGAATTTTTCCTTAACTGAAAAGCGACTGGTAAATATCAAATTATATTTCGTACATAATTTTCGAAAAACTCATTGGTACCAGCCGGGGTTTGAACCTGCGACATCCGGATTGCAAGTAGCAAGCTCTCCGCTAGGCCACCCGCGCTTCTATTTTTTTACTAAATAATGTACAAATGGTAATAAAATAGTAAGTATACCTTACCAAAGAAAAGGTTTCGGGTAATTTCGGGTACAATTTTAACAACGAACTTTAGACCTCTCGCGGTCTAAAATATCAAAGCAAAGCTTTAATACCTACTTGAAATTAAGAGCGATTTAAGCCGGGCTTTAGTTAATTCATTTCCTTTATTCTTCCGATTTGTCGCACGCGTCACGCACAATTAAATGTGAATTAATTAAAATGTCAGGGCACAAAGGGCTCCAAGTAACGGTTGGTGGAAGGCTGAGGGTTCCGATTGGATGCGCGAACGCAGCGAGTCGAGGTTATGTTAACCAGCGTAGCTAAACTCCGACTTTCGAATCCTGGTTATATCTGGTAGTCCACATGGAAAGGTACATTATGGCGCTTGGCGCTTACGCTATTGTTAATGACGCTTCAATACTAATGTGACACTTTGCAAAGCGCCAAGCGCCATAAGGTACCTTTCCATGTGGACTACCACATAATAAATAATAAATAAATATTTCGGGACAATCTTACACAAATCGACCTAGTCCTACGGTAAGCTCAGTAAGGCTTGTGTTGTAGGTACTAGACGACGATATATATAATAGATAGATACATATAAATACTTAAATACATAGAAAACACTCATGACTCAGGAACAAATATCTGTGCTCATCACACAAATAAATGCCCCGACTGGGAATCGAACCCAGGACCATCGGCTTCATAGGCAGGGTCACTACTCACTAGGCCAGACCGGTCGTCATGTGTGGTATATGGACATAAATTAGTATTAAGTACATTTCTATTGAATATATTTATATTATCCTATAGTATCTGAGTCTAGGAAAGCCCATATGATTTACAAAAGTCAGACTTGGAATAAGGGAATCGACAAATACGAAGCTTGTGCTCGAGCCAAATAGTGAACTTTTTGATCCCTAATTATCATACAGGGTATCATGATACGGAGAGGGCTATGCTCGGAGTTTCTCTACGTCATCTAATTAGGAATGAGGAGGCGAACTAAAGTCACCGACATAGCCCACCGAGTTAGCAAGCTGAAATGGCAATGAACAGGGATTAGTCTTACGGACTAGAACATAAAATGAGTATATCAGCTCATAGTCCAAAACTCAAAATAGCAGAAACACAAAATGACTACAACACATTTAGTCGACGGAGCTCCGCTTGCGCTATTTTTTGGTGCTCAGGCCACATTGCACGCAGAGAATTTGGCTGATGGGGTCAAAAGTTCTCGAGTGGAGACCACGGACTAGTACAGTCGCCATCAGATATATCGGAGCTGTGGAGGTGGTCACAAATATCTGAACAACGCCTCTATTGTCAAGGCGATAAAGTGCATGTTTACATATTTGTGACCACCTCCACAGCTCCGATATATCTGATGGCGACTGTACCTAAGTACTACTAAGTAGCACTATTCGACCCCAACAGCCATCTTCTACAACATTTTACATCATCATCATCATCACTGCTGAACACCTAACTGTTCCGGTGTTTGTGAACAGTCAATTAATAATATTATAGCCGATCAGAGGCACCCTACCCGGGTATGTCCTTAAACTACGTCCAGCAATGAGAGGTAGGGCACAGCGATGACCATCACGCTTGAATCTGGGGCAGCCCAACTGGGGAAGTACCTCCTCCTTACAGAAGACCACAGCCATAATAGCACTGCTACCTTTCAGGTCTGTAGTGTTGTGTTCCTGATGGTGAGTAAGGTTCCCAGAGCTCCAACCCCCTTAAAGGCCGGCAACGCGCTTGTGACTCCCCTGGTGTTGCGGGTGCCCATGAGCGACGGTAATTGCTTACCACCAGGCAATCCGTCTGCTCGTTTGCCGCCTATGTCATAAAAAAAAACCACTGCGAATGCCTCTAAACCCTCGACTCGCCCTAAATCGGCAAGTAATCGGAACGACACCCCAGAATCGAATGGATCTCGGCGGCTTCTTTGATGTGCGCCCCTTTTGATCGGCCGCCGACAATCCGGCCGCTACTTATCGGGTCAGATTTATTGTGATGCGGAGGCTGGGCCGCGGGGAGCGCCATTGGACCGTAGACTACATAATGAAGGAGACACACCACTATAACTAAATTAGGAACTATGCATGATCACGGGTTCAATTGCCCAAGAGTGTAGCAGACTTGTAATATTCAGTTAGTAGAACCAGAACTTTAAGTAAGTATAAGTTAAGTAAAAAATATTTAAGTACATTTATACTTAGTTACTGGTATTGCAATAAATATCAGAAACATGAGCCGAAATATTTAATTATTTATTTGTAATTGTTTTTATACAAAATACGTGAAATTTAAAGAATTTATACTGGTATTGCAATAAATATCAGAAACACGTGCCGAAATATGTAATTATTTATTTGTAATTGTTTTTATACAAAATACGTGAAATTTCAAGAATTTATACTGGTATTGCAAAAAATATAAGAATATGTGCCAAAATATTTAATTATTTATTTGTAATTGTTGATATACAAAATACGTGAAATTTCAATAATTTAAACGATTTTATTCGTTTTAAGAACAAACTCGCCTTAAGATAATTATAATTAACATATTTCATTCAGAGTTGCGTATCTACGACGTGCTAAGATGTGTAATCTATGCGAAGGCTTAACACTACTAAATTTTGTATTTCATATGGCACATATTTTAAGAATTTTTAGTATTTTTACCTATTTTACGGTTTTAAATGTTCTAGCAAAGCAAATTTTATTTAACTATATTTCGATAGCTGAAGTAAAAAAGATAGCTAAAAATTATAAATTATTAATAATCATCTATTTTACTGGAAAAACAGTACATACACAGATTACTGTTCGTACATCATCCATTTCAGCCATATGCAGTCCACTGCTGGACATAGGCCTCCCACAAACATGACTTGTATAATCTTGGGGGTAGTTGTCATAGTCGCCACGCTTGGCAGGCGGGTTGGCGACCGCAGTAGCTGTAGATTGGGTTTCGACGGACGCTGCTACCCGTCCGTAGGATTTTGCCTTTTGTCGCCTCTTACGACACCCGCGGGAGGAGATGGGGTGATGCTATTCTAGTGCTATCGGTTCGTATCGATTGCCAAATTATTTAAACGAAATATTCACTTTTATTATCACTCAGTATTCCCCTTTTAAACTGTATGTCCTCTAGACAAATTAATTAGTAATTAAAAAAGATAAAACCTCTTTTAATATTATGACGGCACTTAGATTTATAAGTTGTCTAATTAAATGCGATATGGTATTAAAAAAAATATTTTTATTCAGTAACAAATATGGTGTATGATATGGTATTTAAAGGTATTAAAAGCAAACAATACCGAAGACAATCAATCTAACATAGACGAATTCATTGTAGAATAACTATGCATGTCGTACATAGGGTAAATCGCCAGTTACTGGCCACCTTTCAATAACTGGCCACCATATACTGAAAATGGACTCTATTTACCTATACCTAAACAGAATTCATTTAAGTATAAGGTGGCCAGTAATTGAAGGGTGGCCACTAATTGAAACCCCATTTGAAAATGTGTTCTATTTATAGGTAAACAGAATTCATTTTCAGTATAAGGTGGCCAGTTATTGAAAGGTGGCCAGTAACTGGCGATTTACCCTATATAATTGTTTTATTTCTATCTCAATGCTACTGGTACAAAACAATAGCTCATAACTGGATCCATGGTGTTTCATTCTGCTCCCGAGTCTGAAATTACCCTGTATATATACAATGCGTCGCGGTCCTATAAAGGAACATATCGACAGCAACATTAAAATAATTTTATTTAGTATTGTTACCTTTGTTCTAAATGTAGGTATTATAATCGAGGGTTGGGTGGTCAAACCCGATAAAACGATATAATATTTCATTGTAGTAACAATCTTACGTAATTCACGTACAGTTCTGAATTCAAAATCCCATTTACTCGACTTATCGGGTTTGACCACGCAACCCTGTGATATTTTATATTGTGACATAACACCAAAATCTACTACAGGAGCGCTACCGAGAAAATCGACATTAGTAAATTTCGAACGCAGAAATTTTGAATAGCTGTTTATCTCGCTCACAAACCGGAGCGATGAGCGGATACACGTTATTTGCTCATAGATTTCAGAGAACAAAGAAAGGTTTTACTGTGCTCCACAATTAACAGAGAGAGAGAGAGAGAGGGTTACATATATTCTAGGCAGGAGCGGTACCGCGAACATCGAAGTTAGTATATTTCGGGCATCTTTCTCTTTTACTCCAATTAGGGTGTCATGAGAGTGACAGAGACAATCATCCGAGATTTACGAATATCGTTGTTCGCGGTAGCGCCGCTGGTCGTACGTACCTATTTTTATGGACACGATATAAATTAAAGAAGAGTTCAATCGTAATAAAATCCGTACGCGGTAGTTTTTATATAAAGAGAAAACGATAAAAACCTAACAACCAAACCCCTATATATTTTATTAATAAGGAAGGACATGATTTAACGTACCGAATAAAAATATATTGTATTCTTTGTTAAGTAAAATGAACCGTATAATAGTCTTTTATATTAAAACGCTTTTAAAAAGGCCGTCCTACTAAATCTTAATGGAATTGAATAATAAGGTCTCAAGATTTTAATGGTTTAAAAGGTTCTTTGAATCGGCTGTAGGTACTAGGCGTGTAGGAGGGATAGGTTGTTGATTTACTATTCGGGATGCTGTAGTCGATAAAATGTTTAACGAGAACTACCTAGTGTTTACATATGCTGAGCCTAAAAATCTGTACTTTTGCGAAAAACCTAAGTAGGTGCAAACATTATGAAAATTCTATTTTGCGATAAAAAGGTATTGCCTTGAACTTTAACTAAATTGCTTCCTGATGCTGCGTTAATTATATGGCAAGCCTTTATTATTGATGTAAAAATAATGTTTAGATTTTAATGTCAATTGGTGTTTTCCCACTGATTTCTAAGGCAATGTTGCCATACTTTAATTTACTGTATATATTCACTGCTTTGGTTGGCTAGCTCGCAGTTACTCGTCGATTTTATAGGAAAGAAAGCTTAGTTTTCATTGCAACTGTAATTCCACAAATACGTTTGTAAAAAAATAAATACGACGCTTCTTTTAATGTTTTGTCTATTCTGTACATTTTAAAGTAATTATAAATAATTTATTAAGTCTCAGTGCGTTTGTTTTCTTTCAATGTTTATTTTCTCCAACCCATATTGCCACTTGTTAAGGGCCTGTACTCAAAACTGCAATGCGACGTCGCATCGCAAAAACCTCCTTGGCCTCATATGGCGAATTCGCATCGCATCGCATCGCAGTTTTGTGTACAGGCCCTAATTTATTAAATGGTGTTTAGGTCATGAAAATATATTATCTGATTAGCTGTACAATACGATACCAAAATTAAATTCTAGTTAATTTGTATGAACGTATACTACTGTACTATATAACTGTATTTATTTAATTTACATTGAGCCATCAACAAAACAACTCCTTTTCTTTCCCTGGAGCTTGGGAAGGATGGGTGTGGGATGCTACTTGTGTAGACACACTAGCGCCGTCCCATCTCCAAAGAACTAAGGTAAAAGCGAAAGCGCCGAAATTTTGAAACGCAAGAATTATAACACCCTGGGCTTTGGCGTAGAAACACTAGGTCCATGGAGTCCCGGTGCACACAAACTGCAGAAATCGCGAAGAGTTTGGGTAGGAAACTGATGACCGAAGAACTGGCGGCTTTCTCGCATAACGTATCAGTATTGCGATACAACAAGGAAATGCGCCAGCATCCGTGGTATACAGTGCTTCAAGGGCCATCTTTCGATTCAATTAGAGAAGTGAAGTAGTTATTGTAATTTTAATTAAACAAATAATTGTTTAAGCTCTTAGAACGATAGCTACGTAGGCAGGATGACTTATAACTACGCTAGTAAGGATACCTTTGAACACACCGTAATCACTATCGGCTAACAATTTTCTGACACATAAATTTAACAATAACACACGACATGGACATGACACAAATACAAATGTAAACGAAAATAATGTGAACAGGCTTCGAATCCTGATAAGGACATTTTATTTATGATTTGCACTTTTTCAACTATTTTTTATTTGATTTACAATAAGAGACATAATATCAACCTGTGTATGTGAAAATTTTATTTAAATGCAATATAAACATCGCACATGAAAAATATTTAAATTAAAAAAAATCTGGATGGCAAATAGCTTAAATGCGTAGTTTCATATGCTAATTGCTACTGACCAGATATTATCCATATATGTATTTATATATTCGTCTAGCACACCTAAACTTTATTCAGCTTATGTAGGTCGATTTGTGTAAGATTGTCCATAAAAAAATTGTGTAAAAAATAAAAAAGGATCGTATTCCACAATCCTTAAAACTTAAGATAAGCATACGGCAACACTAGCGGCATCAAAAGACCAGTGGAACTGTCAAAGGGCTAGTGTGTCGGCTCGGCTTTATGATGGCATTTTTACAGGCAGGTACAGGCTTTGAAGGCCTTGCCGCCAGCCAATTATATTCTACTTAACTCCGAGTCCGCGCACGCAGCTCCCGACGGGCAGCGGGTGCTCCGTGTAAGATCATTTTTATGATAATAGCGAGTTTAAAAATTAACTATCTGACGGACGCTCGCGATCGTATCAGGAACGGTGCCATCTTTACTCTTTAGTTGCTTTAACATTCTGAGAATCTTCATATGAGAAATTACTTATCTGCTTAATTACTTACTTTTTCCTTACAAGACTTGTATATGTATATCTTTAAAAACAGAAATCGCAAGTAATAAACTTGGTGTAAATGTTATAACTAGATTTAAAAAAAAGTTTTTCATACGACATTGAAATAAAAATTGTAATATTTCCACTTTTTATAGTACTTACTCTCAGAAAGGTTTTTTAGGAAGAGTTGTCGAAGTATGGTGATATAATTTCGAGAGTCCATATTTTTAGCTCAACGAAAGCTTTAAGCTAACATTAGTGAAGAAGATTCTCGTAAGAACATCAATTACTTGGTTATATGCGAGGCTAAGGGTCTTCTTATGCATGGACACCTATCTCAAGTGGATAGTGCCCTAGTTATCTGCTAAACTAAATTGAACCTTAACACGGAGTATAAAGGATGTTCATACGAGACAGTAATCGATTCGGAATACAGTGAGGGTACCATGAGTAGTGACTTTGAGGTTTTCGATAACGAGTATCGAATTTACTATCTGTGCATCTCGTTCGCACTAAAATAGTACAAGTGAGATGCACAGATATTAAAGTCGATACTCGTTATCGAAAACGTCAATGTCGCAACTCATAGTAAGGGTACTGCATCAATGCAGCCGTGTCGCACACACACTTGTTCTAAACATAAATTTATTGACTCGTCATTATGTCTTTGTTTAATGACGTCATTAGTGATATAATCAAAAAGAGGCTTTCTTTACGTTGACTTCTCTGTCTTAGTTTTTGGAGTTCTTGGTCAAGGTACTAAGCTTTCTTCAGGTTCCTACGTATGCAGTAAATTACTCAGGCCCGGTACCGCGAACGTCGAAGTTCGTAAATTACGGGCATCTTTCTCTTTTACTCCAATTAAGGGTGTCATGAGAGTGACAGAGACAATCGTCCGAAATTTACGAATATCGTTGGCGGTAGCGCCGCTGTTTTCCGCCCATAGCAGGTGTTGCATTTCTCATTTTTTAAACCGATTCGCACAAGTTACTTAAAGGGTTTTAGTAAGAAGATAGTGAAAGTATACATTATTTAAATATATTGGCCTGTGTGCCACATTGTGTTGCCGGCTTCAAAAAAGGTTAGTGCTTATAATGAAGTTACGTTTCGGTATTTACGGCGCTACCGAATACGAAACGATATTCGCAAATTTCAACCGATTGTCTCTGTCATTTTCATGACGCTTTAATTGAAGTAAAAAAGAAAGATGCTCGAAATATACGAACTTCGTTGTTCGCGGTACCGGGCCTGAACTTGAACGTATAAGACTTTTTTTTACTAACGATTATTTTATTCGTAACCAGTTTCGAATTAATTTTATGAATTTCCTATTACGTAACTTAGGGTAAAAACAAAACGAGACGAGGTAAGGTATAAAAAGAAATACTTTTTATGTAGATACAAAGAGTCTAAAACATAATCATTGGCGATTGAATTTATCTTATTCGTGTAAGTACCAAAAGCAAAACTTACAAAAGAATCATTAATGGCGTATAATACATAAATTTAAGCCCATTCTTTAAAAGTGATTTTATTAGATCTTATCACCAGACTGCTCTTTTGAAACGCATTTTGCTACCTTGTAGCTTTCTCAAACCATTCACACCATACCATATCAGAATTCGTAATTTACTGGAGAGTCCACCTATTTGATATAGACGTACTATAAGTACCTATTTCAAATGTATGTTGACCTTTTTCTTTAAACCGTGTTTAACAACCATGTATATGAGCAGGTGCGAATTCAAGATTGGCTAACATATTTTTGCTCAGACATAAAAAAATATATATAATTCGGATCGCTCTACGGCCATTTCATTAAGATCAGAATACGAATATTAAATGTAAACAGCATTGCCGCCCAGTAGCAAATTTAGCAGAGCTGGTACCGCTCGCCAAACAAAGTTATAAAATTTAATGAGGTGCCAAAAATGTTCAAAAAGAACATGTGTGTAATGCGTGGCTAATCAGAGTAGCTCCGGGGCTCAATGGGCCATTCATTATCAGTCATTGCGGGATGTTTTGCTGGAGTTAACATTTTTTGGACCAAGCAGTCTTCTGGGGTTGGTGACCGTCAAAGTGGTCGGTGAGGGATAAAGGACGTCATACTTTATTATGTCGGGATGCGTTGACAGGTGGGAGAAGTGGAGGGGAGGGGCGGCAGCCGGCGCGGCGCCCGCGCTCGCGTGGCCCTCTCGCTTGAGTCACGCGCGGCTCGTAATGCTTGCATAATAATAATGACGGATGCCGATCGCGCGGCGGCGCCTTTGATCTGCGCCGCGTTTGATCTCGCCGCGGAGCCGGTCCCGCTGCCCCTGCGCACTGTGCACAAACGAGCCGCCGCTTGCCTTACCTTTATTCGGTCCGACGCCGCGCAGCGAGAAGTTCGGCCCTTCGCTCTAAATAGAGGCTTTATTTTGTAAACAGCGGGAGAGCTACTGTGCGCGGGCTAGCCTGCTGTAGTGCGCTGCCGGCCGTGGAGCGCGCGCGTCAGTATGGGGTGTGCTCCGCGCTCGCCTGCCCACAGTGCCCACGCTGCCCGCTGCGCCCAGCCTCGGCGCGGGCGCTGCCAGTGATGAGTGCGCGCTGCGGCGGACGCGGCCGCCCCTGCCTACCCCGCGTTCTCGCCTGCACATGGATAATCTGTGTACGCATTTATTTATTATTTTGATAACAGTGTTTGTTTATATTGTGACGTTTGTTTATATTGTTTGTTGGAATTGGCAACCGTACTGAAGTGGGGATGTAGCTGAATGAGCGCTCACTTTATAGTACTTACTTAATTTAAAGTATTTTGTTGAGTGGGTAGGTGTTTTATAACTTATGTACATCTATCAGTCCACCCGATGACCACGAACGCTGCTAAAGGGTTCGAAACGTCGGGATGAAGTTTAAATTAGTATACGCGATTTAATCCGTTTTAGTTGTTTTATTCATGAGTAATTATCGCGGCAACTGAAAACAATATTATGTTCATCCTCAATTTAATATTATTCAAATATTAATTAGACAGGGAATATCGTGTGTATTTGTTTTTTCGCCCTGGTAAACTGTTTTAAATGAAACTAAACTTCTTTTCACCCAAATCACCCATCTCAATTCGTTCCGTGAATTAAGCGCAAAGAGTTATAAACACACAGAGTTACTTTCGAATTTATTATTGCAACGTTGTATTTAGTACATTACATTTAATATATCTTTTCTGTGTTAAGTAGTATGTTATGTTAAATTATAATATGGAGTAGTGTAATGTAGGTAGGGTCGACAAATACAGATTTCCTAAGGGTATTTTGACACTATAGCTCTTTAATTATTAAGGTACCTAACTTAGAATTCGAAAATCGCTCAAGGTCATTCAAAATATAATGAAACATTATTAAATGCAATAATAAGTTCCTTAACATCAAAATGCCATTAGAAGGTTAAAAATAATGTCGTTATAAATTAGCAGGGATTTACGGGGTTTTCACTTCGCCTGTTTTATGGTTCGAGTTTTTAGCAAAATATAAAAAGAAACTGATAGGGGCCAGCCTTGGGCCAGCCATATTTCTATTGCCATATTTGATAGATTTATTAGGTTTCGCGTACTCAGCTTATTTTGAACATTATCGATTTTCTAATAAAATATTCTTGAGAGCTTTTGTCTAATGCATCCAATGTGATCATGAATCGTTATCAGCGATTTTAATTATTTAAAGCTATGTTCAATTTTTGCCATCATTGTCCGCTTTTCGTACGAAAATACAGTTATTTTTTTATGGAAAATATATTGGAATTGGGAGATAAAAAAATAACTAAAAGATATTAGGCTATGTGAAAAAGTGTAAATAGGTACTGAAGGTGTTTGAATTACCTTCAATTTTGCCATTTTGTGTTAAGATCAGTTATAGTATTCCTGGATTTCGCGATAAAATAATATCTTCACCGTTAAACTTAAAGCCATATCACATTTGCGATTGCGCTTCACTGTTCGACCGCAAACCTTACACCTGCCAATTATTTATCGTCTTTTTTATATTTTCTTACTTGGCATTCTATTCTAAAAATGTTTGGTCCAAAATTATCGACCCTGGCTTATAATATAAGGACAACATCATCCTAGTGTTCCCGTCATTTTAGAGTATGCATATTTACAATATACAAAATGGATGAAGAATATAAGGCAGGTGGTTGATATTGATGTTTTCCATATAAGTCACACATAGGTCTTACAAAAGCACCAGGATTGGCCCTGTCCCGTCTGTGCATATTTTACTTTGAGAAGTTAAATACGATATTCTGTAATAAAAGTTGTGCTTTAAAGACCTAGATTTACATCTAGAAAGAGACCAAATTTTTAGCTACTTTTGTGTAGAAATTTGCTTGCTTGCTTGCTTGAGCAGTAGGGTAAATCATCAGATGTGTCAATTCTAAACCGTAGGTAAAGTTGTAATAGGTATGTAGGTAAGTCTGTACGTTACTGGGTTACATTGCCCATAAACACAATTGTTGAGTTTTTTTGACCATTTTAGTTCCAACTACAAAGGAAATGTTCTACAGGTTTTGTAACAGGAATCCATAATTTTCAAGGAGTGCGATTTTTTTAAAGTTAGGTAGTTGTTTAAAAAATAGTTGCTTACAAGTATATCAACAAAATAATGTCTTCGATATTTAAATCGAAAGAAAAATAGAAAAATTTGACTCACAGCGGGACTCGAACCCACAACCACTGGATCACTAGCCCAAATAGCCGCTGCGAGTCAAATTTTTCTATTTTTCTTTCGATTTAAATATCGAAGATATTCGCTAGCAGACGTTTCTGCATAATAAAAAATAAAATAATGTCTATCATAACATTAGGTAATAAATCGCCCCCATTGCTCACAGATATCGCTCCCTGTGGCGGTCTTTGGGCATATGTCCAGCAGTGGAAGTCCGTGGCTGACATGATTATGACACACCATATTGTCAATTTACAGGAGGTTCTAACTACGTGTAATGCGGCGACAGTGCCGCCCGACAGCCTGCGTCTGACTTGGCTGTCCAATTCCTCGCTCGTCTGCAACGATGCTTCTCCCGCCGGGTAAGTCCTGTGTTGTTTACTCTCTGGTCTTCGGTTAGAGCACTATACAACGTAAAGCCTGTGAGTGCATAGACAGGCAGCAAATAGGTAAAAGCTACTAGACTACTCTATATAATGTAAACTATTATAGTCCGATAAGTAAGTTTTATTTACCCACCAGCATCGGCGCTTCGCTCCGCGGCGCTCCGCCAGCTTTATTAACTTTCCCGGAGTGCAACAGTTTTTCTTGGGCACATGAAGTACCCTTACCATGAGTTGTGACATTATAGTTTTCGATAACGAGTATCGAGATTACTATTTGTGCATCTCGCTTGTACTATTTTAGAGCGAACGAGATGCACAGATAGTAAACTCGATACTCGTTATTGAAAATCTCAAAGTCACAACTCATGGTAAGGGTAAAGAAAAGGCAAATCAATATTGATTACTGAGTGATGTATGTACCTACTTCAGTTTTCCGATTGAAAACGTAAAAGGAAGATGACGACAGTATTTTTGTCATTTGATAGCTCGCCTATTTTCACAAATATAATACTTATTAATATAGGTTTATAAAATGAACACATTGGTGTTTCCAGGTATTATATCCGTCGTGGCACCAACAGCGAACATTGGGTCGTGTACCTCGAGGGAGGCGGGTACTGCTGGGACGCGGCGTCGTGCGGCGCGCGATGGCGCCGGCGGCCCGGCCTTATGTCCTCGACGCGCTGGCCGCGCGCCCGCCGTGCGCCGGCCCTGCTGTCGTCCGACCCCTCTGCCAATCCGCTGTGGCACGCCTCCAACCATGTACTCTTACCCTACTGCTCCAGTGACATGTGGGCTGGAACACGGACGACACGCAACGGTAGCTTCGTGTTCGCTGGCCGACTCATCGTCCGCGCCGTTCTTGCGCAGCTGCTTCACGTCGGTCTCTCCGGTCGCCTACTCCTCGTCGGCTCCAGCGCCGGCGGCGCGGGCGTCCTGTTCCATGCTGACTCTGCCCGCAGAATGCTTCGACCTTACGGCGTTAGAGTCGCCGCAGTCGCGGATTCCGGCTGGTTCCTCGACCGGCCCGCTCGGACCCGACGTGCGTCTTCAGCGGATACTGTCGCCCGCCTCGGTCACTCACTATGGCGTGGCTCGCCCCCGACCTCTTGCGTACGGGAGCACCCGCAAAAACCTTGGCTCTGTTACTTCGGCTACAGGCTGTACCCTCACATTCGGACGCCGTTGTTTGTGTTCCAATACTTGTTCGACTCCGCGCAGCTAGCGGCGGAGGGCGTGCGCGCCCCGCGGACTCGGGCCCAATGGGACGCTGTGCACGATATCGGGTCCGCTATCCGGGACAGTTTAAAGCGGGTCCGCGCTACTTTCGCACCCGCTTGTCTTGCTCACGGAGCGTTAGCGCGTCCAGAGTGGCTGGCCATAAATGTGTCTGGGATATCGCTGCCGCGTGCTCTGGGATGCTGGGAGAGGCGACTGTGGGGTGGTGGTGGAGCAGTGAGACGCAAAGGCGGCTGCGCACCGCGGCGACTGATAGAGCGATGTTCGTGGCCGCAGTGCAACGGTTCCTGTCCACGACTGCGCGACCCGCGCACGGGCGAGGAGGTGGCGCTGTCGGCCCTGCTGCAGAGCTTCGGGCTGGACGTGCGAGGCGCCGCAGCCGCCATGGGGCTCGACACGCGTGCTCTCACGCGTATGAGCCACAGCGAGCTGCTTTCGCTCCTGGCCTCACATGCCTGATGCCTAAAAAGAGACTGTTTGTGCTTGAGTGCACGATTTATCTACCTCGTTTTTGTTGTACAAGTACAATATTAATTTTACATATTTATTGTTTGCTGATACTATTGTATCTTATTTAAGTAAAAAGTGACACGTAACAGTTATTTTATTACAGCTCAATTTATCCCTTCTCGCTTGCGTAAACGTAGGTCGTCGTAAATGTTTCAATAAAATTTGCACGTGCCGCGTCGAACAGGTACACGTTTTAAGTAATAAAATAAATCCACGTCAGTTCATTTGGCACAAAATATATTTAGATGCGTATATACAAATCCGTTACTTCATAAGTAACGTCAATACCTAAGGACTAGTTCTGGCCCTAACTATACAATACTAAAATTATCTCACTATTGTCCGGTGGACGTTATATTAAGAATGTCGGGCAGTGATCTTAGCACAGCGGATATCTCTGATCAGCTGGCGACGTCTTCAATTGGTCAGTTTAGGTGAGGCGGTTTGGTGCGGATCCTGGCTTGCGGCAGCCACGGCGAGCGGTGCGCGACGCGCACGAAGGACGATAGAGCGTTCACATGGATGCCACCCCGGCGGGAGGCTGGTTGTGATACTCGGGAACGACGTCATAACTGACTGCTTTCTTTAGTCGCTCTGCCTCGTTCGAGGCTTATCGCTATTGAAACGTCCACAACGTCATTGCCTAGGAAGAAATCGCTTGACACTATATTAGCGTTTTGCCGCCAGCGCGTTAGTAGGCGCTGCGTGACGTTGCGGTTGACCGCATCGGCGTTATCTCTGAGCGATCCTCGGAGGAACAGGATGTCGAGGACGGTGGGAGTGGTCTGCGCCATGGCGGAGTGCATGGGTGACCGAGCATTGTTCTGGTGCACGACTCCGATGGCTAGGTCTAAGTACGTAAATAACTCCGTTGGGTTGTTCGTGTTTGCCCAAAGGTGAGGTAGGATCGGCCACAACCAGTTGTTTTCTGAAACAAGCAGCATGTACTTGAATTTACACCTTTATATCTTATCAGTATACCTAGATATTTTTCTAGCAGGAACGGCATTTGTTTTGTGCTTGCCACAATAAAAATATCGACAATCCTGCTATCGATAAGTACATACTACTTCAACTTCAAGATGTACACACAGTCTTATATCGGCTACCTACCTAGACGCCGCGTGTCACCGATCTTGAACAAATTAAACGTAATCCGTATACTTTTGATCCAATTTACGTTTATAATTTGCAATGAATAGTTCCAAATTGTTTTCTGAAGTAGGTATTTAAATATAAATAAATTGACTTTTATTATTGTTAGTTATTTTTAACCCTATTACCCCATATTTGTCTTTGTATTACCTGTATGGAAATTGAAGGGGTACTTATCGATAACAGGACTGTCGATGTTTTTATTTTGTCAATCACTTACAAGAAATCGTTCGTGCTAGAAAAATATCTAGGTATACTTATCAGTGCCTTTCTCAACAAAGTTTAGCTACCGATCGATTAATGACATTAATAATACATGCTTTGATAAGAGTTATCACAGGAAAGAACAATTAAAAAAGATAAAAGGATTAATTTTTGTATAAACATAATATTTTCACCTCAGCAGCTCGAACATGTTTACTTTCCTCACTCCAGGGAGTGAGGAAAGTGCGACTTTCCTCACTTTCAGGAAATGAGGAAAGTTGTTACTTTCGTCACTCCAGGGAGTGAGACAAAGTAGCTTTTTAATTGACGACCGGTCTGGCCTAGTAGGTAATGACCCTGCCCATGAAGCCGGTGGTCTTGGGTTCGAATCCCAGTCAGGCCATTTATTTGTGTGATGAACAGATATTTGTTCCTAAGTCATGGGTGTTTTCTATGTATTTAAGTATTTATATGTATCTATCTATTATATTATATACATATATCGTCGTCTAGTACCTACAACACAAGCCTTACTGAGCTTATAATGGACAGGACATAATGGACTCCCTAAACACCACTAACACGTTCGGACCCTCACAAATCAATCAAATATTATCATTTTGAAATGTAAATATTTTAAAATGAAGCCAGTGCAGTTGCAGATAAAACACTTGAATGAATTTGGTTAACTTGATGTTAATTTTTTACAAGATTTTATTTACCTTGATGTATGTATTTATAGATCTATCCGGGTGGAATCTTGCAACTCAATTTTGAAGCAGATATCTTTAACCGATTGAGCTGAAATTTAGCACACTTATGTAAGTTCGGTGACAATGCAATATTATGGTACCACTGATCTGATCTGATGCTGGAGCCAGAAGGTAGCAAAAGCAACTCCTAAAAGACACAAGATAAACCCGTGGTGTTTTAGGCTCATTAGAATCCTTTCGAAGAGTAGATGACGATTGTACTAAAAATAACATTTTTGGCAACTTATTTAACCTTTAATATGTTCTCACTACTGAGGTGAAAAGTTGTATGTGTCACACGAGATTAAAGTTATTTTACATCTCGTGTTTTTGAGTGCCTCGCTACGCTCAAGATTCTAAGACTAGAATCACTCGCTACGCTCGTGATTCAATTATAGAATCTTTCGCTTACTCGGGACTCAAAATAAACACTCGCAAGAAAAAACAACTTTCCTCTCTTGTTGAACAAATAACTATTGGCTTGATTTCTGGTTGATCTTAAGCCCATGATGGCGTATGCGGTAATGATAAGACAAGCAGATAAGAAACCGATTTGTCATTTTTAAATACGTATATCGATATTAATTGGGCGAATCAAAAGGACGAATGAGGAATACTTATTGCAAAATGTAAATAAGGATTTGTTAAATCGCGATGAAACAGGGCTAATCCCACTAAGGCCCAGTTTACCCTCAGGCCCAGTTCAGTAGTTGTCAAGTGGAATCTAAGCTCCCATGAGCCATGGCAAAACGCCGGGATAACGCGCATTATTCGGTAATTATTACATACTAATAAAATAAGCGTTAGTAATCTTATCCGTACTCTATATGCAAAGGTTTTGTGTAGCCTAAATATATAGATATATAGGCTATTTGTGTCCCACAAAATGTTTATTGACACTAATCTGTGACAACGCATAAAACGGGATACGAATTTCCAATGTCGTACCACTAGGAAAGGTATTTTTTACCATTCCGTAATTGGTTACCAAACAGGAATAATGAAGTAAAGTGTAGTATTTTATCAGATATATTTATTGTGAACCCACATACATAAAGCCAGTTACGTCAGTCCTAATTATGTCAGAACGATAAACGATATTAATAATTTATTTATTACGTATGTACATACGTAAAAAATAATCTCACCTCATTATCTCATTACAGCGATTTATTCGCGTCGTAGGATTTATATGATTAAGGACCATCAATCAGGTTAATTACTTTTATTACATGACATGACATGTTTTCAGGTATTTTCATGTCCGGTTGGCAATAACTTTTTATTGGCTAGGTAGTTCCCCGTATCTACATCTACGTATCAACCATACGTGATTTGTGTTTATTTGAGAGATGTATTGCTTTGTTATTGAATTATTATTTGTGATGGGCTCTAAATCAGATCTCAAATAAAATGGGGCATTTATTATAACACAAAAAGTAACCTATAAAAAAAAAAGGTTGAAATAATAAAATATGACCCGATCTACGAAGCATGATGACATTAAATATTTATATTTTTCATTTATTTAAAAATTGTTTTAAAAAATACGCGAGCGCTTCTCTTACTTAAAATAGTAGTAATAAGTATACTGTATAATGATTAATGATATAAATATTAATTTGCATGAAATAATATTCACATTTGCCCCAAACTGGGGTTAAGGTTATTTTGTGCATTTGCGCACAAAATTCAGTGCCTCTAAAACAGTAACTTTAGTTGGTAACTGTTACCCGCGACTTCATCTGATTGAATTAGTAATAGAAAATTTTCGCCATAAAATCTCTCCTTAATCGGCTCAGTTCTATTATACCAGTGAAAAGTAACCGATGGACATTCTGTCGCATTTATAGTATTAGTATTATTTCATCATCATCATTTATCCATATTAAAACGAGGTAAACGTCCGAGTGCCCGACAGCGTCACTATGCATATCATCTTAAATAAAGCATGTCGAGTACTGGTACGTTTACCTTACGAGTACATGATCATTACAAAGGAAGATTAGTGTGTTTCTCTCCCGTGTTTTTAATCTTTTATCAGATGTGTTGTTAGAGAAAACGTTATTAACTTCGTCTCTTATCTCGTTACGTGCTGGTTTTAATTAGGTACATTAAGTACATTAAAGTTTTCTAAATTACCTCATCTTTTTGAGATATGTGACACAACAAAATACAAGGCTAAGAGTTTTTGTGTAGGAAAATTCACACGAGCTGGTGTCGACTGACAAACACATTGACGATTCGGTAGAAATATGCGTCCGATTTTGTGATTCGACCTGATGCAAATAGATTACAAGAAGCCTTTCTTAGAAACTGAATATTTAATGCCCCTTGAAGTAAACGTTTGATTATTTAAAATTGTTAATACGCATAAAGGTTCACTCACGTTACACCGGCCCGCGTCCGATCCGTGGTCACCGTCGCGACATTTTGTATGGAATTAATCACGTGGCAACCGAGCCTCCCAAGTCACTCAATCCGGGCACGGGCCGGTCGTGCGACGGCCGTTAAAGCTATGTAAAAAGGCATTGCTCAGCCGTTGATGGGAAGGCGATGTGATGTCCACGCGATATCGACGGGCGTGTGATGATCGTCTACTCGCAATAAATGGCTGGGTGGAACGACGCTCGTGTTAATGTCAATATTCGAGTGTCGTGCCAGACGGGTCGGGGACGCCCCGGTGAGTGCCCGATGGGTCGACGGTGGGCTCGTGCTTGTGAGCTTGACGTGTAAGAAAGGGCGACGGTGCGGTGTAACGAAAGTCATCCTTAAAACTGAGGTTTGAAATGTCAGTTGTTCACTTAAAAGGCTTACCTGATACAATAGCGTTATCCACGTAGCTAAACAGCAATCGTTTGTCAGCGTCCAACAGAGACTGGACAGTGGGTCCTCTTGTCCCAGCTCCTGTCCCAAAGTCCCTTGCGAACGCCACGTGGGGTCCAAGCTCGCGTTGAATCAGCTGGATTAGACCCTGGTGCACTGAGCGGATCGGCGAGCCGTCTGGCTCATAAAAGCCGATTGGGAAATGGTGCGCGTCCAGAAATATGATCTGCGGAAATAAGTAAATATTTTGGGACAATTTTCTACAAATTTACCTAGCTCTACATTCATCTTCCTCACGTTGTACTGGCATTTTGCCACGGCTTGTGGGAGCCTAGGGTCCGCTTGACAACAAATCCCAGGATTTTCCGAAAGCGACTGCCATCTGGCCTTCAAACCCAGTAGTTTACCCACTAAGCCTTATTACTAATGCAGTGCGGTTTCCTGACGATGTTTTTCCTTCACTAAAAAGCGACTGGTAACTAATATCAAATGATATTTCGTACACGCGTGTTTCCGAAAGAACTCATGGGTATAGGGCCTTTGAGCCTGCGACCTCCGGATTAAAACTCGCACGCTCTTACCGCTAGGCCACCAGCGATTCCTGTTTCTACATTACGATCCTCTATAAGCTCAATCATTAATAGGCATATCGATTAAAGGAAGAGGTTTGCGGTTTGGACGAGGAAATGCCGCCAGCATCCTTGGTATAATATTGTTCAGTATTTTATTGTAAATAAAGATTTATAGTTATTTATGTAGTAATAAACTGAATAACTGTGGATAAAAATACATATCATCCGTACATGAAATGCAGAATACGCACACCAAAACCGTGTAAATAACCCATAACTCAATTTCCTGGGCACTGTACACATTTCACTGTACACATAACTATGTGATAAACACAAATTAATTCAATTAGCAGGATTCGAACCCGAGAAGCAAAGAGACCGTTTTGTAATGACGTAGATTATATAAGTAAATTTCAAATAGGTAATTGTATTTGGGCAGGTGAACGGGACGGAGAAAGTGGGGAATTGCTGATCTCTTGGACTCTTGTGAGGTAAACATACTAGTGCTCGACACGCGTAAGCCCAATAAATGACACCATTCTATCACCTAAAAAATAGTTTCAAATTCATTTAGGGGACGATACAAACGGACCGTATGCTACCCATATTTTGTATGCGAACTGCTCAACAACTACATCCCGACTACATGTGACTGCAATGTTTCTATACAAATTGTCCCGCTCTCGTATCTACGGGTACTTCGAAGTTTGTATATATCGAGCATCTTTCTCTTTTACTTCAATTAAGGCGTCATGAGAATCATCGTCCAAAACTTACGAATATCGTTTTTTCCGTACGTTTATCGTTTTTTTACGTTCATATTCAGAAAAACCGTACGTTAGTCTTTTAAATTAAAAACCGGGAAACATTGAATGACCTGTATACATAGAATATTTTGAGGCATTAGCAGTAGCAACCTTCCCATTTACAAGCTGTGTTTAGATCTTCTTAAAAGCATTAAAGTCAAAGGTCCGTTTGCGCTCTTCATTTTATTTCCCTGATCCTTTTTTTAAACAAATAAACCCAAGGGTCAGGGGACCTAAAGGTCAGAAGCTAAATTTGGGCTATTCAAGTTTACATGGTATATTGATTTGATCAAATTTTGGTTCGGTGCCGAAATGTTTTAAGTTGTAAAATGTTTGTTTTTATTTGAGAATTCGCGCTCTGTGGCGGAGGAATGCGGAGGAATCTAAGTTTTGCCAAACAAATTCAACACTCAGCTGTAAATATTTAATTGAGACTGATATGATAATATGACACAGTGTAAGACCGTATACCATGTGTCTTTTATAACGACATTGGTTTAAAGTACGAGGGCGGAGTGATAAGTCTGGTAAAATTATTAGTTAAGGTAATATGTTCACAAATTCAATGATGTCCACTTGTAGTTGAACCTTTTTGAGCCTAAATGGTATATTTTCAACCAGTTCGCACGACTACTTTTTTTTTGGCAGCGAAGAAAAAAATACAATCGCTTTGATGTTTGCGAACATGGAGAAAAGTGACTTTCGGGTTCTGATGAAACATTATTTTATTCGAAAAAAAACTATTACCGAAACAAAAAAAAGCCTAGAAAAATATTACGGGGACTCTGCCCCGTCGATTAAAATGATTCACAAGTGGTTTACTGAGTTTCTTTGTGGTCGAACAAGCACTAATGACGCCGACCGACCTGGACGGCCAGTTGAGGTCACTACACCGGAGATGATCAAGAAAATCCATGATATCGTATTGGATGACCGAAGAGTAAAAGTCAGAGAGATAGCTGATATTGTAAGCATTTCCGACGAACGGGTTCGTAATATCCTACACACTCATTTGGACATGAAGAAGCTATCCGCCCGTTGGGTGCCGCGATTGCTTACAGTGGATCAAAAGAGTACTAGAGTGACCATTTCACAAGAATGTTTGGCAAAGTTTAGGCGTAATAAAAAGGACTTCATCCGTCGTTTCATAACTGTAGACGAAACCTGGATCCATCATCATACACCAGAAACCAAGGCGCAGTCAAAACAATGGATTGTTTCAGGTGAACCTGCACCGAAGAAGGCCAAAGCAGTTTTATCGGCAAATAAAGTTATGGCTACCGGCTTCTGGGATGCTCGTGGTGTAATATACATTGATTACCTTCAAAAAGGCAAAACAATCAACGGCGAATATTATGCCAATTTATTGCAACGATTTCATCAAGTTTTGATGGAAAAGAGACCCCATTTGACGAAGACGAAAATTCTTTTTCACCAAGACAACGCACGGGTGCACACTTGTGCAGTTGCTATGGCTAAGATCCACGAATTGCATTACGAATTGGTCCCGCACCCACCTTATTCTCCAGATTTACCCCCCTGCGATTATTTTCTTTTTCCTAACTTGAAGAAATGGCTAGGCGGAAAAAGATTTAGGTCCAATGAAGAAGTGATTGAAGAAACCAATGCTTATTTTGAAGGGTTGGAGCAATCGTATTATACGGAGGGAATAGAAAAGCTGGAAAAACGTTGGAATAAGTGCTTTGAGTTAGATGGAGACTACGTTGAAAAATAAATATAAACTTTGCCTATAACATAACAAATAGTTTATTTTTTACCAGACTTATCACTCCGCCCTCGTAAAGATAGTTTAAAGTGCTGTTAACAGTTTTATCAAAAGAATATAACGATAACCTTTTATTATTTAATATTATCAATTTTGAAATTTACTAATCTTGTGTTTAAAGCGGATTTACATGTTTATCAAATAAAATCATAAGTATTGCAAATATGTCAATTAATCAACAAATCCGTTGCGATAGTCATTTTAAGAGATAAATGAAATAACAAATATTTGACAGGTGTCCAACCTTCGACATCACCACCACGTATCACGCCAATCACGAGCAGAAATATCTATACACACACCTTATTATTATGTATTCATAGATATTTTTTTCCCTAACTGTAATGACAGATATTATATTATTTCCTATACATATATAATTGTCTTAGCTAGTACCTAGTTATTCATGTCATAATAATATAATCTTAATGCCATCAGTTTCGTAACCGAGAAAAATGAAACGGGTACAAAATCTGAAAAATAACTTCATATTTTTACCCTGGATTCCTAAATTGGTAAAAACGGATCAAATCTTTTTGTTCGTGTTTTATTCACAAGCTCTAGACGAGAGTAAAGGGCAAAGACGCTGATGTTAGATTTATTACCTCTTTTGTGTTATCCAGGAAAGCCCTGATCTCTTTGAGGAGTGGTACTAACGGACGCACTCTTATTAAGTTATGGTTCAGCCAATATCTGAAAAAAAAAAGTAATTGAGTGAATAAGTACTTGTACATAACAGGGAAGGATCATAACAAGATTTTTATTTAAATGTGCGTATTGCCTTAAACATCGTTATCAGAATTTTGTCTATTATACTGGTTGAAATCAAAATGGTGATATAAAGTTATATTTTCTGAATCTATTCATGATTACGATCAACTTTTACTATGGAGCCATAACTAAAAAAAACAGTTAAATAAATGACCTGCCCATACTAACAACTACAGCTAGCTAGCAGATAGATGGGGAGGTCTCTTTTTTTAACTGATTTTTCGGCTGTGACCCCATAGTGAAAGTAACCATTTTAATTTCACCCAATATACAATACAACATGCAAAAATGAAAACCAATTACTTAATTGATTAGGATAGGTTAGTTAGTGAAGTAGTAATAGTAAGTACTAAGTACTATTACTATTTCAGCCACGGACGTACACTGCTGGACATGGGTCGCCCCCATAGACTGCGATAAGCAGCATGGGGAGTGTAATGCCATAATCGTCACGTTTGGCAGGCGGGTTGGTGATCGCAGTATCCTCTACCCGTCCTCCGAACATCATAATCTAATTATGTAGGTAACTAATAACTATGAACAAATCACATTATTCCAAATCCTGCATCGGACTCCGGGGAACCTGTACCCTTACCATGAGTTGTGACATTGAGGTTTTCGATAACGAGTATCGAGTTTACTATCTGTGCGTCTCGTTCGCACTAAAATAGTACAAACGAGATGCACAGATAGTAAACTCAATACTCGTTATCGAAAACCTCAAAGTCACAACTCATGGTAAGGATACTCGTCACTTTTTCCTAAGTATATGTCATATATTTCAATTTATAAGAATGTAATGTTAAAATTTGTTTATCTATCCTCTTCTATGTGTAGATATTACTATTTACATATCTATTTTATGTACTTGTTTTGAAGATTAGTAGGTATTTATTATTACGCGTTATCCATTGTTATTATGCTTATCATAGATTTAACAATTCATAAACGATAAGAATCAGATTAGAAAAATCCCCTTTAATAAACAAACGAAAAAAAATATGTACCTACTATCATTTCCACAATTAATAATACCTGTCTTACCTAATTTCATTACGATAAGGTGTTAAGTCATTTTAGAATTAGTTTATTTTTCACAATTAAAATATTATATAATAATATATTAAGTAGCTAGATTTAATTATTAAAAAGTGTTGAATATGCCCCGGGTATGTCCTTAAACTACGGCCATCACAGTTGTATAGGCAGCAGCATCCCTAGAATGCGGTGGATACTGTTGTCGCCAACCCGCTTGCCAAGCGCGTTTATGGCATTTAGGGTCATTTCACACGAACCACAACCACGCGACAACCACGTGGTCAGGTGCAAATTTTGTATTAGAACTAAATAGTACAATTCACACGTACCACATTTTGCAGTCATTATCGACCACGTCTGTGGCAACGGCCAGCAACTACACAATTCACACGTAACCACTGCGTGACCATATTTTGACGCTGCGACGTGGTGTGGTTGTGGTCCGTGTGAAACAACCCTTACCCCCCATGCAAGGCACCATGCTTTGCGAGGCATATGTGCACATTCCTTCGGCTGATGTGATGATGATGATTGGATATATACCTAAATGCATTTTGTTCTCATGATATATTACAATAGCTATTTTACAAGAGTTCTGATAGGCAACATAAATGCGACACCAACGCCATGGCTGATTTCTCCGCAGTTGAAGTCGAGGGAATATCGGGCTACTTCATTTATATTTTTTATTCGTTGAAGTGTTATTATTTTGCTGACGTATGAGATCTTCTATATCTCCTTAAATTTATTAATGTTAAACCGTCGCTATAATTTTAAGTTGATTTCAATGCAATGTTTACCAAGGTTCCGGCTGTTGTTTTTGTATCTATAGAAATTTTAATGTAATGTAACTTCATATTGTTTAGTTATGCCTTTATCATTGTTTTAAAGACATGTAAAAGTGACGTTGAAGCCTACCTGGAGATAGTTTTGAAATTATAAGTTATGCCACAAGTTCCGTAACGTCACAGCAGTTGGAAAACAATGTCGGATAGCGTAAAAGATCGACCGATTTTCCATCGATATCATGGAATTATCAGAAACATTAGGTCCGCGTTATGTAAGTGATCAAGGAAGCCACGCAAAGCTGATTGCTCGCACTGTTTCTACGTAACGCTGGTTAATGTTTATCTTGCTTCGTGTATGTAACGCAATACAGGGAAATCTTTATCGCTTTATTTTATTAAAGCTCTGATGTCGTTTCAAAGATATGACAAATACAGTCTTTGTCTGTTACAAAAAGTACTTTCATTATTGAATTTTCCAAAGTCTTTGATTGCCGTGTGATGCCGGCTGACTAGAATAGCACCACCCCATCTCCTCCCGCGGGTGTCGTAAGAGGCGACAAAGGGGAAAATCCTATGGACGGGCAGCAGCACCGTCGAAACACAATCTACAACTACTGCGGTCGCTAACCCGCCTGCCAAGTGTGGCGACTATGGCAACTACCCCCAAGATGATACAAGTCATACTTGTATCATGCCTACGTTCGGCAGTGGACTGCATACGGCTGAAATGTATGTATGTGTGTAAACATAGTCACATTATAAGTCAAATGAATATTATACCCATAAATACGATTTTAAGCTAACACGGTTGTTCACATTACAATTATTCGACAGTGGAAATTTCAAATGTCGTATGTCGCATATAAAAGTATGTCCCTTACGACATTTGAAATTTCCACCGTCGATATATACATGATCATTCATGGTAAACAAACTAAGTTTTAAGTTTAGACAAGAAGCAGTCTGGTTTAATTTATCTCGAAAGACGTAGAAAGCACATTTACTTTTTCAGATGTGCAAAGTAACTTCTAATAGTTGCCTGGGTATAATCGTAGATGGGAGTAACGGTGTCGGTGCAAAAGTTGAAATTTTTACTCCAATCTTGTCTCTTTACTTCTGGGACAGCCCAGTATACTGTGTGTAAGTCTAATACGGGCGAAGAATTAAACCAGACATAGGATTTACCAGTATAATCAATAACCAAAAGGTTTTTCTTTAATTATACCTATTATACATATGTAATTATTTTTTGTAAAATTTCTAAGCAGTAATGTACTGCGAACATTACGCGACATTAGCTTTTGAAACGAACTGTCAACGAGTGTTGAACTCGAGTGTGTTGCATTACATTGCGGGCCGAATTTTTTTATATGGATAAAATTTTAATTGTACTTCTAAGCAAAACTTATCTAAATATATTTCTTATGTCCTAATCTACCCTCTGTTAAGAGATTCGCCCGTATAAGAATTACACACTGTATGTTTATTATCCTATTGTTAATTTAACACGTTGGTGGACAGTAAATGACGTCATCTGTCATAGACCATAGGAAACAAAAACATACGCGACGCCTATAGGCGTACTGTCCGCCAAACTGTTAAGCTGGCTGCCGTCACTCATCGCCTATTCCGTAAAGACTACCGAGTCTGAATTCGCAAAATCTAGTTATGATACCTCTATATGCTCAAACGTCCCATGTTACTTATACCTATGAAGATACGCCCTTAATTAGGAAGGGTGATTTATTATTTTAATACACTATTCGGTTTTACTTGCTCACTCCAGAAAACAAGATGTTACATTAAACTATGTCGTGTATAGTCTGTAGGTAATGATCACAGCAGTGAGCTCATTGGTCCCGACCGACCACACACAGCCGATTAAATTCAAGTAGTTCACTCGACCGGACATATTGTTTCAAGTTTCGTTGGCAGCAGTTGAGGGGTTACAATCTTTTAATGAAATGCTTATTGAGATTATGTACGTATACGCATGATTCAGCTGTAGGCGAGAGTACGGTACCTAACTAGTAGGTAATATTTGTTATTCTGTGGTGAGCCGTTCAAAAGTAAAATCGCTTTTCAAGTCAACAAGCATTTGGTGACAGGACTGCCCAGAAATGTCATTTTAGGGATGAGCTTTAATTGCCGACTGTATTTTTTGAACAATCATCAACTACCCATCAAGACGATTCTAACGAGCCTAAACAACACGGGCCTATCTGGTGTATTTTAGAAGTTGCTATGGTTACCTTCTGGCTCGCAGAACAGATCAATGGTACCATAATATTGCATTGTCACGAAACTTATAGAAATATGCTAGATTTCAGCATAATTGCTTGTAATCAAAAAGAGTCAAGACCTGACAAGACAGTTCACAGAAGAAACGACGCAGCCAGTTATAGCCAGCCAGACCTACAAGTCGGAACAACTGTTTTTTTAGACCATTCATTAATAGTACGAATAACTTGAAATTAATGTTATGTAACTGATAAGAGTGCAAAATCGCTACGGGCTTGAAAAATGGAATAGACTTAGCAAAGAGAAGGCAGACCGTATGTAAATGTTTCTCTCTTACGTAGACTTACACATTTTTGGTAGAAAATTCGATGCTATACATCATTATTTCATGCACGAAGAAGTGTTGGTTGATGTCCATATCAGGCACCGTATGTATACATACGGTCTAACCAAGATCTCGGTCTCGGTCAAATATCGCATCGAGATCTCGGTCAAATAGTTATCGTAGCGAAATAAATTCTCGGTCGCAACCTAGATTCGGTAACGATTCAAGGTCGGCGATTTTAATTAATAATTTGCATGTGTGTTTTGTACGTTGGTTGCGTGTATTATATTGGAAGCCAAGATGACAATCAGTTATAGAAAAAGCTAACCATAATATGAAAAATGTATCGGAAATCGGAATGAAGTCGTTTGATCTTTGCTATAACTTATTTTCGTGTCGATTAGCGATTTCTATAAACATTTTGACAACAGGTCTGGTCTAGTGGGTAGGTAGTGCCTTGCCTAGGAAGCCGGCGGTCCTGGGTTCAAATCCTAGTAAGGGCATTTATTTATGTGATGAGCATAGGAATTTTTTCCCGAGTCATGGGTGTTTTCTATGTATTTACGTATTCGTATATTATATTTATATATATTGTTGGCTGAGTGAGCCCACAACACAAGCCTGTTTGTGGATCAGTCAATTTGTGGAAGGATGTCCTGTAATATATATTTATTTATTGTCTTGGCTGCGGCACTAGGTGAGACAATAAATTTAGACTTTTTTTTGAAGGCGAGTAATATTGTCAATATAACAGCCATAAGCAGGGTTCGGACAAGTCATCCCAAAACAATCGCAAGACGGCTATAGAACAAGATCAATAGAATCGCATTATGTACAATATTATTGAATTATATTTTTCAATGACATTTATTACTTCAACCCAGAATTCACCATGAAGCGTGAATTATTGAGTTGATGCCATGGAATATTAGGAGAAATTAGGAACATCAACAAATCGATGCAAAAAGTTCATAAGAAATTTCTGGCGGAGCTGTCTTCAATTTGTGATTTTTTTGACCAAATATGTTTATCAATATTATCTTTCTTTAACTGTTTAATACGAATGTCACATGCTGTACACAATATTTCCTTGACATTTTCTTGATAACAGAGCTCGGGGTAGTCCTTAATCCATTTGTTAATTGTACTTATTTGCACCATATTTAAAAGATTTAGAAATAACCATTTAAAAAAAACAAATAATTGTATTAGTTTAAATTGTCACCACGAAACTGTTTCAAGCTTGCCACTTTGACAAATCCATGACAGACATGCGACTAAAAAGGTCAAATGTTAAATTATAAATTACGATAATAATATATCAGCTTTAGATAATAACAATCTTAACTCGCGACTCTATAATAGTCTTGTCCCATGTCCATATCAGTTTCTGCGATGACTTGTCCGAACCCTGGCCATAAGGAGTTTATAATAGAGTTAACGCTATCAAAGAAATGTACGTTTGTACCTACATGTTCTTAATTCTAATTCTTCTCAGACCGTTCTTATCCGATCAAAATCGTTCTTATTTGAACCTTAACCTGGTATGACGCAGCGTCTCTCAAAATGATATTTAATACATCACATTTAGTATAGTGTTTAAAATGACCAGTAGATGTAAATAATTATAGTGTTCAAAATTACCAGTAGATATAAATAATTACCTGTCATCCTCATTGGGGTAGAAGTCGTAATACGCGACTCTGAAGTCGAAGTATCTGATGCCGTGGACCAGCTGCGCCCAGACAGACCGGTCTTGGCATAGGACGAAGCTGTCCCGAGCTACGGTGCTAATCTCGGTGTCAAAACGCCAAGCGCCCGCGTTGTGGGTGCCGGCTATCGCTAACTCTCCGATACGAAGCTTGTTGATGTCGCTGGAACAAAATGTAGACTATAAGTACCGTAAAATGGAGTGAGTAGGGCTTGCGAAGATAGTTGGGATGGAGAGAGAAGGGATGACAGAATTATGAAGCGATTTTTATAGGCTACTGCTATCAAAAAACTACTTACAAATGAAGCTATACTTCTAATTATATTCATAAACCAAAAATGTCGATCCAACAAACCTTCGTATGAAATTAAACAACAAAAAGAAATACAAACGACTACAACAAACTAGAACAATTATGAATATAATTAAATTAGTATAAAAAGTAAAAATACTTATTTTTGTTCTCTCTCAATTCTTACTCACTCCAATTTATAAAAATATAAAATACAAAAAGTGCATATATACGAGTAGGTTGACGCTGATTAATAAACCGTTAAGTAACCAGTCGGTTATTTTTCCATATAAACGCTCTCGCGTGTAAACGCTACGGAGATTTTTTAAAGAAAAAAAATTTTTTTTCAACACAGATTCATATCTACCGTGGCTTTTGACCTCGGATCAGTATTTTTTTCAACGCATATTTTAATCACACATTGTCGTATAGGTACGTTACGTTTGCGCGAAAAGAAACAACATTACTTAATGTCCTGCTGATGTATAAATACGCACACAGTAACGCCTCGTTATCCGCCAAATAATACATACTCGTAATTCCCGTATCGAAGATACGTTTATAGGCTCAAATTAAACCACGTGAGGTGTGTCAACAATTAGCAGGCCAAAAAAAGGTAGGTAAGCGATGCGACTGGCAGATACCTACACAAGTGTCTCCGCTGGTCATAAAGGGCCTGAGGGTCATTGGGGTCACGAGAAATTTTATTATAGCGGGGGACACGTCCCCTTGCTAAATCGCAGCAGACTGCCCACGGTCACAAATCACGTGATAAACTGTGGTATATAGGGTACGTTCAACCTGAACGTGATTTGACACGATGACAATTACAAATAAATGGACATTGGTTATGCCAAGCAGACTTGAACAATTATTGCGACATTAAAGACTTCGTGAACCAAATGGTAACATAAAATAGTGATATGATTAATTTATAGAGAAAATGATAAAAACTAAGTGACAATACATAAATGAAAGATATGCATGTGAATTTATATAATAATATTTTGTCACGTTTCACTTAGAAATTCAGTTGTCAGTCCGCCATATTTGTTTACCTTATTTTTCTTTTCTGTTCAACCTGAATGATGTTAAAATATGAAAAATGAGTTTTGATGGTAGTCCGCAGTTTTGCCACTGTTTATAATATTTAAATTAAGCAGAGCAATAATAGAGGTTTTGAAAAAGCACAGTCTGATAATCTGCCTAAAATTGATGCGTTCATAATGATTTACTTCTGTTACCTCTCCACACTTAAACTGCCGAAACGATTAAGATAAAAGGTATGGGGATACTTTTAGTAACGGGACAGGACGTACAATAGATTTTATTATCGCGCAAGAGGGTGACAAGGTGAAGTGGGAATTTATATGGAAGGCTTACCCAGGCGAAGTTAAGGGCAAAAGCTAATATAAATAAGTGGTCCAGTAAATTATTACTAGGCCCTTATATTTCATACTCCCTTTCACTACTCAATCTTACTATGTTACGAGGTTACTTACGGATTATCTTCCATCCAAGACGGTTGTATCTTCAGACAGTTGTAAGAGGTGATGGACGCATCACCAGCCCCAGCCCAGGGCCACAAGCAGTGGGGTCCCTTCAGCCCCGGGCCCTTGTCCCAGCCGGCTGGCAACACTGGCTCCCCCAGGGATATAGTTGTGATGACGTATCCCTGCTCTGCGTCGATGGGGAATACTTGAAGGGCGTTGTTCCAGGAACCTGGTCTGTCGTCGAACAACCCGATCTGCGGACATTGAATATAGTAGTATTGTGTTTTCCCTAGTGAATCTATGAAACAAAAAAGTGTCATGTTTTTGCAAAAATCTTTAAAATGTTCTGTTCTCCTCAATTTTATGGGAGTTTTCAAAATTTGGTACACCCAATTAGCAAAAGTTGTTAAAAAAAATTGATCACTGTCAGTTTCGTGATGACAATTAAGAGTTAAATTTCTTTAAAAACTTGGTTTTGCTGTTCGTTTTATAAACTTCAATCGATATTACAACATAATTAAAGGAAAAAAGTCGATACTCATAAAGATTTCATGTTTAATTGTCGTCACGAAACTGACATTTAATTATTTTTAACAACTTTCGCTAATTGGGTGTACCAAATTTTGGAAACTCCCATTTATACATAGTGTGATTGTCAATTTGCGATTCACCACACTTTTTAAAAATTTTTTTGTATTTTTGTTTTTACAGTATCTAACATCACTCTGCCAAGCGATTACCTATATGGCAAGTCCCTCCCAAGATGACAGAGCTGAAATGCAGTTTGTTTTAATAACACCAGTTGTATAAGTACTTGCGAAAGTTGTTATGGTTTAGAAAATATGGATTGTTTGATTGTTAATTAATCTGTATTGCGATTTTTTCTGATGGTAAGAATAGTTAATATAGGGCACGCGAAAACTTACTTTGTTAATTACCAGGTACCCATTAGTACTCGGAAAATAATAATAATGGTAATGGAAAACTTGCTGCCAATTATGAACCATTTTCTCAGAATCATGAAAGCGCTGCTGGAGGTCATGGTAGGGTGATTTTGATAAAATAATAAACCTTATTAAAGTATATTATTAATATGCTTTCTGGTTCAAAATACGAATATATCTGCTAAGTGGTCGACAAAATATTACATAATATTTACCTCCCGTCTGTACCGTCCCGTCCCATCCTCCCCTGTGTCGAGGACATTTGTGTAAACATAAGTAAATACCCTCTTATATTACATAAATTATCTATATGCGGATATTTATTTGTCTGGGTCGGTCCTCATAGCATTTTTTGTTATGACTATGGTAATCATATCCTTTTTGTATCCGAACAAACGGATAAGGTTTTCTAACAAAATCTGTTATTTTCTACCACATAATTGATGAAGATATAGGTTTGAACATATAGATCATGATATGAAATGAATATGTGTTTACAGATATATATAAATAATTAATAATAAAATTGTATACCATTTTATTAGGCAGGCGTCCGATGTTTTATCCAATAGCCGATAGCCTTACTAGATTACATTTTAGATTTCATTAACACTCAATAGTCCCAACACCATGGCGGGCGCATAGTGTATCCCATTATCCAATTTTTGAATGGGCTTCTGCCTTGGCTCGATCCGGCTCCGTATACGCCTCCCAAATGTCAGAAACCCCACTGTTCCGTGTACGGGAATGATATACAAATAATAATTATAATCATTTATAATGATGATAATTTATTTTGTAACCTTTAGGCTCCGAGATGTGTCTGTTGCAATACTTCTAATTATGTGTACAATATACCTAGTATGTGACAGCTTACTAAGCAGGTTTAATCTCATATGCATGTTATATAAAAGTAATAATAGCTTTATAGGTAGCTTAGAAATATAGAAAACTACTTATATTAACGATAAATCTTATCAAGTCATTCGTCATAATTTTCAAGTCTTTATATTTATTAAAATAACGGATTCATTCGTTCCTGGTTCCACCCATGATAGTATAATTCGCTACGAAATCACGAATCGAAGAAAGTTACAGGGATGCTAATTGGAACGTAATATTTCCGCAATCAAAACGTATAATCAATCGTGTAATCACTCTCATTCAGAACCGTCTAGAACTCTCGTGTAATTATGCAAATACCTGCAAAATCACTTCATGTTATTACTGGAATCAGCAAAAAGCGTTAGTGATTTGTTTTGAACATGCAACGTATGCATGACGTGTGCCAGCCGTGTAAACCATCTGTGATTGGGCACTTCCCCTGTTATTATGTTTCGTAACAAGTGCTAAGGTGTTGGAGTACAATCGTAAATGACAGAATGTGACCTACATGCGCGAAGTGTAAATAAAAAGCGATCTTCAGCCAGCGTCATCTCCGATTCGCTAGTTATGCAAGGGAAATTCGGAAATGTTTGAACACGGAACGTGTGGATATTTCGTTTGTTTTGTTACAGATTAAGTTGTTTTTAAGCGTTATTATGCGGAAATCTTATTTTTCACCTCACTAGCTCGGAAAGAAGAGTAAAACAGTTTATTAAAAATGGATAGCAAAGTTGCATTTTATTTACTAAAGTGCAAAGTAATTCCACACAAATTCTTTATTACTAATCGAGCCTAGTGTGTGTGTTTTAATGTTCTTTTATTTAATGTTTTTGAATGACAAATGATGGATGCCGATTGGAATTTTTATATACTTTTAATGCTTTATAGTTAATTCTTCCTCGCGGTGAGTGAGGTGAGTGAGTCCCGATATTGTGTCCCGTTGTCCAAGGGTTATTGCAAATTGTTTTCAAGAACTGTTGATCGCGTTCTACTAATAGGCCTAGTAGATGGCTTTTGGATGATATGATGGAATGCCGATTACTTTGGAATCGCCAGGAAAACGACTTGCCGCTGCTACTGTGCACACGTCCTTAGCGGCAGCATCCATAAAATTAGTACGGAAGTGCAGAATGTTTTGTGAGTTTTAATCAAAAGCTAATAAAACCAGGTTTTAAAGCAGCTGTTCAGAGAACGGGTACTATGCGACGAGTGATATTGAAAAGTTGCTCGGCCAAGCATAATAATTATGGCAATAAACCATAAGGTTTAAGGGGGAAACCCTGTGTTAAGCGCTGTATATTTGTGGTTGATGTACCTAGCATATTTGATAAAAATGAATTAATGCAAATATTTTTGCTCGGAAATGCCAAGCCTACGTCGTTTTCGTTTATGATCTAATTAGAATGAATAATCTAAACAAGCCCGACAGTCTCTCCGTTTACTTTATTCGGATTTATAGCTGTCCTTAGCGTGGCGCTCCATCGGGCACGCGAATGAGAGTAATATAAAGTGAGCAATCATTTTGGTCTTATTTTACAGGAAGAAAGTAAACATTTGTTTGTTGGTGCCGTCTTTAATCTATTCTATGGAATTTACATGTTTGCCGTTCGTAATTCTGTAGACATTAGGCAATATTGCCGGTGAGTCAACTTTTTCTTACATTATGGTTACCTATGCCTTTTCTTCATGAGTCCAAGGAAAATTTAAACTGTGGGGAAGTTAGTTAAGCCGGCGGAATTCGGTTTGTATGGACGCGCCGCCGCTGGCAGGCACAATGTCGTTTGCATTAGGTACTATGCTTTCTGTGAGTTTATTTTTTAATACGAGTATGTTTCTTGCAAGATATTTACAGTTGTTAATAAAAATCTAAAAATCAATGGGGCTTGCTCTTTCAACTTTCAACTATATTTCATCAGCCACAGACGCTGCTGGACATAGGCCTCCCCAATAAACCTCAGCAAGAAGTGATGTCTGATCATGGTTCAATGGCATAATGTTAATAATGTTTGATATTCGAAGAGTGCGCGGTCACCCACACCCGGCTACATCCTTCGTCTTAGTAGGTACTTGCCGTTATTAAAGGTCAGGATACATTATAATTACCTGTTTAAGTACGGCGTTCCAGTTGAGTTCGACCGCGTTTTGGAGGATGACCCGCTTACCCTCGTTGATGTTCGGTGAATGCACGGTCACTCACAGCCTTCTACGCCCTTATCTCTTCAGTATCCCTCTTGCCGTTAACAATGGCCACGATACATTATAATTACCTGTTTAAGTACGGCGTGCCAGTTGAGTTCGACTGCGTCTTAGAGTACGACCCGGTCACCCTCCCTGTTTGATATTCTGTGAGTGCGCGGTCACCCACACCCGGCTACACCCTTACCTCTCCAGTAGGTACTTGCCGTTATCAATGGTCACGATACATTATAATTACTGTTTAAGTACGGCGTTCCAGTTGAGTTCGACCGCGTTTTGGAGGACAACCCGGTCACACTGGTTGATGTTCGATGAGTGCGCGGTCACCAACACTCTCCTACACCCTTACCTCTCCAGTAGGTACTTGCCGTTAACAATGGTCACGATAAATTACCTGTTTTGGTACGGCGTCGCAGTTGGTAAAGTCCCAATGGTCACGATAAATTACCTGATTAGGTACGGCGTCGTAGTTGGTAAAGTCCCAATGGTCACGATAAATTACCTGTTTAGGTACGGCGTCGCAGTGGGTAAAGTCCCAGTTGAGTTCGATCGCGTCCTGCAGGACAACCCGGTCACCCTGGTTGATGTTCGGTGAGTGCACGGTCACCCAAACTCTTCCGCACGCTGATTTCTCCAGTACTTGCTTTTCCGCTGCCGAATTATAATAAAATTAGTACTTCAT
Source organism: Grapholita molesta (assembly GCA_022674325.2). NCBI lineage: Eukaryota > Metazoa > Arthropoda > Insecta > Lepidoptera > Tortricidae > Grapholita > Grapholita molesta. The sequence continues at coordinate 7,826,257 of CP053129.2, read as the reverse complement.
TGCAATGTAACACATTGCTTTATAATACAATGTCATAATACAGGCCTCGCACGCAAAAAGCGAAGTGCCTACGTTGATACTAAGGCCCACTCACACCACTCAGGGTTAGCCAACTAATTCAAAATTAACCGGTTAAGTCCACTTATTTAACCCTTAATTCTGGGTTGGTTGGCTAACCCAGGACAGCGCAAGTAGTCCTAATACGATGAGTAAGTGTGTTCCGATAATATTATACTGATGTTAATCTTAAAATATTCACATTGTTAGAAGCATTGTAAGTCTTTATGATTACATAACATTAGAGCTACCTTGAAAATATACTATTTGTCGGTAAATAATTATGTGCATAATTGCATATGTAAAATTTATTTCTCAACGACAATATGCAGCGAAACTATGTGGTATTATGACTAGTTTTTTCTGACAGGTTCGTATAGTCTATAACTACTCGTATCTTATGTTTTCGGCATACCAATAGGATATTGACAAGTTGGCGGTATGCTGTCGTACCCTAATCGCAAAAAAGAAATGTTTAAAGCGAATACTACAGTGTTCATTAAATTGGAGATAGTAAATATTATAAGTAGCAGTAACAGAGGGTAATAGGTGTATCACCACACTAGAATTTTTTTAAAACATAATTTGTACAGGAACATAAATTCTTGAGGCGGATTAATCTTAATTTAATGACTTAACAGTGCTTATTATCACTGCTTTCTAAATGTTGTTAAGTCAAGGAAAGTCCTGAAACTTTTAGCTTTAATTTACCTGCACTAATTAGGCGCTTCAATGAAGTTAATTGCTACTAACTTCAATTAGATTCAAAAAGGTACATTTACTTAGAGATACGCTTGTAATAACTATAAGACATTTAGATTATGTATTTTAACATCAGAAGTAACGAATGAATATAAAGAAAGTTATATCATATAATATGATAGCATGTAATTTTATTTTTATCTTTTTTTATTTTAAATCTTATTTTGTATAGAAGCGTATAAGTTACGTTTTATAAGTCGAAGTGAAACATGTCAAGCAATATTCGACTTATAAAACGAGAGTTACTCGTTTCTATACAATTAATATGTTTGAATCTCACGATAGTTTTGTGTTTAAAATATATCTTTTTTTTTTATAATAATTGTTATTTATAAAATATAGCAAAACCATTTAACAGCATGTGACGTGTGTATGTAATGTAATTACTGTATTATAATTAAATACTAAATAATACTAGTCCTTTTAGATTTGCTATAGTTATAAAAGAAGTGGAAGTTAATTGTTCACAAATAATTTCATAAAATCCATAAGAAGGTGGATGACATAGGCGTTATTATACAATCAAACCTGAGAGATATAAACTTATGAATTAACTGTATAGTCCCTTTTATATTGAATTCGAACTTTAACATTACCTCAATTTTGTAATAAGTGTTTAATCATTAACAACAATAAGTACAACAATAACAAAACAAGGAGTGTTTACAATAACACTACATATTTGAGCGACGTAGGTAATAATTCTAATAATGTATTAATTATTATAATAAGTGCGTAGTAATTTCATTTGCACAAACAATATTTTGCTGCGCATTTTGTGTCAAAGTAGTAATATGTCAATGTCATGTAATCAGTAAGATTGACTTTTGACTTTTTTTAGGAATAAGATATTTAAATTAATAACACGAAGGGTTTCAGTTCCTCATCAAGATTGCCATAGCATTATTGACATGTAAAGATCTTACGACTTGATCACAAAATGTCGAAGCGCCATATTCAGCTTCTTGAACATGCGTGCCACCTTCACCAGTAATGGGTGCCTGTTTAACCTCGAGCAGACTTACGTACATACTTGTTTAAGCGTCCTGAGGATTCGACTTGTCTTTATGACGGGTTCATTGGACGGTACGCGGTATGGGATGAACTTTACTGAAAATGGTATGATGAATATATAAATAAATATGCACACACAAACATATAATTAATATTATTGATATACATATAATGTAACAAATACAATTTATAGTATACATATAGAGATCTTTGATATTTAAATCGAAAGAGAAATAGAAAAATAATTACTCGTAGTGGGTCTCGCACCCACAACCACCGGATTCGAGTCCCGCTGCGAGTCAAATTTTTCTATTTATCTTTCGATTTAAATATCGAAGATATTCGCTAGCAGACGTTTCTGCATAATAAAAAATAACATATAGAGATATTCGACCAGTATTTTAGGTTACGACGCGGTTTCCTACACCTGCGCTAAGGTAGAATATTGCGTGACGCCAGGCCCGGTACCGCGAACATCGAAGTTCGTATATTTCGAGCATCTTTCTTTTTTAATGTTTCATGAGAGTGACAGAGACAATCGTCCGAAAATAAATATCGTTTTCTCAAACATAATACGAAATGTATGCATTAATGGCACGAAATGATGCCAGGAAGTTGCACATTTATGGACTAGGCCGTGAATAAATGTATGGAGTTAGTATGAAAAGCACATTATTGTCCGCAGCTCTAACTTTTTAAATTTGCCAACTAAGTTTAGACTGACGAAGGAAAAAATACATACATCCAAGTTACAATCTCTTTGAAAGCATAATTGGTATTATAATAATCGGGTAAACATGGTGCTGGAATAGCTTTTTCCAATGTCAATTCATTAAAAAAAAACGAAATCTATGAACCATAGATAGTTATATTTTTATAAGCAGTTAAAAAAGGTGTACGAATATCTTTTTCGAATTGACAAATCAAAAATTTACTTGATTGCTTTGTTGTTATTTTAATTTTATTATTTTCTTGATATGTTTGAGAAAAGCACTATACAGGCTTCGGCCTGAACAGGGATTAAAGGACACAATTTATCCGGTCCACCGCAATCTCGTCCTTAAATCCCTTACTTCACGGCCTCTGCAGTAATGTACTATTTTTGCGGTAGCGTCGCTGGCGCTGGGTTATAAAAACTTTAAAGCCAAGTAGGTATGGAACCAAAACCTTTGATGAAAGATATCTAAGTACTGATTTACACTTTCACGGTTTTTACACATTATTACATTACAAATAAGGAGGTTATTTTTTGTTTAAAGTTGATATAAGCGGCGAAGTTCCGTTTATTTGTAATAATGAAAGATATCTAATTAATTTTGTTTTGCGGGATTAGACGACGATATGCGAATTAGAAAAGTGCAGTCTTAGAACGCACCTCACGCTCGTTCAGTTCCAAACTGATACAGTCGCCATCAGAAATATCGGAGCTGTGGGGGTGTTCACAAATATCTGAATATGTACTTTATCGCCTTGAAAATAGAGTCGTTGTTCAGATATATGTGACCTCCTCCACAGCTTCGATATATGTGATGGCGATTGTGCCTAACATATCATGTCAGATACAGTACTTACAGTACCAGAGTTGGCAAAAACGTCCTCACTGGCATCTGTCTGAAATATTTGTATAACTAGCTGTGCCCCGCGGTGTTTTAATAGGGGAAAAACGTAGCCTATGTGTCAATATAGGGTGTCAGCTAACTCCATACTTAATTTTATTAAAAACGCTCCAGCCGTTTAGACGTGAAGAAGTAACAAACACTCACAAACTTTGGTCTTTACTATATTAGTGTAGATTATACAAATCGACGTAAAAAACGGGAGTTATGTCAATTGTGGCAACTTGTGTTTGAGGTGTACCTCAAATGGATATATTCGTTCCTGTAGCCTTGTAGGCCTGTCCCGCTTGGACAAATAGCGAACTTCACCGCAATGCCACTCTCACCAAATTGGAATATTATTTTATCTTTCTCAATGACGCGCTTTTAAATGAAATGGAGAGCAGAGAGGTAACGGATGGGATGCTTCCATGTTGTTTATAATTTAGCATGTATTTTGAAAATACGGGATATGTGAGATAAGAGACAAGAATATATGTTTCTAAACTGTCCAATTATGAATTAACGAATTACTAAAACTGAAAAATTATAAATAACCTATCTGCCTTAGAATTAGTGTCCAGAAGTCTGGCCACAATTCCGCGGTGGATAGCAATGCTGATTTTCAAGGTCACATAATAGCCTGCCCTCTGTTCAGAAGCCTCAATAAGACGTGCTGCTCTGTTTAGGACTTGAATTTGAATCGGCGTGAATAGCTGGGAGTAAAGATAAAAAGAAAAAAAGATTGAATTCTTTTGAATTTGAATTTGAATGCTTGAGGTTTTTGGTGACCACACTCACATCCTTGGTGACCGATATTACAATTTGGTAATGGCATTGTGTCGATTTGCCGCGTGATGCCGATGCCGGCTGACTAGAATAGCACCACCCCATCTCTTCCCGCGGGTGTTGTAAGTGGCGACAAAGGGAAAAATCCTACGGACGGGCAGCAGCGTCCGTCGAAACCCAATCTACAGCTACTACGGTCGCCAACCCGCCTGTCAAGCGTGGCGACGATGGCAACTACCCCCAAGATGATAAGTCATATTTGTGGGAGGCCTATGTCCAGCAGTGGACTGCATACGGCTGGAATGTATTGTGTCGATAAAAAGGTGACATCGACATTGTGTAGACTTATGGCTAGTTCATGATAGCCACGTTCCTTAGCCTGTCTCTGCTGTAGAAAAGGTCCAAAGGTTTAATTAACACAAGCAGTTTACCACGTGCCAGGCTGCAATCCAATATAACGTCCAATTAAATTGCAAATGCAATCCCAGTCCCGATTATTGTTATTGTTGCAAGATGTCCTAGAGTCTAGCAGGTGTAAATGGAAGTTAGCACTCTGACTTGGTAAATGTCTCTTTTTAATATCACGAGCTTGAAAGAGAGGGACTGTCAGTGTGATACTACCACGTTCATGAGTTCGACCATGATATGCAAAGAGGGGTTTAAAGCATCATTCGATCAATCTGCTATTGTCAAATGATGCTTCAAACCCCTCTTTATGGTGTCGGTCGTTGACGAAGGGTCCTCGTAGCTTATCTATTTTTTTTTCGTGAGTAGTACGGTTATAGTATGATATCGTGTAGTAGGCAGAGACCTTTACCCGAGCAGTTTGCGAAATATCAGTAACTAAGGACATATCAAAATACTTTTTTATTAAATATTATGATTTGCTTTTTAAGTAACTAGTGTTACACTACTATATAAATTAAAACTTGAAACAGATGACAAATACTTAAGAAAACTTGGGCCTACTTAAGAAAGAATGTTCGGGTGAACATAGTTAATTGGTTAAGGTGTCAGACGCGACAGCTGGAGATGAGGGTTCAAATCCTGTCTCGAATGCCGGTGGTCCTCGTCAATTTTTCTTAAACATACACAATTAATTTTCAATCGTTTATTATTGAATCATAATATAACAGCAGAACGGCTATATTGCCCTTGTTCTAATATCCGTACAGTAACGTATAGCACAGGGATTGATGAGCCACTTGCCAACATTCGTAATTTTGTCGCGTAATGAATAAACGATGTCTCCCGATGTTATGTCAAGCTCCATTTGCATTACGCGGCTAAGTGACGAACTCGGGCAAGTGGCTCAACAATGTACGTGACTGTACAGTCGTCGTCAAAAATATGTTTACACTTTTACACCTTAATCCTTTGTAATAAGGTGCAATAGTGTAAACTGAACGACTGGACTGTACGCTGTAGAATACAAGCGACGACATGCGAAAACAAAAACAGATCTTGTTATGTAATGCAACAGTTGTGGTCACGGCACAGTGGTCTGTGACGTTGCTTAACTCCCGTCGTCTCTAAATGTAAAGTTTTCAATTAAATATCAGCGTTAAATAGTTATTACCAAACAAATATATCAGTCCAGTTTTTTTTATATGGGTCATACAAATTAAATAAAACAAGTATAAAATAGTCTTTTCTGTGGTCAATAGTTAACGGCGTAAAGTATTGTGTTACATGAGAAGTATATATTGATATTTCAAATAATCAAAAATTAAAACCCTTAACTTTCATAATGGCCACGTGAGAGACGCAAATCTAATTGATGTGTATGACCCATATAGCAGCATCTGTTACGATAGCATAGACCTACTAGTGGTCTAACTATATGATTTCGATGTCAATTGCCATAAAAATAATTGTAATATTTGCCTTATCACCGACAGTCACCTTTAGCCTGTAAACGGCATACATATGTTATATGTAGCACATTAAACATTAACGGTAAACAATCACCAGGGGAGTAGCAATATGTCAGAGGAGCAGACGCGATATACAGAAATCATTGTAATAAAGTGAAAAGTCCCATATATTCATAAACTCGCGTGTATAAAACTCTTGATGCAAAGCAGTGGTCGAAAAATTCGTATTACGGCAACCACTGAATCAGGAACTGAATTTACTTGACACGCTCGACTTATAAGTCGCTATAAAATGTTGTTGCGTGGACTTGCGGTCATGTGGTAGCGCCTTTATGTCTCGATCGTAATAAAATAAGTGTAACAGTAACGGCATAAGTTGTGGTTAGCTATCGAATGTGGTTAAGAGAACGGATCAACGAGAACGAGAATGACAATAATCATCTTCATCCTCATTTCAACACTGAGTCGTCCACTTCTGGACTTAGGCCTCCCCCAGATATTTGTTTCTGAGTCATGGGTGTATTTAAGAATTTGTATATTATATATATCGTTGGTTGAGTACCCACAACACAAGCCTTCTATAGCTTACCGTGGAACTCAATCAATTTGTGTAAGAATGTCCTGTAATATGTATTTATTAATAAAAAAGAAAGAAGAAAAAAAAATGACTTGTATAATCTTGGGGGGAGTTGCCATCGTCGCCCCGCTTGGTACACGGGTTGGACTGCAGAAGCTGTAGATGGGGTATCGACGCACGCTGCTGCACATCCGTTGATTTTTTTCCCTTTCTCGCCTTTTACGACACACGCGAGAGGAGATGGGGTGGTGCTATTCTAGTCAGGAGACATCGGCGCCAAATGGCTATAACCCACACCACGCGGCCACGAGGACAACACTCATGCGGACACTAAAAATGTTATCATGATAGAACGAGCTCGTGATTCCGAAAATCTAAATATAATAAAATTTAAGGTTGAAACTATAAGAAAAATAGCTCACTTGTGTTCGCTTCGCTACATAAATAAATTGGAAATTTTATCGAGGCTAATCATCGCTTAGTCAAGTAATGGATATTCAAGGGATTTTTTAGTGAAAATAATATCCGGTTCCGATGTCTGTGTCTGATGTCCGGATAATCGTAAAACTCGGAATCTCGAAAATGAAAGGATAATAAAATTTCAGTGGCAGCATTCTGCGTTAGATACTTTACACTATCCGATACGATACGACACCGGCACGTACAATAACGTGACAATGCTAGAGGGCAGATATACTTGTCGTCGCTTTTATAATCATCGACGTAGTTAATATCGTCACGACATTGCAGAGCCAAAGGTATGGAGTTGTAACAAGTGATATACGCGATGATGCATATTATTGCGTCAAGTGCAGGTAGTTCGAAAACTCGCTAACAAGATGTCATCGCGTGACAATTACGTGACAATGCTAGAGGGCAGATATACTTGTCGTCGCTTTTATAATCATGGACGTGGTTAATATCGTCACGACATTGCAGAGCCAAATGTATGGAGTTGTAATGTGATATACGCGATGATGCATATTCTTGCGTCAAGTGTGGGTAGTTCGAAAACTTCGCTAACAAGATGTCATCGCCCGTATCGTCAGTCCAGCTGCGACCGTGGACACTGCACTTCCAAATTTATTGTTCAAATGGTATCCGTAACTAAATGTTGTTACAAAATTTATCATGTGTCGTCTTTCCTATTAGATTCGCTATCTCACCCGGATAGCGAAGATTTTGACAGGTACTAGCGTCGTCTCCGACCTTAACTGTTTCCTGATAAAGACGGTTAAGTGTTTGAACTTGTCTGACATTAAAGTCTCAGACAGATATTTCTTATATTAACCTCAGACAATGTAGCAGTGATTAATTAAAATATTATCATACGAATTAATTACCCTCTCTTACGGGTACTCCCAGTCTACTCTTAATCTAGTGCATATTTTACTTTAAATACGTAAGAAAATCCGTTTATGTTGCAGGTGCCTACATTTTAATCTAATTAGGCGAGGCCTAAAGACTTACCAGGAATATTGAAGGTCTAAAATTTCAGGCATCTTTCTAGTTATTTTATGCGCAATATAAAATAGAACAACAATATCCCACTAATGCGCAATCACAGTGACAGAGACAATCGTTCCTGCGACTTTTGGTGTTCACGGTAGGCCCTCTGGACGGCTAGCATATGATTAGCGTGACAGTATCAGTCGATATAGACCCGTTCCTCTTTAATTAATAAAGTTAGAAAAGGACGGTTGGGTTATGTCGCCGCGAGATTATTGTCGTGCAAATTATTTATGTGCTAGCCTTCATCAGTCAAGTTAATACTATATGGGTACAGTCGCCATCAGATATATCGGAGCTGTGGAGGTGGTCACAAATATCGGAACAACGCCTCTATTGTCAAGGCGATAAAGTGCATGTTCCGATATTTATGGCTACCTCCACAGCTTCGATATATCTGATGGCAACTGTACCTATCTTTTATCGAACCATTTCATCTCATTTACAAAAATAAATATATGTCCGGTGTTATCTGAGATGACCTAGATAACACAGGGCAGGCCAAATTTACAGGACAAGGCTTCATAGTTAAATAAAATAATATATGATACATTATTCGCTGGCGCTTAACGCATTC